>JAGTXR010000041.1:0-1215478 GCA_022606575.1 Glossosoma conforme | reverse complement strand
CCTTAGATATTATCATTTTTTTTGAAGTGTGAGATATGAATAGTGTGTTGATCCTTCAATATCATTAGACAACAACCCAGCTTTCATACGTTATCTTTTTTTAAAGGCACTTATAATCTTATATATCATTTTGCAGGTAAGGGATCAAATATATATAAGCTTATCTATATATATAAAAATCAATGTCTGTCTGTCTGTCTGTCTGTCTATCTGTGTGTATTTGATGCATTCCGACACCATTAACCCGATTGCGATAATACTTTGTCGAATTATTGCTGATACTACAAGGAAAAAGATAGGATACTCAAAATTTGATTTAATTACAAAAATTAATTGAATATTTACGTAAAACATGTTTTCATACAAGACTTTTGTAATACAGAACGGCCAATTTAGAACATTGTGTTTCCTTAGCAACGCCGTAAACAAAAATTCATTGACCTGAAGTTATTTTAAGTAGGTAATTTTAGTAGGTATTAACGTAAGCTACTGAATATTTTGAAACAAAATTCGATTTTCGAATAAACTATTTCAATATTTGAATTTTTGACGACTTTTTTGTTTATCGAATTAAAATAAATATAACGTATTAATTGTGTGTGATATACAGAAGAAAGAGTTAACTTTGGAATTATAATTGCTGGTCGGCTTCGGATAGTATTATATCATAATTTAATAATTAATTTTAAGTAAAAAATTAATAAATTAAAAATATTTAGTTTTGATTTACAATTTATTTTAATGTTTACATGTTTCGGCCTTCCTGAAGACCATCTTCAATAATGAAAAAATAAAAACAGGCCGTGGCTTATATAGGTATGGACAAGATCCTATATTAGTACACACATATTTACAGGTTGTATATGTGTGCGGGTACAA
Organism: Glossosoma conforme; assembly: GCA_022606575.1. Lineage (NCBI taxonomy): Eukaryota > Metazoa > Arthropoda > Insecta > Trichoptera > Glossosomatidae > Glossosoma > Glossosoma conforme. Next base: position 1,214,599 of record JAGTXR010000041.1, on the reverse strand, counting down.
CAATTGAAAAAGTTTATTTTAAAAATTAATTGGTATGTGATGTATTGAGATTTTTTATTTTTTATTTTTATGTAAACACATACAGGAGAATACCGACAGATGGTGATAGTAATTTTTTGCCTCATCTGTGGAGTTCTATGACGCTTACCATGGTGCATATGGCTAAACGCTGCGTGTGGAGTGTTGATCCGCCAACGTCATAGACTACAGCCCGAGATTCACGCCCCATCTCTTATTATTACAGGAATCTACTATGAATGGGTGGTCTTCACGGGATGACTTTTGTCTACCAGCAATTTTAATTGATAGGCTTTGACTGACATTTTACGGCTGATGGATCAAATTCACACCAACCGAGATATTTTAGAGCTCAGAAATCGATTAAAAATCCTTTTTTTTTTAATCTCCGTCGGGGATCAAACCCACGACCTTTGGCTTGCAAAGCAAACGCTTTACCATTGAGCTATGACAGCCAGCATTATTCAATAATATTTTTTTTGCTTTCAATTTAAAAAGATATTATGAAATACTAGGTATTATATTTTTTTTAATTATAATTAATTCTAAAATTATATTTATTTCACCAAGTATTATCAGTTGATAACCTTAATGTTAGTATTATATCAATCAATTTATTTTTATTTTTCAAAAGTGAATTTCAAAACGTAACATTCACTGTGAAATCAATTATGCCACCCAAACGAAAAGCAATAGGTCAAGAGTACAATTCAAGCACGAATGAAAAGGGCATCTTGAGCTTCAGAAACAGTCGAGCAAAGGAGAGCAAGATTGGAAACAGATCGAGTACACGCTGCTCAAACCCGTTCATCTGGACAGATGAACAACGGGAAGCGAGATGAGAAACAGTTAGAGTACACACTGCTCAAACCCGTTCACATGAAACAGATGAGCAACGGGAAGCAAGATTGGAAGCAGATCGAGTACGCGTAGATCATGCCAGACGTACTCTGCATGCTGATTTAAATCATAGTGCTTTCCATTACGATCTTAATCATGATTACAGTCTGCACCCAAGTATTGTTATTGGAAAAATTGATAAATTATGCGTGTATTGTAGTGCCTTTAAATTTAAAAATGAAACACTAGGATTGTGCTGCACGAGTGGAAAATTGAAATTGCCAGAATTAGATTCACCCCCCGAACCTTTATTAACGTTGGTATCGGGTGATACAAGTGAATCAAAACATTTCTTGACAAACATACGAAAGTAAAATTCTTATCACTACCACTGCCGAACGCAAATCATTCCTCATCGTACAAATGGTCATGTTTAGCAAGTCTCAGAAACGCATCGATCGTACGATGGATTGCAATATCCGATTTTATTTTGGCAAGGAGAAGACGGATACCATTTCAACATCCCGTTGAAAAATCCACAAACAGATGAGGAAACGACTAAGAAAGTCAGTGCCATGAATTACTATTCATATCGATTGATGATACGTGAAAACGCTGAAAATCATATCCTAAAAGGTTGAAATTTGTTCTATCAATACATGTTCGCGAAAATAGAAACTGAACGACTCCTCTAAATTTGATTAAATCAAACCAAGTTGCGTTCCGCAGAGTATATTCATTTACGCGATGCATTTTTAAATGATGGCTGAAAAACAAAAAAACATTGTGTATCCAAAAGCACTCCAATAAATAAAAACACATACGGGCGCCACTGTCAAATTTAGGTAAAAACAACATAACCTAAGTTTATTGTTTCTAATTGGCTCCGGTCACGCCTCAAGTCCGACTTATCCAATCGGAAGGCGAGAGGCTATCGACGAGGCGTTTCCATAAAAACTCTAGTGGCATTGCAACGCATGCCGGGTACACGCTAGTATTATATAAAAGCTTAATATTAAGCTTGTGAATAAATGAAGACTGATTGAATAATAAAAAAAAATAAAAAATATATACATACTTTGAATATATACTATAGCGACATCTATCATACGATGATAACAATGACATAAATACTAGTTTCAACGTGAGTCGGTCCAGGCATAGTAATAGCCGAGTCGGCTGAGCGGTATGAATACCTGGGCATAGTTGGTTTCCAAGGTCCGCGGTTCGCATCCCGCTTCTGCCGTTATTTTTGTGTTTGGATTGACGCGTTGAAAAAAGAATTTTATGTATAGTATATGTATATTTTAATTATTAATAATAAATCAAATATTTACATTCTCGTCAACACCTCAAGTTTCCGACAATCGCAATATACTCCGCCGACATTCGCCTACCAATTTGTGTGGAATTATATTTTCAAACAAGAAATATTCAGTATTTTTGTCAATGAATATCGCATTATTGTTTTTCGAGGAAATATTTATTATACCTCGAATAAAACACAAATAATTTCAAAATTATCATTTATTTCTATTTGATAAAGTAGTTATCTTAACAAGTAAACAAGTCAGTAGATTACTATTTTTATTTGGTATTTCGTAATATATTATAGTTAAGAGAATCGATTGTTAGTTTCACATTTTCATAAAATTTTCTGCATTTTTTTTACATCGTGCTAAAATATAAAAAAGCTCGCGAGTAAAGTGCGATAAAAAAGCTTTTCGGATTTTGTAGACCTTTCAATGTGTCAAAAGCACAATGTACAAAGCAAAGCACAACAGTTGTGTATTCCATCGGTTAATGTGGAAAGTTTTCAGCTTTCAGCGGTGAACTATGAAGCCATTGGACATCAAATAAGGTAAAGAGGGCAATGAAGCGGAACGCAACAAAAAAATACAATTTTCTAGAAGGTTTTTCACAGAATCGTTAGTCTCCCAACACAGGAGGCTTTATATACGGGCAGAATACATTAAGGATTCAGACTCATAGTATATTTCATTTTTTATATATATTACCTAGAACTGTTACATGAACGTATTATTCACTATTATAGTTACTCCATTGCCGCCTATTTTTCTCTGTTAAAAGTGAACTTATTTAAAATGGTGTTCTTTGATGTTTTGTGACTTTTTATTTCTTTATTATTTTACATAAATTTTAAATAGAGTATTAAGTAGACAAATGTACCTATTATCAAACTGCAAGCGTTCTGTCTCCAAACACATAAAACGATAACACGTTGAATGTAAGCTCATGTTTTTGATCATTCGCACCCGGTATTAGTTGTTAACTCGTAATTGTGTACACAAAAAACACTCTAAATATTTGAATATTGCTTTAACTTATTAAATTTATTTCAATCATCAAATGTCCGTTGATAATCAAAAATTAGTTCTGCAATCTTTGAGAGCCAATATTAAAATTGGATTAAAAAATCATGCAAATTTGTCATCGTAATATTTTCACAATTCCCAAATGACAACCATAGCTATTTTTTTCAACCCAATTTTATGCCTATAAATGTATAACTTTGAAATCAGGTGGCTTTATTTTAAGTATCTTCTATATACTTATTCCATATATATTATTCCATATACAGTTAAGTTATTTTTGTTACAGTAATCACAATAATTACAATAATTCTCGGACATTCGTGCAATAATTTCTGAACGTTTCATACCGATCGGATGAATAGTGTAGTATTGCATAAAAGACAAACAATTTTTTTCAGGATATTCCAAAGATATTTATTTTTCTTAAGCTATTCAAAATATTCCAATTATTATATTATGGAAAAAGCTTTCTATAAGCTTAAGTTAACAAATATAGCGTACAAATAAACTTTTAAATAAATAATAGTGCAAATAAAGAATATATTTTTTAAGTAAACGAGCACTAACTGGTTGAAACCAGTTTATGACTCTCAGCCAAAGCTGCTGAACGCTGCATTCAAATATTTTATAATGTCATCGTCATCCGGTGTTCGTAAATAAAATTTCTGCTTAAATTTAATATATGTAAATAATTATCACGTAATTGTCACATAAAATTAACTTTAACAACAACATAGTAACAATTATACCGTCGTAACAATATGTACCAAAATAGCTCACATTTCATATTAATTAAGTCCCATAATGCTCTTCTTTCAGACGATTTCCGTCTTGCTTAATTGGTCCAGAGAGAAAAGTAAAGTCTAGATGCGGAGCGCTAGCTCTTCTCGAGTCGTTCTGCATCTTTAAACTATTCTGTTGTGAGAAGCAAAGCAGAACTTTGAGCACATTTAAGTAAGTCTTTAACACGCTTGAGACTTAGCTCTGAAAAGACTTATTATGTTAAGAGAGTGTTCTTTACTCCACACCTATGCAGCTTTATCCTACCTAGAATAAGCACTCAAAATTTATGAAAATTAATTAAAATTACTAAATAAATCTTTATTTTAATATTGTTTATGTTACTTGACTTTTCAGGAAGCTGTTACGGAAATGGGATTTCTAAGTAAATGTGAAAGCGCATCAGCATTTTTATTTCAGGCTGTCAGTTGTGATGGTTTGATCAGATGGTTGACGTATTCAGCTTATACTGTCGCAAAGGAAAGTTCTAAAAACAAATAATCCGCGGGAAGGAAATTTGAAAAAAAACTTGTCGCTTAAGATTGATAATGTTCAACCACTTTAGATGAAAACAAAACTTGCTGTTTATAACGTATTTCAATGTTAAAATAAAAAGCATACATAGATTTTTAGCAATTACTTTGAAATACTTTTAAATAATCAAACTAATATGTTTCTTACCTTTTTACATAAATCATATTGAAGATCTTTTTATAAAAGAAAGAAAGAGAGTTGTTTCGTATTCACTACGTGCTTCATCAAACCTTCTTTATTGCTGTCGTAGCTGTTGACTAACGAAAGACTTACAAAGCTTTTAGTGAAACGTATTTCCTATATAATATTTTGATCACGCTTATCAACTCTCATTTTTCTTCGTAGTATCAATCCGGTGGATTGGTTTGCAGCAACAAAATCTTGCATCTCGATATTTTTTAGCTCAGCATAAGAGCTACAACTCATTTCCTCGAACACTTGTTGCAAATACTCCTTTCTAGGGCGCCCTCTGCAGTTTCTCTCCTCAACCATCCTTTCCACAATGTCGTGAAGAAGACCATCGTGGCACATAATGTGACCGATCCATCGAGCTCGCCTCTCTGAGATACGAGTAGTTCTTACTTTCATTATTTTAATTCATGAAATACAAAACTAAACCAAAACTTATATCTTTATTTGTTATGTCTGCTCCCATTACTGGAGCATGTAACCCTCAAACACTGCCGACATAAAGCTCTGTTAGCCGTCAGCTGTCATAGGTTATTGAATTATTAAGATAAAATAGTATTTGATGTTTATATTGTCATATTCCGGTATACGCTTACTCATATTATACAAGTGTGATAATGTATTTTCATGTAATACCAGGGTAGGTCGCGTCTTGATGGCTTTCGACCCCGACCTACCCTCTGTTAAGTAAGAGCCTCCACACGAGGCTTTACGCGTCCATCGTAACAGCAAGTGTATCGGGCGCCACCTCCCATTACTGTCAGACGCCATAAAAACGTCTCCGTCGATGCCATGAAGCTGAAATAAACTGAAAACTGCCAATAACGTATCGCACGGCGTGCCATATCAATTCGCATCGGTGATCAAATTGTTTATACACATAATGAATGGCGACGAATAAAATTTTACTGCGTTGATTCAAAATAATCAGCTTTAAGCAGAATTAAAAAATATCATTCATATTATTTTCTAAAAAAAAAATTTTTATATTTTACGCAGGAGCGACTTTCAATTCCATGCGCAATATCTGGGACAGCTTTACTCGATCAAAAGAATAAGCCATCTTTACAGTGCCTGAATCGTTCCCATTCTTCTTCACGGAAATGAATCTTGACATCTCACCAAAAGCCAATGCAGCCGTGTAGTGGTGATATCAGCTTGATAAAGCCCTTGCAGGCTGGTCCCGAAAACCTCGATGTACAATCTTTCGTCTCTTATATTTGCTCGCTCGTTGGACACGCATGTGTCGTCATTTTGGTTGTTTTGACAGAAGATAATTCGTCAAAGGGCCGACAGGTGATAGAAGGGCGTTGCGGTGTTACGAAGCGCTCCGATTCAGTTCACCTCGACTCTCAACGGAGGTAGATCGTTCATTGTCCGTGACCTGAGCCAAATACCAAACTTTATCATTTTTTATCTTGTAATTAATTATATCTCAATGTGCTTCTAAAAAATGATGTGTGTCGCAAATCTGCTCCTAATTACTCCACCACGCGGTCTAATAATGATCCCGGCGAAGTAAGGTCGCCTTTTTCTCTGAGTAACGGAAATTTTTGTGGGTTTTGAGAGCAGATACCTGCGAAGAGTACTGTAGGTACAATGCTTTGACTGTGTGAGGAATAATTAGGTGTAAAAATGGATAAGCCAGTCTTCCATATTAGCTATAAAAGCACAAATTCCTATGTGAAAGTATACAGGTTATCCGTATCGTTAAAACTAAGTGGAAATCTCTGAACAAATCCAAACATTAATTGAATGCAGATTCACAAAAGAAAGGTTCTAGAGTGCGCCCTTACAAACGTTTGTAATGAAAAAAATATAAATACTTTCGACGAGAGATTTAAATTGCAAAATACAATTAAAGTGTGCATTCGAAAATTAAAATTGTAAAAACGTTTTTGTTTGTTTTATGGTTTGCCGTTTTGCTTTTAAAATGAAAAAAATGCATTTCGACTGCAAAATTTAAATACAATTTTGTTGTAATCAGACTCTCAGCACACAAAATTTTTACATACGAGTAATATGATCATCCACGCAAATGTTGGCAATTTCACATTTATTAAAACATATCCGGTCCGTATTTGGAGCTTATTCACACTACAAATTGACGTTTCACAGTTCTGTAAGCCCAGACTGTCTATGCCTTGTCCCAAAACACCTATATTCGGTCCACATTAGAACATAGATGGTTCCCGAGAGCCTTCTTGCTGAGCCTTCCAACTTGTATAGGCTGCGGCTGTTGTATCAGAGAAATATTGGAGTGTTCAATAATCAACGTTTTTAATGAAATCGAATGATCAACCCGACGCTCTCGAGGCTTGGACAATTTTTATTTTATCTTTAAGGGTTGGCTTGACTCTTAACTAAATTAAATATATTAATTCTACACACGACCACTATGGATCAAGCTGATAAATATGTTTTACTCTCAATTGAGTTGGCATATATCTGTGTTAGGCACTATACAGTAGGAGAGAATAAAACAAATGTTTATTTAAATCTATAATTCAGCATTTTGTATCCTGAAGGAACGTCGATAAAATAAAATGGTGCTTTGATTATTTGTCAAGTCCAATCATGAACCGTATAAAGTAACGGGTCCGCCAAATAACTTTTTTTTTTGAAAATGGGGCGCAAAACATCGAGTGTAGCTTCGGCTGTGTGGCACGTAGCGCCGTCCTGTTGAAACCAAATGTTGCCAATATCCTCCTCTTCAATTTTTGTGAACAAAAATGGCCCGATAACGATCGCCATTGACTGTAACGGCCACTCCTTGCTCATTTTCGAAGAAAAATGGCCTGATTTTCAAAGTAATGTCGCAATATTTCCCAGCGTTGTTCAAGCATATACACAACCATATTCGTTCAGCGGAAGGATAAAACTAATTATCTGTCAAATTAGACATGAGTTAAAGGTTATGATTCACAAAATAAGCATTAGTTGAAAAAAAAACGTTAGATGATGGACCCGATACTTATTGTACATGTACGTAATATAATATTAAAATTTATACGTATGAAGACGTACGTGGTTATAATAACAATCTGAATAATAATATTCTCGTTGTGTAATTACCTCACACGGGTGTAAAATATTATTCCGCTATTATTATGCGGGTGCTGAGTGTAATTTATACAAACTAATAACTTAATTCGCCTTCCAACAGACAATATCAATAAAATAGGAACCTTTTAAAATTCAAATAAATAAAAAGCTAACTTTCTATCAATGACATATTTTTATATACGAGTATAAGATCATAGCACTGATATTTGACATTGTAATTTACTGTACTTTGTAGAGTTTACTGTAATTTATGCAGTCAACAGTCAGTAAAAACAGAATAGAGATTTTCAAAACGAAAATTCAAAAGCTTTGTATCCTCTTAGGATTACCCTTCTTACTTCGTGCATTCATGTAAGTCTACGTCTCTACATCGTTACTCTAATAAACAATCTCTCTGGAATAGTCGGTAAGGTCACTCTAGGACGTATTCTTGAATTGTGTTTTATATTTTTCACATTTCAATAAAGTTTATACCTTACTTACTAATATCAATCTAAAATGTGTTTATTTGAAATATTTTGGAAAATTATTTTATTTCTTCTTCTTCGTAGTATCAATCCGGTGGATTGGTTTGCAGCAACAGAATCTTGCATCTCGATCTCCATTCCTCTCGGTCCTCCGCAACCCTTTTCAGCTCAGCATAAGCGCTACAATTCATGTCCTCGAATACTTGCTGCAAATACTCCCGTCTAGGGCGCCCTCTACAGTTTCTACCCTCAACCATCCCCTCCACAATATCGTGAAGAAGACCATCGTGGCGCATGATGTGACCAATCCATCGGGCTCGCCTCTCTGAGATGGTTCTTATTAGTTGCCTATCTTCCTTGATTATTCTGAGAGCCTCATTGTTCGTGACGTGGTCTCTCCAGGAAATTCCGAGAATTCTTCTGTACGACCACATCTCAAAGGCCTCTAGTCTTTTTTTATCACTTTCAGATAAGCACCATGTCTCACAGCCGTACATTAAGATGCTCCAAACAAGTGTTTTGGCGAGTTGCTTGCGGAGCCCTAAAGAAATATTCTTTGACTCAAGAATTTTGGCTTTTTTATTGAAAGCTAGCCTTGCTTGATGTATTCGACTGTTGACTTCTCTTTTTGTTCTGCCATCCCAGGTGATTGTACTTCCAAGGTAAGCAAATTCTTTTGCATCTTTTAAGGGTACTCCTAGCATTTTTATTTAAAATTATTTTATTTAAAATGACAAAAACAGTTTTTCATGTCATTCCTATAATTTATATCACCATAGAGCAGCGGGATAAATTACCCCAAATTGGGTAAAAATATATTTTTTGGGGTATTAAGGAAATTTTTCTAGTTTGCTATTACATAAAACTTACTATTTTCATGTAACTTCTTTGTTATTTTCCATGTAAATTAATTCAATAAATAATGTTTATTTAAATAAGCATTGATTGTCTTCTTTTCAAAATGGGGGGAAGGGGTAATATTGACTTACGCAAAAATATTTTGGGGTAATATCGACTTACGCAAAAATATTTTGGGGTAATGGTTAAAAAAGTTCCCCGACCGCTGCCATAGAGTATAAAAAAAATTAAAAACAAATTAATATTTAAAATGTATAATGCGATAATAATGATATTTTAAAATACTTATTTTATTTATTTATTGTTCTTAGGCTTGCCATAAATAAAAATAAAAATAAAACAGTTTTTTGTAAATTTAATAATATTTCACAATTCAGGTGAAATCATTTAACTGTCATACATATTGGAGTTTCAGTATGAGTTAAATACGTTTGAAATGACATATTCTTTGTAACTAACATTTGTTACTACACAGACTTTGTTATTTGTATGTTATCGTGTATTATTACCAACTTTTCTCTTCTTCTTGGATGGTACGAGTATACTACCTTGAAATTATTCAAGCAAATACGTCAATCATTGTTAACCTAAAGAACACGTACTAATCGTGACATACTTTTGATAAACAATACCATACAAGTAAATTTAAATAATGTATTTTTAAAGAGATTAAAGTAATCCAGACAACACAACACATTTAATAGTTACAACTATAACGAAGAAATAGTACTATTTAGCTTGGAGGCTTAACGTTGTCTTGAGGATTAAATAGAAACTATTATATAGTTGTAAATAGCTTAATTAGAATACTAGAAACTGTAATTTCACAAATCATATCTAAAAGGTTAGCAATGTCTGAAATACGCCATTCTCAGGTAACGCTCTACCGGAAGCTCCTTCTGAAAGCTCTTAGATGAGGACTAAAGAGCTTCCGGGTGAATAATGACTTATATGTCTCGTAGCCTATATATAAATAATTCCATTCAAAAACAATTGTATGATTGTAATTACAAACGGCACTTGCGTTATTCTATTAAAGGACACCTTTCATACTTTGATATATTATATTTAATAGATGACATGCTGCTGTTTATTTTTCAAACCAGAGTATCAAATATTTACAATTATTATCGCAATCAAAATATATATTTATTTATTTGACTTGTGAATTTTGTATGTTGGTGAATTAGAAAAAAACATTAAATCTTTCCGTTTTTGTATTTTTCATTTATATAATCTCTAATATGTCATTATTACCCATCAACATTTCAATGTCCACTTCACTAAATGCTGTAATAAAACTCTGTCAGGCGACATGGTCCTCACTTTATCTCATATCAACTTTCGAAGATGGGAGGACCCTTAATCCTTTCGTTAAGCCTCGGTGGAAAACAAATTACACTGTCAATACGGCTTTAATTTTTCAAACCATTTTTTTGCTTAAAACTAGTATTTGACCTATTTTCATATATCACATTGATTCTTCTATCCTTTACCTATCAGATGATGCATAAAAAACAATTGTATTTAATAAACTTTCATTATGTAACTCCACACATGTTGTTGCATTGACTCATATGGTTTACAGAAAAATCGCTCCCGTGACGAAACCTAACGGTATTTATTCACATACTTTATAGATTCCTGTAAATAATACATGAAGGTTTATAAAGGGAATGACTGCACTTCCAATTACCTACCGTAGATGTCACAAAGAGTACTGAAAGTAGCAAAACGATATATCACGTCAACCGATGTCAACGGTTGTGATATATCTTTGACGGCATATGCTGACAATCGATGCGATATGGTTAAGATAACTTATACAGTTATTACATGTCTCCGCAAAGTAAATTTTCGTCTTTTGTACGACTGTAGTATGAAAGGGTGCAATGTCCGTTCTTTCACGTAGTCAATTCCCACAAAATTAAACCTTGATACCCTTAGTACTCTGCTTAATCATCTGTTGTCTAAAATCAATTTACGTTAATTGGTGATATACGTGACGTTAAAATAATTAAAATACAATTAATAAATAAAATGAAATAAATACATAGAAATGAAGCTAGAAGTTATTATAATATGAATATTTACCGTTAAATTTATCCGTTCAAATAATATACCTGTATATAGCATCTCAATTTTGTGCGTTATGAATTATTTATTAAAATTTTCACCACAGGAATGATATTTCTACGGCATAATAATTAGTTAGTATTTGTTCGCTGGCCGCAATATTTGGTCAGAAGCAATAAAGGTATCAAGGGAGAGCTCATCCCCCACTCATCCTCCTGGTGTATGGAGCGGATGGAGTGGTCGGGTGGGGAGGCTCAACGGCCTCGGCCAGAGGATAGTTATTTATAGACAATTGAAAATTAATATGCAATTTTCATTTCGCTTCAGCGCTGCGGTCTAAAGCAGTGAGAACTGTGCCATTCGTTCGTCCCGCTGTGTTAATCTGCAAGTATTAAGCGGATATTAAAGATGGAAATGAAAATTACTATAAAAATAAATTCACTTCTTTGCAGAAGATAATGGTAAATTTGATACAGGCATTGTGGTTAAAACATGGTACAAAACTATTGTATGTAAAATAAAAAGTATGAATTACTTAGGGTTAACTAATTTACTTAATTTATTAAAAAAGCTTGTGTGAAAATTAATGCACTCACATCTACACTAAATAACTGAAAATATACATATTAGCTTACTGCTTATACAATGTACATTTTACATCCTTCTTTCTATGCCTCTGCAAATCTTGGCACCTCACGTATATGTGTATTATATTTTGAGAACATTTCCGTTCGTTATATTGAGGGCATGATGGTTTGAATTTGTGACTAATGTCACAAGGTAATGAGTGATCTTATAATTGGTCAAGAGACGAAAGGAGACTTGGCTGGGACATGTTCTTCGGAATAGGCAGGGGAGTATTAACTATACCTGCCTTTTATCAAGCCTCCAAAGTCTCATTGTCCTTGAAAGCCTTAAAAAAATACGTAGAGTGTGATTCAAAAGCATTCAAATACATCATTTTATGACGGTATTGTTTTATAAAGGAATATTGAATATTTATTTACAGATTTTTTGCACTACTTTATTAACTGTTATATATTTACATTTTTTACAATGTATTTTTTACTATTTAAATGCACGAACAAGACTATATACAGGTCTTTTTACTCAACACTTGCATATATAGTTAGCAAAATGTATTCCTTGAGAGCAGCCAAAACAAAAATCAATCACGAAATCTGTGACTTTACTCGACTAAAAAGAATTCCATCTGAAATGTCTTCAATATTTGATATATTTCTTATACGCTACAATATTTATGAATAATAAATGATTTTTATGCACTTATTTAAAATTGATGCCGAACATAACCAAACGTCTTAGGAAGTACTATAAATTATATAGATCTCACGTTATACAGGAGGTATAAACTTATCCACTACCTTGTCAGCGCCAGGTCTATATCCGGCTGCACAAAGGCTGCTTTTATATTGTACCACAACAACCATGTCAAGATTACGGTAACCGATAACGTTAATACCGTTGGTAGCACCTCAATACATTGACAAGCAACAAGTTGTTTATATTCAGTTTCAATAACACATACGTTCTATGTGTCTATCCTCAAAATACAGTGCAACGATCTAAAAATAATCACTTATAATGGATTATTAAAACACAATTTTTTACTTAATAGACGAGATACTTTTTATTTTGATCATGACAAGTGAGAAATTTAAGAGAAACATCGTGAGATTGTATTTTTTTTCCAGTTAATGAAACTTAAGAACAATCCAAAACATGCAAGCTGAAAACTAATCAATACTGAAAAACAACAGCTTTCAACATTCATTAAAAAACTTTATTTCATAAATTGTCAGATATATTATATTTTTTTAATTATTTATTTCATAAGTTATGTTTTGCGAAGAATATTAAATAAGTGTATTATTTGTAACAATGCAGAATTTTCCATAAAATCCTCTGTTTCCATTATTCAGCTACTACAATACCTCCTATTATGCGCTAAGCCATAACGCTGCATATGCGAATCATATATTTAAATACCATTATGCCTTTGCAACAACTGACATACAATTTTCTCGGAAAAGTTAAGATCTCTAATTTGTAATTTTAGGATTAATTTTAATTAAAAAATGAATTAATTAAAAATATTGAGTTTTGATTCACAATTTATCACATCAATCAAGGTGATAAAAAAAACAAAGCTCCCAGGGACTAGCCATCATCAACACCGAAGAATTACAAGGAATTTTTAATTTAAGCACATCAATTTATTATTATTATATCTTAATACATTAAAATCATCTAATACTCAGTAATTTTATATTCCTTTTTAAATTGAAAACAAAAATTTAGTATTATATAATTGCTTAACACATTCAAATGACAAATACCCAGTAACTTTATAATTATATAATGCCTTTTTCAAATTAAAATCATAAATGATTACATACATTAGGAAATCCACATACTCATAATTTTATGTCTTTTTTCAATTGTATTACCCGCACACATATACAACCTATAAATATGTGTGTAGGAACTAATTAACTGTCCATGCCTATATAAGCCAATGCCTGTTTTTATTTTTTCATTATTGAAGATGGTCTTCAGGAAGGCCGAAACATGTAATCGTTAAAATAAATTGTGAATCAAAACTAAATATTTTTAATTTATAAATTTTTAATTAAAATTAATTCTAAATTTATAATTATGCAGTTTTACCAAGTATTGTCAGTTGATAACCTTAATGTTATCTCTAATTTGAGCTTAATATATATAAAGTTCCATATATATTTTAACATTAGAAAAATAAAAACCTCATTTCTCAGTACCAATAAATATTAAACGAATCAAGGTGTCGGGTAAAGATTAAAGAAGAAAGAATATTTTAAAAATAGTATCATAAAATATCAACAACAAAAAAAGGTTTTATCATTTTGATATTTTAACGTTAAAACGTAAAATATGCCGCAACAGTTTGTCAAAGTAAATGCGTCTAATATTAATAATGTTTACCTTGGTCAAAAATATGATTTACAACAACGACATTATTGTTACCAAAAATGTTGAGAAAAAACTAATATTGAATAATATTTTATTATTGATGCTGAAGGAGGGTATCATCAAATCGTTTTTCATTCCCTTTGATTGAAAGCTTCTAGTACGCGAGGATACCCTTTGAAATCTTTAAGACTTTGAACTCCACGAAGATATTCCTTAAAGCCTTATATATTAATTAAAGTCTAAACCTTAGCGTTATGCCTTTTAAAGAGACATTTATTTTTGAGTCATAGCAATAAAATTCTGAAAGCCTATTATCTATACTAATATTATATACATTACGTATTATTCATATTTCATGAAGAAAATCTCAAAGGAATAACTAAAATCCCTCAGTTTAACTGAAGATAAAAATAGCTTTATAACATAATGCAAATAATTTCATTTTTATTTCTTTTATAACTGCTTTCAATATGGAGCAATATACTCTCCGTATACACTCTTATATTTACTACAATCTTACTTAATTCAATGAAAATACATCAATATTACAAACTTAAAGTACGCACTACAACTATATAAAACCTTTATATAACAAATCTATATGTACCTACAAATAACAACCAAACATATTACATTATGCATAATTCTCCGTACTGCAAATGCTATTATAACTTTATTATTTATTCTTCTGCTTTCTGTAAGACTGCTTCCTGTTATAATTTGGAGCCTGTTACTGCGACACGGATGGCCAGCTGTTGCGCCACCTTTTATTAACTCTTCTTTACAAGTGGTATTTCATTAGCACAACGCTTAAAATCTCCACATAAGAGCATAAATTTTTCTTCTATTAGAATATGGAAATTTTGAAAAGAATAATGAAATTATGAATCGTTTTATTTTTCAAAACATGTCAGCCTTTTTATTTTCAGAGACTTCCATTGTTGAAGGATTCCCGGTGAACGTAATAAACTTTGATCGACGTCGTCTACGTACAGGTAAGTAAAGATGAGTGGCCATAAGCCGGTCTGAACAAATAAAACTAACCACGAAACCCACGTCTGTGGACCAAGTCTAACCAGCAACAATGAAAGGCAGCTTTACAAAAGAGTCTTGCTTCATTGCTAAGGCAAGACTACAACAAAGTCAAAAAGAACCTTAAATCAACAAATACTTTGTCGAAAACGCTTTACCATTCTGCAATCAACATACATTTTGTATTATGTGAAGACCTCCCTATTGTATAACTTTACATTGTCTTTTTTGCACAAGATGCTATGATTTTCCGACATTTTTCTACATATTTCTATAAGCAATAAATAAATTACATCTTTTTAGCACTAGTTGGTACAATAAATTTCCATTATTTTTCTTTTCCGCGTCACTTAAATTTTCCAAGTCTATGATAACGAAGTTAGGAGTCAACAAGTATTTTTTTATTGGTTTTCTATGAAAAAGGTAAATTCTTAGCATCGTTTACAAAATAAATAATATTGGTTTTTTTCTCATCGTTAATCGTCGCATGAATGTTTTTTTTATAGCGTGTCATATAATATCAAGTAGTATTATTATTGCAAATTGTTACAATATTTTAGAAAGAATTTTATAGAGTTACAAATCTGGATGTAGAAGTGAGCTTCTAGAAAAATTAGGAAAATTACTGTTGCATTTGATATTTAAGGAGTCAAATTTAGTAATTTTATTAAAAAAAATTAATGTACTTTATTATTAATAATATTAATTAATGTTATTGTTACGTGTAATAAACAAATATTCAATGGATATAAATAAGAGCTTCATATAGTAGTGCATTTAGAACTTTTAATATTTTAATATACATACTTAAAAGTGAATAGGAAATCAATCTTCTTCTTCTCATTTTTCCTAGCCTTATCCCATTTAATTGGGGTCGGCTCTCTTAATAACATCATTCCCTCGTTTTTCACTTTGTCAAGCATAGTCACCCCGGCGGCCCACCTCAACATCCTCATTTCTGCCACGTGCAGCTTCTGTATAGGAAATCAATATTGTAGGAAATCATCATTTGGTCAGAACACAGCTCTTTGGCAAAGATTATTACCAAATAAAGAATACTTTGTAAGTTGGGTTCATTGCGATCGTATGATACCTATCTTTAAACTCCAAAATATTTTTTTGATAAAAATGTTAAGTACATTTCAGTATACAGGGATTATTTTTTTGAAGGTCATTTGTTTCTAACTCTGATAAAATATAGTATATTAGTGACAATACTTAATAAAATCATACACAATGTCGTCAAAGAACATTTAATACAAAGTGATTGTTCTACTCTCACAAGTGTTCAAAAACTCACCAACAGCGTTAATATTAATGCGCTGATCAAAAATTGAATGAATGTCGGTGAAAATTATGCAAATTAATAATCGTATTAGTTATAAGGCTCTCTCGCGGATGACGAGAAAATGGCAGTCGACGTGAAGCCCTCGGGGTTAACCCTTAACTCAATAGATCCCCTACCAGGCTGGCTGCAGGCTGGAGCCCTCTCCCTTACTATCGATCACTCGTGACTTGCTTGGCTGTCAAAGGAACATCATTAGAAAACTCATCTATCGCTGGCTTAAAATACGTTTCTCTATTTCATATACGCTCCTATTTATGTTCACGTAAAACTTATCGAGGAGAATATCAACCAAACTGCTTAACCGTGTAAGCATTTTTATTCTAATGGGCATTTATTTACGATGTACGCGCTGTATGAAGAGTGCCGATTTGCAAACATCATATTACTCTGAATTCTGACATTAAAGACAATAACAGTGATTTTTTTTTATGAATTCACTATTAAAAGAAATATCCACAGGACGACTTATGTCATCAATTAATTTTGATTAATAGACTATCACAAGCATTTCAAAAAAGAGTGACTAGACTTACACTCTCTGGTAGTATTTATTGAAGAAAAAAACTTCTCTCTCTTTTGAAAGACTTTCAATTGATTAGTTGGACGCATGGCAAAAACCCTCCTTGCCCCGACCTGTTTTTAGAGACCCAGATGGGGACTCGTTAATAAACAATGTATGTGGAATTTTTTGTTGGTAAATGAAGACACATAGACAATATAATACGTTATAAATCATATAAAAATTAAACTTCCTAAATTGATCGCCAGAAACTCTGTCATTTACCAATACAAATTGTTTATAAATAAACCCAACATCATTTCTTCTACATACTCGTACATATCATAGTAAGCCCACTATTTGTATATTTCCTTGCTGTTTTTTCCCCAGCCAATCTAATCATAACGGTGAGTCTTATATTAATCCGTATAATTTATTACTGACTGCAGAGACGCAAAGACCTTACCATCCGTCATATTTCACGTATTGTCAATTATAAACTCATAATGATTTGAAAGTAATATTAATTGACGATTTAATATGATGGAATAACACAGCTGCATTACTGACGTAATACATTTCTACAATATACTTGTGCTAACGTAAGATTGGCTACATAAAAAGTGTTTTAGCGGTTACGTGTTTCGTATTTTTTTACACCAAATTGCTTTCTTTCAGCACCTCAATCGCATGAAATGAATTTTCCTGAAATATGGCAGGTGAGGTTTTTTTATGTTGAAACACATAGAGAAGAATGCCAAAAGATGGTGATAGTAATTCTAAAGTCTCATCTGTGGAATTATATAACGCTTTCTATAGTGCATATGGCTTAGCACTGAATGTGAAGTGTCGAGCTGCTAACGTCTTAGACTACAGCTTGAGCTTCACGCATCATCCTTATTATTACAGGAATTTACTATGAATGAATGGTCTTTACGGGACGACTTTGGTCTACTATCAATTTTAATGAATAGGCTATAACTGGCATTTTACGGGTGTTTGATCAAATTCACAACCAACCGGAGGTATTTTAGAGCTCAGAAATATATTAAAAAATGCTTTTGTTTATCTCCGTCGGGGATCGGACCCACGAACTTTGACTTGCAAATCAAACGCTTTGACGATTGAGCTATAGCCGCCGATGGTGCTCTCTATGTGACTAGGGGCGCAGCTGCCGAGAGATTTATTTTGCACTTGTCTCTCCGTGTACGTGGGCTTTTTTATAGTGATTGCGGGTAGGTGTTTACACTTCTCCGTACATTGTATAAATTTGTGACCCCGCCCACCTTGACGTGGTGCTTAGTCATCCCGTCATCCACGAGACTAATCGCGGCTGCTGCATGTGATGAAATAGATATATTGCAGTCATAAAAAAACATGAGCTAATAAATTAATAATAATTTCGTATTTTTCACTCCAATTTTTTTCCCAGAACACTGAAAGTAAATGGCTGCCTGAAAAAACTTTTAATATTTTTTGAGCACAGCCGGTCAAGACCAGTGCATGACGCTCACCGAGGGAGACTGGCGCTGTATGCGGGAAACGTATTTTGTGTTCGTGTTTGCGTGTAAGTTGGAGAGATTGCAAGTGTATATTTATCTATTTCTTCAAGAGACTCAGACAAGGAAGGAGGAAACACAGACGCTGAAAGAGCATTCTAAGTTGAATATAACATTGAATGATAATTATTTGGAATATTAACTTGTTTTTCATCAAAATGATAAAATCCTTTCTGAATATCCCTACTTGCGGTTGACATAAGTCGATCTATGTATGAAATACAGTTTTTCTATGATCTTCTTTAGAAAAAGAGGCTTTGGAATCTCTTCTAAAAGCAGGCTAAAAACACAGCAATTCAGCCAACTTGGTTAAGGGTTAAGACCGTGAAAAAACAAACCTTATCCTACGTTTGCTTAAAAAATAGACATTGACAAAATAAAGCGCTTTACTTTTAAGTAATATTTTTGTACCTTTTGATTTTAATTAACATTAATCAAAGGTGATTCAAAAAGGTTTTTTTTCACGTCTTAAAATTTAACAAAAGCATTACATGCGTTCATAATTATGAAAGTGGTGTAAGTTATATTTCATTCTTTCTTTGAGATGTTTCACGGTTTTCGTTTTGATGTTTTTTAAAAACCAGTACAAGTGACAACTTAATGTTGCGTAAATTCTATTCGTATGTTTGACAAAGACTATATGAATTCAAAACAATGTAAACTAAAAAAAAAAAAAAAAAAATCACATGCTTGACTTACACTGCTTTCATAATAATAGGCACACATATAAATTTGTATAACAGATTCAAAAAGCATACTACAAGCCAAATTTAATTTACGTCTAAGAGCTCCATGATTAATGATACCCGCGCAGCATGTTTATTTTCACCAAAGTCCAACCACGGCTATCGGCTATAATGTCGCAATTATTTGCTCAAGAATTTTCCTGCATTCGTTGCTTTTCTAGCGATAGTTTTCTTTGAAAATAACTTTCTATTTGTTCTACAAATGTGACGGGTGGCTTTCATTTGTTTGGAGCTTCTGACCACGTCTCTCGTTATAAATCAAGTTACGTTTTTTCAGCACATCATTAAACGTCAGGCATTTTACAAACCTTTGTGATCGCGCAACTAGTCAGAAACGTTATATTTTTATGATTTAAAATTAACTTTTATCATGATATTATTATTTATACTTTTAATCACTTTATTATTTTCATTAAATTTAAAATTTAGTTCAAAAACATCCTATTCTCAGAATAAAAATGATTTACTGTGAAATAAATGTGAGTCTCATTACATAACTTGCTTTTTGCTTGTACAGATTTAGTATTAAGTTAATATGTTAATCTAGTATATGTATTTACTTAGTAGTGAACGATCTGCATGTCATTCCATGATTATCAACATTTATGTCACATAAGTGACCAGTGTTGTATATGCAATAGTAAGCATTTATACAATAAAAAGCAAAGTTTCAAAAATATATAAAAATTAAATCAACTTGATAACTTTAAAGGTAACGAGTTAACAAAATGTAAAATATAACAAACATATTTTTAAAAAACTATAAAATATTTGCTAAATTAATGTATAATTATAAAAAGTTCAGTTAAATCAGTGTCTTCCTAAGTTGAGTGTTATAATTGTGGGTACCTAATGCACGACTAATCGTTGATCCCTACTATTCTACAAAGCGCAAAGTTATATATTTTTTGTGGAATTTAAATATTTTAAATACTTAAAAATAAGGGTTTGATTCTGTTTCCATTATACCCATACACTAGTAGTAAGATACTTAGTGTTTTGAAACGTTTATCCCTTCCCCGCGGCGATAGACATCTTGGATAGTGAAAACTGTTCCTGAAAACAACCTGAAAGTTTCTGGAACGTACAACTTTTCAACTTTATCCATGGCGCGATTCTAAATAACGAAGCAAGAGATAATATTACGTGTTTTTTATTTTGGATGAAATACTTAATTTTCGTGTGAAGTAAACTTTGGAGGCGCGCTTAATAAATTGTTTTTTATGCAAAGTGGGTTTTCGCCCAATTGCGCCCCAGAGAGGGAATTTTCACCTCACTAATGCCCGGTAAAAGCTATTCAGTTATTGAGCTTTTAGAGATTATAAGAAAAACTTTAGTCATTACACTTTTTCACGAACAGATTATCTTGTGTATACAAGATAATGTTTTTTTAAATAAATAATTTTCAATAGCAAACAATAGCTGTTTTTAAAGTTAACTAACTACAAAAATCTAAAATTAAAATGACCTGTCTTTATTTTTATGATATTGTCATTTTTTCAGGTTTCATTACTATTGTCAAGAGACGACCAATTCAAAAGAATGGTCGTAGAAAGTATAGTTATAATATCACTTTTACTACCACAATATTTTATTAATGCCAGTGTAATGAGGATTAATTTTAAAGTTTAATATCTTTTTTATGAATGCTTAAAAAAATGAAGAATGATTATCCTCTATTTCTCTCACAGTGTTTTCTTTCCGCATACTTTACCTATAGAGTTTTCTTTGAAGATTGTGATAACCAGATACTTCCCTTAATCAGTTGTCACAGAAAAACTTTAATTAGTGCTGCCTTTTCTGTAGCAGACTTTCATTATTATTTTTTGTGTAAACACATACAGGAAAATACCGACAGATGGTGATAGTGTTTCTAAAGTCTCATCTGTGGAATTCTATGACGCCTACCATGCTGCATATGGCTTAGCGCTGCAAGTGGAGTGTTGATCCGCCAACGTCATAGACCACAGCCCGTCATTCACGCATCATCCTTATTATTACAGGAATTAACTATGTATGTGTGATCTTCACGAGACGACATTCGTCTACCACCAATTTTGATTAATAGGCTATGACTAGCATTTTACGGGTGAGTTATCAAATTCACACCAACCGGCGGTATTTTAGAGTTCAGAAATCGATTTAAAATCTTCCCTTTTTAAAATTTCCGTCGGGGATCGAACCCACAACGTTCGGCTTGCCAAGCAAACGCTTTAACCATTAAGAGACTTTTATCAATTCAATATTTTTGGAAGGATGAGATATTAAGCTTGGAAGTAATAAAAGACATGGTAGACCGAGCTACTTGGCATTGTTTTTAAGATGACCACATTCATCGTATTAGGGGCTAAAATATATAAGATGAAAAATTCTAAAATTATTTTTTATAATTGATATTCTTTACTGAAATAAACTTTAATAATATATTCGTATTTAAGTCATCGATGTGAGATATAAGCATAATATAGTCACACATTTATTTGAACTATGACAGTATGTACGTGTGTAAATAAACATTGTCAACATCAAAAGTAAAAAACTGAGTAACCAAACACTTGGAGCAAATCCAGCAGGCACATAGATCGTCTGGGATAAGATAGGGTTGGGGATTATATTTCAAATCACGCCAGAGTGAAGAGGCTTTATGAATCATCTATATTTACACAACGGGTTTGGGCGCAGGCTAGTTAGCCTCCTTCTCAGGTGAGGTCAGATTGCCATCAGACACCTGAACAATAAATATTTTATTAGAGTCTTGGCAAATGCTACAGTGGTAAAAGTTTTTCATTTATGATGTGTTGAGCAACGATGACAAAATGATACACAAGCTGCCTCTTATTTTTTCAATATTTGTCGAATTAATCCCCATTTGATCTTATATAAAATTTTAAGCTCAAATAAGTATATACGTATTAATGGTTCCCGATGACCTCCAGGTGTAGTATCTGGGTCATATTTTAACGTTTTTTTAATCAGTGTTTTCAAGGAGATCATTAACCTAACGCTCACAAATCCTGGATCATTTGGTTCTCCTCTATCAAATAACATGAGGCGTTCCTTTGCGGTCACCGATAGTTGAGGATTTTATATGGATTATTTTTATTGATGTTTTGTTGAAAAACTATTTATTCCCGCTTATGCTAAAAGCCACCATATTGTAATAATGAGATGCAAAGACCGGTAGTCCTTAGGTATTATGGCTTTTGAGTTTAGTCGTGTGTGCGAATTATTTCGTACCAATAGTTCGACTGCCATTGCATGGGTCTTCTTCAAGTTTGACGACTTTTTGATGAGTTGATGTCTTGAGGTAGTTCAGCTGTCAGCCTAACTTACCTCCACGAAGTCGTGGCAGAGAGAGTCGTGTACTAAAGAGTATACCTCCACGAGCGTCATGATGTGTATGTTACAAGGAGTATACCTCTACGAACGTCATGTTAAACTGTGGCTATCCTTGCAGGTTTTCAAGCATGAGCTAGAGGTTGAAGCCATGCTGTTGACGATCAAACCGTCATCCCTATTGATGTTGATGGGATGTCTTTTGATTTCAATGGCTTCCCTTAAGAGTTTATTAAGTAGCCCTTAGTTCTTTTATAACCGCATTATTATAATTATAATTAAAAAAAACAGGTTATGTTTGTAAACTTTATCGCGAAAATCTTTTTTTTTATATCTTGTGCCAAGTCTAGATACTTGTTATAGAAGTATTTTATTGCCAATAATTTATATAACGTAAGTAAGCTTTAATTAATTGGTAAAACCCATATAAATTTGTCTGTTGTGCGATTTATAATGAATAGAAATTATATTGGTGCGGATAAAATATATTCATTGGATACTAAATTATTATTTATGACTCTTATTTACTGAATACTCGACTGCTGACATCTATATTTATATTTATTAACGACACTTACATTTGAATTCGTTAACTAAAGGGTTAAGTTTCGTGAGAACGCTTTCTAAATTGTATCTATGAATAAATCATTTATTTGATTACCTTTGTGTACCTGAAGAATTAATTTCGAAATGAAACATTTTACAACAATTTCAAATTAATAGATGTGATTTTCGGTGTTCTATTTTACAAATATATAAAGTCGATTAATATAAATATTCATAACTCATCAAATACATTTAAGCTTTACCATTATTTTGTATCGAAGTAATCGTATTTATAATACGTATATTTAAATTTGAATGCTTCAGATATTACTTGTTTTGTGACTGAAAACATTCTACGCAAAAAATGATTACTTC
This sequence comes from Glossosoma conforme, assembly GCA_022606575.1. NCBI lineage: Eukaryota > Metazoa > Arthropoda > Insecta > Trichoptera > Glossosomatidae > Glossosoma > Glossosoma conforme. The sequence goes on along the minus strand of JAGTXR010000041.1, from coordinate 1,191,021 downwards.
AATTTTTTATAGTAAGAACTAAAAACGGGGAAAATTAAACACGGTGAAGATATAATATCCCTATTTCGAAGAAAAATTCTAGAAGGAACTACTTCACCTTTAAGTGTACATTCTCCATTGGAGAAGAGTATATCCCACATTTAAAAGTGAACTAATATCTCACCTTGGAGGAATAATTATTATTTTTTATTGAAAGTAGACTAACTCAACTTTAAGATACTTACTGGTATGTTTCTAATAACGTTTTTACGATATGCTTCAAACATGTGGATAAGTAGAATGGAAGGATTATAATTTTTCAAATAAATATATTTACTATAAGTTCTCGGTGTGTTTTAGAATGTATTTCAATATTCTAATGCTTTATAAGCAGCTGAAAATTTATACCAATATTCTATATATTATATTCTACTATTCTATAACTATCTCCCCGTCAGCCGTTTATTTTTCTCTGATATATTGATGAATAATATGTCATATAACATTATGTTTACGGGAGGGTATATTTCAATGGTCAAAGCATTTGCTTTGCAAGCCAAAAGTCGTGGGTTCGATTCCCAAGGGAGATTTAAAAAAAATGATATATTCGATTTCTGAGCTCTAAAATATCCGGTTGATGTGAATTTGATCCCTCACCCGTAAAATTCCATCAAAGCCTATTAATTAAAATTGGTAGAAGACGAAAGTCGTCCCGTGAAAACCACCCATTTATAGTTACATCCTGTAATAATAAGGATGATGCGTGAATCTCGGGCTGTAGTCTATGACGTTGGAGGATCAACATTCCACATACAACGCTTTTGCCATATTCCCCATGGTAAGCGTCATATAATTCCACAGATGTGACTTCAGAATTACTATCACTATCTGTCTGTATTCTCCTGAATGTGCTTACATAAAAGGAATAATGACAGCCTGATGCAGAAAGGCAGCGATGTTTTTCTCTGACAACTGATTAAGATAATTATGTGGTTTTCACAAACTTCAAAGAAAACTATAGGTAAAGTATGCGGAAAGAAAATACTGTCAGAGAAATAGAGGATATATTATATTTTTATATGTTTGTTGTAAATTTATATGTGTATTAATTGTTAAATATGTGTAATTCATTTATTTCAAGTATACAACTATTGTATGGTATAAATTTATGTATTTTGTATATACATTGTGTACCTGTATATCTAAACTGGTACACCAAAAAGAAAACACAAACAGTTTTCTTCTTACGACTAATCTTTTCGTCTTAATTAATGTTGAAATGGGGAAAGGCTCATGAAAAGTCTGGGATCACGACACCACGACAATTTTATTCATGACTTGACCGCTATCTCAGCAGCGGCTGAAACATAAACCCCGTAATTAAACCCCTACAATTAAATTAAATTTCACCCCCGCGAGTCGAAAATTCATCTGCAGGGCTGTCTTGTTTGATAACAAACAGGGGAGCGCTTTACTGAACCGTGACTGTCAAGTCCACAGTTTCACAATTACAAAGTTCCACACAGCGCAGGATGATTCCACCACACGGATGTACTCAAACATGTGCCAGTAAAATTATATGCTTATTTTTATTTGCCAAAAAACGTTGTTGAAAAAAATGGCATTGTCTGATTCAGAAGGTTACAGCAATTTAGAGAAGTAAAGTATGCTGAAACAGTAATGCCCTGGAGTGTGTTCGAAGGGGCTTGTGCGAGTCAATTGTTATATTCTGATTAGACTTTCGAGTATCTGATATATATTTAATAAGGAAAAACATATTCTCTAATCAAATTAAGAGTAGTATCTAAAAAAACCTTTGGATATATATACGTATTCTATGAGACACTTAACATTTTCACATTTTTAAATTTGTCCTTTTATTTCGTATTCGAATATTACAGAAAAAGATACTCTTCAATTTAAATTCGGAAAATATTTGTCTACATAAATACGTAAAAGAGTAAACATCTATATTTCTGAGAATAATGAAGTATTGGAACCCTATCGATAGAGTAGTAAAAATAGTATACATAAAAAATTTAATATTGTGTTCTTCTTTGTAGTATCAATCCGGTGGATTGGTTGCAGCAACAAAATTTTGCATCTTGATCTCCATTCTTTTCGATCCTCTGCAACCCTCTTTAGCTCAGCATCAGAGCTTCAACTCATGGTCTCGAACACTTACTGCAAAGACTTCGTCTAGGGCACGCTCTGCAGTTTCTACCCCTCAACCATATCAAGATGCTCCAAACAAATGTTTTTGCAAGTTGCTTGCGAAGCTTTAAATTAATATTTTTTGACTCAAGAATTTTCGATTTTTTATTGTTTTAACCAGTATAAATGAGAACTTTTAGCATTGACGAAACTTTTTATACTTTCACGCTGATATTAATGATTTAACAAACCGATAAAAGTATACTTTATTCTCTGGATAATGTGTCGAATGGATATCGCAGTATTAGACGAGGATTAACATTTTAACCTTTGACTTGTGATTTTTGTCGCCCAAAATAAACATATGTGCAGTGTTGTTTTGTGTGCACTAATCAGGTAGTTAAATAAATCACATTCACATGTATCAAAGAAGATAATAATAAATATATTTCAATGATACACTAATTCATATTGTTGTCAGCTAACAACTGAAGAGTTCGGTGGGTTATAAGAAAATAAAACTATCATATATCTTCAAATTCATTTAAATAGCAATAAAAAATAATAGAAAAATATTCAGACTACTCACCCCAAATGTCGACGATAGTACATGAAAAATCAAAACCTCGACATCTGTGAAAAAAACATTGTATTCGAAATTGATTTATGTGAAAATATCTTCAATGTTTATTCCATTCAAGATTGTGCATAGTTGATATTCACCATTCAACCAGTTTTGCTTATCATTCCCATAAAATGGAATGACTTGCTGAGTGCGTACTGAGCTGTGATGGACGCCCTAACCTAACTTAACCTCCCTGCGAACAGACGCGACTTACTCTTCGGCTATTGGCATAAATGACTGTTCTGTTGAGGTCGTTTATTGCAGTTTTCTTCAACCTTTTGGCACTTACGCACCGATGAAATTAAAATAATTATATTAACGTCTACTTTATGAAGTATTTAGCTGCAATGAGTTTCGAAAAATAACATCGAATTGACCAAGTTTTTAGGACGGAATATGTTTATTTTTAATGTAAGTGCAAGTAAAATAATATTTCTTCTTTTAATAAAAAAAAACGAATAATGAAAACCAAATTTGTTCAACTGACAGAACACCCTTTCTTTATGATAAGACTTTACGTGTTTTGATCAATTTTTGTGAATATTATTAGTTCATGCATTAATTGGATAGAGACTATAAAAATTAGCTAGATACAACTCAAAAATATTTTTTCATATCTTTGTCATTTAACAACTTCTTACCTTCTAGTCTGCCTATATTAATTAAGATGTTTGGATATTGGTAATAAGATATTCCATAGCTTAAACTAGAACTATTTAATTAAATCAAACAAAGAATTATGAATAACGTTTTTAGTTTCCTGTCTTTTTAGTAGCAGTATAAATTTCATTTGCCAGAGTTGTAACGTACGCCGATATGTATCCGAACAATAAAAACTTGAGATCAGAAACATTCTAAGACTCAAAAACTGTATATAAATTTAATACATAAATACTTCACAATGAACACTGTTTATTCGTTTTGACTGAGCTTCATCAGTTTTCTAGGTGTATAAACAATCTTTTCTTTATTCTTATTATATTTTCATAAAGCACCATCCACCTCATCCTTACTTCCTTACATACTTTTTAATTGTTATTAAACTTTGTATAATATTTACGTAACTTCATTCATCAGTATATTTATACAGGTTGAAAACTCACGAGACTTGGAATAGGCTCCTACGTTCTTCAACTATTTCTCAGATTTATATTCTAACCTTGTGTTTAACTTGCAGGGTACAACACGCAATTATATTTTTTTCTACATTTTTTAAGTCAAAAAAAAAATCTCACGAAGCTTTCAATGAAGGCTTCACCTCGGTATTAAGAGAATGAACTGTGGTCAGTATGATCCATATAAAAACAAGATAGAAAGTATTTATCTCTCATGCATTTAAATTTATGGAACAAGTTTGTGCTCCATCACTGGTATATTGCTCCTTAGATAAATGAATAATCAGCATTCATAATGAGGCGGTATCTGCGGGTTCGGACGGCCCAACCCGCGTCACCCGGGACAGCGCACAATAAAGTTATTCCCGACTCGAATGGGAATTCCAAGAGTGAGGCTAAACAAAGTTTACTCAAGAGAATAATAATTATTATCGTCGTCCATTACAGTTTTGGGAAAGATTAATATTACTGAGAACAACATCAGTGACACATCGGAAACTAAAAAATCTAAAATATTTTAATCGAATAGCAATATTTTTATGTAATTCACTGTTATCTGAGTTCGTAATGTAATTTAATAAGTTTTTCTATTTTTTTTTTATCAATTTAATGCTTTAAAAATAATACCTAATACCGTTTTTTTTTCTTTACCGAAATAATTTATATTTATTAGAATTTTTGATGTTTCTCGTGCTTACATCAAATAACAGCTCATACCTGCTTTAAGTAATTTTAAATATTATTTTTTTTATTCAAGCCTAGATTCTAATTTATTTTTTTTTTGTACTTTTTTTTGAGCAAAATATTAATAGATTTTTCTAGAATATTCTGGATCAATATAATTACCTGCTTATATTATTATGATTCCAGAATATACCAACTGAATATGTGATAATCTATAATATAAAAAATAAATCTACCTGCAGCATGCATCTTACAGTAAAATTACTAGTCATATTTGCGTGAAAGTTTTGATTAAAATTTTTAAAAAATATTCAGTTACAGTTAACCTCGTATAACGTTTTCATAAGATCGGATAATGAACCCGATGCACCCGAGGCCAGGACCATTTTGTCTTAAGAGGCGATTCAACCCTAAATAAAAACACAGAATTACAGTTATATGAAAAATCGCCGACAACAGTATAGGAAAAATTTTCGTTACAACTACAAAACGTTTGTATCATAGAAAGATTTACTGAAATACTAGTCCATTATTAATTTTCGCGGAACATTTACGTTACTAGGGAGAAATATATATTATTTTATTTAAGAATTAAAAACAACTGGTTAAGTTATCGGTACTTTTGGATTAATAGACATATTACCTTACAAAATCAGACGAACAGATGCCCAAATATGGAAGAAAATAAAATGAATGGCTCCCGGAAAAAGCAGTGTCATTAAAAAAAAACATGGTGTAAAATTTGGTTCGCTTTTTTAGGTTGACAGATCACAAAGGCAAGCGGCAAAAATCACGGTGTGAACAATTTCCGACAGCTGCTGTTTTTGAAAGTATGACCCAGTTTATTATTTCCCACTCTGTATTAAAAATATTTAACCATGAAATGCAACTCTAGAGCTTAAATTATACCAAACTAATTGGTTCAGGGAACAATACGCACTCATAATAATGTAATTTATGATATTTAAGGAACATATACTTGTAAAACAAAAAGGGGTTTTTTTTCAAATAAAGATAATATCATCGATAAGTATACATTTATTTTCGTCGGCGGAACTTCGGAAGGCAGAGCTAACACGGGATACACAAGGTCTATGGAGGCTGACAGAACTTTATTGCGGCAGCTTATTAAGGAGCAGATATGTAATGATGATAATGATTAACTTTGACTATCTTGATTCCTATTAATAATAGATAACGTTTTAATTCAATCACATACATGGGCTGATACCATTTTTCTAATTGATTATTTAATAACTTTCAACTTTTCAATATATTTTCAACGTATTTCCAGATATATTTATAAGACATTTATTTCATTATTAACTTTATTAGGTATTGTTTTATTGTTTTTATTAAAATATTCCAATCAACGTCCGTTTCAATGGCAGCTTAACGGCTTTAATTTAATCTAAAAGTCGCAATATCGTTTCAATATTACCTGAGTCTCAACCTTGTAACGTTGCCTTAATTCCACCTCCCCAAGGTTGATCTCTGCCGAGGAAACCTTCCTTCTTAATCTGTGTTCTGGCCGATTGCTTAATGTTGTTAAACAGATTTATGACTTCAATTTGGTTTCAGCGCGATAAAAGCCTCCATCTAGATTTTAGACAATGTCAACATCAGGGGAGCCCACTGCTTGTAACATATTTTTACCATGCATTTATTTTCAATATCAAGTCATACTTGTTATACAAATAAATTGCGTTACGCTATTTAATATTTTTTACGTCAGTTAATTTGCATAGGCGATAGGTTTCTATTTACTCTTAAATGCCATCTTGGGCTTTTATGTGCGAAGAGTATAAAGTAGTTGTGTTATTGAAGCGCCGTGAAAGAGATCACGTAGGCATAGAGTGATAATATAGTTTTGCTTTGTTATTGATATAAATTAAATGAATACACTCATTTAAAATATAAAGAGCTTATGACACCTCGTCAATAAAGTAAGTGATTATTAGTTTACTCTGAGATGCGTACTTGGTTATCTAGTGTCATCGTAGATTTTTCACGAATTTGTTGGATTTGAAACGTATGGAGATATGTACGCAGATGAAATGTTGAATAGATCAAACATCATCACTTAATGTATAATTATATAAGTAAATTGAAATAGTCAACATAGGAAAAATGTGTAACTGTTGTGTTAAATAAACAATCAGATATCGATAGTTGTGAGTGAATTCTTTCAACTCAAAAAATGCAGGGTTAAAAGCCTGATGATTTTCTTTTCATAGTAAACAATAATCTCTTAATCAGTATATCTGCTGAAAGTCATTGACTGAAAGTATAAAACAACTGCTTTGTACCAAATAAAATGATTTAAATACAGATTTTTCTTACAAATGCTTTTAGAGGGTTATAAGGTTTTTTTTTCATTCCGTACAGATGATAATCGGAATATACGTTGTTTTTCAATAACGAAAGCCAAATGAATCGTAAAATCCTATTTTACGTAGAAATCGTGTATACCAGTTTGGTGCATTTCATCGAGAATAAATGAGTAATCACCAGCAGTCACACACACAAAGGCGAGCCATCGATCACGTCCGTTTCGATTCGGAAATGCTGCGCGTTCTGCACCATCCGCATCTTCCGCAGTCTCGTCTCTCCGTAGATCAGTGCACTGTGGCAGCAGATTAATTGTAAACGTGGATGAAATGAACCGCATCGTGACTGCGCAGCGAGAAGCTGGAAACGTTCCAGGAAAAATTCAAATACAAGATAATGCCAGCGACAAGTTTGGGCGGGGTGAAGGACCCCATAACGGCCCATGCGCGCGCAGATGCACCAACCACTGGGCCACTTGGCACCGGAAGAGCTCCGTGAGCTTTAGCCTATATTTTCGGGTCCCGCACAATGTTATGATCAATTTCACAGAATTTTAAACTTATAATTCAATATTTGTCCGCAGCGCGCTGGTGACCGAATTTGACGTCACATAGTCTATTTGTACCTCTTCGTAAAAACATTTGAAAATTTTAATTACTTTTTAATCGTTTGTTTTTTAACTGCAAAATCTTAAATTCAGAAATGTTGCCAAGTATTCACTTAATAGCAAACACATGCAGGTCAAAAACTTTTATTCAAACACCATATCCGTTTTTACTATGTATTCTCTCCATTTATGTGCTTTTAAGAGAAAGCTTTTTTTCCGTACGAAGTGAAAAATAATTATTATTAATATGTTTAAAATAGACAGACGGCTTTTCAATACTTTGTAATGTTAACAACAGCGAAAATACAATGCTCAATTCTGAACTTCTTAAAAATAACGATAAATATTTTTTTATTTGTTAGCCGTTCACAAGTATGTTACTTGGACAGGATATTCATTTAGATTTCTTAGAAGTTCTTCTCATATTCGTTCATATCCATGTCTCGAACATATGGTCACAACAAATTTCCAGCATGTAGTTTTGTCAGTTGCCACTGTCCATTCTTCGTTCTAAGCTACATTTATACCTGAAGGTCCACTTGGGAACATATGGTTTCCGAAAACATCCAGAGCAGAAATTTGATTGCTTGAAGAACGAGTAGCTGAAGTAGCCGAATAGCAAAGCATATTTTTGGGTAATTTAGTAATCGGATTTTCTAGGAAATCAAATGATTAGCCCGATGCACCCGAAGCCTGAGCCTTTTTATCCTAAAAGTCGGCTGTATCTGATAAGTCACTTGGATATTGACGTTAATAATGAATACGTCACTATTCATTTAAAATTATTATATTTTTAAAGTTATTTTATTAGCTCGCCGGCGGCTATAGCTCAATGGTCAAAGCGTTTGCTTTGCAAGTCAAAGGTCGTGGGTTCGATCCCCGACGGAGATTAAAAAAAAAAAGTTTTGTAATCGATTTCTGAGCTCTAAAATACCCCGGTTGGTGTGAATTTGATCCCTCACCCGTAAAATGCCAGTCATAGCCTATTAATTAAAATTGGTGGTAGACGAAAGTCATCCCGTGAAGACCACCCTTTCATAGTAAATTCCTGTAATAATAAAGGATGATGCGTGAATCTCGGGCTGTAGTCTAAGACATTGGTGGATCGACACTCCACATGCAGCGCTTAGCCATGTGCACCGTGGTAAGCGTCATAGAATTCCACAAATGAGACAGCATCACTATCACCATCTGGCGGTAGTCTCCTGTATGTGTGTACATAAAAATATATATATATAGTTACTCTTATACCTAATGTTGGATTTCAACATAATAATATTAGTTCTATTAGTTTAGAATTTTAAAAATATTATTATAATCGGTACTTTTATAACCAGAATTGTCTTTCTTAGGACTGACGATCCTTTGGTCACCTTCACGTTTAAGTACTCTATTATAAACTAGAAGAAATATACTACTTTTTAAGTGAAGTATTTTCAACAAAATATTTTTAGTCGCGTCAATAAAATAAAGTCATGCCCGTATAATGCGTCGTCAGCAGAAGCACCCTGCGTATTATTGTCAAGTTGTCATCCCTTCTCGTTCACAGATGGCGATTAACGACCTCGGTCAAAAACTCGTAAAAGCTGTATTAAACAAGCAAAAGTAGCTGCAGATGACAATAAAAAACAATCCCGGCTCGTAGCGTTTTTTTTTGTTTTTTTTTTTCCAAAATATTATTCTTTTCTTTTTTGAAATATGTTAATTTTTCCTTCTAAAATGCTCAAACTTAATATCAAAATTTAATGTGTAAGTCGCAGCTTAAAACGAATCAAAAGCTATTTTTATAGGAAGATAATCATGTTCCGTCGAAAAAAAACGATTAAAACATAAATTAGTTAGTCAATTACATGTATTTTGTCTATTGGAGAGGATAATTATTTTTTATAGACAACATATATAAGAGTGAAGTTTTTAATATATTATATAATATTAATAACGCAGATTATCCATATTTATTTATTTATTTAACAGAACAGCAGTTCCAAGGAACACGGAATAATAAAGAATAAGAAACATAGAGAATACATAAACATACAATACGTACACAAAATAAAAAAGAAGATTATACGTGTTAAAGATCACGAAGATCTAGGAGATCAATACCATTGACAAAAGAGGAAAAGGATGTAAGAAATATTCAATTAAGTTACATTCAAATATCAATCTTCAGAGAGTCCAAAGATATCTCATTTGTATGAATATAGTATATATACGTGTACATAATAAAAGGCAATCACAAAATAATAATTTTATAATTTATTGTTAACTGAACACTCTCTCATTATTTTCGTCGTGGTTTTTGTGTGGCACCAATCATGGGTGTAAAGGCAAGAAGAAAGAAGACGTTAAATGTTTGACTTCTTACTTGTTCTAATTAATTTCAATTGTTAAAAAGATAGATTATTATATAACTTCGTGTTGCTCACCAAAGCCTGTTACTTGTATTACGAGAAAACGCTCTGAAAGCGCAGGTACAAGGTGACCGAACCGAAGGGCTTTAGGACCAAAAAAAAAAAAAAATGATAAAGCAGTTTTCTCTGTAGAGGTGAGGTCTCTGTATCCAAGTAGTCCAGATCTCTGCTGAATTACGCTGAATATATTTTCTTTTACTCGATTCTCTCTACTCTAGATGCAAATAAATAGTCACGATAATGTTATAAAAGTTATCATATATGTCGTCACCTCTGCATCTCAAAGCTCCCATCATGTACATTTTATTTATATTTCTCAACAACCTTCTTTAGCAACAAAAACCCGGGTGAAAATAAAATGAAGCTATATATTCTGAGGTATATTTCAACATCTGTTAATCTTCTTTTTTACAGAATATTGGGTGACTTAAACTCGAGAAGCGGCTTAAACTCTGTATAAAACTTACTTTAGAAATAATATAGTATGTAGTTTTTAATGTGGAAAGAGTTTTTCACCCACGTATCCATCCCCTCACTCGTAAGTTGTTAAGAACACCAGCTGTGCGTTAGAAAAGTCACCATTAGGAACAAGGTTTCTTTACCTCATGTGTGGAAGAGATGGTGAAACAACAGGTGGGGGGAAGGTTTAACTACTGGGGAAGTTCCCCACGACTTGAATGATACATGGAGATCGTTAAAAGAGGCATTAGTGATAATGGCCAGCCTTTATCTGACAGGCATATTCAAGAGACAACGTTTTATTCTTTATTATAAAATTCTCTGCAAAACTTTATTTACTAAACAAAATTTATAAAAGTTTCTTAAAAACAGAACGTTTTACATTAAACTCAAGAAACTTTAGCGTGACCCATTGATCTAAGACTATTTAACCAAATAAATTATTTTTACCAGGCCAGGTTTCCGGGCTTAATTAAATGTTAAAATACTCAAAATCACTGAATGTAGTTACAAGATATAAGTGTTATGGGGCAAACATGTGAAAAAATTATATTCAAAACCTTATTTGAACATTATTATTTTGTATAAAACATCCAAAAGTCTTTTAAGTATTAGGGGTCAAATTATAATCAAATTCTCTCTCTTAGCTCGAATTTGTCAATGACAGCATCTTTACACGTGTCACTGATCTCACTTAATACAATAATATCAGCGCTTTTTTATATTAAATTCTTCTACCAATTCTCACGGGTACGACACAAGGCGCTGGTCATCACAATATTCTGCCACTCTTTGTAAATTGAAAGGATCAAGGTCGAAAAGAATATGTATCGAGGAATTTGCAGTGTATGAAAATCACTTCATTAATATTAATTTTATAAAATACAGAATGCTTACTCATGTTGTTAACTTATGTACAAAAAAAGATAAGTTATCAAATAAATCAGTGTCAACTCGACTCCGGTCTTTGGACGTCTCCTCACTGCCGGAACCCGTGGTACTCCGACGTCACCAGATAGCTGATGCCGTCATTTCGGGATTGAGACATCGGTTCCGGAACACTTAAGATTTAAATATATACAAAAATTATTTAAGTATTTTTGCTTGTGTAAATATAAATACTGTATTAATATTTTTAAATATACTCGTACATCATTTTATCACCTGAAAATTCCAAAATAAAATATTATTCAAAATATATTTTTAATAATCACAAAAATATTATAAACTTGAGATTTATATTTGATTTAATCAGCAGTAAAGTGGAATATTTTTCCACAACAATATAAATACAAATTCTCAGCAAACATCTCATGTGACATTATCATCAATAAATCTAAAAAAAATAAACGGCGCGCGTATTCTAGCCACAAACCCTTGCAACCATGTTCATTTCATTAACTCAGCCGTGGTATTATAAATATGTATTATTTCTGAGAAGTTAAATATATCGAAAAATACTACATTTAAATCAAGTTTCTGATTCATTTTTCCAACACTTATTACTCCAATTTCGGAGGAAATTTCCAATAAAATAAGCATCTCGAAGCCCCGCTGAAATCCTATTATCGAGCAAAAAGATTTTTTGCTCAACAAAAGAACACGTCTAACGCCTGAATAAGTTTCCGGCTCCTTCGCCGCTCTCTAGCTCCTGCACCTTTGTTAATCTATTTATGGAACCACTTGCAATATCCGTCTTTTGGTACCATTTTAGCCAGTATTAGATGTATCCGATGCAAGTTTTCTACCTTAAACATTCACCTAATTAAGAATCAGAATCCAGAATATATGATCAACATCATAAAATGTTGTAATAGCGGTTGTTGTTCGATCACCATAGTAAAACAACATTGAAAATACTTCAATGAGTCATTGTTTAGTGTCCATGCATTGTGTCAAATGGACGTTGAGAACTGTTTATACACATACATGAAAACAAGTGTTTTTGCTTTCAATGAGGTTCATTCTGATTTGTTATTACACCGGATATAAAGTTTACTGCGATTCATTGGTTGAATTGAGTTACCTCTTAGTACCAAATAATCCAGGCATCGGTTACTTCGTGCCAATCATCCAATCGTCTTAAAATGATGATTTACAAATTTCAAAATACGTGCAGTGCCTTCTCCTTCGAGAGGTATGCATGGTAAGTACTAGGAGGAGTTCCAGATGCTCAAATTGCAGAATATTGTAGATGAAATATTTGGTGACTAAATGGTCTAATGACATTGCGGTTATGTAATGATATCCTCCTCTTCCATTTTTTGCACATCGATTTACTGGATGAAGGATGCAGGATCACGTTCACATTATAAACAACTTGTTTCTGTTTCACGATACATGTTTATTTGTCAATAACGTCACCCGTTAAGGGCCGCCCTGAGGGACGGTCCTACCACGAGGACGGGCGAGTTGCGACTACTTGCCCGCTCTCACATTTCGGCGGTACCAACCGCCAAGATGACAGTTGTACCAACTGACAATGGGCCAACTGTCATAACAATTATTTTTGGCGTATGCAAACACCGTTTAACATTATATAATTAAACTAACAGGCAAGCGAATAAAAATAATAGACAAAAGATCGTTTGTCGAGGCTTTACGGCATCGGCCTTAAGGAGCTATATCAAGCTGATATCAGTAAAAAATGCAGCCAATTATAGAAAGTTTTCTTTTAGGATAAAAAGTTCTATGCCCCAAAAGCATCAAATTAATCTCCCGATTTTAAACGCTGAACAGAACAATTATGTATTAAAAAGAAAATTCAATATTATTTAAACGTCGCTCAATGCTATAGAATTTCATTTAAAAAATCACTACTGAACAATTCACAAAACGAACGTGATTTTTTTTCCTTAACAACATGACCACTGTAACCTTTTAACAAATTTTTATCATCCCGATTGTAACCAAGTGTGACATTTTGTTTCATATAATAACATAACTATATATTACATAAAAAAAAACTATGTCAATATACTTCTATACATTATCAGATTTAGACTGTTGTGGTTCATCTATTTCTATTATTCTATACGTTTCGTTTGAGTATGGAATAAGAGCTTTGTTTCTATGCCCAGGGAAAAAGAAATTTTTCGCAATCAACCGACGCAAAACTCATTCGACTATAAAGGTCTTTGTGAACACTTCAATAACGGCCGGAGGCGAGGCTTGAAACGATTTCCCAACACAAAAAAATACTCCGCCATTTACTCACCTGTTCCGTCAAGTGTTTCACAGACCATTTTCATTTACTGTTTTTTCATTTTAATAACAAAGGGCGTTCGATGTTATCCCTTTAAGTATTTTCAATAAATATTTAATTAACTTTCACTCAATGCTTCAGCATACGATCATTTTATACTATCTCCACATGGTTTTGCTAGCAACCAATATCTTTGCCTCTTTTGATGTAATTTTTCAGTAATTGTATAAATACACTTAAATTGTTCTAGAATTCTAGACGGTCACCTTTTCGATAAAAGCTTAGGAGAAGAAATAATAACATTCGTAGTTTTATAATCATATTCAGTCGTTTTTTTATCAACATTTTTAATTCTTATATTTATCCTGATGGTTCTGCTACAAAGACTATTAAATTCTAAAGATATTAAATTACTTGACCAATCCAATTACACGCGGTGTGTGTACAAGTAGTCGTCACTATTTAACCCTTTCATTACGGCTCGGCTTGAATACAAATTATACTGTCAATTATAAAACTAGTATTTGAAGCATAAATGTAATTATCTGGTCTATTTTCATATATCACATTGGTTCTTGTATCCTTTAGCTATCAGATTATACATTAAAAACTATTCTAATAAAGTAGAAAAATGATATATCACGTAAACCGATGTCAACGGTCAAAAAATCTTATGATGGCATATGGCGACAACCGATGCAAAAGGGTTAAGTATGTTTCACATCCATCGCTGGTTAACTTCATTGATCGATAGATACTTGTATTACAACATTTCTGTTCGTTGCTCTTAGTAGGTTACAAAATTTTAATTAGCAATTTATTATTTAATTATTTAACTAAAAAAAAGATAAAAATATTACTAGGTTTCAATTTTATACAAAATATAATTTTTCCTTCATTGTAAATTAATTTATATTGACGTAAAATGTATCACATTGGAAAATAGTTATCAAAAATAATTATAATCATTTGCTTAGAAAAAATTACCACTAACATGCTTTATATTTATACAATTCAACACTGTGTTATATTCGCAGTATTAATATCAAACCTGAGTGATAAAAATGTGAAAAAGATTTTCCTACTACTAAATAATTAACAGTTGAAAAAAACAGATGGTGTTATTCAAATATGTTAGAAACATAATTATCGACTATTTCGTTCTAATATTATTAATTGAATTATCTTTTGTTGCCTATTATACCAATTATATTTTTATAGAACGTTACAAAGTTTATTTTAATAATAAGGTATGGAATAATAAATAATGAATTATATTACAAATAAACCATTATTTATTAATTTACTAGCGACATCTATTATAACGAAAAATATTATATTTAATATAGATAAAACTAGAATGCCGGTAAAAAAAATGGTGACACTAGTTAGTAACATATAAAAAAATCAGAACATACTCGTATACATAAATGATTCACGTTTAATTCACATTTAAAAATCCTCTAGGAAATATTTAGATCATTTTAAGCACTTATAACTTTTATAGTATTGTACAGAAGACAATTTAAAACAGTTGATTTTTATTAATATGATATATTATGCATTTTACTTTTCACTCTATCTAATAAAAGAACAATACACAAAGATATGAACATCGATTCAAATTTATTATTTTTTTAGAACAAATTTCTGCCCGAAATTCTCATAAGTATATTATGTATTTTTTTTTATTATATTTTATTTTCTGTTGTGTGTTTATTTTCAAATCAATTAAATAAATATCGTGTTTGTAATAGTTCTCCACGTTATTTAGCTTTTCAGGTGGTTAATTGAGTGAGCGTGACTAATATAACCTATGACAAATAATATTCAATATTCATGTAAAACGGCAATATTTTTCTATGAAGTCTTGACGCATATGAAATATTATGTTAAGCCAAAAAATCTAATATTGATCTCAAGAAAAAACTATAATCCTTACGAATCAAGTTATAACAAGCAACTTTATTGCTCCTGAAGCTACAAATCGAAGGTTGTATATCGAAGACCGCTTAAGCCAATAGCACTGCTGACACTGTCTTCATATCATCCTATGTCAGCTCTGCTCCCTGGAGCTCCGCCGAATACATTCTGTCTTGATTTCCCGACGTTCTTCTATGACGGTGCGAGCTCGGATGCTTGAAGAAAATGCAGCTGCAGTTAATTATTTATTTATTTACAATAATAATAAAAAAGTAATTACATATATGTATTGATAAATTTGAAATCTAGAACATTAATTTGAGTACTAAAATATTTTTCAATTATACATTTAAAAAAAAATGTTTATTTTTTTCCGTTCCTGCGTACACCTCACCAAAGCTTATAGTTTAAATACGTTTGCAAAATACGAATATTTCGAATTAAAGTACAGTTCCGGAAATGAAGCATGTCTTATATAAATATTTTATTATTGGTTTTTATGCTTCAAAGAGAATGTATTGCACCTTTGCATTTTTAATTAATAGCGTGACAATAGTTCTTAGAAAATTAAGTCGAACGGTATTGTGTTTTATACTTTAATAGTTAAGGTTATTAGTTGAAGAGGCTTACCCCAACACAGGCATAAAAGACATAAAAAAAATATTAAGCCAGTAATGTTTTTATTTTTATGAAATAACTAAAATCGACATTTATATTATTTTAATACAACATAAACCTTCAACATATCAACAACATACAACTGTAATTTTACAGTGAATTTAGTATGTTTTGAATTTATGCCAGTGAGTAAATTTTATATTGTTTAGGAAAATACTTTTTATAAAGACTCGTGATTTATTTTTCACTTTGAGTTTAAGAAAAAGACGCTGCAGGGTCTGCTAGGGTTAGAAACTAAATAAAATTTATTTAATCAGCTATTTAAGACACTAAAATAGAGGCATCCTTCAGAGGCATGCTTCATCCTCAAGACTAACCCTTTTGCCTGAAGGATGGCAAAGATGCGCTTTTAGAATGACCATTTGGTTTTAAAAAAGCGCTTCATAAATGTCAATATAAATATAATAGTAATAATTATAGATCTTTTTTTCCTACACAGTATGTAAAATCTGAAATATTAACTGTACTGAATTCAAATCTGATAACCTGATGGAATGAAAAATAAATATATTGTCTATTGTACTGCACCAGCCGCTTAGAAGCCCCGTCGGTTAACACACTCCCCGTGAAGGTTCTCGGGGGAGGCTCAGCCTGCTGAGCGTGATTGATGCCCATACCGAGATAATCGATCAATCTTTTACAAACAGGTTACACACCTGGCGTATTATCTACACCGGTTGTATCCGGTGATAATGGCGGGCAATTACGAAATTGAATTTCACCTGGACGGCGCTCCCGCCCGACCCCGAGAACTATTTTTGAAATTTTATATTCGAAGCTCGTCGCTTTGTGTGGGACAGACTCTGGACGGGCCACGCTTATAATAATAATAAAGCTCGCTTTCTACAAATAACCACGCGTGGCGTATCACTCAGAAGAATACATCTCTCGACGTGACCGCCGTGACGTAATTATTTCTTTCGGCTTACATCATTAGCACACGGCATGTTATTACCGCTGCATAATAACCGTAACACTAGTAGCCAAACATATATTCTCACCTTCTTTTATTACTAGCAAAATCTCGCTTACTCTTTATTAAAAGCTGTGTATTCGTATATATAGAGAATGTTTTTACCATAGTATCATAAGAAGATCCTTCTCTTAGAGCAAATATGTCTAGATCACAAAAAAGTGAAGCTTATCATTTGATCATGTTCAAAACTAATAAATATATCATTTAGAATACTTCATCTGTGTTTATAAATCCATAACATCGTCGTTCTGGAAGGTGGCAGAAACTTGAATACACTTTATTTAGGGAAGCTTCGGTGTTGCAATGACTTCGATCGGAGTAATAATAATGGTAGCTTACTTTATGGTTGCAATGCATAGAAGAATATATTCCAGCCAAGTAATAAATTAGGAAAAAGAAGATATATATTTGTAAGGTTGAAACTCATTTGAAAATACCAAAAGACCATTTAACTAAGCGGTTTTGTTCTGGGAAAATTCTTGACGTCGGTAAAATAAACAGTATAGAGTATATGATCACTCTTCTTTAGATTATTGTCATACATGCACCGATATCAAAAGGCTTTCATCGTAATATAAATAAAAATCACTTTTTAGTTTTTCAAGTAGAGTCGAAACAATAAATATACCTGTGGCGGACTTCTGTTTTATCAATTGTACCAATTTCGGTTTCTCTGCCTTGTCTACGTTTACCTTGTATGTCCTATATATGTCGGTAGAATCACCGTCACCAGAGGTCGCTTTAATTACTGTTGCATCTATCACGGTGGGAGTTGGCTCTATTTAAGCAGACGACCATGCGAAGCAGATCTCTTCTCTCTTCACTTTCGTAACCTGATCAATAACCGCCGCCCGCCAGAGAAATCACTGTGTTACGTGCCCGTTCTGCGACCAACCAACTTACACCTACATTCTAGTAACCTTTCATTACTCTAACAATCAATTCTAGAACTTGTTCATAAATAGAATCTCGTTAACCATTCAACTCAAATATAATATAAATGTTCTGTTAACATTTCAACCTTTAAAACTACTTAAATATTAAGCTAACTTACTGACATTAAATTCCCCGTGACATTATACCGTGTTCTTATTTCATTTCTTTCTTGTTCAGAATGTCGGTGAATTTTCAGTGATCCCTTCCTTACACGCATAACGATTCCTTCTCAGCAACCAACAGATCACAACACTTCCACCACACACCCATCTTGCGACATATTTATAAAATTACTTCACATATTTTATTATTGAAAGATTAAGAGTTTGACGTTTAATGATCGAACCCTAAATATTTTAATACGCACTGCGGTACCTGATGTGATCTAAATAAATGTTTGTGTAATATATGAATTATTTTTTGGAATATTAACTGTGCTATCAGTACCATCTTTAAAATATTAACTGAAAATGTTTAGATTGCTAGCGAAAATATTGTACGGAAAATAATTCTCTAATAATAAAATGTATTAACTTATTTTCTGGGAAAATAAGAGTTGATTTTTCAATTGTACAATTAAATACTGAATATAAGACTTTACTTTATTTTTAGCTAATGTGGTTTTGTTAACCTTTTTATGATACAATTATATGATAATTGATAATAGTTTAATAAAAAAAAATGTAGGAATTAAATATAAGTGATGAATCAATATTTTTATCATTTTTAATCCTTCAGTAGAACAATCGCACAAGTGGTTGTCATTTCTATAAATACGTTTATTTTTAACTGACTCTATATATTACTAACTGATTTTATTTTATCTGATCGTTGTTTACGAACTGGCGATAGATAAAATGGAGCGGAAATAAATGTTTGTTTCGTCGATAGGTAATGACCTCTCAGTTGCAAAATTAGTGCCAAGTGGTGAATCACGCCACAGCGGACTCTTATTATTAATCAATAGACAGCGATAGTTTAAGACTCGCTACTTTTTTATCGCGTCTTTGGCTATTAACTTTTTCAGTGGCAACTCGATTAATATATAAATTAAAGAAATATGTATTTTATTATGGCAATACCACATTTCAAATGATGTAATAGTTGCATCACTGAAATTAAGCAACATAGTACGTGGACCAAAACTTGTTTAGGTTACCACTCATTGCATATCTCGAGTCATTGGTTGGGTTGAGCAGCCCTTTTGGTGACCATATGTTTCTGCCAGTTTTTTGTTCTATAGTTTAGGGAGTGTAAAAATTTAACGCTTAAATTATATTTTCTTGTAAACAACAGAACATAATAGTAACCACAATTTTATAAAACATAAAATAACTAATTTTAATGTGAATGTTGTAGATAAATCATAATAAATGAAAAAGAAATAACTTTTTTGACGAAAATTAAAGACGATTTGTTTCTATATGGAACATCTATAGACAATCTTTAGGGGTATACATTCGTGAATATTCTGAGAAAACACGTTTACTCTATTATTATTGACCCCGGAAGTTTTTCCTATAATAACAAAGTAAGTTAAGAACCTCACGCATGAACGTAGTTCGTTTCATACTTGCCATATCTCATTTTGCCCTTATTTCAAAATGATTAACCGCTCAAAATTTGCAACAACAACTCATTTATTTTCTTTGCGATACATTAATAATGTCTTGCCGTAATATTTTGTGTGATTACGCATTTAATAACATTAGCTTTAGTTATTTTTTCAATGGCTTAATAAACATTAAATAATTATTTATTAAATAAACAGAGGAATCAAAAGATCTGCGATATGAGAGCTTAGTTTTATATTATCTTTAATAAAAAGCATTGTCTTAATTAATTGGATTTTATGCTCATACAATACTTTTTAGAACTATGTTTTTTTATTACTATTGTTTATCTGGTCTTAAATTTCACTTTTCTCATTATTTTTCCCTGAAATATTAATTTATTTTTTCACAATCGAAGTTTAATTTGTTTAATATTATAACGGTTATTCGAAACTATTTTGAGTAGTACATAAAAGTGTACAGTGGATACAAAAGTATCAAATTCTTTAGCGGAATTTCTGATATCTGAAGATCAATATGGATGATCATAAATACAGGGAGCGGCAAAAAATCTGACTGTTTTTAATCAAAACAACGAAGAAAACCGTCAGCTTTTTTGCCGCTTCCTGTACAAGAGGCGTCGTCACCTTGATTTAGCTCAATAATGGGCAACGTTGATGCCCTGTCTGTTGCCTAACATAAAATCCTGGAAAGAGCGCCTGGTCAAGTGCAGAAGAACGTTTAGAGGTTTCAGCTTCAGTGATATCCATGTCACCCAGTAAAGGTTTATGGCAGTAGGGAGACTAAACTTTTTTTAACATCTTCTGAAACGACTCGCCTCCAAAACTAGAGTCTCTCATTTTACAGCTAGATATAAGTGCTTCTGTCGAAACTCGCAAACCTTTCTCGTGATTTAAGCGTGAGCTTTGATGTTGCACCATCCTTTTACAACTCAGCATGTGTCATTCAGAGAAGTATGTTTACAGTTGCAATGGACTAATCACCCTTAAAATGGTATTTTTACAGTTATTTAAATAATAACTAATCAAATATTATCTTTATGTAGTCAATTCATATAGTATCTCACTTAACGACTTGTGGCTCTTGTAAGCGAGTCGATGAAAAGAAGCCGGGTCGTCTATAAGCGTGCAATCTAGGAAAGACGACTTTTGCTGTCTTCTAATTCCGCCGCTTTCACTTGCTCGGCGATAAATTAGCCTAAACAAATGCCGGGAATTAAGTATGTTGGTTAAGTGAGGTCCCTGGTGAGGTGACGACGTCGGTGTTGTGGTAGGTAGGAGGGGCGGGGGGCAACCACGTGGCCGCGAGGGAAGACCGCCAAGTGTAGAGCAGGGCCACATTTGAAAATAGAAAATGGAAAATCCCGGCGCGCGCTTTTTTCAATATTTATCGCCTTCAGTTGTAAAAAATCTCCCGTTGTTATGTGTGTGCTCACTATTTAATGGCGCTATAAAAAAAACTACTCAGAAACAAATAAAATTTTAGCACACTAATCGCAAGTATTTTTATCATCATCTGCTTGATATTAATTTTTATGATGCGTTAAATAAATATATTTAAGAAAAATTTGTATGAATATTTGAAGAAATATAATAAATAACAACTTCGTATGTAATAAAAATTTCATTTTTTTTATATTGAATAGCAAAACATATGTTTTAATGTTGATCACATGTGTAAATGTTCAAAAGCTACTTACATGAACAATATTGCTTATTACCTTCTTGTTTTTATAATTATTACTTATAATAATAATAATATTACTTTCAATTTTTGTAGCGTTTTAATAACCCTTGGTGAAATGTTCCTTTTTTGAGTTAAGTTAAGCAATCTAACAATTTTTATAATTCGTGTAGGTAGTCCTTAAGATAGGTATAAAAGTATTAATTAAACAGTAGTTTATCCAACCAAATTATTTTTACGAATAATATATTTATTTATTTAATTAATATTTTTAATTTAGTTTAAATAAATATGTATAAAATGATTTTAATAAAATTTACAACTCCATTTGACTTATAGCATCTGAAGAATTACGAGATGAAACTAAAAGCGGAAGGTGAGGTGTGGAGTGGATTGGAGACTCATGCGAGAGTTATACATTTAACACTGAATGGAAAAAGGCCGGCAATGACGAATATATTGAGCGTTTCTTTAGCAGTAATTAAAAGCATGGCATGTAGCATGGTGAGAAATTATTTTTCATATTTAATCTTAATACAGCTCTGCATTGCACAAACGTATATAATAATAGCTGCGCAGAAATATTGCAAATACACCCAAAGGTTCTGCCCGTGACCTAGCGAAGGCGCGCCAAACACGAGCGGGCGGCGACAGCAGCGCGAGCTCAGTAGCCCGGCGGGGGTGGCCGCATCCCTAGCACAAGCCAGACTCAACATAACACCAAAACAATTAAAAAACAATACTTAAAACACACATCATCCTTTCTATATAAAGCAACTGTCATTAAAAGAGCGGGAAGATCTATTTCAGTGCTGCCAATGTCAAGCGACATAAAAAAAAATAGCTTTACGCGATTCAAAAAAAAACAAGTGAACAAAAACTCTTCTTCAGTGCTGACAACCTAAATTCAAATATATTCTATGCTTTTTAAATTGATGGAGTGTTTACTGTGATGTTTGGTGGAACTTTCGTTGCTCTGGTGTTTGCTTGTGATTTTCATGAGAGTGAAGATGTAGTTTTTCACTCGTCGGGTGTAAAAGGGTGCCTTAATAATAGTGAATTTGGTTAAGTTCCGCTGCATCGCTATGGCTTGCTCGCGCCCAGCAACCGTGACACAGGTTATTCATGCCTCGGTGTTGCTCGCAATTTTTGTAACAAGGTTTGTTATTTTATATCGTAAATAATGTTGCACGCTGACGGAGAATCGTGTTTGCACATTACCACATTACCACGTAAAACTTAACGAGTTTTATACTCAGTTAATGGCGATCGTATTAAAACATAAAAAGACTTTTAATCAAAACTTTTTTATTAAGTAGTTATTTTGTTAATATTATGTACACTATTAAAAATTATTTACTTTTTTATTTAGATTCAAACAATATTATATTAAATATAATTTCGTTTAACAACTTTAAAAATAAGAAGATATTTTTAAGTTATGAGTTTGATATAAAACCTAAACACTTCTTTTAAATTTAGTTTTTATTTCGGTACATGAAATCAAAAGTAATAAATTTAAAAAATATACATGTTGTAATATTTTTACTAGTTTACAATTATCTTTTCTTACAAACTTACAGATATCATTATATTTATAAAACTTAATACTCACCGTATAATGGTTAAATACTGTTTTATTTATTACACTAATGTCTTTAAAAATATATTTATTTTAGAATATTGTGATTTCATACTTACATTACAAAATAAAATAATAAAAAAATAATCTTTATTTGTAATAAATAAAACTATTTTCACAATCATACAACACAATCGAGAGCATCTCTCTATAAAATATTTCAGTAAACAATCGAATATATCAGCTTATATACTTAAGACTTGGATGTGACAGTCGTTTTTATTGCCAATTAATACGTTCATAAATTCTTATAAGCCTTGCAATCAAATCTGAAGACATTTTTTCAGCCAAGCAGACAAGGTTAATTATGTTTCAAGGTTCCGAAACTGAAAATAAATGGCTGCACTTGATATCCGGCGGTTGACTTGTCACAGCCACGCAATGGTCTTGTTTGATACGCATCCATCAAATATTTCAGCTGCCATTGAAGAATAGTAATGACATCGCGATTCTCAAACTAAATTATACACAAATCGGTTGATTACTTAATCTTCTCTGTTTAATCACTCAATAATTCTACTACTCTAAACAAAGCTATAAATGCATTAAATAGTATTGAATAAATAATAAATATCATTCTTAAATAACTTTTCAATTGTTGAATGATAAGTTTTTTTATGAAATAGAATAATATTAATAGTAATACATAAATTATAATATCTACTTTTATTGCACATGATTTATTTTGACCAAACACGTTTTACATTTAAATTTCAGGATGCTATCGGCTCTTGATTATAGTAATACCTTTTTAAACTTTATGTTTAATTTAATTTTGTGTATTTAACCAGTAAAATTTAAGGTATTAATTAAAATTTTGATAAAAAAAAACAGTAGAATTTTTCGTTGAATTGGTCTAGTGCTAATTTGAACATGATTTGTTCAAATTTTACGATGTTTTTAATCTATACGTTTTTACAATATGACATTTCTCTTTAGTAGTGTCAAATTTGATAATAAGCTCGTATCTGTCAACACATAGTAAAGTAATTTAGATACAAAAAAAAAATCGTCAAAAGCACACTCATTAAAGACAATATACCTAAATGTTGTTTAATTATTAATTTACTTTGTAGTTTATAATATATTTTTATTTTAGAAAATAATTACTGACTTTAAAAATATCAAAAAATAATAATTAAGAAAATATTTATTCCTGAAGGGACACCGCGGTTGACCACATATCACTGGATGTAAATGATCTTAACTATAAAATAACCTTCAATCTCTAAGCTATGTTTTTATTGGAATAACAATTATCCCAATTATTAAATAGTTTAAAAAATAAGGTTACTACAGACACTTTTTAACATTCACTTGTGATTGTAATAAATTTTTGAATAAAATTAAATAACATGTTTTATTTAATGGAATGAGCTTTAGACCATTAAATAATTGAGTGATCGCGTGACCTGACTATTGTCAAATTTTGAATATATTTGTGTTATTCATTATATTTTATTTTATTTTAAAGATGATTTTTTACAAAATACTTTTATACTCATAAACTGTTTATTTGTAGATCAATTATAATTATTTTATATATAAAATAAAAAAATAAAAACTTATTTATATAATTATTGTATTTATAACAATAAAATCTACATAAATATTTTTTTTTTTCCTTTTTGTTACTTCCGGCATTCCACTAGTAATAAATAAATTTAAGGTTAAAGCACCTCTAAGCGCCAAAGAGACTGGTTCATGAAAGCCTACAGTAAAATAACCATTTTTGTTTAAGCTCGCAATTATGGTTAATGCAGTTAGTTTATTTAAGCCTTGTCACGGATCCTGTCAAAAATAGCTTTATAATGTAATCGGCGAAGTTTTGAATGCAAAGATAACGTGAAACTAGGAAATGGCAACAATTTGTAACAACCAAAAAGCCTAAATACCCATAAACCATAAAATATAAGCTTTAGTTAACGAGCGGATGTGGAAAAAAAAACATTATAATGCATAAATAATCAACAAACCATCAAAAAAACAAAATTTTGGGATGCAAAGTTGACTTGAGATAGGGAAAGACAATCTGGCAACAAGGTATTAATAATAAACTCTCATTTGAGAAGTGACTTGAAATAGAGAACGATTAGTTATGATCACTAAGACTTTAACTTTATTTAACCTTTTCATATATTTTTCGGATTATTTTTGACTGGAGAAGTCATTCCTACGGTTAAAAATGACAGTTTTTGTGATGTCACTTGTTCATAAATTTACTCAGAAACACAACATAAACTTAACCTAATAAATATTTGCAAACAAAACTAATGTACAACATAAGTACTCTGGTAGTTAACAAGCAAATTTGGAGCATTAAAGTATTTTTCAACTTGGGTGAGCGATTTGTATTTTTGAGCCCCACAAATAGAATTTGCAAGTCACTTTTTAGTAATTTGTTAGCTAAAGCACGAGAGCTTAGGTTTCTTTTTAAAAAGTGATCTTTTTATTCTAAAAATACAAATTTAACTTTGTTGATAACATCCAATTTATTGTTATGTTTTACGGAAATAAAAAAGTTTAATTCGACTCTTTGCTCTTAGTACATCCGCTCCTAACTAGACCATATTAACACCGCCATTACATACGATACATTCATATAATACGTAAACAGAAAAAATAAGTTTTTATTAACATATTTCATCCCAGAGCACCCCAAAAATAGCATTTTATATTATAGTATATTTTCTTGATATTAATTAAGAAGTTTATATAAAAAAATGGTGTGCTTTCATTAAATTTTAACTTTCATAAAAAAATAAGTAGCATTTATTTAATACGTTCAAAATTTTATGTCAATTTCAGAGTCTATTAAACGATAAACCTACTTTTTCTGTACTGTGGAGATATCTCTTATAACAAAAGATAGTAAATAATCATTTACGCTATTTTTATAATCTTATTAAAAAACAATACCTAGTTCAAATTTAAATTTTATTTCAATATAAAACTGTCGTATCATTTATTCTTTTATGTAAAAAAAAATACACAGTTAATTTAATAACTATAACATGTAATAATACGTAGACCGTCACGAGACATTGAAAGATACACACTTCGAAGAACAACACGACGCGAACTATTTTTATATTATCCGTTCTGTCTTTTGACATCACAGTTTCTTTCAAACTCAATGCCATCATTTTAATATATTATACAAGAAACTTTTTGAACACATGTTTTAAAATAATATTATGATCCTTCACTTTGTATGTGTGTCAATCAACAAACTTAAACAAAACAATGAAAAGCACTCATCAAATATACTAGAGTATAACGCAATACGTCGCTATTATTTTAAATTCCGTTTTAGTATATCGAATATTTAGAGGAAAACTAAATATTTAAGAGAATTAATGTAATTCATTCAAAATATACTCCTTTTTTTTTAAAATACGATGATTTTCTTTTGTGTATTAGTTCTACATACCGAATTTCTGCTTATAAAATTCTTCGTGTTACTTTCAAGATA
Source organism: Glossosoma conforme (assembly GCA_022606575.1). Taxonomy (NCBI): domain Eukaryota; kingdom Metazoa; phylum Arthropoda; class Insecta; order Trichoptera; family Glossosomatidae; genus Glossosoma; species Glossosoma conforme. Next base: position 1,164,561 of record JAGTXR010000041.1, on the reverse strand, counting down.
ACAAATTCCTGAGCACTTGCAAAACATGTTACTTTGAGTTAAGCTTTTTTTCACTACTACATTTTGTTTTCAAAAAATAGCACAATCTGAAGAGAGTATCTAAAAAAATATTCATTTTCATACTTATGACGTCTCATTATGTTTAGTAATGATATTAGTAATTTTTCTTTAAGAGACCTGGTAATTAGCCCCATTATTTTATTATAAAAGACAATTGAGCACAAAAAAGATGAAGCTGAGTGAAGAAAATGTGTATATTATTTAGTATTAAAATGTCAATTTAAAATTCACCCACGAACCATAATATATATTGTTATATTGAAGCTTCAAAGGTAAAAATATTGTATTTTGAATTATAATTTAACGTCACACAAGATATGTTGATCAAATAAAAAGATTGCTTTCAAAAACAAAAACGTTTCTGTATCTTACAAAGTATCATTAATTATCTATTTCCAGTAAATGACTATCACTTTACTTTTAAAGAATCTTTATCAGCTTTCAAATTTTTCGCATTTAAATCAGACAGCCAAATCTAGAATAGAAAGCAGAATATAAAATCAACAATTTTTGCGGTTTTAACTACTAATTAATCAGTTTTTTCATATTTTTTTAACGAAGCTCATACTATTTGTACATGTTTGTACTTTTGCACTTAAATTCAAGGTCAAGTTGGGTCAACGTAGAAATGGAGAAAGTATGTAAATTTTTGGTGTTAAATAACGACAAAGGGAAACAAGAAGATAAATTATTTTCCAAGAACTTTTTGCACGCAGACTTTTGCATTACAAGCAACATTTGGGAACTCGAATGGATTCAAATTCATATTGATCTATTAACAAGATATGTAGAAACTTGAATAACTTATAAATGATTCATTAATTAAAAATATATTTATAACGTTTGCCGGGCAGTTAAGCAATGAACTTTCTAATATAACTTTATGGCCTGTATTTCCTTGTTCAGTAACTAATTCAAGGTTTTGCAGTAAGTTAAATCAATTGGCAGTAAATAAAATTAATCGGCAGTAGACTTAATAAATTAGCAGTATCCACTGTGTCAGTAAGAATAAGATCAATTATAAAATTAAAATGTCAGTGATATATTCAATATTGGTAAAAAATTATCTAAGATTAATGAATAATTAACCCATAAAATGGAAAGCTCACCTAAACTAACCTAATATATTATTCATTTTTATTTATTATTTACTGCCAATTCATTATTTTTCTACTGCCAAATTATTACTTTCTAATTTCCCTTTTAGTAATTTATTACTGACAGTTTGCTTAATAATAACTACCCATTAATTGAATTTAATACTGACAAAAAAAATAGTTGCCTAATTTTATCTGGTAGTTCAGAGGCCATACGATTTAACTAGAAAACGGTTACCATAGGAGAAAATAAATTAAATTATTTATCTTAATTCTGGGCCTTGTGTTTGTTATCTTTGATGACTATCAACTTTAATTTTGTATTCAATTAAGGTCAATAATTTGTAACTTACTAAGAATGACATGATTCTGATATTTGACTGATTTGTAAGACTTTTTTAATTACAAACTTTGCCAAATTTTGATATCAAACATAAAATTAAATTCTTCATTTGATATTATACAAAGAAAATAATTAACTTGAAAAATGGCGTAGCGATTATAACCGCGATTATATTCGTTATAATCGTTATAATATTAATTTATATAATATATAAATTAATATTATAACGATTATAACGAATATAACCAATAATCTCTCTATCTGTAGCATATAATCTCCATGAATTTCCACGGCACATTTTTGTCAATTGCTACTATTTTCCAAGACTCGTCCCAAGTTATATCTGCACCTGAAACTCTGTGATAGTATACGACAGTCTTAGCATATGCATCATCCATGAGAATAGGAGACGCGTTTTGTGTTGTCGCCAGGAAGTCTCTGCCATTTCTTGGGAGAATCTTCTTTTACTACTGATTAGTTCTGACGGTCCCTTGCTGTTAAACTTCATTAAGAATATCGTCAGGGTTTCGCGCGCTGTTAACGACGCTCTCTTGTAATAGGCTCCTGCAACAGTTTGTCAGACACATAATCTAACCTTGTAACTTGCAGTGTATTAACGTTCTTTAATTACTTGTTTAGTTGATTAATCCGATGATCCATATTTTCAGATCATCTTGACGCGCCGCGCAATCCAATAATATTTATACTTTGTATTTAACATGCATAATTTCCTGAACTAAATTTTATTTTTTGTGTAAAATATTGTATTGATTTTATAATAATTCTTCATTAATGAAAAGTTTTCATAATATTATGATACGTGACTCGTGAGTAGACCAGCGAAGGCATTGAGCACAATAGTGAATAGAACACACTTCTGATGATGTATTTATGATATCTGCATTAGGTTGTTCTATAAATTGATAGCCCGAATGCTAAATAAGCCCATCTGTTCTAAATACCGCTCCAAGAATACCGTCTAGTTAGTGTCTTGGTCGTAATTAAACGGGATGAAAAAATCTTGTAGTCTATTGACGTCAATTGAATTGTGAAATTGATATTCTACGGCCAACTGTTGTCATTGATCGATATCACAAATAGAAGTTTTGTTTATATTCACTACCTTGTAAGCTTTCAGCGTAGTAAAAAAATACATCGCTTATTTTTTATGAGTTTAATTAATTAATCAATTTACTTACTACCTCAATATTGTTTTATCAAACCAGTAATTAACAGGAAAATAACGCCAAATAAGGCGTTTTTTTTAAAGAGTTTCCATAAGTGGATTCTTTAATTTCTGTCAATTTTTGAAATAGCTGTGCGCTGCATTATAAGAAAACACTTTGATATCACACATAATCGTAACACAAATAAAGTATATTGTAATGATGAAAGTGCTCGACAAATAAAATTTTCAGAATTAATTAAATATTGAAAAGTCTTTCTCATATTTCAATTATTATTTTTTTTCGTTTATTTAACGATAACGTTCTGTGTTGTCGCCTGGAAGTCTCTGCCATTTCTTAAGAGAATCTTCTTTTACTACTGATTAGTTCTGACGATCCCTTTCTGTTAAACTTCATCAAGAATATCCTCAGGCTTACGCGCGCTGTTAACGAGGCTCTCTTGTAATAGGCTCCTGCAACAGTTTGTCTGGCACATAATCTAACCTTGTAACTTGCAGTGTATGAACGTTCTTTAATTACCTGTTTAGGATTTTGGATGATTAATCCGATGATCCATATTTCCAGACCATCTTAACGCGCCGTTCAATCCAATAATATTTATACTTTGTATTTAACATGCATAATTTCCTGAACTAAATTTTAATTACGATAACTGTTGCACCTGTTTATGCTTTACATAAAAATAATTACACGCTTATATATAAACTAAGTTGTATAAATAGTTCAGGTTATAAGAAAAACGAGAAAATAAGAAAACCTGCAAAGTTTTTTCATTGGCGCTAGTGGCTGAATAAATACTTTTTATTATTATAATGATGTATTTTTGAAATAATTCAGATTTAATGTTTTTTGCAATAAGGTTTACACAGACTTTTATGACATTTCATTATGTTTAATTCAATAAAACATTTGATTCAGTAGTCTTTTATGTAATCAATCTTTTTTTCGATTGATAACTGAAAATTGTGACCTTGTTTTATGATTATGAAATATATTAAAAATTGACATGTCCTTGTTATTTGTCATACCTTGAACCACATCACTTAACAAAATCATTCAAGCATTAAAATAGTTTGATTCAAATGCTTTATACGTGCTAGTTATATTTTATATATAAAATATTAACTTAATAATTGTTAACTGCAGATATTATTTTATGTTTTAAGATATACTATAATTACAAATAATACCAAACGTTTTGGATGTTTTTGAGAAACAAAGTATGGAATGATCATATAAAAAACATCAACTTGTTAAGTGAATAATTTTTAAAAGGTCACTTATTATGTTTATTTTCGTGTCTTTCTTTGTACATCATTTAAATGATAATTAATTTAATTTTAAGAAATGTTTTTTTTTTCATTTAGCGATTTGGCAAGAGCTTTTACTTATCTTAAGCTGAATATATTCTATAGTATCATTGACATTGGACATTTTTCTAAACGCTGGCATTAGAAAATCTGCTGATGGTTTAAAAATAGCTCTTTCCTATTTATTCTGCGTCTCACTGCGTCTAAACACCTGTTCTAAATGTCTTAGGAATATTTATTTTATGTTTGCATATCCATTGTTATAATTTTCATCACGTGTAGTAAAGAGACTTTATTTAAAATGTATATAATTTGTACACATATTTTTTAAAGACTCTACATATATAATATGAACTTTTAACTATGAGGTGTCATAAATATAATATAACACTAGATCTATGAGTAGATCGCCAGTTTGACTCCCGTATCTATCAACTTTTTTTCGTTTAGTTGTAAAATTAGTATTTTGTTCACTTTTTCTTTATAGGATCCTATTGTTTCAATACAATAATGAATTGAAAAAAAACTTAATTTACTTAGTTATAATTTAATATATGCATTATGATACATCTTTCATATATGAATAAGTCAAATAAATCAATGTAATAATAATTATAAATGAAATTTTAACATCATTACTTATTTCATAAACATGTTGCATTATAATGTATAATTTCATATCAAATAAATTAGAACTGAATTTTCTTTTATGTGTGTTTTTTATTGAGGATAAAAATTGTTGCAGTAAATATCATTAATGACATAATAAAATACAATTACTAACGGCACTTGCAACTATATTAAAAACTTATTCGTCTGTTTAAAGGTGATGTTTATTATTTGTTGTTAATATTGTTTAATTTTTAGTGTAATGTCTTGTAGTGGTAAAATACAAAAAGTGTTATTGATACAAGAAGACAACTTACATTAAAATCTCAATAATATATCAGGCAACAATACCTCTAACAAGGAATAGATTTAGTTATTTACTTCATATATTTCAGTTGAATAAAAGGGGTATTTAAGTGTTAATAAAATTTAAGTAACAATGTAATAAATTTAAATAAAAAGCAGATAATACAAAAGCAATAAAACGATTCTCTAATTTTCTTTACTTTTGTGACATAAACGACAAGTGTTTTGTTGTTTTACTTTCTTACAAGCTCAAGACATTTCAACATCAGCTTTATCTATGTAAACATCTGTTTAACATCCTCGTAGTACCACTCGATTACATTCTTCGATTTTTCTCACCCGAGATCCATGATGAAAAAAAAGAGCTAAAAATGAAGCTAGCTTTAATTTGTCTTTTTTTTTTAACCCTTCGATGCTCACGTAGAAAATATTTTTTAGAAGTGTCTTTATCACAAACACACTTGAAATTCTCAGTGATGTTGAAAGTTTAGAAATAGATTAATGATTGGTGATGCTTATAATAAGATTTAAAAAAAAACATTTTTAAATGAATTCGGGCATTTCTTTTAAAGTAACATACTTTTCTTTCATCGTTGCTGTTGAGAATGCTCTAATAGTGATTTTTTTTATTAAGTCTTGAGAATCATTGGATAGACAATATTTATCTATCACATACTAAAGTAAAACTACAGATCAATACATTTTATTCTTAAAAATTTGCATGTGCTATTAGATTTATGATTTGACGTGAAACCTCTGTTAAGATGTCAATATTTAACAGATTATTTCATATCACTTAATGTATTCTTATTGCTGCAGTCAAATCTCGAAGTAACATTTTCTATGATGATGTGACTCAAAATGTATTTTACTTCTTCTGTATAATGGAAATTCCTTTTATATCCATAGATGTTTTCTTCCTGGCAACGATTATATGTTGATTACAATAATTATAATAAAAATTAATACTAAAATTATTCATATTTGCGTGATTTTTAATGATGCGTCAAAGTGAGTTAGCTTAAAGCTTCGCTCCACGGAAAACCTTTCGTCGGTCGCTCGTTCGCAACGGCCGCGAAAGTTGTTCTCGCCCCGCCCCTCTGAGTTTTCAGCTACGGTTCCTCCCACTCAGTTGACAAAGCTTTGTGATGGTCTGACACGGGCCGCCGCTGTCACTGAATCAAAATACTTGTTCTATAATTTAAATAATTATTAACTTTGGCAACTTTTACAGCCGTCAGTAAAATACGTTATTTACTACATCTAGTCATACTTGTATTAATATTGAACACTTTTGTATGTAAACGCATAGAAGAGAGCACCTCCGGTAAAAACCTTACAGTGTGCTCAACCATGGTTTATTTATATTATATTTTTTTAAATTTTACTTGAATACTTGATGAAATTTTACAATAAAAAAAATATTATTAGTTTATTTAAATTATTATGGTAGGTTAATTTCAATTAAAATTTAAAAAATGTAAAACATGTACTTTTATTTCACATTTTTGTACATGTTTCAAACCACGTTTCTACAATGTTTCAAACAACTGCTTATTTAACATTTTTAATTGATATTTAAACAAACCGTTATGTTGTTAATCAATAAATAACTCTTAGCCATATATGAAGATTATGTTTGATTTTTAAATAATGTCTATTTTAATTTAGAAATAATAAAGAAAAAGTTATTCTTCTTTGATTTGTTTTTTAGAGAAATGTCATGTAAATTTGTATGTGTGTCAGTTGTTGAAAATAATGGGTAATTTTAAAAACACGAGGTATATAATAAGACAACACGTAACAGATTTTACAACATTTTCATTAATTAAAAAAATGTACCAACCCGGAAAAAAAAATATTTTTTGATCAACAAAGTCCTTTTCAATATGCTAATGATTTAATAAACATATTTAGTTACTCATTTATATTTCCAATTAATGAAAAAACGCATCACGTAAACGTTATTTTTTTAAGAAATATATTACTCCAGCGATGATTGATCCGAAACAAAGCCTGATATATAAAAACAGAGCCTTGCCCAACGTTTCCAGTAGCTCAGGCTCAGATTGCAGATCTTGCCGGCCGTCACGCAAGCCTCCTGCTCGATTACTCAGTCACATTTCCTCGCTGAAACGACCCAAGCACTTTGCCGAGTTATACGGCCATTTTTCCTTGAAAGTACAACATGCTCCTTTTAATTACTGGTCAGGTCTTTCCAATTCTAGCACGGTATCCATCACGAATAGTGCTACTTTGAAAAATGCATTGCCGACTAAATTCTTAAGGATGTGAAACGCGATGGCAAAGAAAAATATTGACTATTAAATGAAAAACATTTAAATAAGATTTTTCTTACTGATACTTTTTGTTAAAAAAATATATGCATTATAAAACATCACGATCCTCAAAATTTTACTAACACTTGTATTCCATGCCCAATTTCTTCGTAAGGTAGCTAATACTGTCATAGCCTTCTCTTCTGTTTGCCAATTTCGTTTATAAGTTATAGGAATGGAAAAAATTCAGAAGAATCTTTCATTCATACCCAATATGTACTAGTAATTTTTCTTGCTAAAAAATTTGATCGAAAAAAAATTGTTAGCAAATATTTGGCCAAGCGGTCATTTGACCAAATATTTGGCTGAACGGACATTTGGCCGAATGGATTTTTTTAGCGTCTTGTCTCTGTCATCAATTTAGACATATACAACGTGTCTGCAAAGTTATCTGATTTTTTTATCGTTGTTTCATAACCTTCGTCATCGAAGGTTATTATTTTTGCTATTCTGGCTTACAAGCTAAAACATTTAAATACCTTAAAAAATATATTGACATTAATTTTATGTATTTTTATAAGAAATCACTTTATTAAGTCATTTAGATATTTTTTATATTTGCCGGCGGACATAGCTCAATGGTAAAAGCGTTTGCTTTGCAAGCCAAAGGCCGTGGGTTCGATCCCCGACGGAGAATAAAAAATAAAAATAAAACGATTTCTGAGCTCTGAAATATCCCAGGTTCGTATGAATTTGATCCCTCACCCGGTAAATGCTAGTCATAGACTATTAATTAAAATTGATGGTAAACAAAAGTCGCTCTTTGAAGACCGCCCATTCATTGTAAATTCCTGTAATAATAAGGATGATGCGTGAATCTCAGGCTGTAGTTTATAACGTTGGCGAATCAACCCTCCATACGCAGTGCTTATACACCACGATAAGCGTCATATTATTCCACAGATGAGACTTCAAAATTACTATCACCATCGTCGGTATTCTCTTGTATGTGTTTACATAAAAAATAAATAGATAAATGTTGAATTGAAAAACAGCAAGAACCTCTATTGTTTAATTATTATGCAACTAGTATTATTAGATATATTTTTTTCAGATATATATTACATAAACAACCTTGTTACTGAAGGAAAAATGTGACTTCGTGTTTAATTATATAATCCATTTACTTAATACTGTTAAATGAAATAACAATGCAATAAAAAATAATATGTTTGAAAAACATTTCTAAGATCCGATCTTTCTCATTTGATTTTGCTTTCATAAGTGAAAGCTCGTGCTTGTGCTTAAATACTTCAGGAGCTTTTTGCAGTGCGTGGGTTAGCTAATCAAAGTAAACAAGTCTGAAGGACCAATTATTCTAATAAGCTTCATACGATTCGTGGCATTATTCAAATGACTTGTAATGTAGTGTAAAAGTATTTTCTAAATACTTTATTGTTCTAACGATAATCTGTTTTAATCTAAATTATAACAATTACATTAGCAAATAATCACAGCATATTACTTTATTGTCGTAAAAAATTAGTTAAATTTTCAGCAATATACTTAAAATATCGTTATATTATCCCTTACATATTTGTTTTAAAACATAATTACGCTTTTACTTAATTTTCAAAAATAAATATCAAATAATCATAAAGCATTTAATATTACTATATCTACTTATTACTACAACATTACAATTATAAAAGAGGATTTTATTTTTCTCAGAAATTTTTCATCACCATATGTTTTTAGAATTTTTCCTTCTTCGTAGTATCAATCCGGTGGATTGGTTTGCAGCAACAGAATCTTGCATCTCGATCTCCATTCCTCTCGGTCCTCCGCAACCCTTTTCAGCTCAGCATAAGCGCTACAATTCATGTTCTCGAATACTTGCTGTAAATACTCCCGTCTAGGGCGCCCTCTACAGTTTCTACCGTCAACCATCCCCTCCACAATATCGTGAAGAAGACCATCGTGTCGCATGATGTGACCAATCCATCGGGCTCGCCTCTCTGAGATGGTTCTTATTAGGTGCCTATCTTCCTTGATTATCCTGAGAACCTCATTGTTCGTGACGTGGTCTCTCCAGGAAATTCCGAGAATTCTTCTGTACGACCACATCTCAAAGGCCTCTAGTCTTTTTCTACATTTTTTCTACATTTTTTCCACATTTTTCCTATAAGACCATTAATAAAAATTCTTTAATCCTGTGAGAAATTTTTAGGATAGATGCTTCACTTTACTTCTTTTAGTGAAAAATACATTGACGTGATAAATGATTATAAAATGATAGCAGTTTTAAATAACAGGTTGTAAAACCATTTTCACAGTCGAAGTTAAGCTCGAGCGATGCTGCGTTATCGTAAGAGCAAGTCGCTAAGTCGCTTCTCGCGTCACGACATCGCAAAACAATTCTCTTAGTCGCTGTTCCGACGTGTCTTGGGCATCCGCCAGCATCACTAGACGTAAACACTCAAACAAGAGCCGTGCCAACAAACCCTTTGGTTCATCTAACGCAGCGTCCCAAAAGCTTACGTGTGACCAGCGCCGGATCAAGCGATTAACTACTTTAAAATTCTTAACGGTGAGTCAAGCCGCCATTTAAGAACAAACGGTTCACAGAAACGGTGAGCCAATCATCCAATCTACAACAAAATGCTTATTTATAAGTACCTAAAAATACTTCAGCTCCTAGACTCTTGTGCATAGTATTTATACGTTGGAATTCCCTGTATACAAATTGTGCTGTGTATTACAACTAGTGGTGACAATTAACTTTACCTAGGCAGTGAAAATGCTTACAAAAAAAAACTTACAGTGAATTTATGTCATTAAGAGTTAAGGCACCACAAACAGTTTCATAATAAAGACAAATAACAGAAAATTTAGAAGCTTTCGAGTAGATAACTTGCTTGCCAAGTTTACTCGCTGCTCGCGTATACTTTTGCCATTTTCTATTAAACTACGTTAGTTTTTTATCTAATTGTTTTTTTAGTCTAATGTATAGTAAAAGTAGTATCGTGACAGACTATGCGGTATTTTGCAATCTTCAAATTAAAATCAGATATACTCGTACAACAAACAAGTGCATCCTAATTTTTTAGCACACCTCAACTTTCACACTTGACCAAAACTCATCAACTAATGATACAGAAAATTATTGAGAAAAATCCTTATTATTTGCAGCTTCTTTAGATGGTTTATTAAAAAAAAGATTTATTTCCATACAAATAGGATCTTTACAATAGCTTCACTCCTTCAAAATAAATCCGTCACGATCGCGCAATTCAAAAAGAATGTCGACTGCAATGACTTTACGTTTAAGAGAATTGAAAAACAAATTTGAAAAATCTTACAGCTGACTAAAGTCCTTAGTGATGGTTTGTGGTAAACCCAAAATACCTTCTATATTTAATTGACTCAGTTCAAAAAAGAGCAATTCGTTTGATAAACAATGACAATCTTACTTCTAACCTGTAATCAATGGAACACAGGCATAAGATTGGTTCACTTAGTCTTTTCAAACGTTATTACCACGGTCGCTGCTCTTCGGAACTTAAAGTACTAATTCCTCCTGCACCCCCCCCCCCCACAACTAAGAAACTCGTCTTACACTTGCCGAACATCCATACATGGTGAATGTGTGTTAACCAAGAACTGGCAGTTTCCAAAGTTCCTTCCTTAATGCCACCGGTAAGGTTTGGAATGCTCTTCTAGCGTCTATGTTTCCTCCTTCATACAATCTGGATCTCTTCAAGAAACAGATTAATATACACTTGCAATTTCCCCAACCCACACACTAACACGAACACAACACACGTTTCCCGAGTGCAGCGTCCAGCCTCCCTGGCTGAGCGCCATAGAGTACACATGTCTTGACCGGCTGCGCTCCTTTGCATGCGATTACAAAAAAATATTAATAAAATTACGCTAAAATATACGGAATGGCATTAAATCAAAAATATCTTAATCCAGCTCTTTATATGAATATATCATGCGCATAATTTTCTTCAATTAACTGCGGCAGGAATTAACTGTACTGGGTCAGCGCTCGTTCTTCGCCACGCACAAAAGCGGTCGGGAGTAATTACCAAGAGTTATTTTGTCTTATCAAGCGCCGAAAGTAATAAATTTGCGCTTTTGTAAAACTTTGTTCTTCGAACTAATGTGATATTAGCACTGATAGGGCGCACAACTTATCGCGAACAAACTACACTGAAGGGCATATACGCAATAATCATGAACGATTCGTTAATTTCATTCTAAACTACATTGTTATGCAATAATAATTATAATTAAATTGAGTAAGATATTTTCAAAACGTTTAAATATTAATCATGCTGGCACTCTCTTAAAAAATACAGGGAGCGGCAAAAAAGCTAACGGTTTGATTACTTGAGATTACATAAAGCTGTCAGATCTTTTCTAAAAAAGATCTGACGGTTTTCTGTGATCTCGACTAATCAAACCGTCAATTCTTTTCTAAAAAAGAATTGATGGTTTGATGTTATCTCAAGTAATCAAACCGTCAGTCTTTTTGCCGCTCCCTGTACTAAAATTACTGATTATGAAATGTATGGTACAAATATTTTTTTATTGACAAGGATTATATCATAACCATGTAATATGGGTTGGTGCAAAAGTTTTCACCGTTTTTTACATATACAGTTAAACATTTTTTTTTTAGATTTGTATTATTTATTTAATCAATTATGTAATTTCTGTCAGTTTTTATAACCTTCTCCTATCTTTCTATCAACTTAATTATACCATTAGTGTAAAATTCCATGGATTTTGATGCGAAAAATGTAGTAAGGGATGTTTTTACCTGCTATATTGTCTCAAAAATTTTATCATTATTTTTTGATTGCAGTGATCGGAATAAATAAAAATCGGAAGGAGCAAGACCTGGAGAATACGGTAGATGCTTGATAACATCCAAATTCAACTCATTTAGCTCGTGTTGGGTCATCATCACGACGACGCGCAACCACATGTGGCATGATGACCCAACACAAGCTAAATGAGTTGAATTGGGATGTTATCAAGCATCTACCGTATTGTCCAGGTCTTGCTCCTTCCGATTTTCATATATTTCGATCACTGCAAACAAAAAATAATGATAAAATTTTTGATACAATATAGCAGGTAAAAACATCCCCCACTACATTTTTCGCATCAAAATCCACGTAATTTTACACTAATAGTATTAATAAGTTGATAGAAAGATAGGAGGTTATAAGAACTGACGGAAATTACATAATTTAATTTAATAAATAATATAAATCTAAAAAAAAAATGTATATGTAAAAAACGGTCATAACTCTTGCACCAACCTATTATAACATACTGGTGAATAATAAAAAATTATATCAAACCAATTTTCAACAACAATTGTATTTTATGAAATAATTTTATATTGCATCATTTAAAAAACATGTTACGGGACGACTTTCACATCCCATCAATTTTAATTAATAAGCTATGACTGGAATTTAACGAGTAAGTCATCAAATTCATACCAGCCTATTGATATAGCTTAGAAATAGATTAAAAACATTTTTATTAAACTTCGTCGGGAAAGAAGCCTACGACCTTCGGTAAGGTACACAAACGCTTTTTTAGAAATTGGTTTATCCACGGTTATGTTTAAAACTGGCTAAAATAAATCTTAATCTAAAAGATAAAATAAATTTAAAATCGAAAAAAGAACTTCACCCTGCAAAACAATTATTTACACATACGTACTACCATATAGTAATACTACAGAATAGAGTATTATGTGACAACATAACTTTACTTGTGTCTAATTAATTCAATAAAATCAGTTTAACACGATTTAATCATATAATAAATTTACATGATTGTAATTCAAATGATTGAATCACTTTAATAGTTTGCATTTATAAATTAAATAATAATAAACAAACTAAAACAAAATCAACATTTTACTTTAAGCCTCTTCTTTGACTTTTAAGATTTACTAAGTTAAATATTCGTTAAATCATTTTCCATATTTAAAAAAGCATTTGTAAAATATTTCTAAAAGTGGAAACACTTATAATTTAATAAATTTTGAATTATTATGCCTACAATCACTACCAATGGTTGATATTTTAATTCGTGTTTCATACTAATTTCTTTTTTTTGTATTATCGCATCAATTAAATTTTATCTTATTACTTTCATTTTCCAATACAAATTTATTTATATTGTACTATCGTGTACCCGGCATGCGTTGCAATGCTATTTAAAAGAATAAACCACGAATTTATGAAAGCGCCTCTTCGGGAGCCTCTCGCCTATTGATTAGATAAATCGGATTTAGGCCAAAATAGAGCCAATCAGAAGCTATTAGCTTAGGTTACGTTTTTCTCACCTAAATTTGACGTAAATCGATTTTCAACGTACTTAATCTGTTTCCAATCTTGCTTCCCGTTGCTCATCTGTTTCAGATAAACGGGTTTGAGCAGTGTGTAATCAATTTGTTCCATATATTGCATCTCGTTGCTCATCTATTTCTGAAGCTCATGATGCCCTTTTTTTCGTGCTTGAGATGAAGATTGACCTATCGCTTTACATTTGGGTATCATAATTGATTTCACAGTGAATGTGAAGTTCACTTTTGAAACATAAAGGAAAATCGGTTGATATAATATTATCTGAAGTCGACCGGCAAATAGAATTCCACAATTAACTCTTGCTTTGTCACACACGATTTATGCATAATATTTATTTCAATTCATTCTGACATGCGACCTAAATATAAAACAATCTGTCGGTAAAAATTCATGCATTCAAATACTTTATTCAAAAATCAAATTTTGTTTCAGAATATTCAGTACCTTAGATAAGTACCTAATTAAAATACATACATAAAGTTCTTGATTTGATTTTTTAAAAGAAAAGTGAGACCATGCTTTCAAAAAAAAAACATTTTCTTTCATTTAAAATACCGATAAAATGTTATTATTATCACAAATGTCAATTTTTAATTAATTTAACAATAAAAAAGACGTATCGTGGATGATAAAAATAAAAATCAATTAATGAAAATCAAATGAAATATTAGAAATGCAAATTAAATTAAGAAAAATATATTTCAAGTAAACTACTAGAGAAAGAATCATTTTCACAACATAAAAATGTAATACAATATTGGAATATGATTTGAGTAAAAATGAAATGCAAATGGATTGTTTACTCTCTGGGTTATTTTACCTTTAATTGGTTTTTAAAACTAACTATTTGATGTATTATATTTATAAACTAAAATAAAACTTTTTCATAAAACTGAATTTCATTTAAGAAGCGAATACATACTAATGGTTAAGGTCGCAAAAATAAGTTTAGGAATAAAAAAATAAAAGAACAGCAACCACAAATAATAACATAATTCGAATATTTAAAAATTTCCAAAATGGCCGTTCTGTATTACTCTTGTTTTACTCTGTATACATCTTGTATGAAAACACTATTTTGATATATATTGAATTATTTTTAGGAATTGAATAAAATTTTGAATATCCTATCCTCTTCACAGTCTTAAAAGAAATATTTCCTGAAAGTTACATATCGATCGGATGAACGGTGGAGGAATGTATAAAAGCGCACACGCACATACAGACATTATTTTGTATTTATATAGATATAGATGATATGTTTGTTTTATAATTATTATACATTCTAATTTTTTGTACATCTTGTACTTCAAATCCCACGTTTGTAATTATATTTATTTAAACGTCGTTATATTTTTCAGTGCTTTTGGATATCCCAACGACACTGAAGGAACTGGATTTATACTTGAGCCCAACTATAACAAGAACCTCCCACCTGGTAAGATTCCTTATTCGATTATATATATATATATATTTTAATATAGTATTTATACAACGCAGCTACTGGCTGATCTGCTGAACGTAATAGTGTCCACTGGAGAGCCAATAAACCTTTTTAGTGCTTTCCTACATGTGAATGAATAAAAAATAATCCTTTTTATATATATTAGGCTTACACGTCTCACGTCAACAATAACTTAAATTATGTAATTAATGAACATGAGCATTTTATATATTCAGATAAAATATCAATTTATTTTATAAATTATATTTTGATAATGGATATATAAATAATGTTTATCCATAAATGATCTGTCGTGATTCATATGTTTTGCTTTTCCTTGGTAATATTTCATTGTAACACAAGTTTTTTCTCTCTAACTATAAAACTCAATCTTATACATTATACTTATATGTCTATGTACTACTAAGTTATAGAGCAACTTTGTTACGTTGTGTTATAAAGTGTTCATTGATTTTTCTTATCGCTTTACTATACGAAATCTTTTATATAAGTTTGTTGTAGGAGTTCACGAATAAGTTTCTAGCTCTAGGATTTTTTGCTTTCTTAATTATTGACAAAAGGCACAAAAAATTTGCCTTCCATTATAGAGAACATAAAAATAAGTACATCATTTTTATATTATAAGCAACACATGCTTAAAATATTTAAAAAAAAAAAATAATGTGTATTTTTTTTTAAACACATACAGGAGAATACCGACACAGAGTGGTAGAGAAATCTCATCTATTAATTATATGACGCTAATCATTTTTTATTTATGACACAACTTTCATGTACTTTCAACTTTTATTAATAAGCTACGACTGTCATTTTACAGTTATGGGATCAAATTCACAGCAACCTAATGATGCAGCTTAGAAATCAATAAAATAATCGTTTTAAATTTTTTTGTCGGGGATCGAGCCCACAGTAAACAAATATTGTACCACTAAGCCATACCCCAGCTAAGGATTATTTTTCACGGATAATATTGTTCATAGAATCAGTCAAATCAAATCAAAACTGTCCTCTAGTTTTAACTAAAATTGACATTAATATTGAAATACCTTAATTAGATGTGTACTTAACGTTTTAAATACAAACTCATTCGATAACCTAACAACATGACATTGTGTGATTATTAGTTAAAAGAACAAATATTACTTTATTTCAAATGTACAAGAAAACTTTTTAAAACATTCCAAACAAAAGAGTCGACCATAAACAATTTGTATTATTCCCATGACATTTGTCAGACTGTAATAAACAAGAAATCACGATAGCTTTCATTTCGCACGCATTTTTGTTTGCCTTGTGTAAACAAATAAAGATCGTAAATGACCTTCCCCAAAATGGCGGAAATGCGGATCGGCCTTCCGAACGCCTAACCCTCCCTCTGGGGTCCCGAACACTTAATATCCCACACATTGTGCACCCTTAAAGCGTCAAGGACCCATCGACAATTTATTTTTAACACAGTAATAGTCATTAAATGCGAGCGTTTGGCTTAAACAACCCGAACTGAGCAACTATAATACTAAAAAAATATCTCGCATCTGATCGATCATTGAAATAAACAGTAAGTTTTGGTTTTGACAACTTATGGAATAGGATCATAAAAATAGTTATAATATCCTAAATATTCCACAACTAATATTTTCATATAATTTTTTTAGTGATAAATATATAATTTCTTTTGATTTATTACAAATACTTACTTGAAGGAGAGACTATGAACATATATGGCGTTCGACAGAACTTTTAGTCGGCAATTTGCAACGATCGTTTACTCGAAATTTAAGAAGAAAATAACGAGTGATGATATTTTTACTTCTGTCAATTACAGGAAGAAAAAAATATTTATACATATTCATAAAGAATTTTATTATTCTTTATTTGAAATCGACATTAATAAATTATCCTAGAAAAAAAAAACACTTTAGCCAATCAAACATTATCATATATCAATGTAAAATTTTATGTCGGCTGGTGGTTCGTGAAGAAAATGGCAAGCTTCATAATGACTTGCGTGTCCAAAAGCCTTAGTGGGAGTAGACTAGGTCAAAACTTAATTTCACACCTTTGAAATGGCAACGCTACAATGGTCATTTCTAGCATAGAACAAATATTCGGTCCTAGAAATGTAAAATCAAGTATTCAAATGACTCTAGGAAAGGGATTAGTATAATTTTTTGTAGCCTTTTTGCTCTCGCTTAATGGTCTTAACTGAAATAGAAAAAAAATTACCAAAATATCACGTGAACTTTTTAAAAATGGAATGTTTTTACCTTTTTAAATGTATGAATAAATGAATATTAAATTTTATGTCTTATTACAAATATAAAAATATCATGACATCTTATTTTTTTTATATGCCTGATTATGTTTTTAATATTCATTTACTTTCACCATATTGTACTTCAACTAGTCATTACCATGCTCTAAAATTATTTTTAAGTGTGAAAAATTAACTATTTAAGTACGTCAAAATGACATTTACATATGACTGTATAACAAAAGGCCTGTATTCCTTTGCTCAGTACCTAATTCAAGGTTTTGGCTGTAAGTTAAATCAATTGGCAGTAAATAAAATTGATCGGCAGTAGGCAGTATCCACAGTATGAATGTGGTCAGTTATAAAATTGAAATGGCAGCAATATATTAAGTAATGGTTAAAATATATGTAAAATTAATGAATAATTAATTAATAAAATGAAAACCTAACCTTACCTAACGTTACCTATTATTAATTACCATTCAATAATTATTTCCTGCCTATTTATTATTTTTATACTGAAAATACTAAATCATTATTTTTAAGTTACATTTTTATGTATTTATTACTGACTATTTGCTAAGTAATTACTTACAATTAATTGAATTGAATACTACCAAAAAAACAGTTGCGACAGTAAAATACCTCAATCATATATTTATTTTCAAAAATATAATGTTTTTACTCATTTAACAATTAAATATTGTAATTTTTGTTTTTATAATGATATTGTTTATTATTTGACCTTTTGGCTCACGTTAAAACGTCACATTTAAATCATGCTATAATGAATAAATGCAAATTCCATATACCGCAATGAACTTATTTTTAAAAATCTGCATACCTATCTCCCTTCATATTTTTTTCGTTAAATATAACAACACTCCGCATAGCAAAAGTCAAATCATCAAGTGTTTTTCGCATACAGGAGTATTATTAAATAAAACATGCCACGCTATGCAAAATTCCTCAACACATTTGTTCAACTTCGCGGTGTAAAAAATCTAATAATAATTTTATCGTGCTTCTCCCTCATAGTCATGGAATATTATTCAAATTTATATATTTGCATAGGACGCGTAATCAATCACAAGCTGCCTTTTAGTGTTGTGTATTTTTCTACTGCAGTATACAACAACGTAAAGTTACAAAACAATCATGTAAACGTTACATTTGTCTCGTGAGCACGAAGCCTGACAACCTTATAGATAAATCTATGGAAGTCGACTCGAAGAGAGGTACCTCATTTTTCAGGCTATATTATAGTTTGACTCACCAGGACCGTGTATATAATAATTTATTATAATTAAATAACTCGTCTTATTTTCAATAAAATTATATAATAAGTTATATTTGGAGCTTATGTTATTTTTTTACTTGTGTTGTTCCTTTTGGACAACGCCGCAAAATGAAAGTCCCATGAAAAACCCATTCATGAGAAGTCGACTAAAAAATATATAATGCGTGAATACTGAGTCTGTAGTGTAATTACGTACAAGTATAACTCACATAAAGATCAAACACCATTTTATAAGACATTTCTTTCATCAATAAATCTGAGAAAAAACGGCGGACGCGGGGATTCGAACCTTGCGTAATGCGATATCCACTCGATCATTTATGCCACTTAATTGATAAGAGAAATATCAGTTGTCGAGTAATTAATAAAGTCTGTAGAATATTATACAGTTCTAGCATGTACCACTGATAAAAATACCACTCATAAAAATAAACCGCGAGCTTGTGGAAGCGCCTCGTTGGGAGTCTTTCGACTTTCGATAAGTCGAACTTGAGGTGAGATTGGAGCCAATCAGAAGCGATAATCTTAGGTTATGTTTTTCTTACCTAAATTTGACAGGGTGTAAATCGGCCGTATGTGTTTTTATTTTTTGGAGTGCTTATGGATACAATATTTTGTTTTTCTATCTGGTGCGTATACAAATAAATCAGAACGTTTTCGAACTCATGAGCAGGTCACATACAGTTGTCCATGTGATAAAGTTTGGTGAACGGATTTGAGCAGTGTGGATTCGTATTTTTTAAATATTCATAATAAACTAAATTTCAGGTAAGATTTCAAATAACTTTAAATAACAAACAGCTCTTAATTTATTCCTAAGAAGAAGGGGTGAGTACCTACTTTCAAAAAAAAGTTTTAAAAATATATTTAAAATATGTTACTAATAAAGTGGTTTTGTTTTATTTTACTTTATTATTTTTAATTAATTTAACAAGAAAAAGCATATCTTATGGATAATCAAGCATTAAATAACAAAAAATATATAAAAAAAAAAAAATCAAATGTATTATTTTAACAAATTTGTAATTTTAAATTATTATTTTCATAAAACTGAATTTCATTTAAGAAACGAAAACATACTTGATAGAAACATACATAAAAATAAGAACAGCGACAGCAAATATGAAGAAAATTCGAATATTTGAAAATTTTCAAAATAGCCGTTCTGTATTACTCTTGTTTTACTCTGTATACGTCTTGTATGAAAACACTATTTTTATAAAAAAAAAAAAGTTTAATTAAATAAAATTTTGAGTATCCTATTCTCTTCACAGACCTAAAAGCAATATTTTCTGAATGTTTCATATCAATCGGATAAACGGTGTAGGAATATATAAAAGACACACATACAGACATTCATTTTTATAGGTATAGATTAATAATTATATTCAGCTTGTGTCCGATCACTGTTTAACGTAGGCCTCCCGAGTGAGTCACCATCCTTTTCGATGCTTCGCCTTTCGCATTCAAGCCGCTCTTGCTATTCTTCAGATATCTTCAGTCCATCTTGCAGGGGGTCAGTCAATCCATGCTTGGAGTGTCTATTAGAGATGTAATCCAAAATGAGGTGATCCCAAGAAGAACTCAAGTAGTGGAGGCTACCCTACTTATAGGTACACTCAAGTTCCAATGAGCAGGTCATATCTGTCGGAAGAGACGACGGTCGATGGGGTAGAAAAGTGTTGGAACGGCGCCCGAGAGCTGGCAAACGAAGCGTTAGCTGACCTCCTGCAAGATGGTTTTAAGAATATTGAAAAATATGTTGTTTTTCAAAAATTTCATGTGATATTAACTGCTTTCAAACAACTTACGACGTATTTGAATTGTGTTTCTCCGTACTTTCTTTTATTTCTTATGTCTATTACCGATGTCTGTATAAACTGCAGTTTACAAGAATACCTTATGCTAATAAAGGATTGGTCACTTTGCAGTAGACAGTCAATTTCCTGACTCTATGTTTCACTTTTTGATTTTTCAGGTCTTCCGATTTATCGAAATATTTAGATACAATCTCTCTAAACCAGCGGTCGGGGAAATTTTTTAACAATTGCCCCAAAATATTTTTGCGTATGTCTATATTACCCCAAACTATTTTTGCGTAAGTCGATATTACCCCTTCCCCCCATTTTGAAAAGAAGACAATTAATGTATATTTAAATAAACATTATTTATTTAATTAATTTACACGGAAAATAACAAAAAAGTTACATGAAAATAGTAAGTTTTATGAAATAGCAAACTAGAAAAATTTCCCTATTACCCCAAAAAACATATTTTTACCCCATTTGGGGTAATTTACCCTAGTTCCCCGACCGCTGCTCTAAGCTGTAAACTCTTTTCTATAAACCATAGCTTTTTTATAAAATTTAATGAAAAATGTAGTTTATTCTTTTAAGATATACGAAACTGTGGCAAATCACTTGGATATCATGGAAAAAATCATTGGTGTCACTCCAACACCTGGTCAAATTCATAACACGATTTGGGTATTTTTCAGGGTAGACCCGGGACCCCGGTTTTAGAACCCGGTTTTTTATAACTATCAAACAAATTTTAGTATGCTTTCTACAAATAATAAAAGTGTTTTATTAATTATATAAATTTATTCTTAATAATATATATCAAACATTTAACACATTTATTTTTTATTAAGTTATATTTAACAATTGAAACACATATACATTGTTATTTATCTAAGAATATAAGAATATTGAAAAAAAAAAAACACCAAAAACAATTTTTTTATCCATTAAACACTATTTTAA
This sequence comes from Glossosoma conforme, assembly GCA_022606575.1. Taxonomy (NCBI): domain Eukaryota; kingdom Metazoa; phylum Arthropoda; class Insecta; order Trichoptera; family Glossosomatidae; genus Glossosoma; species Glossosoma conforme. The sequence goes on along the minus strand of JAGTXR010000041.1, from coordinate 1,143,179 downwards.
TTGTCGTTATATAACACATTTGATTGATACACTACAAAAAAATTAAAAATATATGTTACTTATATAAATTTATGCTTAATCATACTCGTATATTATATGATATACGAGTATGAGTATACGATAAACGAGTATAAGTATATGATATATATAAACCAAGGTACACTACAGAATCGCGGGATCCACCATAACAGAGCTTTTCAGGACTGTAGCGCCATGGGAACCTTATTTTACGGATAACTCTCGTAAACATAACATATTTATTTTTAATAAAGTAATATTTAACAATGGACACATATAAATATATTGTTATGGATCTTTAAATATAAGAATATTGAAATATAATTTTAAATATATATAATAATCTATATTGTTATTATAATTTATATAAAATAAAAGCTATTCAATGTTCTAACTCTAACTTTCAAATAAATACTTAATTACTAAAGTTTAAGTAAATCTAAATATTATTTGGTGAATAAAAATTATAATTACAGGCACACAAAATAATTAATAGATCATTTAATTTTATAAATAATATTAAGAACTATAACATATATTATATTAAATAAATTTTAATTTAATCCCTGAATATATGAAGAAATCAATTATAATGACAAAAATAAATAACGTAAGATTACTTAAAAAGCTTTTACTTATTTGGGGTAAACCTATGAAACATTTAATAAAAATTAAAATAAATATAATTAATATTAATAATGTACGTAAATACTCAAAGATTATGCCATATACTATAATATAATCAGAGAAAACAAAATAAATAAGAGTTTAATCATATGTGGACCACAAATAAACATACTATACATTAATATTATTTAGTTAAAAATTAATATTTTTAAAATACTAAAGCATCTAATATATCATATTTCATTAAACTCCTAATTTTCGATGAAAAATTATAACTGAAAATACGCGTTTAATTGCCTCTTAAGTTGGTTGAATGAACAACAAGGCATTATAAATATTTTTCAAAATAATCCTCTTTTTTTTCAGTAGATTCCAAAATTTTGTAACGTTTTTTAAGTCCGTTTCATTGAGATTGACAATAGTCAGTCTTGACCGAAGTAATTGTATTTTTAATGTAGTAATTAATGACCCAAAATCATTATTAGCATTGCTATTGTTTTCAATATTTTATATAAATCCTAATCATCTGCATTTTGCGGATACAGTCTTTTTATAATGTTATCAACATATGAAATAACAACAATTCAAAAGCAGTAGTCACGAACTTGGCTTACATGTGCACGACGCAGTGTCAGCAAACGTAATGAACTTTGAAATATATATATTATTTGAAATACATTATGAATATATAATAATACTCACTTCGACCATGCGTTTTGGCTTAAAATAGTTAAACCTAGCACAGTTTATGTTATTATAATTTATAGGGATCAATTATGTGATTTATGCTACTTCGTTTTTCAACATAAATAGCGTCCTAAAAATATTTACCTGTATCCTTCAAAAGGTATAAGCCCTATGAAAGAAACTATTGCTTAGAAAGATTTGCTTTATGGCCTGGTTCTCGCTCGTCGCTTTATTGCAAATAATAAGCTAAGTGGTGTCCAATGAAAAAAAAAACCGGTTCGACTATTTTGTATAATTTGAAATAATTTAATAAATCCAAAAACCCGGGTATCCAGTTCTGGTCATGTTCCGTCCGAGAAGAGTAAATTTTACAATTTTTATAAGTTTATTATTTCTGTTATTACTAATAAAATCATCAACAAACGACAAAAAGCGTAATAAACGTTTTTACCGGTCAAGAGACTTTCGTACTATTTAAAATACTATTAAATTCTCGCATACAAAATGTCTCGCGTATAAAAAATCATTGCCATACTTTCAAGACAATTTGAATGTCAATCTTTTTTTTATTCGCAAAACGGAAAGGGCAAATTTAATGACTCTCCTAATTAAATACGGCCGCTGTAAATAATTTGACGGCTTATCGTGTGCAATTTGTGTCGACCTTATTTGAATCGCGCGCCTTTTTCAAATTTCGCAAGTCCTCTCTCCCCTCAGCGAGCTCACGCGACATCACCCCTCTCCGCAAAGAGTTCTCACGGAACTTGGCGTGCGATACGACGCTACAAAATACCAAGGAACTCACTACGGACCAAAAGGAAAACCAGCCGTTTCCCGATTCAAATACAATTATCATTGATCGCCTTACTGTTTTGTATTTTTATCGATTCAGGCACGCAGAAGATAGCGAAGAATAAAAAAGACAGTTCTGATATGACGACATTAACCTTCGCATTTGGCTACAGTACTCTTTGTTAGCTACTTTTTATATAAAAAAACACTATCTATCCGCTGAAAATTATATATTATTTAAATAATATTTCTCTCGTATACGAGTTCAGTGATTCGAATTCCCGCGTCCACCGTTTATTTTTCTCCGAGTAATTGATAATAAAACGTTATATAAGGTGATTTTTGCATAATTTGTTTATATAATATATATAAATATACAATTTTTTGTATAAATATCCTATGGGCTATTCTTAAGTATGTATATTGAAAATTATATTATTTCTGCATGAATTTAAGGCAGTTTTAATTTCTTTTAGTATGGGGACTTGTGCTTATTTTTAGAATATTTATTTTTTTATTAATAATTATATGAATAAATTTCTATTAATTAATAATTTACAAACGAAATTATTATTATATAATATGATGTGAGTTCACTTGTGCTACAAATAAAATTATTGGATTATCAACATTATACGCAATTGTCTGGTTCCCTTTGCTAAAAACTAACACAGTACATGTGGTGCATATACGTAAAAATTTCTGGCTTCGTAGCCAAAACAGTTTCATTTTTCGTCTGATCCAGTCCAATAAGCCCGATTTCACATAATCTAACTATCAAAATCAAGCTAAATTGTTATTTTTTAAATTAATTATACTCATCGTAAAATTAACCTTCAAATTAAAGTTGAATCTATAAATTATACACAACAGTGCAAGTAATTTTCGATGATTCGCGTTGCATTTATTCTTAAATTCGAGTTGAATGGAACAATTTGTTTCAATTTACAAGTAAGTTTCCGCCATGAGAGGAGCAGAGTGAGCGGGGTGCATGCCGCACGACCATAAAGCACAGCCATGCTCGCTTCATCGTTTATGGTATACCTACCTTCTGAGCATGGTGATATGAATTCAAATCGTCTTACATGACCGACAGATGCAATAAAACTATACCCTACAACCGTATAAATATAACGACAATGACAAAGTAAATAATGCATAATAAAAATGAGAATTCTTTCGTGATAGAGAAAATTAGTGTTCCACGTTACATGTATGAAATTAACCATTTTTACAATGGGTGTGTTTGACGTATTTATATGACGTCTCGTAAATCTTATATGAACACTATTTAATCCAATTTTACGGTCATTTAGTGTTTTTTTTTACATTCTCAAATGAGTTGGTATTATATAATAAATACTGCTGTATTACCAGCATTATATTAATAAATATATAAAAAATAGTGAACTGTGAGTAGTGAAGTGGTGAACTCATTTGTTGCTAGCCTACTCGTTGTGTTTGTTGAATGCTTGTAGTTTAATCGGGTTGAACCGCCCCTGAGGACAATCAACAGGCCTTGGAAGCTTCATGCTATTCATTCGATTTCCTTTAAAAAAATCTACTAACAAGTCACGCAAAATATGCCTCGGACACTAAAACTATCCCCTCTTTAAGCACTCAGACTTCTGCTTTGAAAGTTGTCAGGAACTATGTATGTTCTTAAGTAAACCTTCAGGTGCAGATATATTCTAGAACGAGGAATGGACAGCGGCAGCTGATAAAACTAAGTAGCGACAATTTGTGGTCACCATATATTTCATATATTTCAAGTATGTTTATTAGTTCGATCAAAACAAAATGTTGACTATGCAGCGCCTCTCTTCTTCCTTACGGCTGTGAATCTTGTGGCACCTCAACAAAATCAACGCAGCCGTAAAATGGGTTTCGAAAAGAATATAATTAAATATATATAATATAATTTGTGAATATATTACAAACGAAATCATTAGACTGAAAGACTTCAGCTATACAAAGACGTACAGATCGCATCATATCTAAGATTCTGCCTCATGTGCCCGAGTAGCTGCTCCTACTAGAGTCTAATATTGGTCAACAGACAGGCCTTTGACTTGATGTCGCTGACACAAAGAAGGCTGAATCGAATAATTTTGTGGATAACACTAAATAAAAAAACTTCACCTTAGTTAAGCCACTAATAAATATAATAAAAAATATGTAACCCGTTTGTTGGTAAGCCAACCAAATAGAACTTATCCATAAATAAATGTTCCCGCAGTAGAATTCACACCACATTTCCATCGATGGCCGAGTATTATTTTTTGCCAATGTCAACTTTACTATTTATTATGCGTGCCCGACTCGCAAACACTTCACATCGTTCAGAAATAGACCAAGGCTTAATCCATCTGATGCAGAAAGTTTAAGTGGTTGAAAAACCTCTGTAAAAAATATTTATGTTTATTTTTTCAAGATTAAACAAATATCACGTACGAAACAAATACAAATTTAATTAATGCTAATTTTCCTTCAGCAATCTTTAAAACATTGATACTTATATGAAGGTGGTGATTAAATATTTTATCTGAAATTGATAACTTAATATGACATTTGAATTACTAAAAGTGATAAATTAATCTGTAGTGTTAAAAACTAGTACAAGTACAAAGGTATGACTATTAATTTCCTTTTTGTTAAAAAAACTTCAGTACATTTTATCTTGTATTGCCAGCATTTTATTCATATACTTCGTATACAAAAATTGCTCAAACCCCGGCGACATGGAGTACGAGTATTGTGATATTGTTCCACAAAAAAGGGGATAAATCACTGCTCAAAAACTACCGATCCATTTCCCTTCTTTCCCATGTGTATAAAGTATTCTCCAGAATTTTAACAAACAGGCTGACGGGTCGATTTGATGAATTCCAACCTCGAGAGCAAGCTGGGTTTAGGAAAGGCTTTAGTACAATTGATCATATCCACACGCTAAGACAAATCATTCAGAAAACCGAAGAATATAATCAGCCACTCTGCCTCGCCTTTGTAGACTATGAAAAGGCATTTGACTCAATCGAGACTTGGGCAGTGCTAGATTCACTACAACGCTGCAAAATAGACTATCGGTATATAGAGATAATAAAATCTCTATACAAATCTGCAACAATGATGGTCCAGCTCCATGATAGCACTAACAATATTTCTATAAACAAAGGTGTTAGACAAGGAGATGTTATATCTCCAAAACTCTTCACAAACGCCCTAGAAGATATTTTTTAAACTGCTATCCTGGACAAAATGTGGAATAAATATTAACGGAGAGTACATTTCTCACCTCCGATTTGCAGATGACATAGTGCTAATAGCCGAATCACCTGACAAGCTCCAAGACATGCTCTACGACCTCAATGAAGCGTCGAACAAAATTGGTCTGAAAATGAACATGGTTAAAACAAAAGCCATGATTAATAGTCATATTTCACAGACCTTCGATCCTATTTCCATTGGAGGAACAGAAATAGAGGTTGTAAACGACTATACCTATCTGGGACAAGTAATACAACTAGGGCGAAATAACTTCTCAAAAGAAATCGACAGGCGCATACAACTGGGATGGGCAGCATTTGGAAAACTAAAGTACATTTTTAAAGCGAAAATTCCGCAATGCCTTAAAACTAAGGCGTTTAACCAATGCATCCTCCCTGTATTAACTTATGGCGCAGAGACGTGGAATCTGACAGCAAGTCTTACCCATAAAATAAAAGTCACCCAGCGTGCTATGGAGAGATCCATGCTCGGAGTGTCGCTAAAAGATAGAATCCGAAACGAGGAAATACGCAGAAGAACTCAAGTAGTGGATGCTACCCAACGAATAGGCACACTCAAGTGGCAATGGGCAGGACATATCTGTCGAAGAGACGACGGTCGATGGGGAAGAAAAGTATTGGAATGGCGCCCAAGAACTGGCAAACGAAGCATTGGCCGACCCCCTACAAGATGGACCGACGATATAAGAAGAATAGCGGGAGTGACCTGGATGCGGAAGGCGGAGGATCGAAGAGGATGGAGACTCATGCGGGAGGCCTACGTTCAACAGTGGACGGACACAGGCTGATGATGATGATGATAATGTGCTTGTACATCATGATTTCGCTTACACTAATGCGGTTTTATTTTTAATCTACTAGAACTCCACATTGTGACGCGTAAATATTATGAAGCGTAATAATATCGTGCTCATCGGCATGAAAACTGAACGGCCTCAACAAATATAGAACTCCAGAGATGGGTGTTTAGGTATTTGCCATCAGACTTGCAACACTCGAGCTTTCGCATCAATCACCTGGCGGGTGAATGGGCCGCGCGGGAAACGTCTCTCGCACATCCGGCGCCGGATGTGACTTCACCCACCCCGGCCCTCGCCATCAGCGCGGATCTCGGTACACAACTATGAGAACGCTAAGTGGACCCTGTCGATGTCTCACTCGTAGACGTATTTCCATGCGACTGTTTTTAGAAACGTATTTATTTTTATCAGCAGTGGTTAAGCCGCTGTGTATCACGGGGCTAATAACCTGATCTCCTTTTAAAATAAACTGATTATCATAACAATATAGATACCACCCAAATGTGCTTCGGATATTTCAACTTCTTTATTATGAGACCCTGCTTCTAAGCCCTAGTCAGTAACTACAGGTACATATTATAACTCGACGAAGTTTCAGGAGAGATGACATGACTTGACAGACAAAAACTCAAACAACAGATCTGGAGAAAGATTTTCGGCATCAGGGTTTATCAATTTAAACAATTTATGGAAGTGGAGACGTATACTCATATTATTGGGTATAAAATGGTCGGTCTGAAAGTGCAAATTTTATATAACTCCACTCGTTGTAAAGCACTAAGTACTTCTCCATTAGTTTTATAGCACCAAGTAGGCTTTAGCATGATATTGTAGAAAAGTCTATCACTTAATTTCCTTAAAAATACTGCCTAATATGTATCTACAAATGAACCCTTTGACATCAAGGTGTGGACACATTAATTTACACTCAAAAGATTATTTGGTGATATTTAAAAGGCCCTATTGAATTTAATTTGTAACTTCATGAATAATTTGTCAATAAGATTAGACAAAATTTACTGTGCTACGAGTATTATCAGAATCTGATATACTCACAGAAAAGTTGCGGAAAAGGCGAAATACCATAATGTTTTTTTTTTCTAATATTTATGTACTCATTACACGGGACGCCAATAATATTTGAACAATGTATTCATAATTTTTTCTCGCTAATTTTAGATTTAAATAAGTTCAGACGTTAACGTAATACGTGTGGAAATCAAAAAACCTTCACCTGTCACATTGTGTTTCTCACTCTCCGAGAATTGTGTGCGGTCATATAATATTACGGCAGTGGTGCATAACTACTTAATTTCCCATCGGAGAGACCTTGGACCTGGCGCATTCACGCGATCCTTATGGCCATCCCTCTCGGACCTTCGCATTACCATGTTCTTTACATGAAAACTAATCAAGCAATGTAACAACTTTTTTTTCAATCCAATCCAGTGGTTCTCATAATAATCATTTCAAGTGTTTGGCGTCGGTACGTCGACATTGTTGATTTAAAAACAAGATGACAGCTTTTTTACATGATGTAATTGATGTGATTAATCACAAAAATGAGACCAAGGCTTAATATTCACTGATAGTGTCATCAAATTCACTGATATCAGTACAGTTTTCCAAATTATTTTATTTATACCACTATATATGCCTTTAATTGAGAAACGACATGGATAATCGATACATATTTTTTTGATGAATACAGTTTAAAAGAAGTTTATTTGTTCGTTTGCTTAAAAATACTATAATAATGGACTAATATCAAAAAATCTGAGCATTGCGATGCATAGAGATTTCTTCCAAGTCTTAAACGAGGCGTAGAAATGAAGATGTGTGACTTGTGTATTTATACTAGATTTTTGGTGGTACGACAGTACTGAGACATGAGTGCCATAATTATTTATTTAACTTAAGCCGTGCTATACCGAAAAAAATTCAGCATGATTCCTAACTATTCAATTAATTATATTTACTAGAATCTGAGTTTATTTTCTTCCCATCCTCTTCGTCCCAATGAATTCACAATGAGAGGGTGGTATTCACGGGACGACTTTCATCTACCAAAAATATTGATTAAAATACTATGACTGACATTTTACGGGCTTGGGATCAAATTCATACCAACCGGGGGTATTTTAGAGCTTTGAAATCGTTTTTTTTAATCTCCTTCGTGCATGAATGACCTTCGGTTTCGAAAGCAAACGCTTTTACCAATAAGTTAATAAAAATACATAAAATGGTTACAAATATACATTATTGAAGTAAATTGACAGTAATTTATATATCTGTATTTTCCTGGGTGTAATGATACTACTGGCCTTCTGTTATCAATAAAAACGTTGGAATATTTCAAATTATTCGAATTTGTGCACAAAAATGGTGATTAAATTACGTAAGAATAATTCATGTTCAATGGTTCACTTACGTATGTAAAACATACAAAATATGCACAGAATTAATTTGAATCCCAATAAAGGACTTCACTTTAAATATTTCAATACAAAAACCAATAAATCTTTGTGAAATAACAACAATACAAAACGATTAAATCTTCATTGTTTTCTTCGAATATTTTAATGTGACCTATTTTTAAATTATTCCATTCGACATAAACTTCCGAAATTTAAATCTGACAATATAGGATAAATATTAAAATAAATATAATATATACTTTTTTTTATTTCTTAAACTAAAAAAAATTAATTATGTAAAATCATTTTTACACTTAAATACATAGCGTTTAAATATTACAGTTTGGCCTGTATTTCTGTATTTAATAACTAATTCAAGGTTTTGGCAGTAAGTTAAATCAATTGACATTAAAAAAAAATGGCAGTAGATTAAATAAATTGCCAGTATCCACTAAGTCAGTATGAATGTGGTCAGTTAAAAAATTAAAATGGCAGTAATATATTCAATAGTGTAAAAAATTATGTAAAATTAATGAAAAATTAACCCATAAAATGGAAAACCTAACCTAACCTATTATTAATTACCATTCATTAATTATTTCCTGCCAATTTATTATTTTTTTACTACCGATTGATATTTTTCTACTTCCAAATGATTATTTTTGTAGGTTTTTATTACTCACCATTTATTTAATAATTACTGCCCATTAATTAATAAAATAGTTGCCTTACATTTTCACCATCGGCAAATTCATTGCAAGCTTGACTTTTTACAATGGTCGATGGTTTATTTGAAATAATTTTATTTCATTCCAAATAATAAAATAGTACTACGGAAAGATAAATAAATTATTATAAAATGCTCACACCGAAAAATTAAAAAATTACAATAAAATATATATGCATTGCAAAAATTATATTTATCATTAAAAAAATATTCGACTTAAGTAGTATTTATTTTTTTAAAACATATATTTTATACTAGTAGATATACAGCAACATAAAATACACATTGTTTGTATTGGAAGACGGTTCTCAATAAATACTCGTATAATATCCGTTTCACTAACAATATTATATTCTTTTCGTAGTCTGAAATCGCCAAACTGCCATGGTAACATAATATATCATTTATCTGGTAAATCACATACTAAATATGCAACCTTAAATCATTTATACAAAAAAATAACAATACGAATAACGCATTTCGTTTATATCCACACCATATTCAAACCATAAGAGAAACGGTCGATTTATAATGAAACCAATTCTAACAAATAGTAGTAATAGTCTGAAATCGCCAAGCTGCCACAATAACAGAAAATATTACTTTTATGGTAAATTACATACTAAATATAATAATAAAAAATACAAAAATTCAGCCACCAAAGTCATAATTAGAATTTTGCATAAATATACAAAAAAAAGTTAATAACATTTAATAAATTTAATTTTAAGCAAGAGTGGAGCACCGGATCACCACTGGATGGCTACGGGAAGGCGCATCTAGTGCCCCTCCAACCGGGAGTCCAACGTATATAATATGCAATCTGATAACTTCGAATAATATATTTCATTAATATCCACACCATATTAAAAACTATAATATAAGCGCTTGGTGAAAAACAGTCGATTTTTAATTAAACCAAGTCTAACAAAAAGTGGTATTATTACATGTTTTAGTGATTATTTTAGTTCGTTCGCATTTCTGTGAGTCTAGGAATCTTTACTTCGTATGCTGTCTGTCCTGCATCACTAACCCAGGCTGATCCGTTGTCTGCGAGAAGAAGGACTTTGACGAGGCTAGCTGCAACGTTTTCAGGCCTGAAATAATTAAATAACGATTCGATTATTTATACAATAACGTCGTTAAAGTTTGTAGAAGGGTGTCACACTAGACCTGTACCATCTACGCAACTTATATAAGAGGTAGAGAACAATTTACGACATTCAAGGAGATACTCAGTTGATAAGTAGGCTACTGAAAAACTTACTCCACGTATTACACTAAACCTGAGGGAGCTGAAAAAACTGTGAAACTTAAAAAAATTAAATGTATATACTTATTGGTAATTGCATGAAATTTTGTTAATGGTCACAAAGTCTGGATGCCCGATAGGACCTAAGGATTTTTTTTAGAATTGCATCGAAAAATATCCCTCTTTCTAACAAGAGGAACTAACAGTCACAGAGAATGTGCTCTGAAGTCTGAAAGGGGCGCCACAGCGGGAAATAGGGTTCGAAACTAAATTAAATTAGTATAATCTGTTTTTAAATAATGTATGTATTGTCAGATACGTATAAATTTATGACATTGACAAATTTAGCATAATTTTTCACGTGCAACAGTTCTTGGCAAAATAAATCAACGTCGGTTTTATGCATTAACTTGCACGAATAATTGTCAAATTGGCATTACGTGTTTATCATAAATATTTATTATCATATGATAATGTATGATTATTAAATGATGTCAAAAATTGATTCAACATTGTGTGTTAACAAGTATCGAATATATTACGGGCATAATTATCTGTGAAAGGGGAATTACGACGAAATCATTCAAAATTATTTAAATCAAAATATTGATGTTAATAAAATGGTAGATACTTTTGTGTTGACGTTGTAGACAGTTCCTTGAGCCACTCTTTCCCCATGTCTTCATTGAGCATCTTTTTGCAGACTCCAGCAATGATCTTGGTGTAGGTAATACCAGGACAAAGCGTGATCATCCTTACTCCAGTTCTTTTATAGTGAAACGGCATCTGTTTAAAAAACATTTAATTATGTTACGAGTATGAAACGTAGCTTTTGACATAACGTTGTATAATTCTGAACGCCAAAGACACTTAAGTACGAGTATATGTGAAAAATATGAACACTTTATAAGTAAAATCCAGACATCAAAGTTAACATCAAACCTATAAGGCGCTACTGATTCTATAAATCGTTTTTTAATAAGATTAAATGTACAGCACAAGGACACATCCTCGTATAGTAGAGTCACAATTTTTAAATTGCTCTTTTATTATCAAATTCAAGATGGTTTCTAAAAAAAATACAACTAATGGCTACTTCTTTCTCTGGCCAAATCCTACAATATATTTAACAAAAAGCTCATACAGCTGTCAATATTAATGCAGAGTAGAATACCCAGAGTAGAATAGTTGGCATCTGATGAAATGCGACAAATGTAGCAATATTTTGCAAGATGTCAACTTACGGCGAAAGCGTTTGTAAGGCCGACGATAGCATGGGAGATGGCCGAGTAGATTGGGCATCCTGCAGAGGGTTGGAGTCCAGCCAGAGCTGACATGTTGACGATTGTCCCTCCAGATCCCCCCTCCAAGCGACTCATGAACTTCATGCCGAGAAGAGTTCCACGAATAGTCCCATTCTAAAAAACAAATTTTAAATGCTTAAAAAAATCCTCAAACCATAGTAAAGTTTTTATTTGCATTGTTTAATGTGAAGCAAAAAATATCCCTTCCCCATTGATAGTTTACTAGCTTAAAATACAATACTTTAGTAATGATACTCCCCATCATCATATAGAAAATTGATTATAAATCGTCTATACTTTTTTATATTTAAACATACTTAAGCGCATCAGCAGATGATTTTGGAATCCAGAGAGGACTATATAAAACTCTTATCATCTAGAACGTTCGTCTTTTTCCACATCACACTGACGTGGAAAAAGACGAACTCCGTGGACTTTCATCGCACTCAAGCGTTTACCGGACACGGTATTTTCAGAGAATTCCTAAAAAGATTTGGCCTCTCTTCTTCCGAGACATGTCTATGTGATCCAGGCATACAACAGACGGTGAGACAGTCACTCGTTGAGTGCATCATCCATGAGAATAGGAGACGCATTCTGTGTTGTCGCCTGGGAGTCTCTACCATCTCTTGGGAGGATTTACTTGAATTGCTGCTTAGTTCTGACGGTCCCTTGCTGTTAAACTTTATCAGGGAAATTGTCGGGGCTACAAGAGCGGTTAACGAGGCTGACATGGAATAGGCTCCTACGTTCTTCAACTATTTCTCAGACGTATATTCTAACCTTGTGTGTAACTTACATATATAATACGCAACTTTATATTTTTTTCTCCATTTTTTTTAAGTGACAAAAAAATGAATAAAATAAAACATCTAAAACGATGATATGATATGTGTAATGGTTGTGTACAGGTAGGGATTTAAGGAAATCGCAAGTATTTATCGATCTACTTCTTGAAGAGATTAATATTGTGCGAGGGAGATAAAACGGATCTAATACATATTATCAAAGCCAGACTGTCGAGAGAATATTTAGAAACATTACAACGTATGAAAGTTTAAGATTGAATATGTATTTTTTTATATAAATGTTATTTTTGTAATTGCTGTAAAAAAAGTTTCAGATTTTAAAACATTAAAAGTGATATTAGAATGCATTTTTTTTAAGTCGCATTATTACCACTTATCATAAAAAACTGTAAAATGGGTACACAAATTATTACATTTAAAAACCTTTTTACCTTACCTTTGTTACAGTTGAAATCATTTAAAAGTACCTTTGATTAATTTGAGGAGTTCTCACCAGGTTAATGACGACTTCCTTCTCCCAGGCCGCGTCGTTCAAGATCCCCGCGTTGTTGACGACGATGTCGAGATGTTTGAACTCGTCCACGATGATCTTGAAGGCGTTCTCCAGGTCGTTCGGAAGAGACACATCGCATTTCACCAGCATGATGTGCTCCTTGCCAAACTCGTTAACAAGTCTTCTGCATGAGTCTTGAGCCACTATCAAGTCGATAATAGCCAATTTCTTAAAAACAGAAAAGTCATTTTCGATTTATTTTCTACGTAAAAATCATCGTTTGGTATCAACAACTTATATTGCACTGCGACACACCTAAATACCTAGGGGTCAAGCTGGATAGGACCCTCACTTATCAGAAACACTGTCAGTCTGTTAAGCAAAAGGTGTCCACCAGAAGCAACCTACTCCGAAAAGTGGCAGGTACGAAGTCGGGAGCCTAACCAAACCTGATCCGCACAAGTGCTCTAGCTCTCTGTTTCTCTGCTGGCGAGTATGCAGCGCCAGTATGGGCGAGGTCTGCCCATACCAAGAAAGTGGATATTGCTTTGAATGAAACGTGCCGAGTAGTTACGGGGTGCCTAAAACCTACCCCAATATCAAAACTATATCAACTCTCGGGCATTACCCCACCAAACATACAGCGAGAAGTTACTACCAAGAAGGCGCTCACCAAAGCAACCCACGACGCACTCCACCCTATGTTTGGGTACCAAAAGATAACCACACGGCTCAAATCAAGAAGAAGTTTCCTACAGCCGACAACGGAACTGGTGATACCTGAGGCCACCCTGCGGCTGAACATGTGGAGAAGCGCAACTGAGGGGTATACTTGGATTACCCCGAAAGAGGACCTAGCCCCTGGACATGACCAAGGGTGGAATATATGGAGGTCCCTTAACAGACTTCGGACCGGAGTATGCAAGACGAGGACACAAATGAGGGCCTGGCAGTTTTACAGTGGACCGACTGAATGTGACTGCGGCGTGGAGCAGACCCTGTCACACCTTCTGGAGTGTGCGCTGTGCCCGAATAGCTGCACCCAGGAAGACCTGATGATGGCCAGAAGTAACGCCATTGACGTTGCCCACTTCTGGGCAGACAGGATCTGACCCTGTTGTTTCCGACACGATTATATAACAATTTGTATTTATTTATTATAGGCGAATAACAGTTTTATTGGAGGATCAAAATGAAAAAGCTGAAATGTTACTGAAATCATCATGAAACAGAACAGTCATAAGGCTATTTTAAAATGCACAGTACTGATTAATTTTACTTAGAGAACATATATGAGCGTAATTATAATCAGGTTTGCAGTGTTAGTGACTGCTATGGTGGGTAAAATTCAATGTCTTCGGGAGGCCTGGCGAATATTCTGAAAGATACTAAATTACATTTTAAGGAAATCTTTTGATGAATATTTTGATTTGTATCTGTATCATTCTTAATTAAATATTATATAGTCGATGCTTTTATCACTTTCCATGGCAATCAAATGATCCAGCTATGGATCAGACATGGAATGAAAGTAAAGAGAAATTAATTATGGTGCAGATAAATATTTTCTATGGAGCATAGTATAGACAAGCATTTTAAATAAAAATGTAGATAGACATAACATTCGACTGGTAAACCTTTGTACAATACTCTGGAGAGACGAATTGTCACATAGACATGAATAGCTTAATACGTCGAGTGTACTATTATAGTATATGTTTGATGTGATACCAACTTAAAAATATATTAACATTACGTACATAATCAATCACATTTAAAGTGAAATTAAAGCAGAAAATTCGAGAATCATCTTTTCAATATCTTTGAATATTGAAACACTTAAACGATGTAAAAAGCATCGCAATATTTAATTATATTTAGTATATTTGTAATTTACTTTCAACTAACAGTCTCATGAAGTGCAAGAAAAATCATCACGCTCCATTTCAAAACCAATAATAAAAATAAAAAAGTATAATCTATAAAAGTAGATTAGAATATTGAAATAATAAAATAATATTCTAATAAAAATTAAAAATTCATATAATAAAAAAGTGGTTACTCACGTTTAATCCTCTCCTTAACATATCTCTTGCACAGTGCAGTCCAATGCCATTAGAACCTCCAGTGATGATGGCATTCTTTCCTACAAACTCTTCGGAACAAAAGTTTTGAGACATTTTGAAGGTTGCAGTGACTCACAAGGTTCTGCTTTGAGAATGTAACTAGCTTATCAATCAACAATAGAGGCGTATTTATACTCGTAAGCTCAGCTTGGGAATCATTTTTAGTGAACATTTTACATCCTTGCATTTCCATTAACCTCGTTCTTCATTATTCAATGAGAAATAATGTGACCATCATTAAGCGTTGCGTACTTATAATAAGATTATTCATTAATTTGTTAATTATTTTGTACTATTTATATTTAGATATCTAATGCAAACATTTTATTTTTTTTAATTTTATTAAAATCATAATTCAAGTAATTTAAAAAATATACGAGTATTATATTTTTACTCTGCATATTATATATATTTATTTAATGTTTTTCATTCGATTCACTATGACAAAAATCCCCATTCCCCGTATTACTAAATGGTCCGTGCACGAATTCTGAGTTATGGACAGATGACGTAGGCCGACCAACACTCCACAAGAAGTGCTTATCTAATGGCATAAAACATATCCGCCGACGAGTGTAGCTTAATGGTCAAAGGGTTTGCTTTGCAATCCAAAGATCGTAGTTTGATCTCCGACGGAGATTAAAAAAAAAAACGATTTCTACCACCCATTCATAGTAAATTCCTGTAATAATAAAGATGCGTGAATCTCGGGCTGTAGTCTATGACGTTGGCGGATCAACACTCGACATGCAGCGCTTAGCTAAATGCAGCATGGTAAGCGTCATAGAATTCCACATCTGTCGGTATTCTCATGTATATTCACATAAAAAAATATATAAGATTGCTGTTTTGTTACTCAAATCTTTGAAATATCATCAATTTTACTTTCATCATCATTTAATTTTGAATCGTATGTTGTATTATTATTTATATTGATATTTTGTATAATGGCGTACTGCAGCACGTGTAAATCATTGTTAAACTTCATAATCTAAAGGTAAATGAACGCAAATGAACTTATTATTATTTGCATTGCTGATACTTACAAACCTTTTGGTCGTTTAACTATAAAACAATACAACTGTGACTCACTAAGTAAAGTGTTAAATAATTCAATATCAAACTATATTTTTTTAAACTACAATTTGTGTACAATGGGTCTAGACATTTTCCATATTAACATAAATTTTTCTTCTGTATATCATAATACAAAGGATGTAAAAGTACTTTTATTTGTTATATTTATTTTACATTTCTATCATCGAACAAAGTCTTTATAGTAAGAAAATAATACTAACATTGTAACGATAAGTAACTTGATGCACGATTCTCTTACTACTTTGAACGTCACATATCAGGAATCGATATCAGGAGGAATCACCAAGTCTTTCTTTTTCTTCCATCAAGCACGTATTGACTATGAAAAATCTCCTTGAAATTTCGTCTTACACAGACTCGACACGGAGTTTCGCATAACGCATGTCCATTTGATTTTGGCGAACAGCACACCGTCAGACACTCTGATGGAGTGCATAATCCGTTAGAGCAAGGTACGTGATATATATTGTCGTCTAAGAATCTCTGGCATTTTTTGAAGGACCTTCAAGAACTGCTGATTAGTTCTAAGTGTCCCTTGCTGGTGAAGTTTATCAAGAATATCTTCGGGATAAGGCGCACGATTAACGAGTCCGACATGGAATACTCTTATTTATTTATATTAATTTCGTATGATTGTAAGCACACAAAAAATAAGTAAAGAAAATATGTGTATAGTGGGCGTAGAGCTGAGTTCAATAATGGTGACTCGCTGTAATGTGACAATACTAAAGCAGATAAATATATTTTGCTTTTCACTCCTTGTAAGGGGACACGTAGTCTTTTATCGCAAATGATTTTTTACATCAAATTTTAAACAAATAAACATTCATTTGTAATTAATCTATTTTTTATATAATATTATTACCATGTTTCATAAATTAAAAAGTCCAATGGAAAAAACGTGAACGCGTCAATTACGAGAAATCGAAGAAATCAATTGATTTTTTTTTTCACATAAAGATGGCGTAATTTTTTCAAAACATTCAAATATGGAAAACTAATTCTTTCATTACTTTTGTAGGGTAGTTATGTGGGAAATTTCAAATCCCTAAGTTCTTTTCTTAATTTTCGATTAAAAGTCGATCTCAAAGTAAGTCCTATACGAGTATATGTACAAAAAACAGTATAATTAAAAATAAGAACAAATATTACATTCGATAAATTATTTATTTGTTAAAAAAAAACAATGTTTGAGCCGGGAACACAGAGTCATTTGTCATCTGAGCGGTTCATACATTACATCAATGTGTGTGTGTATGTTACAAGAAGTATTTTTAACAGATGTTCGTATTAAATTGTTGTAATTCCTTCAAAAGGGTTGTTAGTTAAGACCGCTCAGCTCAAGAATGCACATCATTTTTCGATTCGCATTGGAATGTATGAATCCGTGGATTCTAACACTTTCTGCGCATCTCCATGCGGGTGGGGATGGTGACCTCGTACAGCTGCTGGCCAGCCTCGCACACCCAGATGGAGCCATTCTCACCCTGGGACAGGAGCTGCACCAGACCGGTGGCGATATGCTCGGGCCTGAAAAAAGAACAAAATTTGAAAGAAAAAAAAACGTACATGTTAAATGCAATCACATGCATCAATTTTTTAAAGCTTGTCTTAAATCTCGTCCAAGAAACAGACTCACCTGTTTCCTTAAGAGACTCGCTATATTTGAAATATTAATGCGCCAAAATCTTTAGAATACAACCCGTCCAGTATTGCAGGGACTCGCTATTAATGCTTCACGTTTGCAAAACAATTTTCGTCTGTTATATATATATTTTTTTCATTAAATAGGATATGACTGTTATTTAACATGTCAGATATCAGTCGAGACTATTTATAAAGCTTATTAATTGAATTAAAATATTTTTTATGGTAACCTTAGTCGGGGATCGAACCCATAACTGTTGATATGGTAAGCAAGCGATTGACGCGTAATAGGTTAGTGCTCTTAAGTTAAATTTTGGTAATCTAAGCAAAAAAATATGCTTGTTAAATTAACGTTTTTTTTAATTGATTTATTCTTAAAATGTATAATTTAGGCAAATGATCGTTTATCCCTTTTAGATTTAGATGGACTAAGATGAACCATCAACCATCTTGTTAGAAAAACTAAAAAAATCGTATTTTTTTGGTATAATAAATGGCAGCGTACTTATCCTGGATTTTTTTAATTGTTTCAATATTTAATTATTTTAATTATTTATGTGTGTTGAGCTTGATAACTTACTGTTGCCTCTGCATGGTGGTAAGCTCCCTGTTGAGTTCCACAGCCATATGGTCCTCAGGAGTACGCCTGGTGGTGTCAGTGACATCAATGACTCCGGGGCAGAGCACCATCATGCGGACACCAGTCCTGTTAAAGTGGTACGGCAGCTGGGGATACAAGTCAAGCATTGATTTCAAAGAACCATACTCAAAGATTTAAAACAAAACAAGTGTATGAGTATTATGGGAAAATAGTCCATGATAATAGCAGGCACATTTTTCTAACAGTTAAAACAAATTACTATTCTAAAAACCATTGTAATAAACCTCTGTATATCTTCATTCAATTGAATATAGGAATTTAAATTACTAACAATTGAAAAAAGTACTTATTTTTTGAAGATAGCAAACTAAATATGGGGAATAAAGACCACAAATACCGTACTAAGTTGTACGATTAACAATCCATCATTTTTCATTAACAAATAATTATTGAGGACTCCGTATAAATATCTTAGGTGGTAAGCAGATAGAGTATTTAAGAATAATACAACTTCAGATTCACACAACCTTTGCAATCAGATATTGTCCTATCTCCTACCTTTCGTGAGTCATTTTTTATTCACAAAAATAGTTGAAAACTTAGTTAGTCTGAGTGTATATTTCTACAGGTGATATCACACCTTGGAAGATGGGAATAGCTTAGATTCGTGGATGACTTACAGAGTAGCACTTGGTGAGGGAGATGACTGCCTGCTTGGTGGCAACATACACGGGGCAACCAGCCATGGAGGTCAGACCAAGGACGGAAGACACGTTGACGATGATTCCACCGTTCAGTCCCTTGTCCTTGCCCATCATCTTCAAACCCAGGGTGGTGCCGTTGACAACACCGTTCTAAAACACCAAACAAAAACATCCAATGAAATCGCACAGTCTTATTATAATTTAAATATATTAGATCTAGATTCTAGATGAAATAGCGTACTAAAAAACGTCAATTTGTTCTGTTGATACATATGGTATATTACAAATAAATAAGTAACTAGCCTTTCTAATTCTGTAGCTTATGTTTATAACAGTTTTCAGACTCTAATTATATAATTGTAGCATAATAATTTGAATGCACTAAATCAAAATAATTATCTGAATGTATTTCTTTGACACTTAAACTAGTCTTACAGGGCCACAATATATATATATATATATATATATTATATTCCAAGTAATTCAGAAAATATTGGATAAAATTAAGCTCGCGAAATTGGCTTTGATTTTCGACAAATTAAAAATACTAAAAGGACTTTTACTTCTTAGTCATAAAGCGTCGTCCAAAATGAAGATGATTTATGGTAAAATATTTATTTTCTTACGAAGTTGGTGAGGATCTCCTTGTCCCAGACGGTCTCGTTCATGACCTCGGCGGCGTTGATGATGATGTCGATGGTCTTGCAGACGCTCATGACTGTCTTCAGAGCGGTCTCGAACTCGGCCATCTTGGTGACATCGCACTTGACGAAGAACACGCGGTCCTTGGTGTACTCGACAACCAGCTTCTTGACGATCTCCTCGCCTCTGGTGGAGTTAATGTCCAGGATGGCGCATTTCTACAAAGATATTAACACATCATTATACTATTGAAGACAAAAAAAAGCTTTGAAAGAACGTTGATTATCATATGACAAAGAATTTGAATCAGAAGAGAATGTCAGAACATTTATAATATCGTTTTGTTTATAGCTCTACGAAAAGTTAATAAGTAAATTACTTTTTTTTTTTAAATTGACGGTACTTCAATAACAAAAACTTCTAAAGTTTTGATAAAGTGCTCATGAAGAAACACAATTAGTATATTTTTAATTTTAAAAAGTAGTCAAACAAATTTGCCAAAATTTAATTGAGTTGAACGATCTCTTACCCCTACGCCATTTTTCAAGAGTTCCTTGACGATGGCGAGGCCGATGCCGCTGGCTCCTCCGGTGACGATGGCGTTCCTTCCCTTGAAGTCCATGTTTGGTTTGGAGTTTGGTTGATCAAATGTGAACTTGAATGTTGACTCTGTGTTCACTGTGGTGAATGGATACTGTCCACCATCTACCCATCCTATTTATACCAGCTGCTAATCATCTGAACACCTCAACGAGTGGAAGGCAATCGCCGCCCGCCGATACTAATGAAGAATCAATTAATTCGGAAAAAGGTTATCATGACAAGACAATGAATATTATAATAAAAATGTATAGTTGTTAATTTATATTGTGAATAGCAACAATAAGCAGTATCACGATAACACATTGTAAAACATTTTTCCTATGGCAACCATTATCTTCAGTCCCTTAAAATTAAAACATTACATGTTCAAAGAATAGATTCTCGTCTAATCACAAGTAAGCAACATTGGGCATAAATTCGATGGAAGACGGCTTTGAAAGACTATGTGTTTAAAATTTACCATTAAGAAAACTACTAAATCCGGTAAATATCAATTATATGGGACGATGCTGAAGAATTCTACTTTCACACGTAAATATACAAAATTTAAATGTGAAAATGAACCGAAAATTTACCGTCAAAAATCTTTGGTTCATTCTTTAGATAATGATGTATAGAGACATTAATGGAGTAATGATTTAACGACGACATTTCAGTTTCTGGCCGTCATTTTGAATACTATATTTCGCTGTGAATGGCAAGCGTGTATAGAAAACTGAATATTATGTAATCATTCATAATAGTAATGGAGTTAAAAAATATGTAACAAGAGTAAAAAATATTTATTTTAATATATTTTTAACGTCACTATTTTCAGCGAGCATTACCTTTATTATCATCGTGAAAATTACATTTTTGGATCTCATCCGGTATAACTGATACAACATAAAAATACTTTAGCGCAAGCATAGATAACTCCAGAAAGTCCATAAATACACTATTCATTGTTTTTTACGGTCGATAATGAGTCACTGAAAAGTCACCTGAAGGTTGCATTTCAATAGGCACATAGTATATGTATAATTGTATATATAGGTTGTTTTCAGAACATTATCTTGAATTATTCCATGGATTTATCCCAGAACCACACCGTAGTATATAAAACAATTAAATTTAGCCACTCGGTAGGGATATAATTAATACATCAAATTGATGACAAAAAGCAATGAATCAAATTTATATTTTGTCATATTTCCATTACATTTAATATTTATTTTATTTTTAAAATTCATAAATAACGTTTCATTAGTATAAAAATAAAAAACGTCTTAACACAATGTATTTTAATCTTTCTAAGTTACGCTTACGTAACAATCAACATAATATCATCATAAAGTGCGAGATAATTACCTTTAATATGTCATACATTAAAAATAATTACTTGTCATTAATAAACTTAATATTATGTATTCGCAGTCAGGCCGACCTTTCACTTATCGCCGACACATAACATAGCGGATTATTTATATTTTTCATAACAATAATCGGAAACAATTTTGAATCGTATGACTAAGAACCGCATACAAACAACTGTGATATCAAATTATTTACTTTTTAGCAAATGAAACGTGTCTCATGTCAATTCCAAATCCGCTTTTTTCAATAAATATTGCCACAAATATTTATTTGTAAAAAAGAATTTTTTTTTGTACATTTTTTTATTTTATTTTATACGAGACATTAGTTTCAAAAACTACTAAATTTTTATTTATTTTATTTTTAATGCTACTAAATTTATTAATATTAAACAAGAGAAATTATGTTTGGTTCTTTGTTAATTCAATTTATTAATTCCATTTTATCTCTGCGTCAACAAGTTCTATTAAATATTTTCTTTCCATAACCGTTTCATATTTGGTGACCACAAATTGCCACTACTCAGTTTTGCTAGTTGTCACTGTCCATGTCTTCTCACAAGACATCTCTGCTGTCACATGACAACCTATATGATTATCGACGACCTCCAGGGCAGGGGACATGAAGAGATGGCAACTGCGCTATTCGAGGCAAATTTTGTATGTTTTTAATGGGAATTTATAAGGTGATCTCATTATTAGTCTGACGCTTCCGACATATGCATCGTAGTTTATTTATCTATAATCAATTAAAAATGACAATAATTGTCATTCGCATCAATACTTTAAATCAATTTGTAAAATATATTTTTTCAACGAACTTAAAAAATAATCTGTTAAATTTACTACAGTAAAATTAAAATCATTTTCGGCATTCACATTTTTGTTTCTTTTTTAATGTAAAATTAGCAAACAGTTCCATGGATTTAAGGTTATATCTAACGCTATAAAACAAGTATACTCGTATATATAGTTATTACATTTTAAAGAAAGCATTGTTTTATACTTAGGGAGGTTAGCCTTTTAGTATTATAAAAAGTGATCATGTCGACCATGACGTGTATTATCATTGTTGTATTTTTAGGAGAGGGAATCGACCTTTAAGTTTTCTTATTCGGCCACTTCTTCATTTTCCTGAGGAAACGTTCAAGACAATGTATCAATGTCATCGACTTACGTCCCTCTTTTATAATCATAACCTATAAATACATTTTCAATTATACTATAGACCCGATTTTCAATATTTCATTTTGCTTTTTGTAGGTCACATTTTAAACATAAGCCTAAATATCACAGTAATCTATCCGGTTAAAAATATCGCAGGGCCATTTACCTGTATAATCTGCCTTATGTAATAATGTAAAGAGTATATTCTAAATTTCATTAATACATAAATAGTGAATCTAATAAAAAATGTATTTACAGTTAAAATTAAACCTAATAATATTATATATTTAAACATAAATATTACATGATATAAAATATTTTTATTCTATGATACTGAAACTCTCGTGCTCAAAAAACAATATTCCAATTTTCTATTTATAATTTTTAATCAATGCTCATTTAAAATATTGAAATCAATATAAAAGCAACATGTTAAAATATATCAATTCTTATTTGATTGCTTGACATTTCTGAACATGGATAATAATAAACATATTTTCTTCTCTTCTTCTCATATCCGTTTCCTATCTGTAACATATGGTCACCTCAAATTACCGCCTCTTAGTTCTGTCAGCTGCTACTGTATATTCCTCGTTTTAGGGCATATCTGCACTTAATGTTCAAATGAGAACATATATGGTTCTTAACAACCTCCAGAGCAGAAGTCCGAGTACTTGAAGAGGTTCCCCAGACAATTCGTTCAACGACTCATCGGTAACGACGTGGGGCGCACTAGTTTGGTGCACGGGACTTTTGTCGTACGGGACAACTGTTGCACTAGCTGTCTCGCTAACCTAACCTAACCTAAGGATTTTTCCAGTGATCCTAGAGTCCAGAATAGATCCTTAGGTCTCGTTAACGAAATAACTTAGGTTAGGTTAGGTTAGGTAAGCGAGACATCCAGTGCGCCAGTTGTCCCGTGCACCAAATATCCCGTGCACCAGACATTCAGTGCGCCCCACGTCGTTACCGATGAGTCGTTGAACGAATTGTCTGGGGACGAAATGCGGTGGAACCAGTAGCTATAGTATCCGAGACATATTTTCTTTAAATATATTTGACCGTATTTAAAAAACTGTAATTTAGTAGTTTGTAAACTTATAAAAATGTTTAATACTTTAAAAATATAGACTAATAATACTTTTTGTCTCTTTGTTTCAGGAAAGAACATAAATGTCTCCATCTCTCTGTTCATTAATCGAGTGTCAGGAGTTGATGAAAGCAAAGAGGTAAAAAAGTAAAACGTTAAAAATGGTTTAAGTAATAGATTCATGAATTATTTCTGTTATGACTTATTTGTAGTTCTCTAGTATTGATATATTTTTTTATATAAAATATTCTATTATACAAAGAATATTCTACACGAGCGAAGTAATGAGCTATATAATGTAGACGTCTCTTTTCAAAACACATAATTGAATTTGCTAAAAAAAATTTTAAATTCATCATTGCACGCCAATACAAACAGCTATACAGCTTTACAGACAAAGATAGATATATATATATAATCGTGTCGGAAACAACAGGGTCAGATCCTGTCTGCCCAGAAGTGGGCGACGTCGATGGCGTTACTTCTGGCCATCATCAGGTCTTCCTGGGTGCAGCCACTCGGGCACAGCGCACACTCCAGAAGGTGTGACAGGGTCTGCTCCACGCCGCAGTCACATTCAGTCGGTCCGCTGTAAAACTGCCAGGCCCTCATTTGTGTACTCGTCTTGCATACTCCGGTCCGAAGTCTGTTAAGGGACCTCCATATATTCCACCCTTGGTCATGTCCAGGGGCTAGGTCCTCTTTCGGGGCAATCCAAGTATTCCCCTCAGTTGTGCTTCTCCACATGTTCAGCCGCAGGGTGGCCTCAGGTATCTCCAGTTCCGTTGTCGACTGTAGGAAACTTCTTCTTGATTTGAGCCGTGTAGTTATCTTTTGGTACCCAAACATAGGGTGGAGTGCGTCGTGGGTTGCTTTGGTGAGTTCCCTCTTGGTAGTAACTTCTCGCCGTATGTTTGGTGGGGCAATGCCCGAGAGTTGATATAGCTTTGATATTGGGGTAGGTTTTAGGCACCCCGTAACCACCCGGCACGTTTCATTCAGAGCAATATCCACTTTCTTGGTATGGGCAGACCTCGCCCATACTGGCGCTGCATACTCGCCAGCAGAGAAACAGAGAGCTAGAGCACTTGTGCGGATAGAAAGATAGATAATAATCACTGTGCTTGTATAGAAGTGTCTTTTGACAATAGTTGAAATATCTTGCAATCCGTATCACTCCTTCTGGGTAGCCCTAAAGTATAATGTTTCATATTAATAACATTAAGGTTATCAACTGACAATACTTGGTGAAACTGCATAATTATAATTTTAAAATTAATTTTATTAAAAAAAATAATAAATCAAAAATATTTAGTTTTGATTCACAATTTATTGTTTGATTATAAATTGTGAATCAAAACTAAATATTTTTAATTTTTTAATTAAAATAATTCTAAAATTATAGTTTCATTTTACTTAAAAAAGCAATCGGCTTTAAAGAATGTACAATTAATTAATTAATGATAGATAATATTTATTTATATATAAAAATATTTTTAAATAAATATATTTGATTTAAAACCGTTAGAAAAAAGCTAACGGTTTTAAATCAAAACAACGATGAAAACCGTCAGCTTTTGCCGCTCCTGTATAATAAATTTAAAAACTTAACAATTAAAAACATATGCAAACCTATAGCAAATAAACACTTTAATTAATATTTAATTATTTTAAGTTAGTATTTACATTACAATCATTGAATGCACCTTTAAATCTATATTGATTTAGTAAGTATTCAATCATATTAAAATAAATATTCAAATAGACATACAAATTGGCATGAAAAATATATTTATTTATTTTTGATCAAGAAATTACCTACGGAAGACAAGATTTTTTATGTATAGTTTACATTCTAGTTTTTGGCGTTTACAATAAACGTTTATTTAACTTTTATTATTAAGCTCATGTGTTAATGATACGCTTTTGATATTTTGTTACTTTAATTTTGGTCAGGCCGTAGCATAAGCTTAAGCAGGCCTTAAAGAAAAACCTGGCTTTTTCCCCGGCCCACCCGCCGGGTCGGAAAACAAAAAGCCCAGAACGAATCAGACTCTTGGTATTATAAAAACGTGATGTGTCAATCAGTTTCCAAATTTAGATCCGCTTCAAGAGAATTCCACTTAAGTGTAAGTCAGTTTGACAGGCGGCCGATTAAAAATGAAACCATACACAAGTCAGAAACCTCGGCTGCCAAACAAACGGGCCAGGAAAGAATCGCTTATGCGAACAGAAGCAGTTGTCTAAAACGCTGAATCCTGCAGCAAAACTATAGTATATTAAAATTGAATGGGTTAATTCATTATTGAACTATTTGTAGGATTTTTATATTATTTAATACAATAAGAGAAAAGACCATGTCAAATCATTACTATTATGTTATTAATATACATCAAAATATACTCGTTTTTAGTAAATTTTATAAATGAACGAAGTGCTATTATGACTATGTACTCGTATATCAAATAATTTAAATATGAGTATCACAATCTTCTCACAATTGTGTCAATCACTGATTATAATGTGAATAATAAGCTTATAAAATAAAGATCATTTCAGTATTTTCTAGTTCGCTAAATATTTAGCATTAACTAACACTACGTCAGCTGATCAAGTTGTATTCTATACGATATTTATAAATTACGAATTACATAAATTCCTTACTCATTAATAAAAATGATTACGTATGCGTGTGGTACGTATTTGAACATCGACCATTTGTTTAGTTACACTGCCAGATAATTCAGGGAAACTTAATTATCTTCGAATAAATTGGCCTTCGTTTTTGAACGACGTAAGACAATGCCAATGATTTATTAAATGAAAATGGTCATAATTGATGTGAGATTCCAATAATAGTTGATGCGATTCTTCTGAAAAATATTGAAGTGTTTAAATAAAATGATTTCTAGACGTTTGTATGGCATAACAGCTCGTATAATTTAGGCAACTTAAATGGATTACAATGCCACGAAAAATAGGTCATGGCCTTTCATAAATCTTTACAGCTTCTAATTAACGAAGATTTCCATGTCTGAGTTGAAGTGTGTAACTAATTTTCTTCTGGACTGTTATTATGTGGTTTTGGTTTATGTATTAGATTTCTGTAGATCGGTATCAAAGTTTTACAGACTTATAGATTAAGTAATATTTTTCATATAAGATTATACATATATTTCTATTGTAAAAATAATTCTAAAATAACTTGAAGTTTATTCAAATACGATTATAATACTTACATTCATGTGTATTATATATCCTTACTCTTTGGAATAGAAAGCCATAGACTTGAGGAAAATAACACTGCTTTGAATTCTGGCACAACCATTACTTCATTATAAAGGAGTTATTAATGAAAGAGACTGTAATTTTTCGTATTAATATTCATTTCTTAATTAACCCTTCATTCGGTTTTAAGAATGGCATAATGTAGTTTATTGTTTTTGTTTTGCAGGAGATATCGCTGGACCTGTTCCTCCAGGTTTACTGGGAGGACCACCGCATGAAGGCCGTGTCGGATCTGCCCTTCGTGGAGCTGACCTGGGAGCAGCGCCACATGTTCTGGATCCCGGACCTCTACATCCGCCAACTGCGGGAGATGAAGGTCCTCTCACTGTTCCAGGAGATGACGTCTGTGCGCCTCTACAGGAACAGCACACTAGCTATCAGCATAGGGTAAAGCCAATTATGTTATTATTCGGAATTATAAATGTGAGGGTAATATTTATTTTCACTTTGGTAAAAAGCTTTTTTTCCGTAGTTTTTAGAAAAAATGTGATTTTGAAAAAATTACACTTCTTTGCGATGAAATATTTAATTTTCAAAAGGACTTTGCTTCTTATCATTTCAAAGGATGGTGACTATTTAATATTTTATATTTATTGCCAATTCATTTATAAATAATTTCTGAATCGTACCTCAAAAACATGCTTTTCATTAGGTAACTTGACTGACGACGTCATTTTTTGAACTCGGCAAATATTTTTCAATAATTACATTTTGGCTGAATATTTTTTTCGATAAGTAAATAAAAAGATACATAACAAATTGAGTGCCGCAAGTGAATATTTGTCAAGAAAATAAAAATCTTACGTCTTTAATTAATCTTAGGCACCTCAAATCGAAAACAAAATACTGTAATAGAATAATTTAAATAAATTTTATTTTGATGTCTGCAAATATATTTTCTTTCTATATGTTTTAGAGCTACTGTTATAATAAAATGTGATATGGATTTTGTCCTCTACCCATTGGATGTTCAAAACTGTGCGATAGATTTTAGTAGTTGTAAGTATTTTCAAATATATTTTTTCACTATCCACACTTCTATAAAAGAAATTAAAACACTGGAGTGTAAAGTGAAGTTAAACTATGACACATAATTTTAATTAGTTAGAATTTAAATACATGATAATTGATTCAATTATCCATTAATTACTGTTAAAAAAAATTTCTTTTTTTTTGTATTTTTCAGATAAATACACAAATCAAGACATGACCTTTCGTTGGAAAGGTGAAGATCCTGTCAGCTTTCCTAAGGATTTTGGTGACGGATATCGTTTACCTAAATACGTTGTTTTCTTCAAAGTTGATCCCATGTCACACAATATTTATTACGGAGAAGGTAAATAATAAAATGACATGAA
This sequence comes from Glossosoma conforme, assembly GCA_022606575.1. Taxonomy (NCBI): domain Eukaryota; kingdom Metazoa; phylum Arthropoda; class Insecta; order Trichoptera; family Glossosomatidae; genus Glossosoma; species Glossosoma conforme. Next base: position 1,114,287 of record JAGTXR010000041.1, on the reverse strand, counting down.
GTAGGAAAAAAGAAAGCGAAATACATGTATATGAGACAAAATCCTCTAAGCCCAATTTAAAAAAGCATTATTTTCTGCTTCAATTTTTTCCATTCTTATTTTTTCTTTTTCGTCTTCTTTAGATTTCAGTCTAATATTTTTGACATAATAATGAAATAATCTTCGCTTCTAGGAAATCATTCTACGGCTAGATTGTTGATCAGAATGTCGAGAGAGCTCCGCAGCTACCTCCTGGAATGCTACTTACCTTCCACACTGTTCGTCGTCATGTCCTGGGGAGGGTTCAGCGTTATCCCGGAAATAGTTCCCGGAAGAATGGTACTGCTGGTGACCACCTTACTATCCCTTGTTACCATGATTGATACAGTGAGGTACGTATCGTTACAAACATTTTCAAGTCTTATATGTTTTATTTCATCTTAAAATATTTTTTTGATTAGATTTTTCTTTAATTCAGAGGCACAAGACCAGAGCGAGAAAATTATGAATATTTGCAAGATAGGTATATAGTTTGAATCGTTCTTGATAGAATTTTCTTTTGCATTTCGAAAAACCATAACCAATGTAAATGATTATTTACCAAACGCTTTGAATGAACCATAAACCATAATATTCATAAATTATTTTCAATTGATGTAGATGTTTTGAAAAGATGATTGATTTATAATAGAAATAATATGGAATGCGTTATTATTTTTAATTAAATACGTACATATATTACTTTTAATGTTATTTACTATATAATTTTACAAAAAATATGTATTTGCAGGAATAATTCTCCGAAAGCGTTAGAATTGAAATGCATCGAAGTGTGGCTCATATCTTGCACACTTTTTGTATTTTTAGCATTGCTAGAATATTTTATTGTATTATTTGGGATTCGCTATGACAAGCACTGGCGACATAAAAAAAGAGAATTCGACAAGCCAAGTGACAATGCACCACCCCCTCTGCCACCCCCACCGCCTCCGCCCACCGTGCTGAGTAATCACGCGCAGGTTTGTAATTTTATTTAGCCTCAAAAAGGTTTGTTTAATTAATTATGTACATGTAAATTAAGTTTACATTTGTCTACTTCTGTTGTGTTGGTTATATTACTGCAAACCTTCATAGCATACGGAGCTTATTGACAGATTTATAAAACATACCTAAACCTACAATTATTACAATAGATATTATATTTCTTAAGATAGCAGGAGACAAATGTAAATTCGCCATAGTTCTATGATTACAATCGTCTACTTCTTTCGTGATATCTTATAATTCGGCAAGTGAGTGTTATATACGAGTAGATAAAAATATTACTTATATAACCTAAAATCTTGCCACATGTTATATAAGACTTAATTCCTTAGCTGAAATAAACTTCGAAAAGTTTTTTATTACAGCCTATTTTTATGTGGTTATCCTGAATTTGCATAGCAGATAATTTGTAGTATCTTCATTTATGTTTAAATTAAATAATTTATAAAAATAACGTCTGAATTATTGTATTATGGGAAGTACATATCACGATATAAGTGAACAGGTGTAATCGAACATTAAATGTTTTCATTTATTTGTAAACGTTTCAAAATCAAATCACTTTCAATAATCATCCAGCGCACTCGTATTTATAGTGTATATTTATTTTTGCTTCATTTATTACCCTAAACAAATTATATCATATCATCGAAAGCACAAATTAAAAAGGTCAGTGTTCAGCAAGGTTTGGCACGCCTGCCACAAGTGACAGGTTTGGCACATCATAGAGAACCTATAAACATTCATACTAATCGTATTTACTGAAAATTATTAGTGAAAATAGTTATTAGAATGTCGAAAATGTCAACTACATGAGATAAAACTTAATCAGTCATTATAAATACTGCGAAAGTAAATTTCATTTCAATTTCTTTTAACTGATAAATAATATTATCAGCTTTAAAAGACATTAAATAACAATGATAGTATTATATAAATTCAATTAATGCAAAATATGTATTATTTATCTTAAATTTAGTGGCACGCAATATCTTTAAAAAATGCTACATTAAGTATGTAGATTGTAGGTTGCCGACTACTGAAATAGATAATAATTAATAACAAACCAGTTATAGAAGTTTAGTATACTTTAGCTATGTATACCTTGACAGGCTATGATGCAAACAGCTGATGAGTTACCCCCTCCACTGTTCCTCCGGGGACAGAATGGGAATCGGGCAGAGCACCTTGTCAAGGGGAGACCTTTCAGTCACAGCAAAATCGGTCCTGAGAACTCTCCGCACAAAGACACCAAAGTCATACCCAGACTCCTTCTGCACAGAGTATGTACTTATCCTCTTTAGATAACATGAACGAGATCAATTAACGAAGCCTAAAGAACAATGTGAATAAAATAAAATCACAATGTTTTAAATGAATATGAAGGAGTAAACTGTAGAGTTTAAGTCCTTATTTTAAACCGTAATATATAGAGAAAAGAACTGGATACAGATATGTTTTTGCAAATTAAAAAGCACTATCCATTCACAAATGCATGCAATAAAACTGTTTAATTCCAGATGTTAAAAAGCTATTTGTAATATAAATTATTGGCAATGCATTCAATTTATATATTAACTAGATTTGTTAAACTTAGTTACATAAATAAAAACTGAATCAATCACCTACAAATAAGTCAATAATATTTAATTTGCCTTTTTACATCAAATATATTCTCACTTTGATTTATATACTCACTTTGATCATTATCTTACTCACTACTTTTTAATTATCAATAGATTATAGTCATATTAATAACATAGCACTAGCTGTATTGATTATTTTGATTTTGATGATTGTAGCAAGACGCAAACGTGGAGTCATCGGAGGCTGTAAGAGAAGCCGAGAGAGAGGCTGTCGGAGGCGCGAGACTTCGTGCGACTGTAGAGAGAGCCGTCCTTTACTGCGGCTCTCAGAGAGGAATGATGGACCAGGTGTCTCTCATCATCTTCCCGATCTGCTTCATTATCTTTGCCACGGTCTACTGGATCATTTACCTGAATGCTTCTCAGAGACAGAGGGACCAATGACCCGGAGAGCACATTGTACAGGACTTTCGATATTTTAAATGACTTTGTACCAATTATTTGTGCCTTCAATGGACAGTGATAAAAAATATCGTAATCTATAATATATTATATAAAAAAACATTCTTAAAACACTGCTTTAAAAGCAATTATTTAAGCTGTGCGAGACGATACAGAAATAATGTTAAAGTGACGATAAATCAATTTCTACTGTTCTAAGTGTAGTTAATAATGTTTATCTAGTAAAAGATGAGAACGGTTGTGATAACAGTGAATCTTTAACAAGCAGACAATTTAATATCTTTTTGTGGTGCCAAAAAGTTGTAATTGTTGAATTGTTAAGCTGTGAATTCTGTATAATATAGATTTAATTGAAATCATTCTTCACGCAAGTGCTTCAACACCGAGGATCACTTTAAATATTTTTAAACTATCACAAAATCCATCCATAAATTTAATACATTTATTTTAGGTTAGCACAAAAGTAAATTAATGATATGTAATATTTCAAAGACCATACATCATATCGTCCAATTTACAAATATATTTAAATGACATTTTAATAATATTATAATTAATATGGCCTTATCAAGTGCAATTCTATTATCATTAAAAATATTATCTATTTAAAAAAATATTAGGAAATGCTAATGTACCTAAAAATGTTCTTGTATATTGCAATTTTACTCATTGTATTTTACAATATAAAAGATTTATCTACATCAAATAAATACATATTTCATTAAACCGTATTTTTGTTGAAAATAATTATTTCCTGAACACGGTTGAAAATATATATTTTTTATTTAATTTAATGTTTAAACAAATTATTTCTTCATAGGAAAAGTTGAGGGGAGGGATTCCTCAACTCACAATTGTAATTAAAATTACCTTTAAACGCCCAGTGGTCCCATACGGTACCGCAAATTTGCATCGTTCAATGCCCCGTCGCACAATAGATTCTTCCATGAACTTACTTGAATACTATTATTACAAATTAATGTAATCTGATTGTGAAATGAACCATAATCACTTCCTGTATGGGACCGTGGGGCATTTAACAACGCAAATCACGATCCCGTAAGGAAACCACTGGGCGTTTAAAGGTTAAACATTGACTTAGTGAATGGTAATAAATTAAAAAAACATGTTTACTTTTTTTATAAATATAATGGTTAAATTAATTTTAAATACAGAGTAGCAATTTAATTGTAATTAACAAATTATTTTCTACATCCAAATATCGCCTCAACCAAATTAACAATTGAACTGCGTTAATAATGAAAATGATTTATCTACTAATATTATTAATATCCAACATAATTTACAATATTCTAATAAAACTAATAACATTTTCCAAAGAAAGCTTTAATCATAACCGTACAGGTATCCTTCTAAGAATGCTTTGTGCATGTCAAGAGAATTTCTCCTAACCCGTCGACCAATTGGCTCCAAATCAGCATAACAAATAGGAAATACTTTCTCCACAACTGCGCGTGCTTCTTCCATACTTATTTTCCTTACAGCCAATACTGAATAAATGGCTTTCGTTTTAACACAATCCTTAAAAAATATATAAATACCATTCAATAAAAAAATCTAATAAACAAATATTGTTTTTGATTCACAAAAACAAAATTCATGTTAACCTTGTATGCTGTAAAATAAAATTGTATTAACTCTTTTAGTCTTTAATAAATTAACAAAATAATTGTTAAGAAAAATATATCATTTAAAATCACAAATCTAAAATATAGAAAAAATATAAAATCAATTTAATTTTGTCCAATTTTAAATTTTAAAATCAAAAAGACTTGATCATATTTCCACGTGAATGTGGCAAAAATATTCGGTGTGCATAAATGTCATAAATTATACTACATAATTTTTTTTAAAAAACTATTATTTCACCTGGTGAGCTCTCTGTATTTTTAAAAAAGATGCATCGCCTTGTGACCAGGCGCTCATGAAGGAGCAATGTGTCAAGTTGGCAGCCCTGACCTCGGTGCAGGCTAAATGCTCAACGTTCGTAAAGTCTACGTGGTTCCTACAGTAGTCAAACATGTGTATCATCTCATGAGTGAGGACGGCCTGGACCATTCCTTTACTTCTGCAGACATTTTGACAAATGACAATCTAAAAACAAGTGAAATAATGTAATATTAACAAATCAAATACTGATGTACAGACAAGGTACAACACTTAAAAAATTAGTTCATTTAATCTTAAAAAAAAAAAATCTGAAACACCATTAATAATATATTTACTAAGGGGGCCTCTAACTACGTTGAAGTCATATTTTTTTAAATACGATGCACAATAATTATTAATATTTTGAGGATAGTAAATTGTTTAGCACAGTACTCTAAATTTTACAAGAAAAAATCTGAAAAATAATGCTAATAAAATATAATTGATATCATAATAATTTCAATAAAGACAAAAATGTAGTTTTTAAGACGAAAGCATCACAATATAACTAAAAACACAAATAAAAATTTACCTGATTTAATTTGGGGTCATATCCTCCACTGACAGACGTGTCACAAACTTCACAAGATAAATGACGTCTAATATCAATCGGGCTAAAAAAATTATCAGATAAATAATGAATATTATAAAACACATTTATTTAGATAATTTAAACACCACACATTAAGTTATTGAATCATTATATTGAAGGGTTAATAGTTCTTACATCTCTCATTGCCAAAAATAAAATATATATATTTTTTTAAATTCTATTGTAATGACTCACCACTTGGAGCTTTTTAATGCTCCCATCATCAATTTAACAAGTGGACCTAAAAATTAAAAAAAAATATTGACATATGTTACTAAAATTGTATATAAGTAAATAAGATATCATATCTGAGAACTCTTACAACAGTTCACAGTATACTATAAATTGGGATAAGTTATTAATTTTAGCATGTCTTCTTTTACATCACAGTTCATCGGGTAACTACAAACAACTACACATTATCACGACTCACTTGCTTCTTTATTTTCGTGGATTCATTGATGGTTTTTTAGACACTTAATATACGTTGCAACACATTTTCCATAAAATTGTTACGTATAGTTTTCGACTACAATCCTATAGAATTTATATTTAGTAATATATTCAGATAATTTTTAACAACAGTAAATATGAGGCTACAAAGTTCACATGAATCGTATGACCGTTAAATGGATTAAAAATGCCAAATAAAAGTCTATTCTCTCTTCTATTTTTAATTAACGTTACTGTGAGTAATTTTCAGAATAAAACCAACCCAATTGTTTTCTTTAGTGTTATTGATCACAACAAAGCCAGCCGGCTTACCACTAGTTAGAGATTATGTTACATAAATATGTATGATTTCAGATTTATAGACAAACTAAAATAAATTTTAATAATCTGTTAACATATAAGCAAGAGAATAAGTACTCACAATCAAGTTCTTTGCTACAGCACACGCAACATTAAAAAAATATATATTTAAAAAATAACATAAAGATGAGTTTAAATTATTGTAAGTATACATTGTATTACATTTTTTGTGATTGATGATTTATTCATATTAAATGTGATAACTTACTTTCCTGGATCGCGGCATAAACATTTTGTTCGCAGTTGAATTTGTCTATATTCTCAGTTCCTTCCCTTGCCATGAATATTTTTGCAATAGAAGGTGTAAAAGCCCCTCTCCTCTCGGGATATAAATCATAGCCCCATTTCTTTTCATCCTTTTTCGGTGGTAAATTCACCTTTTCTTCTTTCGTTTCTGCAAAAGCTTCAGCCATCGTCTTATTCTTATAGAATTATTCCGTTCAAAAATATTCAGACCATTTAAAGTTAAATAAATGACATTTTATTTGTAGGTTATGTCTGAGTTGCCATAAGCTAAAATAAAAAATGTATACTGATGTAATAAATAGTCTCTAGGTACTTACATTATGGTATTTTAAGTAGGTACTTACGTAAGGTACTGAATATTCTGAAACAAATTTTGATTTTCGAATAAAGAATTTGAATGCATGATTTTTTCCAAAGTTTGTTTTATATTTATGTCGCAAGTCAGAATGAATGGAAATAAATATTACGTATAAATCGTGTGTGACATGGCAAGAGTAAATTGTGGAATTCCAATTGCTGGTTGACTTCGGATAATATTATATCAACTGATTTTCCTTTATGTTTCAAAAGTGAACTTCAAAGCGAAATACTCACTGTGAAATCAATTATGCTACCCAAACGTAAAGCGACAGGTAAATATTCACCTCAAGAATCGAAAGAAAAAGGCATCATGAGCTTCAGAAATAGACGAGCAACGGGATGCAATATATGAAACAAATCGAGTACGCACTGCTCATCTGAAACAGATGAGCGACGGGTAGCAAGATTGGAAACAAATCGAGTTCACTGAAAACTGATTAACACACTGTCGAATTTAGGTAAAAAAACAAAACCTAAGCTTATCGCTTCTGATTGGCTCCGGCTTCGCCTAAATCCGACTTATCCAATCAATAGACAAGAGGCTCCCGATGAGGCGCTTCCATAAACTCTGCCGTTTCTTTTTTTGAGTGGCATTGCAACTAATAATTTGTTTGCAATAAATAATAATCAATGTGTAATCAAAAAAATATATATTTTATTTTAGAAATATTAATTAAATAATTATATACACGCAATATATATTCATTAGGAATAACACTTTTTTAAATTCATGCAATTTTTTGAGTATTTTTTATGAGTTTGTACATGTGCAATATTGCCATATTTATTGTTACAATACCATTTTATTATTGACGAGGAGTAAAAGATAATAATTATAGATCCATTTTGTTCTTGCACCCATTCACTGCGGATGGCGTCTATGGCAGTCATGACCTTTACATAGAATTTGTAGCCTCATATTACAGCCTTATTCTATTGTTATAATGTTCAAAATTAACTTCTTTTTAACTGAATATAAAATTTATTGGATTCCAGTCAAAAAATATAAGCAATATCTGATTTTGAAGTATCTGTTTACATGAAAATATATTACAGCCTATAAGAATTACCCGAAAATCGATTAACAAATCCACCAAAAAGGCGCCGCATTCTAAAGGTGGAAACAACAATTAGAAATAGCGCACCACATCGCACTTGCATTAAAACTTTTACAAATATAATGCATCTTTAATTTAACATATATTATTAATAATACATTATTATAACACCAAGTATAAGCGGATTTGATCAGATTGTTATTAACTAATCATCTTGTCATTTTCGGGAAGAATTTTATTGTCATTTAAAAGGGATTCCGCCAAACGGTCATTTTTTCGCTGTTCAGACCATTTAATTGCCATTTCTTTTCTAGTTTTGACATGGATTCTATGGCCGGGCACAATCGAGGTTTTCAGTAAAACATTTATTGCGACAGCATTGTTTACATAATTTTTCCAAGCACTTTGTACCCTGTAAAAAATAAAAGTATACATTACAAATAAAAATAAATACATAAAATAAATATTATTTTAGCAAAAATAAATAATTCTTAATCGAATATTATTATTCCCTAAAGGGAACGATAGAACTAGTGTATCATTGAAAGAATAATAGCTTAATTTGATGATCAATGTTTATAATAAAATATTCTATTAGCAAATTATTTTTTAATATTACATAATATTTAATCAACAAAGGAATTAGTTGTGTTACATTTCATTTTTACCTAGATTTTCATTTGATTTTATTTAATGGCTACACTCAATTGAATATCTCCAATGAACAAAATATTTAACTTCATTGAATCCAATATGAAAAATTCATGAGAACTAATAGTTTTTTTTTCTTTTACATTTCTTTTACATATTTATTTCCAGCAGGTATTCTAAGTAGGATAAGGAGCAAGAGCCTCCCCAGTTTATAGATTATATATTACATTGAGCACTTTTTGATAAATATAATTTAGATGGTGTAATAAAATATATAATTAAAATGCATACTAACCAAAGGATTTGGACATTTTGTACAAATTTCCCCAGTTCTTTTCGTTTGCTGAAACTCAGTTTTGGGAGGTCTCCTTTCTACCCTACGTAATTTCTTCATCCGTTTTCTGGTAATAGGATTTCCTTCGGAATCTTCATAGTGGCGTTTATGATCATCCCCATTCTACATAAAATAAATCAAGACTTGAAGATCAAATAATAGCTCACATCAATAAATGTAATATTTATAAAATCATTATAATTTATTTGCAAAATAAGATACCTCTATTTCAACTTTCTTTTCCTCCATTTTTTTTATATGTTCACTCGGTGGCATACGAACATAAGGCTGACATATCCATGGAGGTAAATATAAATTGCAACAACCTTCCTCAACGATTCCTCCTTTTCCAGGTTCTGGGTGGTACATTTTCTCTCCGAGATGATAAGGCATATATTTGTTTTTTATTTCATTTACAACACTGACGAACTGTTCCAGTTTCTGTGCAGTTGCCAGCTCTGTACGGTACTCAGAATTTGTATCCATAGCCAATCTATAAAAAATATACAATTTATTCGAAAATCATTTTGGATGTGCTTCAACATTAATAAACTTTATATTATGTTATTATCACAATAGACTCAATTATCATGAAGACCATTAAAAATGGTTAGCTGATTCTAACTTAGAACGAGTTAATGTAAAAAATAAAAAACTCTTTTCAGCTTAGAGTACAATAATGTTTTTTTTTAAAAAGACTTTTGTCGACTATCTTGTACAAAAAGTTAAGATACATTACATTTTAATAAGTGTTACTTTTTCAGTTTTATTATGTGCATTATACTTACAATAAATGACATATCTTAAAAAGGTGTCCTCTAATGTATGATGCAGGACAAGGAAACTGTTCGGCAAGTTCCAAATATTCCAAAGATACTTCCCAGACTGGTGGTGAAACACCTTCAAAAAGTGCAGGATTAGTGAGGATGCCCTCAGCGCTCATGACGCCACCCACTCCTGTTACTTCCAAGCATCGATGGACATCATTCAAGCCCTGAATGTTGCCATTAGCAAACACAGGTATACTAACGGCTTCCCTATAAAATAATAACATTATTTCATCACATTATTAATTATTAACGAACAGGTACATTAACTAGCATTTTCTACGGAAAGTATACAGTATACACCATGCTATTACTTTGTCAAACTCTCTATACCAAGATATATATTTATTGCTATGATATACAGCATTTAGCATAATTTTAGTATGTGTATCATAATTAAAGCATAGTTAATAATCAATGAGCTGATGGAGATACATAGGCTTCTATTTTTGAATACATTAAAGACTGAATTGCAATAAGATATTGGCACAAAGAGAAACAATATCAAAGGTATTGTTTTTTTCTAGTTTTTTATATAGATAATTTTTTATTTAAGTCTTTCATTCAAAGGATGTAAATGTTTTTATTTTTCTATCAAATTTTTGATTTCACATTTTGAGATTTATCTTCATTGATAGTCATATAATACAATGTATTTTTCTCTAACTGTTTTTATTTACATACCTAACAGCCTTTATGTGCTCCCAATTAGCTAATCCAGTTAATGGACCTTTCTGATCTCTGGTTCGGCCGTGAACTGTCAATAATTTACAACCAGCATTCTGTAGCATGAGCGCATATTCCACAGTTTTAGATATATCTTCATACACTCGCACTTTGCAGGTTACTGGTATAGAGATTGATTTACTAAGTTTACTAACTGTAAAAAAGAATAGAACACTTCATTAAAAAAAAAATGATTATTAAAAATATAATAAACACATACCTGAAAGTATGAATAACTAATGTTATTTTTTTAATTATTTATTTTTGTTAATGAAAATAAGATAGAACAAAAACCTGTCAGAGAACTGTGGTTTTCAGTAAGAAAAAATAGTGGTATAGAAAGATTTTTATACAAACCTATGTCATGTAATAGAGGCCATTCATCTTGAAGAAAAGCCCCGTATCTCCCTCTGCGTGCTATAGCCTGAGGACATCCCAAGTTTATGTCCACGGCCTCACAATGCGGCTCAGCCAAGATGGCTGCAGACACTAATATGTCGGGGTCATTTCCACAGAACTAAAATTGAAAACAAAATAGTAAATACATTCCAGCATAAAAAAAACATATACCTGTATAAAAAAAATATTAAAAAATATATATGTCTCCTACACTATTTTTCGCCAACCCTCAAACTCGTCATAAAGGACTTAGTAGTCTCCTTTTTAAGATATATTTTAATAGAAATTGATAACCTCTTAGTTGGGCTGCCCAACTTCATGCAGCGCTGTTTTATAACATAAGTAAATCGTTCTTACCTGAATGATGAGTGGACGGTCTTCTGAGCATGAGGCCAGCGCGTCGCGACGGTACTTAGCGTCGCGGCAGAAGACGGTGCTGTGCAGCATGGGGGTGTAGCACAAGGTCGCACCATGACGCCGGCAAAGCAGCCTCCAGGCGAGCTCGCTGGCGTCCACCATGGGGGCCACCACGTATCGCGCGCTGGTCCACTCCTCACACATCCTGAGGCACTAACAGCAACACAACCTAATTTGAATATCATAAAAATATAATATATTCAGTGGCAATCTCGAGCACCTAAGTAAAAAAAACGACAGAGAGCAGCTACCTTAAGACAAAGGTTGACAACCTTCTAACCACCTGATTCTGAATTTTCACGCTTATTTCAGGAGTACCAAAACTGTTATGTTCAAAATCATGTGAAAATAAGCAATGCGCCGAGGAAGAATTTGTGAATTGATTTTACTTATCAGCTCCTTTAGAACTGGTATAAAATATATTGTTATTGTACATATGGTAATTTTTCTGTACATCTTAAATACATTTTAAGTTTGTCTTCGTGAATAAAATGTAAGATAATTACAATTAATGTTATTCATAAATTTTAAGGCAAATTTATAATAGCTTGTAAATAATTATCATCCAACTTGTCATTTTTTCAATTGGCAAATTTCAATGCAAAAAAAAATTGACGGAGTTTCTTGCAAAGAACAGTTTTTGATATGATCGAAACGTGCTATAGAAACACGCCTACTTACACGTAAATGGCAATTAAAAATACAATAGGCCGTTAACTATTAAAGGTCATATATTTCATGCGATTATAATGAACTTTTTGATGTATCCAGGGATACTACGAATATTTAAGTTAGAATACTTGCAGTAGACATAAACATTACATAAACCAAATCAACACTCTTCGTGCATCCCAATATCTCGTGATCCTAGATGGCTGTCGACTATAGCAGCTTTAGGCAATTATTGTACTCTGCGAACTGTTGCTGTCACTGGTCCGCAGAAAATGCATTTAATTATTATATTATATTTATAACCTACAGCAAAACTCTCCGGAAAACTAAATATCTAATATTACCGATACATCAAAACTCGTAAGACGTGTAGATGCGTGATTGCAATTTTTGTTCGTAATTTTAAATTATGTCTTTAGTTGTCCATGAGGTCTTAAAGTTTAGCGACCCCTAGATTACAGAACATACTTCAGGGAGTTTTGTACGATCGCTGATGCACGACTAGAATTAGTAACAAAACAATGTTTCGAGAAAAATTAAGTATTTTTGGCACGTATTTAGTATTTTATTATTAAAGATGCATTGGAGAAGACTTTCTGAAATTGAAAATAATTCATAATAATTACTCTTAAAAGTCGATTTACTAAGTGCACCACATCATTTTAAAACTTATACAAAGATTCATTAACAATAGTTTTTTTTGCTATTATTTTACGTTAATAACTAAAACCCGTAATTTTTTCCTTTTGTTGCACTATTCGTGCATTAGCGATATTGATACCGATGTAAAATACACTAAGTTATAGACGTAAAAAGTAGTATATAAATATCATAGGTCCCATCGTGTACGTAGTTAATTTTTTTCGTGATAGCATCTAGGAAGTCGCGGTTGGTCGAAACCAAAGGGCAAGATAAATGGAATTTTTAAAAAAACCTTTTGTTATGAAATTCGCATAATAATTAAAATGTTTGAAACATGTGACTACGACCAATAATAATCTTTTCCTAATCAATAGCGTCTCAATGCATATATTATATTTAATTAAAAAAACACAGAATTCCGAATCCTGAAAACAATACCATGAAAATATACCACAGCCATTAGTAGGTGAATTTGAGAATTAAGAATGAGTTGTTTCGATGTTTGTTTAATAGTGACATAATTATGTAGATTACAGGTAACTACATAGTTTATGAGCACTGCTCTGTATATAATTATTTCATATCACTTAAATTACCGCATTAACACTATGCATTGTAAATAGGTAAAACAAATAAAGTCAATATCTATTAAATATTTAACTGTGAATGAGAACTTATCGGGTGCTTCAAACATACAATAATCGCACTATAATGTTAACTCTAATTTATAAAAATAGAGAAAAAATAATTGCAGCACATTGGCAACATCATCATTGAATAAAATAAATATTAAAGTACCGTCACGTGACAGCAAATTATTATATTTAATAGTTTCAGAAACATTTATATTTTACGTGACTAGACAAAAAAGTTATTGTGGAAATTAAAATCTATACCAAATACGTTTTGTTTAGTTTTTTTAAATTATGGAATTCCGCCAAGAATTTTCGATCAAAAGACCAAAAAAGACTACTCGTATTTACTGTACAAAATATTATAATCATCAAAGCTTTGTTTTAAAAAAATACAAAAATATATATTAAAACGTATAAAAAGACGACAAACTGATTAAACTATTTTTTAATTTTATTTTTCTACTTTCTGTTTTATGGTTATCCTGTTATTATTTGAAACTATCCTGTTATACTATATCTCGCCGTGGTCTTCATGGAAATCGAATGCACCGATAGTAACTTATCAGCCACTATACTCACCATTCTATAAGAACACGCTTTTTCCACGTGATCTCTCCAGAACCGTCTTCTTTATCTTCCTCAACACACTAACATCTTTGACGTCGCAAGCCTGTCTTGTTTCAGAATGTCTAACTTTGGCTCGGATTATGATTCCGATATTTTCTTCTAACTAAATTGAATTGTTCCGTTAAATATCATATGCAGTCTATAGATGTCATTCCGTGACAAAAAATTAAAATTTTATATTTTGTCGATTGACATTAGGTGTTATGCTGTAGTCAAATAACCAAAACATGTAAAGTTGTGAAAAGAATAATATCTAAAAGTGGTTTATCTACAACGAAAAACATTTGTCCGGTTGTATGAAAAAAATGTATATTACTCAATGATAAGGTCCATGGATATTATATAATTATTATACATATATGTGTACTGAAAATTACATAAAATGGATGTGCAAAACGGTGGTTCGTGACAAAAACGGCAATTGGACACGTGTGGACTTAATTATTACACCTGAGAGTAGTGCATGTTATTAACTCATTAACTTTTCTCGTTGCAGTATCTAATGGTGATACATAACGATACACCCAACCTCGATTTGCAGAATAGATAAGTTCCATGAAAAATGTGTAAATGAAAACCTGGAAAAACGTATCTTTCGAAAAATAAAAATATTTTCGATCAAAAAACATAAGCTTTAGGTAGAAAACATAAATAAATATAGAGCCAACCTAAAGGTTCTCATATAGAGGAACCTTTAACGGAAGAAACCTTTATGATCAACTGTATAGGTTAAGAAAAGAAACGCGAGACTATCACATTATAGGTCAAAATAACATCCCAATAACTATTGCGCCTCATACGTTGAGCTGAAGAGGACTGCAAAGAGAGCATAATAATACATATAAATCCTCAGGATTGACATTACGATTAAGGAGATAACAGTTAGCTCAGTAGTGCACCAAATATGCAATTTTTGGTGGCCATAATATCTTAATTACGAGTGTACTTGGCATTTAAATGATAAAAAATATGTTCTATTTACACGTAGTGAGTTTTTGTGGAGAATTTTATACAGAAAATATTATGTTATTTCAACATTTCATTATTCTAAATATCGTTTTATAAGTATATTTAAACCTAATTTAAAAAATATTTGGAGCATTCGAAGCGCTTCTCTTTATAAACAAGCGATAATTAGGTGTACACACTAACGCGATAAATTAATTTTGTTATCATAATTTAAATAGCCAATGTTCATATTTCGCCGCGAAGGATGTTTGCTCGGAAAAATAAAATAAATAAATATTTCAAGCTTCTCGGTACACGGCCTCGCACATTTTTTTAACAAATAAGGTCATCGAAAGCATCTATGTATAGGATATATATAAACCATAATGTTAACACGATAGCGATGCTCTTTTCTTTTTAGGTCAAATGGAAAAGGGCGTTCGGTCTAAAGGTCTGCCATTTTGATATAAGGAAACAATAACGATGAAAATTAACATATTTTACTTTGTTAGTTTTGTATTCAGTAGATACATTATATGAAAAACTAATAATCAAGGTCGGTGGAGCTTTCGTGATTCTCAAGGGACCTGATCGGGGGTAAGCAGAGTTCAATACAATCGCAGTATCGGTTGATAATCTTTGTTTTTCAAGGATCAAAGAAAGCGTGTTTTCAATAGAAATTTTGTACTCATAATCAGTCGTGTATAGGAAAATCGATGTATTTATTTAAGCTTTGCCGAGCATATTTATTGCCAATTATCGGCTGAGTTGAGAAATTACAACAACTATACACTGAATCGATCAGCTGATATAATTTATTGATTATGATTTAAAATTGCGGATTATCGTAAATTTTACACTATGTACATTGTGCAATGTTCTCAACCTATTTGTTCCTCACAGAAAATATCGACAGGACGGCGAACATCACGATTTTTTTTTCTTTTCAAATAAACCTGAGCAAAAAAAGCATTCCCATTTTTCAAATTTTATACTTTATTCACACTTGATTTTCTTTAAACTTTATTTTTTACTCATTTTACTTTGAATTTCGGTGGTCTTTTCTATGCCTATTTAAGTAAAATATAAGCGAGTACAATGCTGAGAATCTCTGATGTAGTGGATACTGGTATGGTTTTTAAAACATAATAAATAAATAAATAAAACATGTACAGAATATTGCATAATTACATTTATTGGAAGACAACCAATCGGTAATTAAATTGATAAAAATAATCATGTAACTATGCATTAAATACCTATAACATATAATATAATTGCATAATAGTTGTCCTTGAATGAACAAAGCTTTATTTGAAAATAGTAACAAACAAGATTTAGGATTTATGTGTTTATTTATAAGTCTTCATAATCATCAATTTCATTTTAAATCTAGAAATAGTTAAAAACGTTATCTTACAAGTAGACGGTTTAATATTTTTTCATAAAATATATACAACACGATGAATTATCTCACATTCAAGTGTCAGCGATGGACGCTATTCCAGTAGAGATACATTGACGATCGCAACAAAAGACGATCTGTATAAATTTACATACAATATTTATAAGACGCAAAAGAATTGTGTAAATGTGTAAATATGACTTGATTACTTGATTGATAACAGCAACAAAACAATAGTACTTTATTACGCTGATTAAAATGATAATTCGTGGTGTATACAAATCATTTGTAAAATGCATTCATTATTATAAGCGGTTCGATATAAAATAACATAATGGACATATAATAATTATGTTTGATACTTAAAAGCTTTTACCGATCAAACAAAGCCAGTAAGGGGTGCATTGCTATGAATCGATGATAGTAAATAATGGTATGGCGTGCATCTGAGGCCATCCGAGGGCTCGGCTCCCTAGTCAGTCATGATAGGGTTGAATAACCTGCGGTTTAAATAAATGCACGTTTCCAACAAAATGTGTACATTCATTTATGAATATAAATTTACATAATTACAATTCTGATAATCAATATTTTCATAATAGTAATAAAAGAAAATATCAACGGAATATTTTTAAATAATTGACAATGGTTTGTATGAAATAATTTATAAATTGGTACATGGTTTTGAGTCTCTTACAATTTCGAATATTATTTATATTATTTATTAACTGTTTGAAAATACATTCATTATTTGGTTGACACATTAACAAACAAATATTATTACAAATATATTATTGCCAAATAATGCTTAAAATAACAAATTTAAATCAACAATTAAAGCTTTATATAAAGCGTGCCTATGATAAGTGACGTAATGTTGGCAGATAAATTGTAATGTACCTAGAAGCGTTGAACATAATATGCTATAAGATTTATTGAAAATACTAAAATGTGTAGACTACGTCTCTAATTCTACACTTTTATTAAAAATTTGGGTTATTTTGGTAGGTCATAAGTATAACATTTATTGCGTGATTATTTGCTATTCAGTAATCAATGTCAACATTTTGGAGTAATGTCGTAATAATTCACAAAAAATTAACAATAATTCGATGTTTACTCGAGTAACCCACTTTTGTAAATATCAATAATCGAGGGTGTACCAAATAGGTATGCATATAACATACAATTAATTTCACAGCTCAATCAGTTTAATATTTAGATTACTTTTTAAAAGATTTTAATTATGTCTGTATTTAGTAAACGCATTAAATAAAAAATGATTATGATAATAAATATGAGAAGGTTCACCGTTTCCCAAATACGAAAACTAGTCTTTTATTGTCCTATATTTTTTTCAGTACTTAACTAAAAGCGGTCGTTAAAAAAAATTTAATTTACAACAGCCATTTTTATAATAACGGTATCGATAACAATGTTATGTACTTCTATGAAGTGAAGGATCGTTGTAAACTTATCAGTAAGGTGGGAACCTAATTTGGCGCAGGGATAGAACATATTTAAGGACGCGGACACGACATTAATAATTTTGATGAATATGATATTTGTTCTACGGTGAATAATTATCCAAAAATATGATTCGTCTTAACGTTAGATTAATATTCAACACTTACAAATAAACAAGTCGATGCAAAATAAATTATTCATTAAAAAACTATTCGCATATCCGATAACAATTTTACGCGAACGGAACCGTCTACTAAATCCTAATAATTTATTTTGAATTGACCCGAGGATATTTAAATGCAGGCAATACGTGAAGACGGTCAATGATGGGCGAGATCGGGTCTCGGGGGGCAGAGCGCCAGGGCTGCGCGGCACGGCTGCGGCGAGGCGGGGTTGGACAGGCCGGACTCGTGGATGGGGGACAGCGCGGGCGAGCGCGGGCGCCCGGGCAGCAGCTTACGGCGCCCACGGCGGGCGGCCGCGCGCCGGGCTGCGGCGCCCCCGCCCCCGAGCTGCACGGTGTACCCCGCGGGCCGCTGCGCCGCCACCAGCGACTCCGCCAGCTCCTGCAGCTCGGCCTCACTCCTGATCTTGCGCCTGGCGGGCGGAGGCAAGGACGGCAGCTTAGTGATGCAAACATCGTGAGGATCTTCCGGGACTTCTGGTTCTTTCATTCCTGGGCTTTCGCTCACGGGAGACACGGGTCCCACCCGATTGCTCCTGGCGGTAAACTGTTTCGCCTGACGATTTCGCTGCTTACGAACTCCCATTCGATTGAGCGCTCTGTACATCCGCCGAAAGTGAACCATCGACCACGGTCTCGAGAAAGATCTGGGGTTTTCGGGATCGTTCTTTGATAGATTCCCATTTTGACCGTCCGGTTCCGGTCCGCCAGAAATGGTTGCGATCGCATCGTTTGAACCGTGAGCGCCGTTAAGATGGAGACCGTTTTCGACCATCGATATAGAATTTCCATTTTCGGGAGTGCTCGGACTTTCGGGAACTGTGGAGCAGCAGTTCCACTTCCGCTTCCACCGGTGGTGTTTGTTGATGGTCTTCATTACGCAAGATTTCGCTCCGTTTTCGCCGACCTGTTTCCTGGACTTGATGGTGCACACGGTGCAACCTTGCGATACGGTTTTCACCTGTTCTATATCGAGACTGGACTGTTGCGGGTCAGGTCTGTAATGGCGAGTTTCAGCACAGCATTGAAATGTTTTCGCGGCGAAAACGTCGTTCGTAGTAGAACTGGCCTCATCGAGGACGGAGCAAAAGTAATAAGTATTGTGAGTGTGCTCGTAATATTCACTCGAAGTGTTGCAACAATATAGACTCGAGGGACGATGTCTCAGGCGGTTGCCGTGGTCGCCTGATCGAATACTCGAGCAGATGTAGACCTTATTGTTAGAAGAGCCCCCCTCCACAGGAACTTCGGCAGCCGGGGGCGCCGTGGACATCGCTTGTTGACGATAATTTCTGATGTATTCGTAAGTCGTCAGTCCCAAGAACGAAATGTATACGTGAAAGAAACACAAATGAAGCAGCAAGCCGGCCGTAACCGCCGCTAACAATCCCAAAATTCCAATTATCAGTAAAAATATCGTATCCTGCATGGCCAGAGCCTTCGTTATTTCGTTTTCGGGAGCCGTGGCGTTGGCAACCGTTTCATTGAGATTGTACAGCGTCTCCCAGGGAGACAACCAGCGGGGCTCTACATAGTACAGCACGAGCTCCGCCAACGCCACGGCCACGACCACGAGGGCCGTGGTGACGGCGCTAACGACGCACATGAAGAACGCTACATAGTTCCGGCTCCCGATGCAGTGGTTCAGCCACTTGCAGTGGTGGTCGAAGCCGTGGACGCACTTGTTGCACACGCTGCAGTGCTTGGTTCTCGGTCCGCTGGTGCGAATATTACACAAATGACACCGACCATTTTCTATTACGTGAGCGTGTTTACTGCGGTCAAACTCTGGAACAACTCGATGAGATTTATTCTTTCGAAGATCATCCTCGGCCGGATCGATGAGGAGCGCGACCAGATGCCAAATGATGTGAAACGTGAACAGCCCGACGAAGGTGAAGAAGACAGGCGCCTGCAAGGCCGAGCCCAGGACGGGCACGAGGAAGGCGAAGCAGGCCGCGGCGAAGGCGCTGATGGCGAGCCAGCCGGCCAGCTGCTGCGGGTGCAGCGGCAGCTGCAGCCCGTGCAGGCGCCGCCACTTGCGGTGCTCCGGGGCGGCTTGACTATCTTGGAACGAACAGAAGGACCCCGGCTCCTCCGCGGATCCATCCAGCATGGTAGTCACATCGGCTGCTCGATAACCTCACTGTCTTCGCTCTCGATTCCATTTAATCACAAAAAACTTGGACGACGATTTTCTCATCGATAGCAGTTGACGAGAACAAAATAACTCGTATCACAGCGAATCACCCGGTTCATATTATTAAAAATAATCTGTCAAAGTCTCAATGTTTTCAAGCTCGCGGGTGTGCGCAATTACATAAGTGCACGTATGAAAGGACGAATTAATGCGTATTCGATTATAAACATATATCGAGCACCGAATTATTACTAATTTTGTAATATTTGCCTATCCTTAAATACACAACAAAGACAGGCGCACCTCGCGACAGCTCCCGCGACTCAGTGCGCGAGGCGGTCGCTAGCGGCATGTCGGGAAAACTGTAGCGATATAACTCGCTGTGTGTATCGATCGAAGGCGTGGCTTGGAAAAACGACCCCTACTGCTGCTAGTGTCAGATCACTAGGCCGCGGTGTGTGTATTATTATGAATGCCAGAACGCTATGTATTAGTAAGAGGTACTCATTTATTTTTACAGGAAAATTCAAACGGCGAATGTCCCTTGTAACAACGATACGATGACACCGGGACTATGGCTTTGTTGTGCTTATAGATATTCTGAATGGCAGAGGGCGATGACATTAATATATTACCGCACCGTGGGCATTATGAAAAAACATATTATGATACACGCCAAATATTCAATATTACAATAAGTGAGTGCCATATTACTATGAAAATTAAAAAATGGTTAAAAATACATTTTATAACAAAAGAAAAATGTCTATCGTACCCGCAATATTCTAAGAATAATATTACTTTTAAAGTCAACATTTTATATTAAATATTACTGAAAACATAACAATATTTTTGGAAAAAAGCATCAACGATTCCTTACAGATATTTTTCAAATTTTTAAGTATTTTTCACAAACAATTTATATAATTAGTTTATAAGGAATTTTATACAACTTGAAAAAAAACGTTAAGGCTTACTTTTTAAGCAGTTTTGGAAAATAATGATTTTACGTAATGAGTAAGGGCTATAAATGTTCTATACTATTTGCTAACCATAATGCCTTTTCATGCGAATTCGGACTTTTCTCGCCTCACACAGTAGGACGCTGAAGTCTCCTTGATGATGCGCACATTCACAATATTGTCGGTTAGTAACTGATAAGTCCAGCAGGGTACTTCCCAAGCAATTGTGGATTGTGCACAAGTTCAAACAAGAAAAAATCAGTAATAGATATTAGGATCGTAGTAACGGGATTAAAATATATGAAGAAGGAAGGTAAATTCTTCCACTGAAAAAACGAGAATAGATAATTAAGGGGCGAAAAATCGTTTTATTAGCCACGGTCGATAGAGGCGAGACACTTTCCTCGAATTTCAATTAAGGAACTAAAGCTGCCTTTTCCTCAAGCCCCCGGACTTGCGCCGTCCTGGAAGGCCGTCGAGAACTATACATAGAATGAACTCGGCTGAGTTGCGAGAGGCAGAGCTGACATAGGATGATGCGAAGATTAGAAAATGATGGCGGCTAACAGAGCCTTGTGTCGGCGATTCGAGAATGCCACATGCTCCAGCTAGGGGAGCGGACATGAGATGATGATGATGATTTAAATACAGTTTAGTCAAACGTTGGCATTAACTCTTCCTACTTGAGACATACGACATCACCACAACCTACAAAAAGTACTTTTTAAGTCTTATTAACATTTCATAATGAGACCTACGTAAAATGTAGATAAAAAGTAATTACCTTTTTAATATTGTCATAAATTTTTGACATTTTATCAAAACCTTATTTCCATTATGACAAGCAAAGTATTGCCAATACAGAAAAATAATTTAATAATGATTATAAATTATTAAATAGTTAGAAACAATAAAAAAATTAATAAAATATAGGGTGATATACTACACATAATGATTAAATATTTTATTGTTCATCTACCTGGATTCTTAATTAAATTAAAATGCAAATAATATTCAAGCTCACAGTTAAATACCTAACGTAACCCATTTTATATTTTGGACGTGGTATGATAGTTTTCTCAGCACTCTTAGAGTATTATTATGATTGATTTTGTTTTCCGGCTGGTACTACAAGAAGAAAAATAAACAAAACTATAACGTAACCTAGCTATAATAATAAGGTTTTCATTTTCACAAAAAATAAGTTAACCTAACTTAACCTAGAAGGTATAATTACTAATTGATAACAGTTTTGGAAGTGTAAAACATTGAAAATGGATTATTAATTAAAAATTACATTACTGCATACATATAGTGTTCTAAAATAATAATTTTCGTTATTAGACCCACCACTTTACCTACAGTTGATGAAAATATTTTTAAAAAATATATCTTTTCGGGGCCATTGAACGCTTTTGTATACATGAACAGAGCTACAGAGCTTCATAACCATGACAGTAAAATTTTAGAACAAGAGGTTCCCAAAAAAATGAACCACAGCCAAAATTATATCAAGCAATCGATTGATAAATTAGTGCTATAGGATCCTTTTTTATAATTGTAATTCCATTTTATTCGTATAAAAACATTTACTTTAACAATTAATTTTGTATTAATTAAATATTTATAAAAATGTAGAAAATTAGCATCACAATTGAGAATGTCTCTTTAGGGAGATGAAATGTGTTCAATTATTAAATAAATGTGACAACAAATTGATATATTTCTATTCACTGCTATCATTGAATTATAATTATGCAGTATTTTCAGTTTACAACCATAATTTTACCCTATTTATAGAATTTTTTTACTCAATAGCTTCACAAATAACACAATGGCAGCATTCATTTCAATAACAATTTTAATCTGAACAACTGTAAAAAAATATTTATATTAAACAGAGGCCTTTATTGAATACTCATCAACCCTGTCAATGACCTATATAACGGCGGTCGAAGACTTGCCGTGAAAGCCTATAATATTATGTATCTAATTTAATGTAGAAATATTGTTTTTAATTCAAAGTAAATTGTTCAATTGGTTTAGATTAGGTTTTGTTGTGTAGGATATTGTTGGGTTAGATTAAACAAAACTAGCTGACTGTCCCTTTCCAGAAATAATGGTATTGTTTCGTCGTTCAATTTGAGCTAACAGAAGTGACTCAAATGCATGAAAACAAAATTCGGAAATATTAATTGGTGAATCTGACAATAAGCAATGCTACTAATAAACTCTATCCATAACTAGACATTGTTTTGGTATAGGAAACATTTAAGAATAGCTTATATTTATTTTCATAAAATAAGAAAAAACAAGGATACATCCTAATATTGTAAAATATACTTTATGTGGCTGATCGCATGTCATAAAATACGAGTAAAAATAAATATAGGTATGCTGTATACATATTATTTATTCTAAAAATGAAACATCGCAAAAAAAATGAGGACACTATTGGCAATATTCGTTCATACAATAAAAATTTCTACAATATTTCATTAAAAGAAAATAAAAAATAATTTTAATTGCATCGACTACAAAACCTACATTATCATTTAGTAAATTGTCATTAATAAAAATAATTTAACACTCACAGATGAAGATACACGTGACAGCTGTCAATGTTGTTTTTAACCTTAAAATGTATTTAATGTTGCTAGCTTATTAAGTACATAACAAAAAAACATTTATAGGTACTATAATATTGTTAATGTAATATGGATTGAAAAAACCTTAATTTTAAGAGTTTATTTAATTTATAAATCTTTTATGGTAATCAAATGGCTTCAATCTTTTATTTCTTTAAGTATTTTATGAAATTGTGAAAGATTAAGGGAAATACAGAAGAACAACTTATTAACCTGTAATTTAAAGGTTGCATTTTAATATTATGAATATATGTGAAACATATTTGTTGTACTTAAATAATTATTTAGTAAAATCAAAATATTAAAAAATATACATACCTTCATGACATGTATAATATATAACATGATATAGGTATGTATTCATTTCACATCACCTAACAGTTTTTTGACAGCTTACTATTCTAACCTAATTTATAGCTGTCACTGATTACACTTCACAATACGAAAGTTTTACGATTTTAATTGAAACATTAACGATTTTTTTATTATTAAATTTATATCATGGATACTCTCAGCGAAAACATATCAAGATTAAAAATTAATTGGGATTTATCAATTATTCATATGAATCCCAAACCATACTCAATTCAGAAATGTTTTATTTCTAAAAACGTTTTTGACGAAATTAAATTAACACCTGGAAAAATAGCTTTACTTCAAGCTAGTGATAAAGAATATGTCTGTAAAGTATATCCCAGAGATTCAATGCAGGAAAAAAATATTAAAATCGATAAAAGTGTTGTAATTCCAGTTACTAACAAAACAATTAAGTCGCAAGAATTTCGTGACAGAATACACGACATTAAAGTCTTAAATGTGATAACATCTCTACAGGAAATACATATCAGTGTCGTTTTCGATTCATTAGTTGATGTCGACTCCTGGAATGAAACAAAAGATGAACTACGTAAAGTATTAAAGAAATACATCCTCGGTTTCTTTATTTTACATGACAAATGTCTCGTAAACTTAAATTGCTTACCGATCATTCAAAGATTTGGAATTAATAAAATTATTGTACATTCATGTCATAACAAGGTCGGCAAAGTTGTTTCACAGACAAAAATAATCATAAAAGAAATTTTATCTAAATTTCAATATGACCAAATAAATACTGTACTTTCGCCAATTTACGCACTCGAACATCCTATGGAACGTCTTTTAAATATAGTTGAATTAAACGAAACATTTTCTCACAAAGATAAAAATGTTTGCTTTCCACCAACTAAACAGGTCAATATAAATTTCGTATTCGTTTGTATTCAATTATTTTACTTTTATAAAAAAAACATACTATATATTATAAACTATATTTATATATTTATTATGGGTATAAAACTCATGTGATTTTATTATATTTTTTGTTTATACATCAATTTATTCCAGGTACTTCTTGTAGGACCTTCTGGCTGTGGAAAGTCTTCTTTAGTGCGTGCCTTAGCGCATAAAACTCAAAGCACAATTGTTACAATCCTCGGACATGAAATTAATCAAAGTGAACCTGGTGAAACCGAATCTGCTCTTAGGAATTATTTTGACCTAGCATTCAGATACGCTGAAATATCAGGTTATTAAAATTCTTTTTTTTTATATGTGGGAGATGTGGAACGTCTCATCGTTCAATTATTCCAAAGGATGAGACAAAATTCTCCATGCATACTATTTATTGATGAGATATAATTAACTAATAAATGTTTTTATAGGTAAATGCATCATTAACATAGAGGAAGTTGATAACCTATGTCCTCGGCGCCATGGCTCTGGATCTCACATTCAAAGAGCAGTAACTCAACTGTTACTCTTATTGGATAAAGCTCAAACTGTTCCTGGTATTATTGTATTGGCTACAACGAATAAACCAGAAAATTTAGATCAATCAATTCGTAGACATGGCAGACTTGAAACTGAGGTTGCTTATTAAATAATTACTTTATATTGTATATTCTTTATTATTTTACGTTTCTCAATTCCTTTATAGTTATCTCTTTTCTATTTAGATATACATTGGTCCTCCGACAGAAAAACAGAGAGAAATCATTATTGGATTTTTGACTCGAGATCTCAACTTGGAATTGAAAAATGAATCATTATCTAAACTAAATGTTAGTATTGCTAATATGACACCAGGATATGTTGGAGCTGATTTGAAATTGCTTTGTCAACAATTTTTATGGAAGCAACAAAATAATCAGGTTGGATAATGTGAATACTTATAAATCAATACTATGATAACATGTGGAATTGTACATGATTAATCTTTCGTCATTTCAACAGGGGGACAAATCAAGAACTGATGTTGAATACTTGATTAATGAATTCAGAAGAATTATTCTCAATATGACACCTGCCTCATTAAAAGGAACTCTCGGTGTTATTACAACTACACATACAACATTTGATGACTTGGCGGGTTTAGATAGTGTGAAGAAGGCTCTAGAAATGGCAACAATTTGGCCAATCATTCATGCGGATTCGTTTTACAGAATTGGTATTCCTAGACCGAGAGGTTAGCGTATGTTTATTACCAAAAGCTTACAATCTCAATACGAATTTTGAAAAGTAACTAAGTACTTTTTATTACTTAAATATACATATACTATACATAAAATTCTTTTTTCAACGCGTCAATCCAAGCACAAAAATAACGGCAGAAGCGGGATGCGAACCGCGGACCTTGGAAACCAACTATGCCCAGGTATTCATACCGCTCGGCGAACTGCGCCATTGCTATGCCTAGACTGACTTGCGTTGAAACTAGTATTTATATCATTGTTATCATCGCACGATAGATGTCGCTATAGTATATATTCAAAGTATGTATATTTTTATTATTATTCTATCAGTCTTCATTTATTCACAAGCTTAATATTATTACTTTCCGGCAGTCTATGAAATGATCTATAAAAGTAGATTAGAATATTGAAATAATAAAATAATATTCTAATAAAAATTAAAAAATTCATGTAAGTACTTTTTTATTGTGTGTTTAAGGAGTACTACTTTATGGTCCACCTGGCTGTGCAAAAACATCATTAGTGAGGGCAATGGCTGGTCTCGGTTCATTCTCACTTCTTTCAATATCATCAGCTGAATTATATTCCCCGTATGTGGGAGATGCGGAACGTCTCATCGTTCAATTATTCCAAAGAGCGAGACAAAATTCTCCATGCATACTATTTATTGATGAAATTGGTAAGTTTATTTGAATTATATCTGTACATTTATTTTTATTGTGCATTTTATTACAGTACCTAATTATTCAAACTTTTTTTTTATTTCACTAGACGCTCTTGTGGGATCTAGATCTGAATCAGGTGAAAACTTAGATGTACAAGAAAGAGTTCTTGCATCATTGCTAACACAAATGGATGGTGTTGGACATCGTGCATTAGTGGCTGATCTTCAAAAAAATGTAAATGTATTTTAATCTCTTGAAATAATGTTTCCATTTTATATTTCTAGCAATAAATATTTAATTTAAGTATCAAATACTAAACCCTTAACCCAATTACACAGTGCATATATTCCATGCAACGCTGTGTATGAAATAATAAACCTTAATTGGTTTCCCGGCATAAAATCTGTTCAGAAAAATAATAAATGTATTGATTATCATATATTTATTTTCATTTAAAAATTACTTTAATAAGAAAAATTAAACATCATCACATCATCACAATTAGACTTTCCAGCATCTTTCTGAATACTCTCTGTGCTGAGTGAGTAGTAATATATTTGTATATATTTTTTAGGTTATTGATGATGATGGAGTCATAGTAATTGGTGCTACAAACCGTCCAGACATGGTTGACACTGCATTGCTTCGACCAGGTCGTTTTGATAAACATATTCATGTTCCACCACCTGACTATTCAGCTAGACTGGATATTCTTAAATTATTAGTTAGCAAAATGCCACATGCTGATGATGTCGATCTAACAGAGATAGCAGAAAAAACAACAAACTACTCTGGGGCTGATTTGAAAAATGTTTGTACCGAAGCTGCTATGATAGCTTTGTCCCAAGAAGGAATGGACGTCCAATTTATAAAGATGTGCCATTTCTTGGAATCTTTATCGACGACGAGACCATCTCTAACTTTGCAACAAATAAATCAATACCAAAATATTATTAAATAATAAAATTTAGGAATATTATTAATTTATTTAATTTATTTATATTTTGTACCAAATCTACTCCTTAGCCTGACCACATGGACGCTATAATTTTCCACCAAATGGATATGTCAGCTGCCATTATCCTTGTTACGCCCAAATTAATCTCTCACCCAAAGCTCTACTATTTATATATACAGTCGATTCCGCTTAATTGGGACACCGCTTAATTGGGACAGCCGCTTATTTGGGACAAATCTCAAAGAACAGAAACCAAACCAAGACACCAATAGTAAATTTATATGTTTAATTGGGACAACAATCCACTTAATTGGGACAGGAAATTTTAAGCAATGAAAAAAATAAGGATATGTTGCAAGTTCCTATTATTAACTATGAAGTATTTTCAAGAATAGATAACAATTTACCATGTTACTATGATAATGAAGACTGTGAGGATTCAATTTTAGTGTTATTTTATGCAGAAATGAAATGAGCCCTACATCCGCACTGAATATCTGTGCTGATTTTGTAGAAGTGAAATGTTACAAAAACAAAAGACAGACTACACTTGACTCATTTTTGAATTGAATTAAATTATATGTACCTACCCATTTATTATTTTTATTAGGAATTTATTTATTTTATTAAAAGTTTATATTACATATTTGTAATTTATATGATAATTTTTATTACCTATATGTTATTTACGGTTTCCAAGAGTTTATAAAATAAAATTATTGAAAGAAAAATGCATTGCTTAATTTTATGTGTATTACTGGTTAATGGCCTTAGTTGCCAAAACCAAATAAATGAATTAAACAAAAAAAGTGAAATTCGCTTAATTGGAACAGCCGCTTGATTGGGACAAAATGCCCAAGTCCCGATGTGTCCCAATTAAGCGGAATCGACTGTATATTGCATAATTAAAGCTGATCCCTCAATTCGAGATATTCATACATACAAGAATTTATTCCGATTGCAGGAAATAAATGTCACTAGGTTATAGAAAGTTATACCTGGTGATATGACAACAAATATTTATTAGCACTTTCAATTACTCCGTATGTATGGCTTGACAGTTGCTAGATAATTGTTGTCTATGATATTACACTGAAAAATCATACCATACATGGAATATCGTAAAAAGTATTTACTTACTTTTAAATATTTTATAATTAATTGAGCAAATAAACCTCTACATTTTAGTCATAAGATTTTTTAAAAGATATTTTATATTGATCAATATCCATTTAGTTATACCTAGAATAAATATAGGGAATAAAATAACTAATATGCA
The DNA here is from genome assembly GCA_022606575.1 of Glossosoma conforme. Lineage (NCBI taxonomy): Eukaryota > Metazoa > Arthropoda > Insecta > Trichoptera > Glossosomatidae > Glossosoma > Glossosoma conforme. Next base: position 1,085,098 of record JAGTXR010000041.1, on the reverse strand, counting down.
TTCATATCTCTATTTTCGTAGTGCAACACCACAAACGTGAAAATGCAGATGGATTCTCTTCAATCGTGTTTACTTTCTTAAAAGACTTCTATTCAAATTTAAGGCGGTATTAGCATCAAAATATAACGCACATTAATAACTTAGAAATTCGTGATGTCGCGGTCGGTGAGAGCTGAAACCAGAAACCGCGCCAAAGATGACATTAAGCGTGTTATGCAGGTCGTGGATAAAGTACGCCATTGGTGAGTGTTTTCAAACCAACAATATTTTATGATTTATAAATTAAAAATAAAACTTTGCCTTCGTAGGGTCGTTGATAAGTCTTCATAACAAGGTAATGCTTATGATTGTAAAGGGACGAGGTGATTTTTTCGGACATCGCTTGGCTTGACGTCAACATAATGACATCACTATTATCAGTGCAGTTGACAATCATCTTAACCCACGATTAATTAAAATCGAGTATGTTGACAACCGATGGGCCATTGATGTTACCTGACGTTAGGCTGAATTTATTTAATATTGCTGACACAAAGACTTAACTTTTACAGTTGTTGCTAATATTATCTTTTATTTTTCAGGGAGAAAAAATGGGTGACGATTGGTGAAACTACCATGAAAATTTACAAGTGGGTGCCGATATCCAGCAGCGAGCAGAAAAAAAAATCGTCGGCGAAGACTGAAAATAAAGAAAACGCTCCGTGCACCAAAAAAGGGCAGGACTCCTCCAATTCAAACTTTGGACTCGCGGAAGACTCCAATACATGTATGATTTATTTTTCATTAATAATATATTTTAGGTATTAGATATTCCCTAAATTGCCACAAGAAAACAAAGAGCGTCTTTTCTTCAAGCACCTCTGATTCTTTTCATCCTGCATATCGTAAGCATGTGACTTTTCAAGATTCGATTAGAGTGATGAATAAGTATCTATCCCTTTCGATCCTCCGCCTTCTTCATTCAGTTTCCTGCTGTTCTTTTGAGGTCCAATGATAGAATCCAAAATTTTAAACGATATTCGAAGAAGAACAGTAGTAATATAGATGCTACTAAAAAAATAGCTACATTCAAGTGGCAATGGGAGAAAATTTCAGCCGAAATGATCAGTCGATGGAAATGAAAATTTTTGGCCGACCCAATGGCCGACTAATGATTTAACAAACATTAAACGAATAATAAAAATCTATTAATAATGTAAAGTTTTTTTTTAATTTTTTTTCTCAGGTTTCTCTACTGTGAGTGACTCGCAAGGTCCAATGGACTTCTCTTCATCACACATGGCATTTTCAGAAGATTCTAATTCACAAAGTAGTGAAGCCGGCACCGGTGCAAAACGATTAAAAAACGAGTGAAATAGTGGTTGTTTTATTTAGTTCAATTATCTGAAAAAATATTCACTGAATAGATGTTTGTAAAAGCGTTATACGGTATGTGTGTAAGTTACAGTTCTTGAGTACAAGGTTTAATTTAATCTACATGACATAGTTATCATAAAAATGCATTAAAAATTATATTAATAATATGTATTAATGGTTAGTAAGTGTATAATTGCATACTGGATTGAATTAAATGAAAAATGTTATGCTCACAAAACATTTCAACATTTCTTTGAAGTAAAATCTTAAATCGGGACATTTCCAGGATATTTAATCTTGCTGATAACTTCTGATTTTTGCAGATGAGCATTATTGCTCCACAAACTGCTCCTAAACGGTGATCAATAGCAATGTGAAATTATCACTTGTTATTTTAGCTGCCACTTTTAGGTTAACTCTGCCAAATATGGTCAAATGCTATTTACTATATTTAACGTTATGCAATTGTGTTTTTATATGAGTTTTAATATATCCTGGGTGAATCCAGGTAAAATAATTATACTTAACCGCTTCTGTGCCAAGAGCGAGATTACTCGCATTCTTGGCCGTGCCCAGCAGGCCGGCTATAGAAAAAGAGCGAGTATTCTCGCTCTGGTTTGAGCCTCTGTGTCTTCATATGTCCCGTTTTTTTGGTTAATTTAAAATATAGAACACACAGAGACATTGAATAAATTTGGTAAGTCATTTAAATATCCTTTCAAGGTGTAATGTTTTTAATTTATAAAAATAAGATTTAAAAATGATTTATTTTGATTAAAAATTCACGGCCTGCTGTGCACAGCTACACTTCTACCTACTGGCATTTAAAAGGTTAATAAAACAGATGTGTTCGTTTGGTAGATAGTTTCATGATAACATAGTGTTGTGAAGTTTAAAAAGCCCTGGCTTTAAGATGCTTAAATTTTCAATCCTGAAGCGTTTTTTTATGCTCTTCAGTATTTTACTACACTGAAATGTAATTAAATAAGGGTGCATAAAGTGTGTTGCATTTTAAATATGTTTAAAACATTATGTAAGCAGTATTGTATATTTTGTAGAGCTATGATTGTGAAATTCCATATTAAATAAAAGGACTGTTCCATACAAACGATACAAATGTCAGACAGCAAGGATGTTAATACTTTTGAGATAGTATAACTGAGATGATAATTCTCAACCTTTGCTTGTAAAAAAGAACCAACATAAAGGAACGAGAAAGTTTTATCTTATTAGCCGAAAGGGACAAATGTGTATTATTGTAAAGCACTATAATTTTGCCATCACTTTTATTGATAGCAAAATTATGCATCCTTACAAGGCAACAATGCAATTTAACATAACGTCAATGAGATTTTGTATGACGTGCAGGTACAGTACCGAGTGATAAATACAACAAAAGTGTTGTTTTTTTTTTTCATTTTAATTCCAAGCTTAACCCGGTTTTTGTTTTAATAGAATTTATTTGACACGAGAGTAAAACACACCAGAAGTATGTACTGTTAATTAGGTGGATGTTTTGCAAAATTAGCTTTTATGGAAAGTGTTACGGACGGGGCGGCTCGCCCTGGCGAGGAACGCGGACCAATCAGCGCACTCCCATTTAGCGTGTCGCCGGCCGCCTTCTGCCTGGGTCTAGGCGTCGAGGCTCGGGAGCTCTCACACGCACGTCTCGCAACTTCGAGAGCGCAATTTGTATTGTGTACATATACCCAATTTATCAAGTTTACCTATATCCTATTTCGGTGCCTGCAGCTGATGCGGTCGTCGAGCCTTAACCATGAATGTTTCTTTATTCAGGCTCGACAGACCGCCTAACAGTACCGGGCGCCTAGAAGCTAAATAATTAAATAATCAACTTAATTCTACATAGTCGGACGTCCGTAACAGAAAGTATAAAATATATTTAACATTCCTACTATTTGACAGCCAAAACATTTACTTTTACCTGCGGTCCCGTATGGAACTGCACATTTGTATGGTTCAGTGCTTATTCGTTCCTTATGGGATTAGTGATTATCAGAGTTTAATTATTTATATTAATTTATTGTATAAATTCATAGGTTTTCACGGCCAGATTTGGCAAAATACCTAATTTATTGTAATTTTTTATAATGAAATTTCTACCTTGTGAATATGAAAACATTTTTTGCCAGCCACTAGTGGCCGACACTGAGTTATTACGATCAAGCCGTGTCAGCCACCGGTGGCCGTGACATACCTAATTTAAGCATAGTAAGCGTCAAAGAATTCACAGATAAGATTTCAGCATCATTATCACCATATGTCGGTATTTTCCTGTATGTGTTTACATAAATAAAAAGAAATTGACTTGCCGTTTTGCGCTGTCGACTGTGCACATTGTACTAACTGCTATTCAGAATTTCGGAAGCCTTACAACCTAAAACAATATAAAAAAAAAAACTTCGTCATTTCCAGTCCGATCGCCTTACTGGAATTTATGGACATCACAAGTCCCCGCCCCAAATCTTTGTCAGCCGCCTTAGTCTTCGTCTCATCCCATCTCAGTTCTGCCTCCCGTAGCTCCGCCGAGTACATTCTATTTAAAGTTCTTGACAGCCTTCCAGGACAGAAGCACTTTACAAAAAACTGTATTGATAGCTTTTTATTTTATGTAAACATATTCAGTGGTTTTATGAATATAGTATTTTTTATGACCGATGCATATTTGGTTTGCATAAAGCAAAATCATTAAAAATTAATCTCTTAATCAGCTGAATCAGATTTCATTGATATTTTTGTTGATCAAGATCAAGAAAAGTTATCCCAACTTGTTGGGATAACTTTCTGGTAGATAAGAAGAAGTGAAAATTTAAAATGTGCAAAAAAAAATTTATTACTATATCCCAAGCCACACGAAAACGTTGCTGAAGTTTTCTGAAGTCTTTTAGATTCAATGGATCATTCTACCATTCTTTAATTTAATCATAAATATAATACAAATTAATTATAATTAATTTATGCATCTTTAATCTATTGTGCTTGTTGAAAATAATTGAGTTTTATGTAATTAGTAAGGAGTGATATATTTCGCTAATTATTTTTATTCCAATATTTTGTCAAAAAAATTGTCTGTATTTCTATGATTTATTTAATGTACCTATTTTTATTTCAATTTAAATGTGCATTTATGTTTTGTATTATAATCTTATTTCATTTACTGATTTTGCAACATTTAACCTTATTTCCAATACCCAATTCACCATCTGGGAAGGGAGGCTACTAATACTAGTATATAAAAATTGAAGTCACCTACATTTTAAACACATTTCATATAATTTACATATTATTTTTAGTTATAATTTAAACACAGCATGTTAAATTACATTCACTAGATGGATTTATTTTTAGTTATTAAGTAACTTAGTAAACTTTTATTTTTATAAAATAATTAATTTATTTTAGTAATTGATTAATTGTAATCATGAATGTCGACATTTATTTGTACATTATTATTTGTTACTCATAGATCTGAAAAAAATAAAATAAAATGTTCAAACACATTGTGTTAATATTTTTTTGGTAATAATTTATGTATTCCCTATGACTTAACGTAGTACATTTTATTGGTTAATTTAATAAATTATTAATGCCTTCACCGTGGGTTACATGTATAGCGATCTTGAGCTTTACATGTTTATTGCAGCCTCATATTACAGCTTTATTCTACTGTAGTAATGCTCAAAATTAGCTGAATATATTACTAAATATAAAGTACTGGAATCCAGTCGAAAATTATGTGTAGCAACTGATAAATTTGTGTGCCAGAAAATATATTAAAATCTACACTAATTGTCTGAAAATTGATTAACAAATCCACCAAGAAGGCACCACAGTCAAATGGTTAAATAATAAACAAGTATTGCATCTTATCTCAGATAGTGATGTTACTATCCTTAAAAAATAGTTGTTACACTTTATTCTGAATTAAGGTTTTAAATATGGCATAAACCAAATAGGTATTTTCCCGATCTAGCCAGCTGAGTTATTTCATAGCCTTCTGGATGCATTCATTATTAAAACAATACTTCTGATGAGACATTGTAAAAGCTTTCAAATCAATGTTGTTATTAATATCAGTTATATTTACTTATAATGTATTAACATTTGATTCATATGTATATTCCTTATCAAATGATTGATTTATTGAGTAGCAGCAACATATGAAAATCATCAATCAAGTGAGAATAAAACTTCCCGGGGTCACATAATATTATTTTCTGTAGTCAATTTTAATTATATAAAGATTGTAGCGTCATCTCTTATCAGTGCTTAAGTTCATTGGTCACCACAAATATTTTCAGTTCACATCGAGTAGCAAATCTTGACAACATGAGATCTTCATTGACTTTATTATTTGTGCTTATAAAAATTCTCTTAATTTACTATGGTTTGGTGAATTGTATGCCTTTCAATAGAAATATACATCACCGTGTTCCTGTTATTCCTACACTAGAACAGGTAATGATTAATATAAGTTTTTTGTGTTTTTAGTTTTTTGACAGCTTAAAACTGTAGTGTAATACTTGTTTAAATGTGTTACTCTTGCCTTGCTGAAATTTTCATACATTCAACAGTTATAAGGAGTTAAAAACAACAAATTAAATTTTATTAATGATGGTTTAATATTTTATTACTTTCCTAGTATTGAACTATGCATTCATTTTAAATTACAGATTAAATTTATGCAGAGGTTTGGTTACTTGGATGGTGGAGAGAATGATGACTTTGGAGCTCAATACACAGAAACCTCCATATCAAGGGCCATAGTAAACATTCAAAAATATGGGGGAATTGAACAAACAGGAATTATTGATTCAAATACTGTTGATGTAAAATATATTAGTGATTTTATTTTCAATACAATTTCATGATAGATTATTAAAGAATCTTTATCACACATTTCTCTAATTGACTATAATTGATATTATATTTTTTTATCCATAATTTAAGATTATTTTCATTCATTATATACATTACCTTGCTATGGAAAGTGTTTATATTTACTCCATAACAATTATGCTTGTATCAAAATAATACACTCCTAACATATTTATAGCTCATGAGAAAGCGTCGCTGTGGGGTGAAAGACATAAATGACAATAATTACCGCAAAAGGCGATACTTGTTAGTTGGCAGAGGCTGGAGAAAAAGGGAACTTACGTACCTGTAAGTTTGTGAAACATCATTATAAATGTATTACTATACATAGTATGTAATATTTCGATTTAACTTGCTTAAATATTATTTGCCTACCAGAAGAAAAAGTAGTAGTGTGCTGCCTTATCTCGTTATATCTCACAATGGTAAATCATCATACACTTCATATCCGCTCAAACACCTGTTTTCATATTAAAAAATGCGCTGGAGACTCTGGGAGATAGAGTCTCAGCTTCTCAATGGGACGAGACGAGGACTTTTATAATAGTGATTTGTAATAACTATATGCTATAACTAAGGAGTGGATGTTTTTTTTTTTTTTTTTTTCATACAAGCTTACAAATAATAATAACTCTAACTTAAATTACCAGACATTAATTGTCTCTTAACTTATTACATTAATGTGCAACTATATGCTATAACTAAGGAGTGGATGTGGAAGAGAAACATCTTCAGAATAAGTCTGTCTACCGGTTAATATATTATCAAAATCATCTCTTGCCTAATTCTTCTGATATCCTTAGCCTATCTCATTGAAGGCCTCCGATAACATAATTTTAAGTATATTTTAATAGAAATAAAAATATTAATTTCAGTATCGCTAACTGGAGTCCTAAAATAGGTGAAAAAGGTGTTCATAAAGAAATAAAAAAAGCTTTGGATATGTGGGCGGGTTATGGAAATCTAACTTTTATTAATGTCTTGGCGCCGCCAGCTGATATTGTTGTCGCTTTTGGAGCTGGCGATCATGGAGATTCGTAAGTATGAAATAATATTTTCATTTAATCAAAATTTCTTTCTTCAATAACTATTTAATTATTAGTCTTCATTATTAATTATATGTTGTTAATTAATGTTTTAATTTTTATAATGTTAATAAAATAATAACCTTTAAATTTTATAGATTTCCTTTTGATGGACCAGGAATGGTACTAGCCCATGCCTTCTTCCCTTATGTCCGTAATGGTGGAAACATTCATTTTGATAATGATGAAGACTGGACAATCGATAAACAAAACGAAGATGATGACACCACAGACTTTTTCAATGTTGCAATTCATGAAATTGGACATTCGTTAGGCTTGGCGCATTCCCAAGTAACATCATCAATAATGTTTGCTTATTATAATGGAGGTGGATCATCAGTACAATTAGATTATGATGACATCATGGGAATGTACGAACTTTACAGTAAGCCATCATTTTTTAAACTAATATGATAAAACATACAGTTGCTATTTTCATAGGATTATATAAAGAAATGTGCATGTTTTAGTAAAAAGAATAGATGAAGAGAGCAGAGCTAATGATACTACAACTCAAAAGACACATGACGAAATAAGTACCACCTTATCAGAAGCATATACTACTGAAATAACTACCGAAGAGAATTGGCTTCCAGAACAAGCAACTCTTCCAACTGTAGAATCTTCAGACATAGATCCCCAAGAAACTACAACAAAAACATTGCCAAGCATAACATTCCATGGAGACTTTGAAACTGTAGATGATCACAAAAAACATGACACCAAACATGGACTTCCTATAGAATCAACTGAAGAACCTGCCCATCTCTGTGATGGTGAATATGATGTTGCAGCTGTATTACGGCAGGAACTCTTTGTTTTCAAAGGACAAGTATGTTTTTTTATTTATCTCCAAAATATAGCATTACCAGAGTATATAAAACTAAATTCACAACTTCGTTGATATCTAAATATAAATTTATCTTCTTCAAATATTCTGAATTTTATGTATTTTAGTATGTCTGGAGATTTAAATCCAGGGGAACATTAGAAGAAGGGTACCCAGTAACAATACAACAAGCTTTTAATAAGCTTCCAGCATCTATTCAAAAAGTTGACGCTGTTTATGAACAGGGAAATGGAACTATTTGTTTCTTTTCAGGTTTGTCATGTCTTTATTTAACACAGTGCTTCCCAATTGATTTCATGTCCCCTAAATCTAAAAGAATTGATTCCCCAAAAAAAAATCGTGTCACTAGGTTTGTTTGCAATAAATATTACGACTATAATACATATATTTCAGCAAAAAGATATACAAACTTGCTTAAACATATACATTATGTAAATATTCATAAATTATTATATATACAGAGAAATCCGACGGCCCCTCATTTTGGAAGCACTTATTTGCATAATGGAATAGATGGTAGAAATTACATTAAATATCAATACAATAAAAAATTATAAGTTAACAACATAAATGAAATGTTGCATTACCACATTATAATAACTTCCTAGGTCCCGATTATTGGAAGTACAAAGATAATTCAGTGGAAGGTCCATTACGAATCACTGACTTTGGTCTACCTTTTTACTTGGACTCGATCGATGCAATATTCTTCTGGGCCAAAAATGAAAAAACTTACATCTTTAAAGAACATGAGTTTTGGCGCTACAATGAATCTACAAATACATTGGACAATGGATATCCAAAAAATATGACTCGTTGGAGAGGAATACCAAGTAATATCAATGGAGCCATCACATGGAAAGATGGTAAGAAATGTCCATTTCAGTTTTTTTTAAGTAAACAGGTAAATACTGACTGACGGTGATAGTGATATCTAATCGGTAGATTCTGCGAGACTTCCTAACAAAGCTAGGGCCAAATTTTTTGAATAAAGGGACACATTCGTTTAATTTTTTTTTAGTATTTCTGACTTAGTTAAGCCACCGTTTACCTGATATTATGTGCATGCACTTATCCTTGAAACCTACTATATCACAAACAATTGATATTAACCCTTGCTTTACGATGATATGTATTTACTGCAACTCAATTCTAATAATGAGAATATCCATTTAAATATAATATATACTAAGCTCGGAATTTTTATACATCTCCGTAATATTATTTAGTATTAAATTAAATTAAAATAATGTATCGGGTATAGAATCACGCGCCCGTGTCATGCATCTGCACGTAAGACTGCGCAGACAGAAAAATTGTTATCTGGACACAGAAGCGGGTTCGCGAACATTCCATCACTATGCATTCAGCCGCACTCAAATCGATATGCGTGCCAAATTTGTTGCAGCTATAGCGGCTAATTTCGATGTTTTTCTGTTTCTGATACTTACATTACAAAGATTGTTACATTTCAACATCAACCATAATCAATCAAAGCAATATTTAGGAATATTCACATTTTTCCGGTTTTTTAGTGACATTTTCATATAGCTTAGAAAATACATATCGTTTTAAGCACAGTAAGGGGAGGGTTTATACAGGCGTCGTATAAGCGACGATTTGTTTTAAACGAACACAGCTGCTGGTTCCCGATATTACGATTAGAACACATTGTATTCATTTTTGATGTATGCTTATTTTGTTTCAGGTTTTACTTACTTTTTCAAGAAGTCTTTATTTTGGAGATTCGATGATGTCTTGATGATAGCAAACAAACATTATCCAATGCCCGGGCCACCATATTGGTTTGGTTGTGCAGAGGATGAAAAAGTATTCAAGCAATCATATTATTATCATTATTTGTTGTAATTACCAGATAATTATTATAACTTTACTGTATCATTAAACAATAACTTAAAAACATAATTCAGCATATTTTTTTTAAATACAATTTACAAAACTAATCAATGTTTTCATTTGGCAGTATTGAGTTTCAAAATTTGGCAATGTTATATTTGTCGGATAACTTTTGTCGATTAGATAAACATTTTATGCGCTAGGGAACATTAAACTTTTACAAAATAAAAACAATTACACACCAATGTAAAGTAATAATACATCATTTCTTAATTACTATGCAAAACCTTCACATTTATAAGCTGGTTTATTGAAAGTAGTAAGAAGTAGTGAAAGAAAATATTAAAATATTGTAATAAAAAAATCCTTTATATTGTGCATTGTTTTATTAAGCATTATTTTTTATACAAAACTTCTCTATTACAAAATATTATCAACAGAAAAAACAAGTATTTATAAAATTTTACTTCAATCACATTTCTTTTTTTTTGGTCTACAATATTTTATTTGTCAATGTTATTATATTATGATTTCGGTTTTAAACTTGGAAGGAATTAATAATTCAATAGTAAAATACACAAGAACCAATACATTCATTATAATTTCTAATAATACCAAATGTAGAACATTAACACCTAAGGAGGATTATGAATTGCATACAGCTTTATCACTTTTATTGTATGGAACATTTTTTTTTGTGAAATACTTCACCACATTTTTCACTATACAAGTTAAAGCTTATAATTGGATTTATAATCCAGTTATAATTATTGGTTAAGACATGAATTTTTACACAATTATCAACAGATGTTACAAATAAATATTCAATTATGTAAAACAAACTCTAAAAAAACATTATATCGAAAATCTTCAAAAATTGGGAAGGGTAAAATAATTCACAAATTTAATAATCATAGATTCAAATAATAATTTTGTTAATAATCGTGGTTGATAATACAAAATATAAAGTGCACAGTGCAAGACCTATTGTAAAGGGAGTGCTAAAATTGAACATAAAATAACCTAATATTAATTACATTTAAATTTGTAAATAATAAAATTGTTTTTAATTAATATCATAAAAAAATATTTTAGTGGCAGTTCAGTTTGTGACCGATAAATAAATTAGCTGCAGCACGATGCGGGGTTGGGATCCTTTCCAGATCGCTTTGTAATATTCAGTCTAGTAAACTCTTCTGCAATCGTGGGATGAATGCCGACAGTATTCATTAACACGTCCATGTTAAAGTCGGAGCACCTGGAAACAAAACACAATACAAATTAGTACCTAGCATATAATTATCTCAAGTTAAAATAAATATTATGATTGAAATATTATTGATTTTAATAATAAAATGGTATTTAATTTAAACATACTTCATTGCACTAGCGAATCCTTGAATAATCTCTCCGGCGTGGGGTCCAGCAAAATGGAGGCCAATGATCTTTTGAGGAGCCTCGAGCATGGCAACCGCTTTCAAATAGCAATGTTTAATGGAACGCTGAGGCACGAAGAACTCAGTCGGTTTATAATAAGCATGGTAAACTTCAATGGCATCAGCACCGTGTCTGAAATATAAATATTTAATATTAATAAACCCAATTGTTATAGATATTGTGAACATTACCCGCGATACAAAATACGCATAATTTGATTATCATTATTTAATTGAATAAAAAAAACTTACAAGGCGACGGCTTTTTCTTCGCTCAATCCTACACAGCCATACTCGAGTGGTGAAAATATAGTTGTGGCGACATTATTATAATCCATTTGCTGGGAAGAGCCTCCGAACAAACGCCTCGCCAATAAACGACCGGCGTGAATTGCCACAGGAGTCAGCTCCGGGCGGCCTTCCAGGACATCGCCCACGGCGTATATGTTAGGAATGTTGGTCCGCTCTTGTGGAGCGTCGATTTTGCCTGAGCCAGGAACAACAGTTACGCCAGCAGCGTCGAGCTGCAAATCCTTAGTGAGCGCATATCTTCCAGTGGCTATCAATACCGTATCGAATTCCTCTTGACATCTAGCAATAAAAATTAAACATTTATCAAAAAACGTTTTAATTATATGTTATTAAAGTGGATGAATTAAACTAATAAAAAATAAATCTTACTCGGTATTGTCTGCAGTAGTCCAGGTAACTAAAAGCTTTTCTTCGGCGGTCTTAACAATAGACTTTGGTACACACTTGAAATGGAACTTGACTCCCAAATCAACCATTTCCTCGGTGATGACTGTGGCCATCTGTTGATCGAAACCTCTCAACACGACAGAGCGAACCAGCACAGTCGCATCATAACCGAGACCCTTTAGAAACCCAGCACATTCTAAACCAATATCTGATGAAAGGTTTGTTAAGTTCAATATGTTGGTAAAAAATAAAACAATCCATTAATCAAATTTACATTCTCTCTTTGCCATATTCATTCATCATTAAAGTATATAGCCACCTCAGCCCACCACCTTGGGCAGCTACCAAAACAGCCATACTAAAATTCAGTGTTCTGTAGTACTGTTCTCTAGAATGACAAGAAACTGGGGAATCACAAAAAGATAGCTTTGGTATGTGTTATTCTGTAGCTTTCACCTATAAGTTAAAGCATACTGTCACCACAATCTATAGAATACATTCCAAACAGGTATATGATGGAGTAGGAAGCTGTGATAAAAAAAAAATCTGGAGAACTTTACGATACAGATCTTATTTAGAACAAAGCGAGGGCCGTGGCAGTTTACTTTATAACGGCAATTAGTGGCAACCATATCTTATATCTAAAGAGCAAATATAAACGTACAAATTACTTTTACTGAAGTTTTTTACATTTATGTGCTTGTAATTCATATCGTAATTAAATTTAAATAAAAAGAAATGAAAAGGATACATCCAGCACCAACAACGCAGGTCTTCCCAGGAGGTTTACTCAAACTGAAGATATCGTCGCTTGTGATGGCATACTCCATGGCACCGGGAACATCAGGATAATGCGGCCGACCACCTACGGCAATAACAATGTTGCTAGTTGTCAGTTCTTTTGTGGATCCATTCTTCATCACCGCAACTACCGTGTTGGCATCCTTCAGGTGCCCGTGGCCATTAACGTACTCCACCTTCTTGTCCCTCAGATCGACGCGGGTCACCCAGTTGACTGACTTTATGTGGTTTTGAACTGACTCTGTGAGCGCCGCCCAATCGTTCCTGATTGCTTCGGGGTTGTCAAATTGCCACCCGTAAGCTTGAGCATCCTAAAATAAAATAATAATTATATTAATTAACATTGTTTTTAATTATTCTGAAATTCCGCTTAGATGCCGAATTTATTCTCCACAATCCACCTAAAATAATCTCCTTAGTGCATCACAGTAAAAACTTGTTATTTAAAGTTATATCTTCATTAAAGTTATAATTTATTATATGCATTTTTGTTTTTACTTTATTTTTTTACCATATCCGCTCCAGACTTGGAGCATATGGCACTGTAAGCATGGAGCTGTAAGCACCACATTATCTATGCATTGTCCCAGAACACATGTATACCCAGAAGTCCACATAGGAGCATAGATGGTTCCCGGGAGCCTCCAAGGTAAGAGCTCCGCAAATCTGTATAGACTGCTATTTTTTATTTTTTTATTTAATTACAATGCAGATAGTAATTATAAAATAATTTTTGAAAAATAGTAAATATTTGAGAAGTGGAGGATGAATTCAGCTGACTATTTGTAGGATGGATGAACTATCAATGCAGTAGAATAAAATTATATATTTTTAAATATTTTTTCTTTTGCAGCAAGAATAACAAACTTACATGGACAGCTTCTCCGAGGAGAGCAGCTTGGTGCATGAGCTTCTTAGGGATGCATCCAACATTGACGCAGGTTCCTCCGAGGCCCCACTTTGTCCCCTGCGGTGACGGAGTGACATAGTCGAGAACGGCAACTTTGGCCCCCTTGTTAACAGCCTCTTTAGCGCAGGCCAAGCCGCCCGATCCTCCTCCGATCACCACAAGATCATATTCAAACTGAGAGTCTGCATCAGAAAATATTACAATGATAATTAATACATGTATCGGTAAACTTTGATGTAAGAAAGGTTATTAAAATCGAAATTATCTTAAAAATGGCGGGTAGTATTCATTATTAGAATTTTTCATTACCAGATATTCCTTTTAACCACTTCCCTGCCATTCACACGAATATGTGTAAAAAATGCGCAAATAGGTGTGATACCCGAAGCGCACTCATATGAGCATTTTAAAGTCGTCATTCGATTTTCGGCGTTCACGAAAATACGTCTTTCATACAATTTCATGATTTCTGATATTGAAACAATAAAAAGACGGGTTTCTAAACAGATTTTCGTTGTATATAATATCTACATTCTATGAAATATTTTTAACAAAAAAAATTAGAAATAGTCTTCGAAGGGTTAAAAATCAAAATATATGTATGCTTCAAAGTAAACGAAAATAAAAATACCTTTTTTCTGAACAATTTTTCCAAAAAAAATTGCAGGGGAAGTTAAAATAGGCGTTTTTACTTTTTGTGACGACTGACAAAAAAAATAAAAACAAAATACAAATTAATAAAAAAGATAAATTTAATTTTAAAAAGATAGTTATTAATAAAAAATATATATTTAAACATATTTGTGATTGTTGGAATCACTAATATGAATAGTGATGTTTTTACTATTGAAAGGATTGATCTTGTGATGAAAAATGATACTCAGGACCACTATTCATCACTTACATCATATTATCGTCTTAATAATTTATCCACTGCAGGGAACTTGTACCTTAAAATACATTCTAATATGTAGTACATCTAACCTACCTACATATAATCCGAAACATTATATTACACTATTTTTAATATAGGACGCAATACTATTTTTATAACTAATGAAGAATACTAATTATTCACAAAATGTTAATTTTTAATTGATCTAATACCATTTTTTATTAATTAACGGTTTGAGTTAAGTAAATTATATCACATTTAATATTAAATATTACCTACTTTTAATAGCCAATGAAAAATACTTTTTATGATTATCACTTGACAGCTGTCATTTGGATATTTTTATTTGCGCGATTGTATCAAGTTTTTTATTATCATGTCATTGAAAGTACTCGTAACATAGGTTTTTTTTGTCGGTTAGGCTGTTTTCAATTATAATAAAGTATGTAGGCATTGAGCGATACAAATCTGCGGTTCATATAATTCTGTAATTATAAATTGTTGATAAGCGAATTCAGTGCTGATAAAACAATTACTTGTTGTGTCGTAATAAAATCTATGTCATTTAAAACGCGACGTAGGTAACAAGGTAACAGAGAGCGAGAAGTTTTTTTCTTGTAACATCTTATCGTAACAGCAGATCATGGCGCAAAAAATATTAACTTTCACCATTCGGCACATTTCAAGGTTAGAACGATTGGTCACCGGTGCGTCACTTGTAAACTTACTTAGGCTAAAAAATCGATTCCCACTCGACAGTATTACATAATAACTGGACAGGTCTTGGAGTTTTTTCGAATACTTTACAGAGAGCGGGCTGCGACGGTAAAGAACCCCAAGGAGCGACATCCTTGCAACAATTCACACAGAACAGCAACTGACAGCCGGCAGGGCCGCCTCTAGTTATTATGCTACCGCGGGACACCCCCCACCTCGTTAATTTAAATATTTTATTTATAATAAATAATATAAGGAATGTAATAATTTCATTGATCACATAAATATCTAACTAAACTTTTAGAAGTTATAATATAGCTATTACGATTATAAATAATCCTTGCAGTTTAAGCTTCTCTTAGATACAATTATTGCGCAATATTAACAAGAGCGCGCATAATTCTAAAATTCAAACAGCCCTTCGTATTAGCAACCCGCAGCTGGATATTATACATAAAAAATATTGGTACCCGATGTCATTTACGATTATTAACATCGAAGCTCACGATTATTATTTTTGTATTTAATAGCTTCAGTACTACATCAATTATTAAAACCGATTACTCTCATTTGTTTAATACGTTACGCAATAGACATATGCAATTAAATGTTATATTTCCTTTGGTACGATAATAATAGGTAAAATGTTTTAACATTTTCATTACGTTTGAAAATTAAATTATATTGTATTTTTTTAATTCCTGTCCCATTTTAGTGGCAGATCTTTTCAAATTATTCCCTGGGGACGGCCCTGCGAACTAAAGACTATAAACAGATAAGCCAACAGACAGAACTCAGTTTAGTCAACCGAACACAATTCCCGGCAAAGTGCAAAATCGAGACTAACAATGAATTCAATCCTCATCACCGGCTCTAATCGCGGTCTGGGACTTGGAATGGTGAGGCATCTACTCCAAGGCAAAAAAAACGCGTCTCACGTTTTTGCTACTTGCCGCAATCCGGACGAGGCGAAGGTAAAGAATTATGTACTGGAACACTTGACCGACTAAAAAATATTCGATGGTTATTAGCGTTGCTATGGAACCACCAAAATTAATTCTAAAAATCAACAAAATATATATATGTAACGTGAACATAAGCGCAATAACTGCTACGGTGTACGAGTCATTGATAGATTCCACTCAATTTTGTAAATGAGAAATAATTATCGATGAATAATTGAAGAATTACACATCCGCGCATAAGTTAGGTTATGTTAGTCATCGTCCGTTCCACGATGCTCAGTCTCGAGCGACTCTGTTGTGAACAGTAGTATTGTTATATTTCACTCACTGATGGGTGCCATTGCGTCGCGCGACTTCGGAAAATTTGCACACGACT
The DNA here is from genome assembly GCA_022606575.1 of Glossosoma conforme. Classification (NCBI taxonomy): domain Eukaryota; kingdom Metazoa; phylum Arthropoda; class Insecta; order Trichoptera; family Glossosomatidae; genus Glossosoma; species Glossosoma conforme. The sequence goes on along the minus strand of JAGTXR010000041.1, from coordinate 1,068,252 downwards.
TGTTTCGTTGATGACAAGAGCCTCACGAGAGAAGCCGCCCTGAACTGTCGGCGTCAGACTAAGACGCGAGAGTGACAGCACCCGACTTGTTAGCTCTCGCGGCCAGCGCCATCTTTCAAACAAATTTTTACGTAATTCAAAAAATATCAAATCTAACCCAAATTTACATTATCCTATCTAATATATTTATTATTTTATTCAGTTGTAATTTATTATCTAGGAAGGTGAAAAGATATTTTCAGGTTATATTTTTTGATTTATGCCTTTTATCGACTGATATGCATAATTAATGTTATTTGAATTTAAATTTACAGTTTTTTGGCGCCTTTAAATGATTTTTTAATTCAACCATTATTACGAAAAAAAACCTTATCATATTAAAATATATGTTATGTACATTATGAACATAAAAATAATATAAGAGATTAAAATATTGCACTTCATATATTCATTCATTAATTACTGAAACCAAATTATTTTAGCTCTGATTCAAATAAATTTCTAGTGATTTAGATAATTACATAAATATGCTGACAAATTATTACGTTACTATGTTAAAGAATATATTTTTGACGAAGTAAGTTCAAGCTATTTGATTTTACAATGAGAATAAACTTTTGTTTTTTTTTTACAAACCTAATAAAATTCACGATTATAGCATTATTTATCATCATCATCAGATACCATATCCGCTCCACTAACTGGAGCATATGGCATTCACGAACTGCCGCCACCAAAGTTCTGTCAGCTGCCATAGTATTCGCCTCCTGCAGCTCCACTGAGTATATTATATGTATAGTTCCCGAGTTGTCTTTTTAATTTATAGATAGTCTTAACGTTTTCTTGATTAAACTATTTTTCCTTAATCTCATTTCAGGAACTCCAAGAACTTGCAAAAAATCATTCAAATCTACATATTTTAAAATTGGGTAAATATATTTTCAACAACATCACTTAATACTAATTATAATAAGAGGAGCATCTAGTCAATAAACCCTAAAAATCACAAAATATGTTTCCACCAAAGTGTCCTACTCCACCAATAACCTATGAGACATATTCAATAAATTCAAATTCAATAAAAGTAGCGTCCATTTCCTTCAACTACAATAAATGACTCTGCGATAAATCAAATATGAAAGCATTCATTCTCTTGTCTTACTAGAAGACAGTCAACAGCATTCAATATTTGTTAGAAACTTAAGTATGGAGAGTTGATTTAGGACTTGAGATATAGCATGAATGCTGTGCCAGTTAAGAAATTTCTAAAATACAACCTTGACAGATGTCTAGTAGTTTTATTTATTTTATCAACTTTAATACAAGTCTCCCTTCCAAATAATAATAAGTCATTTAGTTAAATAATTTGCATTAAATTAACAGTTGCGGTGTCCATATGATAAATAAAGCTTAGAGGGAATGCTAATTTTATGTATTTCTATAATTAATAATATATTTTACGTTTTTGTATACACTTCTACCATTAATTAATAACATTGTCATACAAAAGAACTGAAATACTTTTTAAATATCATATAATCAGATGTATCAGATCTATTTACCATGAAATAGTAAAATAGGTTTCTGTAGACATAGAAAATAGATTACTTTCATCTACGAGTATATACTCTTAAGGAACAGATCATCCTACTATATTCTTAACTCTTTTATGTAGTAATGAATTAAATTTATAAAGTTGTATTTATATTTTCAGATTTAAGTAATATCGAATCATTTGATTCCTTAGTTCAAGAGGTTTCAACAAAAACAAATGATAAAGGATTAAATTTATTAATTAACAACGGAGGTGTGACTTCTAAATTTACAACCATAAATTATGTCAAACCTCAGCAATTAATGGAAAATTATTTGATAAACACGGTTGCTCCAATAATGCTCACAAAAGTAAGTTTTATATTTTATTAGTAGTAGAATCGCATTCATCAAGCTAGGCTAGCGTTCAATACAAAAACGAAAATTCTTGAGTCAAAAAAATAAATTAATTTAAAGCTCTGCAAGCACTTTGCCAGAACATTTGTTTGGAGCATCTTGATGTACGGCTGTGAGACATGGTGCTTATCTGAAAGTGAAAATAAGAGTAGAGGCCTTCGAAATGTGGTCTTACAAAATAATTCTTGGAATTTCCTAGAGAGACCACGTCACGAACAATGAGGTTCTCAGCATAATCAAGGAAGATAGGCATCTAGTAAGAACCGCCTCGGAGAGGCGAGCCTGATGGATCGGTCGCATCATGCGCCTCGATGGTCTTCTTCGCGACATTGTGGAAGGAATGGTTGAGGGTAGAAACTGCAGAAGGCACCCTAGACGGGAGTGTGTGCAGCAAGCGTTCGAGGACATGAGTTGTAGCTCTTATGCTAAGCTAAAGAGGGTTGCAGAGGACCGAGAAGAGTGGAGATCGAGATGCAAAGTTTTGTTGCTGCAAACCAATCCACCTGATTGATACTATGAAGAAGAAATAGTAGAATCATGTCCACCGGGTAAATACTGATGTAGAAAATTGTGAGTTTTTGTTTAAGCACAATTGATGGAGCCCAATCGCAGAAAGGATGTACGGTGTTTGTGTAGGAGTTTGGTTAGTTTTGTAAAATCATACCCTTTTATTTTATATTTTGACTATAAATTATTTATTCTGACCAATACCAATGTTTAGTATAAATTCATATAAATTAAGACTGATATGGTAAAAGTTGAAGACCAAAACAATATTAAAATTCTAACTGAAAAATATTTGTGCCTTTTGATGTTTTAAAATTTAATTGCATTTTACATTTTTTTAATTTTCAGTCATTTCTTCCATTATTAAAACAAGCATCCGTAACACAATCCACATTGCCAGTGTGCATAAACCGTGCAGCTGTAGTGAACATCAGCTCCATATTGGCGTCTATCTCTGGAAATGACAAGGGAGGCTTTTATCCTTACAGATGTTCAAAGGTGTGTCATTTAAATTCAGTATTAAAATATATCTGAATATTTTAGAAATCAACAGTATTTTTTTAGAAATTTTGGTTATTACATTTTTGGTTCCTTTTGAACTCCATGTTTAATTACTTATAATAATGTTAGGTATGAAGTATTTATCTATTTAAAATTTAATTATAACTGTTATTCATAAAAAAATCTATCATGATCCCTGTAACAATTAAAAATCTACACCTATAATAATACATATACCTTGTAGCAATGTTCAGTAAATAATTTATTACTGTAATATTAACATAATCCTCAATAATGTTAATATAGTCCTAGCTTCTTATATTTTTTTAAGGTAAATAAATTAACATCAACAGTGAAAAATTAATACATATCATAAATTAAAAAGAATGTGTAACTTTTGAATGTAAATATTTGTCAATTTTTATTTATATTATTAAAAATGTAGACTTTTGTTCCATCTATTGTGTGTCGAATATAAGTAAAATTACATGAAGTATTGTAATTCCTAGAAAGGCAAGAAAAATTGATATAATCAAATAAAACTATATCCCCCTTTAAAATAAAACAATGGAACTGTCATAGGTATCACGCTATCATTTCCCAAGTATAGATGAATTCATTATGGATAACCTATTTAAACTCTTCGCTGCAGGTGATGTCTATAGTCGTAATAAGATTTACATAGAATTTAAAGTCTCATGTTACAACTATATATTACTATTGGTATTTCGAAATTAGCTGAATATATTACTGAATATATATTCTATTGGATTCAAGTCGAAAACTATAGACGATAGCTGACATATGTTTACTGAAAATGTTAAACAAGTTTAATTTTCTAAATATCGATTAACAAATACAATAAAAAGGCATTACGATCAATAGGTTAGAGATACATTTTTTACATCCAATAAAATTTTGGGTTTTTTAATATTAATTTTAATTTAAATTTACACAATTTCGTTCACTTTAGTTTGTCACTAACCTTAATTTTTTTGTGATAACAGGGTTGGTTTAATTTTTAATTTTTTTTTCACAGGCAGCACTGAATGCGGCAACGCGGTCAATGAGTGTTGATTTAGGAAAAGATAATATATTGGTTGTGTCGATTCACCCGGGTTGGGTAAAAACCAGGATGGGGGGTAACGGTGCTCCTCTGGATGTGGAAACAAGTGTATCAAGATTGTTCCAAACACTCGAGAAATTTAATAAAGCAGATTCTGGCAACTTTTATCAATATGATGGCGAAAAGTTATCTTGGTGATCATTCTAAATCGTCTATCAAATCAATGAATTCACTATTTATGACATTGAAAAGTACGCCGTGTCTCCAATACTAAATAGTTTCATTCACCTGCTCTTTATAACTAACAGATAGTACAGATGTAAACACTGTTAATAACTAATTTCAAAAGTTTATAGCTCCCGTTACATAGATAATTAAAATGATGTGAATTTATTGTAAATTAATAATATTGAATGATTATATACAGTGGTACCTCAACATACGAGTTTAATTTGTTCCATAACCTTGCTCATATTTCAAATTACTCGAACTCAAAGCAAATTTTACTAAAGTCACAAAACGCGAGCACAACTTATCAAAGATGCTTTGACAGCGAGAGCACACTGATAACTGATTTTCTGACCGTGGCAGGGGGATTCATGCGGGAAACCAGCCAACCCGCTAAGCCGATTGCTCGTATCTCAAAATTTGTTCGTATTTCAAAGCAAAAAATCGCTCGCTTGACGGCTCGTATTTCAAAAAACTCGTATGTTGGTGCACTCGTATGTCAAGGTATCACTGTTTATGTATAAATTGGATGTTAAAATATATTAAATAAAATACAAGATAGTTTTTCAGCAATTTAATTTGGGAAATAGTATTTTTCAAAAGAGCAAGAAAATACATTTGGACGATGTAATTTGAAATTCAAAATATTAGAGAACTTCTACCAAGGTTGTCAAAACGTAATTTTGTTTTGTGGAGATTTTCATAATACATAAGCACCAAAGTTATATAATACTATACACAATCGAAATAATCACATTTTTGTAATTTATCAAGTAGGTATATATATTTAAAACTATTCTTTACGATTGGTACTATGTTTAAATAATTCATACATTACATATTAAGTGATCGCTTCACCACCATTATCAATAGATCATTTGTCTTGCCAAATATAATGTAGAAAATAATTACAATAAAATCAGGTATAAAAAAACAATACGTTATGTGTATTCAGTAACAGGCTGTAAAAGAATGCCTAACTATTGGTTCTTAAATGTAATGGATGATCTTAAATAGCATTTATTATTTTAAAGGATATCATGTAACATTAATTCCAGTGTTTCCCAGACTGCAAAGCATCAGGGGAACCCAAATATTGTTTCATAATCACTAATCTTTAGTAACAATGTAAACACTCAATTCAATAGTTTCACTATTGCTACTGTAAATATGAATTGTAATGGCTAATTAACTGAAAACATATATTTTATGAGACAATTCAGTGAATAAAAAACATTTATTTTGGATAACTCCAAGTTTGGAGATAAATAGGAAAGATAAAACATGGTTCAATAATTTATGTACATCAAAGTTGAATTCTAGGGAACACTTTCCATTCAACTTAAGTTGATTATAGTTGTAATATGTAGTAGAGGGTTGATTCAGTGATTGCCACAAAGTTGATATAAAATTATTTTTGGCTACATAATATTAAAATATAATAAAAGACTAGAAGAAAGCGGCGATCCAATAGTCACATATTTGTCTAATTTAATTATTTTCCTGTAAATAAATGATTATAAATGAGAAAGTGCAGATCAAATAATGTCGTTAACCTGTAAATATAATATTTAAAGATGTTATGTGTATAGCAACATTTATTTAAATATATTTGTAATATTTTCTCAGTTGAACTCGACAATATTTATTTCAATACGCCTTAATTTTATTACAGAAACATAATTGATAAGAATGAAAATAAACATTTCATGGTATAAGATTCCTTTGTACATAGAGAAAAAATCTGAAATCAAATGCAGTATGATCAATAACATACATAAAAGGTGACAATTATAAAATATTATGATAAAAGTAAAAGGGTGGGATCAGGATAATAATCACCAGTTCATAACATGCACAGATTGACTATGAAATGCAATAGTAATTGTAAGCTAAAAATACAATATTTCAATATTGAGGCCGAGACATGCTAAATATTTTTCAAACTGAGGGCACAATAATATTAATCATTATATGTAAATAGTCACAAAGTTAAAAGCTAGTTTCACAATAATTTTGAATGTTCTAGAGCTCACATGGGGTTCTATGTCAAAATAATCATTTCAAGAACTGGGTATCCATTTGTAATGTTCACTGTAAATACTTTATAATGCCTGTGGATCAGGGAATCGCTAACGTTATTATTTGTGAATTTATCATAATCACAATATATAATGTAGTAAATATTACACAACATAAAAATCAAAACATGTTTTAATCTTAGTAATATCTATAATGCCATAGTATAGTTATCTCAGAAAGTTTTGACAAATTTTGTAACAATTTGTTATAATGTACATAATAATTCAAAATATAATAAATCCAGTTCTAAAATTGATGCCACTGCGCAACCGATATGTTTACTTACACCTTAAGTTACTATGTAATGAGTTAACTGTGAATTATATTTATTTCTTAACGATAAGTCATATTATGTTGAGAAATTAAGCGTATTTTACACAAAGCCTTCAAGTCTTTGTCGGCAATCCGGACAGTACCATTTGCCTTTAGGTGGCACCATGATGCCGACACACTCGAAATGAAACCATTCAATGCTACAGCCATCGGCATCACAGCCAATCATCTCGGAGACCTCGTCATATGGACATCGGCAATAACAATACACGCTCTCGCCTTCCCGGGCCTGCCGCGCCCCCGCGGGCCGTCTGAAGGGGAAGGGGCCGAGCGGCGGTACGAGGGGGCCCCCGAGGGAGGCACCGAGGGGCACACCGATGGGACGCCCCGCCCCTGCCAGCTGGCTGCCGATGCTCTCGGGCTCAGCTTTGGGAGCGGGAGGATAGTTTATTTGTAATACGCCCTCTTTACTAGAATCAGAGTCATCGCTAGAGACATAGTTGAGATCTTTGAGAGGTATGACCGGGGACCTAGCCGGCTCAGGAGGTTGCGGTGCGGGCTCAGGTGCCTGGTACTGCTCCACATATGGTGGCGGTTGTGTGCCACTGGGCGATGGCAAATCTTCTTTGCGCCATTCTAGTTTAGGAGGAAGTTGAGGTTTTAACAAAAACTCCTCATCACTAGAATATCCATAGAACTTGTTAGGTACTCTTCGACGTTTTGATGCCCTCTTGCTGTCTGCATCAGAACTTGAAGCGGTGCTCGATGGCCTCGCCGGTATTGCGATTGGAGATTTTTCGATCACTTGAACCGTGTTAGACTGTAAAGATATTGTTATTTTATTAGGAGCGATTTGCTTAACAATTTGAGAATCTTCTGGTGGAATGTTTAACTTTATATTTGAAAAATTGGCACTCTGCTGTAGATCATTTGAAGGATCCACTTTCTTTTCCTTCTTTTTCCTTTTGGTTTTAACCTTCTTCCTAGCAGTTTGAATTGGCTCATCAGGTGTGGGAGGTCTACTAGAGTCTATATAGGTACCATTATTGACTGGTGCCACAGTGGCTAACAGCATTAACTGATTTCGTTTTTCGGCTAAAAGTTTATTAGCTAAACGTTGAGGATGCTCATCGTAAAAGTCTTCGTCTGTTTCAGTATCATCTGTATCGAGATCTGATTCGGCTATCGGTAGTTCTTTTGGCTCTGGTATGAGCAACGGAGGCAACTCCTCGGTGGCCATGACATCCACAGCAGACGTGTGAGAGGCGTCACTATCCTTGTGCTGGGCTTTGTTGCGCCGCTTGGCTGACAGGGACGACTCCGAATCTGATGAAGAAGAGCTGGATGAAGAGGATCCACTAGAGGAGGAGCAACTGCAGTTTGATGCGCAGGAACAACTGGAGCCACTTTCACTGCTGCTTCCGCTCGAGGAAGATCCTGTGGTTTTTTTACTGACTTTCTTTTTTGTTTTGAGTTTCTTTCTATTTTCTTTACTCGTGTTAATTTTAGCATCACCTGACTTGGTATGAAGATCGTCCAGCTCATCGCAATCTATAACTTCATTAGATGGTATCACACAATAGTCATGGTCAGATTCACAAACATGCTTGGGTAAGGGCGCTTGCTCTTTTTCAGTTTGTTTTTCTATTTCTGCTTGATACATTTTAAAGTTGTCCCAAATCCCGGCGACCGTTTGTTCAGGTTGAGGATCTTCAGGTCCTTCAGGTCGAGGCTCTTCGGATACTTCAGGTCTCCGCTCTTCAGACACTTCGGGTGCAGGTCTAATCTCCGTATCCACAATGGTGTTTTTTTCTATTCTTTTCGAGACTTCCGCTTCCGATTCATCACTACTGTCACTTTCGGATAAATTAAGCGCTGGCAAGTTAACATCAATTAAAAGGTTATCTTTTTCTTTGTTTCGTTTATTTTTCTTTACTTTTTTGGTTCTGGTTTTAGCCTCGAGATCGTCTGCGATAAGCTCATTAGCATTTGTAATGGCAGCAGTTACTGTGGTAACATCTACATTGTCATGAGTGTCTACACTCGTATTGGATACAGCTTCATTTACAAGTAGAGGTTCGTTATGCTTGGCTACATGTTTTGAAAGTAATTTTTTAGAAATAAATTTTTCAGTGCAATTAACTTCCGTACAAGCGTATGGAATATCCCCGGTGTGCAGGCGCTTGTGCACTTTCAAACACACGGCTTTCGAAAAGGTAAGGTTACATTCTTCACACACAAAAGTATTGGGAGGAATACAAAAGTGATACACGTGCGGCCATCTTTTCTGTAAACATTTTTTACATAAGACACTCTCAGTGCCATGCTTCCAGAACAGGTGCTTGGTGATGTCCGGCTTGTTGCGGTAAGCGATGCCGCAGCGGTAGCACAGGTGGTGCAGCTTGTGCTTCCACACGTGGTTGGAGAGCTTGGACTGGTTGTGGCACGTCTCCAAGCAAACGTCACAAGCGTGATGTTTTTTCCGCAAATGTACCATCAATCGGAACGCCGACGGAATAGAGTCTAAAGGACACAAACAGCATCTAAAGTGAATTTCACTATTCAGGACATACGTACCGGGACACAGATGACAGAGCAATTCACTGTAACTATAAAAGTTTGACTTGCACATAATACATAGGAGAATGGTTTTCTGGTGCATTTTTCTGTTGTGTAAATAGAGTTCCTTGTGAACAGTCGTCATGAAGTGGCATTGGAAACATTCGTATGTGTGATCGTAAAACTTCATGTCCGCGTGTTCGACACTGTCGTATCCTTCCAAATTCAAAAATACATTTTGAACTTCTTCTAAGCAGGATTTGATTTTGAAAACAATAGTTTCAGGTAATAATTCTTCGGCGGTGATGCTGTCCACGGTGGCCGCAAACCTGTGCTGCAACAGAAAATGCAATCCCAGCTGCTTTCCATTCACGGCCACTTTCCGAGCGTGATTACAATATATACAATTATATATAGTGGCATTAAGAAACACTCGAAACAAATCCTTCAGCGGATAGCGATCCAGAGGACGATCCAGAGTCAGCTCCGTGACGGGAGTCTCCTCGCCGGCCAGCGGCTCCTCGGGGGCGGGGGCAGGGGCGGGCGCCGCCACCTCGGGCAGCTCCTTGGTGGAGCTGCTGCAGTCCGCGTCGTTGCCATCCATGTCCACCGTCAACTTGTCACTGTCATCACTGTCTGAAGAATACTCACTGGAAGAGTCTTTCTCTATCATTTTTGGAACTTTAACAGTTAGTTTTGGGACCTTGTTCACAATTGTTTGTACCTCATCAGCCGGAACGTCATTATTTTCATGAGCTATTTTAGAATGTTTAAGCTGATACCTTTTGGGAGGGCGGCGATTACGAAGAGGCGGCTTGGAAATACCTTTATGGGTATCTCGGTTAAATTTCATATTTCCAAAACTTTTGATATCGACATTGGCGCTCTCTTTAACAGTTTGCGTGGCGTTATAAGTGTCCGAATCAAAATCACCAGAATCAAATTTACGAGGTAACATTTCTACGTCTGTCTGGATGTTAGACCTTTCCACCGAAGGCTCCGGCAGATTATCACTAGGCACTGATCGCATATCACTTTCAACCTTAACACTAGTATCACTCTCTTTACTGACAGCGCCGAGTGCTTTCGGAACACATTTAAAAATGTTATTCACTATCTTGTCTCCGGTCAACAGAATAACTGAAGCACAATTGTCCACTTTGGTCATCGATGCCTCGTCCTTGATTAATGCGGCCTCGTCTGCGGGCGACGCCAGCCGCAGAGACGCCTGGTCTACTGCAGCAGCGCCGGAGTCCGCAGGCTCGCTGGGACAAGCGGCCGGCGGCAGCGCGTCGAGGGCCGTCTTCAGCTTCTTGGGCTCCGCAGGTAGAGCGGCGGCGGCCTTGTGCTTGGTGCTCTTGGGACAGTCTGCCTTGTGGCTGCCCCTCAGTTTGCACACGGAACAGTGCTTTATCACTTGAATACACTCGTGCAATATGAAATTCTCTCTTTCGGTGAAAACTTTTTCACACTTGCAGCACATCAAATAGAACATCTCCGGACACTTGGAGAACAAGTCCTCCTTGGAGGTGAAGTTGTTTTCCTGTACGTTGTGCTTGATGACGAGGTGCGAGGCGAGCTTCTGCGCTTGCGAGAACATCCCCAAGCAGAAGAGGCAGATGTGGCGGTTGTGCACCTCCCGGATGTGCAGGAACAAGTTCCAGTTGGCGTAGTAGGTGCCGCAGGCTGAGCAGAGGTAGACCTTGCGCGTGATGCGGAAGTTGGCGTTGGCGCCGGGGGGCGCGGCGGGCGGGGCCGCGGAGGGCGCGCCGGGCGCCTCCAGCAGTGGAGCCTGCGATGCGCAAGTGCGCTGATGCTTCTTCAACATTCCGATACTCTCGAAAGACGTACAGCAGCATTTGCTACACTTGAACTTGACAGTTGGCTGCAGCCCGAGATACTGAGCGTAGTCGTTTAACTGCGTTCCCAAAGGCTTGCCTTTCAAAGACAAATGTTTGTTTTTTTGAGAAAAGGTGTTTACATTAGACACGGGGAGCTGCGGCGGTTTGAGAGATCTTTTGTCCTTGGACAGTTCACTTAGAGATGTGATCGGTTTATGTTCTAAGTGATTCCCATTCTCTCTGATTTTCTTTATTAATGCTCTCTTATCTTTATTCTTTTTAAAAATATCTCCGTTGAGCGATTTCGGAGGCGGAGTAAATATCTTTTTCTTTAAAAAGTTGTTCGCATCGTTTCGATCGCGTTTGTGAGTGCTCAGAGAGGTTAGGTCATTTTTCAAACATTTCACATCTAGTGTGTCCTTCAGATTACTTTTAGCGTTCTCACCGCTGAAGAGATTATCTTCGATAGACTTCTTGAGAGATTTTCGTGAAGTATCTGAACCGCCGTTTACGTAAACGTGATTTTCATTTCTTCTGAGAGATTCTTGTCCGTCCAGGGCGGTCGAAGCGTTCGTCTTTTCTGTCTGTACCTTATGGCAGTTTCCAACTTCCATAGTTGAGACGATATCTGCAAAAGATTTCAAAACGTTGTAATCAAATGTCTCACAATTATCTAATGATGTAATAATGTAAGGAAGCTTTGGCAAATAAAAGATCCGGAAAGTATGGGGAGCATCTCGTGATACTTCACATTTCTCATCGGAAAAAGTAAATCCTTCCTAGCTGCAATGTTACTATACAAACGTGGTCCACTAACTCGGCTCTAAGTGTTATGCAGCGTGCAGCAGCGAACACCAACATTCCCAGTTATTTTCATCACTCGAGTGATGATGGAATGAAAAAAAGGCTTCGGTAACTCAAACATCAGCCAGTTCATCTCGTAAAATGGCGTCACCAGAACCGTGCCGCTCTTCTTGATCACTACGGTAACTTTACTGCACATGGAGACGTCTGTGATAACGTCTAAAAAATGATTATTTTTTTACTGTACTTAAACAACATTTTAATGTACGCCGTTTCTTTTATCACAACGAAACGTTTTCTGTTAAGTTCAACGAAGAGCACCACTGAGTCAGAGACAATATGATAAACTGAGCCATAAGCAAGGTAATAGCTGACCACAATATACCGGGGATACCAGACGTCAGGTAAAAATGAGTAATGCAACACAAAAATACCTTCGTTTCTATTATTTATATGACAATATTATTCACGCTTTATATGCTTACCTTAGTATATAATTCACTTTATAAAAACAGCGTCTAAAATATAATTAAAAAGAGGTAGACAATTTATTTAAAAAAATAATTTTATAATTTACAATTATAGTTACAATAATTACACCAAAGGGTATCAAACTGGCGGCCCGTAGGCTGCCAATGTGGGCCACGGCCTGCGAAATTTTGTTTACATATTTTTTTATATGAGACATTCTCACGAGAAAACAATTACTCAAACTCTCTGCATGTTTAAAAATATGTTACTTTGGTTGGGAACTTACATTTGAATACTTTGATATGGTCAAACATTGGTGGAATTATCTAATCTCATCTTCGTAATTTCAAATTTAAATCCCGCAAACAATATATCACGTTCACAACAACTGATATATTTTGGGATTTTTAACATGCTTGTGTCTTGACTTTTATTTTTAAAAATATTTTTATTCCTTTTTTAATTCAAATGTACTTGGGAGCAAGTCGTACAAGGAGCATCATATCATCATCGTCAGCCTGTGTACGTCCACTATTAAACGTAGACCTCCCGCATGAGTCTCCTCCCTCTTCGATCTTCAGCCTTTCGCATTTAGTCCATTTCGCTATTCTTATTGTGTCGTCAGTTCATCTTGCAGGGGGTCTGCCAACGCTTCGTTTGCCAGGCTGACGAATCGATTTGACGAATTGCAATCTCATCAGGAAACTGGATTTAAGAAAGGCTTTAGAACTTAAGAATATTGTAATAATCCTAAATATTCCTAATTTAAATCATTCGGAGAAGCAGATTTATGCCTCAAAATCTTATAAACTTATTTACAAAATTATCATATTTTTTCCATTTTTATAATTTGTGCAATGCGAACGATGTTTTTCTTTAAAAGTTTTGGATATTTTATTCGGTAATAATACCACGAAACCATTTTTCCTCAGATATCGACGGTGCTCCATAAGTTGATTGATTGGTTAATTTTAAAATCGACAAATTGTGTTTTTGTACTACATTAAGGACACAATATAAAATATCTACCCCGTAGTAGTACTAAATATCGACATTTTATCTAATAATTCCTAGAAAACTTTGAAATTCGTGTCGCATATACTAAAAAAACATTTCACTGAGCTGTCCCATTTTTTTGTAATAGTTAAGTAAATACTGACTGTTTTTTCTAACCCAGCTTCAGCCCTTTAAATTTTTCATTCCTTATTAATCTCTCTATTTATCATATTTTGATTTGAGTTGTATATTATGGTAGTTTATATTATATTATTTGGCTCACTAATAGTTCTTTTGGATATCAAAAATATTATGTTGATGTTAACTTGAAAAGTAAAAATGTTCGATCTATTAATTGGCCGCAGAAATTATAGTTGGGGCCCCACGGACCGCGGGCCGCACATTGGCAGCCTTCAGGCTACATGTGGCCCGCGGGCCACCAGTTTGACACCCTTGCTCTAGTTCATTATTAAAATAGGTCTATGAAGAGCATCTTCTACGTGTGTATATCTGTGTTACCTATAGGTATTACTGTGTTACCCTTGCTTGCTGTAGGTATAATGCTGTTGTGCTCGGTGTTGCCCGTGGCTTCAGTGTCTCAGTCCAGAGCAAGACTGCGGGCGTGTTAACAAACGATGAAGGAAGATGATGATGGCTGATCAGTTTCGGAAGGTAGAGCCCTATTCTCCGAAATCCTCACCGAGGGGTGCAAGATCCCCCGTCGTTTCACGTCAAGATTCATCCGGAACACTCAAAACAACGATTTCCCTAGGAAAAAACCCGTCAATAGTTCACAGTGGGCCCTTCTACTTAATGAAGGAGCCGCCAGGTAAAGTTTGTTTTCATTCATATTATTGTATTGATAACTTATTTCATTAATTCATATTTCTTCGCTTGCAGCTATTACAATATGCACCGTAAATTATGTAAAAAATTCTGTTTGACATTTTTAAATGTCAGAAAAACAACCATTTTATTGAAATTTAAAATGTTGGCATCGGAATAAATATATTTTGTCCGGAAATGCTAATTGAGCAAATTAATTTTGCCATTGATTTTTTTTCATTCAATCCAAATTTGGTTGTAATTAATAATATTTTACCTTTTTTAAATTAATAACACTTTCTCCTTGAAGAATTATTTGGGCATGCTCCAGATTGATTATTTTCAGGACACAAAATTAATAAATTTGTTTTAATATTGTCAGATTACCTAAATTGCGTTTTAAATTAATAATTCATTTCACTATTAATGATTGAGCATTAAAGGAAATTTGTTATTTTAATTTTGTTAAAAAGTTAACTACTCAATAATGTAATGAATTATCTTTGGGTATTCAATATTTTGTCCCATGATTTTTATATTGACACATGACCCACAAACGTGTTCATAATTATTGATGTAAATTTAATAATAGGTTTTAAAGAAATAAAATCCCTGCTTATACAGCTGTGGTATTGTAGGTCATTACACCATTTTCATTATCAGCTGACATGAAATTGTATAAATGCTACAAATTACTTATTATTTTATGTTATAGTAAACCTATTTTACTAATTTAAATACGATAATATAATGTAATTTTTATATAAGTAAATAAATTAATATTTTATTCACAACTTTATTTAAAATGACATGGAATGTTTTGGTTTGGCAATAAGACATTCAGAAGTTCTTGATAATAGATTCCCTTCGCAGCCAAATTACATGTCATTTTAAATATAATTGTAAATATATATTTTTTAATTAACTGAAATTAATTACATTAAAATAATTTTAACTATCGTTACAGATATTGTACACCACTAATGTGAATATTCATACAAAGCTCAAATTTTACTCATCATTTATTAGCTTATAAATATTTATGGATCACTTTTTAATTAGATGTCGATAATTTTATAACTACACATCAGTTTGAGGAAACTTTTTTATTTTGAAAACGCATTTATGTCTTGTTTGCTATTGTGCTGTAACCCTGAACGCATAGAAACATTATATATAGTTTAAAGGTGTCTTAAGACGCGGCTAGGGTCATGGCAATTGACAGTTGTTTGGTGACAATATTTGCTGACTATATGCTCTAAGGTTCGGATCTGGAAGAAGAATTACAGGCAGACCTCTACTTTTACACATTTGGCTTTCGCACAATTTAGTACTTCACACAAAAAAAAAAAAATTTTGTCGATAATGCAAATTTACCTTATATTTACTATTGAAATAAAAAATGGAAATAATACAACATCCTGAGAATTATGAATCATATGCTTCAATTGGTTGTTTGTTTAACATTAAGGGGTCTACAATTTGTTCAATTTTGAATAATAAAAATAGTTGAGAAGACATTAAACAATGTGGAAATACATCTTCCAATTTTTTTTCTAAAAGACATGGAAAAATGATGAACGAAATCGAAAATTCTGTCGTACTGGAGTGATGACCAACATTGCAAAGATGGCCCTCTATGTACTTTAATCCAAGGCTTTAAGTTTGCATAACAAATGGAAAAATAAACGAACAGAAGATTCTAATACTGCGTTTCATGCAAGTAACGGCTGGTTTGCTAAAGCGATAGGGCGATCCATACAAGCGCTGCGTGCTAGAGAACTCTATGAAGAAAAGGTTAAAATAATGTATATTAATAACTCTCGATTATATTTTTAACAAAAACCAATTTTTTATACTTGGTATTTTAAGATTTGGTATTTTTTATATCCCTATCCTTCAGGAACCAATTATGTGGGAAAGTAGAGGTTCGCCAGTGATTAAAGGTCCGCTTGTATTATAATCTTGCTTTTTTTGTTTACAGGAGAAAGTGAACTAACGGGTGCTACAAATTTGATGACATATTACAACTTAGAACATTCCTACAGTAAATTTAGTGGAAAAAAATTAAAGGAGCAGCTGTCTTCGTTCTTACCCAATTTGCCTGGAATTATTGATGGGCCCGGCCAGCAAGACAACAGCACCCTGCGCTCAGTCATAGACAAGCCCCCGATCTGTGGCAAGGAACTGTTACCACTCTCCAGCGCTCAGCTAGCGGGTTTCCGGCTTCATCCTGGACCCTTACCGGAGCAGTACCGTTACATCAATACCACACCCGTGAAGAAACACAAAAATAAACACAAAAAGCACAAGCATAAAGAAGGAGGTCCCATGAGCCAAGAAACTCAAATTACCGGTGAGTATACTTTATGATTATTATTTTTTCATTTAAAAATATTCACTGCCAAATAAAGCAAAGTTTACTCTGTCCTCTTTTTGAGAAACCATCTAATAAAGGTTTTTGTTAATTATTGGATAGGTTTTCTTGTAAAAAAATAAAATGTATAATTGGTTATTGCACCTTTGTTATTAATATTTTATTTGGAATAAAATATTAGATATCCTAGCACATTTCCTAATACTAGGTATTAACAGCACGCAAGAGATGTAGGAAATTCTAATACTATACGCAAATTACTAAAAAGTACTAAATCTAACATAGTGTTAAATTAATGTTTGTTTTTTTTTCTTCATATAATAATTGTGTTGTGCAATCAAGCAATTCATATTATTCTGGGTTCCCTTTATGGAAATTATATCTATGGGTTATTTTGACTATTAATTTATTAGTGAATGTTTAATTTAGTTATTCCTTATATTCATTTTGTATTACAATGAATAGGCATTTATTTTATTATTCATAAATTTCTAGTATACATACTAATCAATATCCCTTATATGTTCTTAGATACATCAAGTCAAGACACCCACGAAAAAAAGCACAAGAAACAAAAGCGACACGACGAAGAAAAAGAAAGGAAAAAACGAAAAAAGGAAAAGAAACGAAAAAAACAAAAACACAGTCCTGAACATCCTGGGGGTCTAACACCAAGCCAGCACTCCAATGGATGATATTTATGTACATTATATTGTAGGTAAAACTTGTAATTTAAGCGATGAGATCTTTGTGTCAATAGTTTAATTTATAATAGAATATGTTTCGATAAGTAATTTTAAAAATGAATTATACGAAGTAAATAATTTCTAAATCAACCTTTTTTATTATTACCCCTTTTACTTGATATTTATTTATACAAAAATTAGAGTCAATTTTTTAAAATTATAATTTTGAATGATAACCTCTAAAGGTAAAAAAAACTTACTGTTCCATTTCCCTGTAAGACTTAACAGTTTTACTAAATTGAGTACAATGTTAGAAGTACAGTGGTACCTTGACATACAAGTGCTCCAACATACTAGTTTTTTGAGATAAGAGCCGTCGAGCGAGCGAATTTTTGCTGTGAAATACGAGTAAAATTTGAGATACGAGCAATCGGCTTAGCAGGTCGGCCAGTTGCACACGAACCGCGCGTCACGCTTTCCCGCGTGAATCGCCCAGCCAGGATCAGAGAATCAGTTATCTGATATCGCCCTCGGAGCTGAGGCAGCTCATATCACTTCACAGTCTGGACATAGTCATGGCGCAGGAGCAATACACTTCAGGTGGCATCGCGAGGCCTTGGTGGTGAAGCCAGGATCCTGGAGAAAGGACCCAACCCAGTTGCTGCCATAATCGTGGCTGACCCGAACATCAGCATCCTTAATTGGACAACCTCTCTGAAGAACATGTAACGGTCATCCTGGTTTCTCAGCTATCGACTCCTTGTACATTATCTCGGCATATTTCCAACATTCGGAACAAGTTTACATAATCCTTTCGCTGCTGGACAGGGCACTAGTGACTCTTTGCGGAAGGAATGTCATAATAGTGGCCGATGTCAACGCAATGTCGTCACTCTTGGTCCCGACAACTCGGCAAAGGGACACTAGTTGTTGCACGGTGATTGAGGATTTCATCGCGCAACATGAGCTTGTAATTGTAAACAATACTTCATCTCCACCCACTTTCTATGGGTGAGTCATATTGACATCACACTTACAACTAAAAAAGTTCCCATATGCTCATGTTGCGTTCATCCTGATGAATCATGCAGCGACCATCGTCTCTTAACATTTAAATCACTCTCAAATCCCATTCCAACCATCACATCACCTTTTTAGCTTTCTCTCCAACCTCCCTTCAAAACATCAAAAGCAAAGTGGAACAGATTTCAAACCCTTTTCCGGACAGAACTGGATCGTTTTGCAAATTCCCATATTACAAACCCGCATGATGAGATTAAACAACTGCATAATTTCAGTAGCCGAGGAAGCCAATGGCCGCATAAAAAAGCGCCGTCTTTCTCAGCACCGTGGCATATACGGCACAGTGCTGGGTTGAGTGCACTCATTCTCTTGAGCGGTTAGAGAACCCCACTTCTCTCACTTACTAAAGCCTACCGATCCTCTGCCAGCAAGTCATTATAATTATACTTGTAGGGGTGCTGCCATTGGATCTGCAAGTGCAGGTGAGCTCCGCTATGTTATTGCTTAGATGTGGTTTTTCTGCGGAGGTTGGGGGCACTTGTCTCACTCCTCCGCAGGGTAAGATCACGAAAGAAACCGAAAAAGAATTAAGTCTGGCGACGCTCGCAGCATGCAAAAGCAGATGGTCGACCTCACTCAAGGGTAGACACACATATTCCTTCCGTCCTCGATAGAATGGAGATACCGTGGCTTATTCCAAACCATTGGACTAGTCAATTCATGACTGGTCACGGTAATTTTAAGGCTAAACTCTTCATGTTTTGCCTCGTTGACAGTCCAGACTGCCCATGTGGCAGCACCTTGTAGGACGCTCAAAAGGTTCTGTGGCATTGTCCTATATTAGATTTAAGTAGGGAAAGCTCTTAAGCGTAATCCAACAGAAGCCTGGACCGGTTGGATATGTCAACCTTATCGCTACGGAGTCTACGTAACTACCATGCCTTTTCTGTATATGCGCTGACCTTCAGCAAAGAATTCAAAAAGTCTAAATTTTAACATCTAAACTATTAACTATTAGACCCACGTTTGGTGTTGCTCACCAAAGCCCTTTAATCTCTGATCAACAATCTTTGATAAGTTGTGCTCGCGTTTTGTGACTTATACATTTTGCTTTGAGATATGAGTAATTTGAAATACGAGGAAGGTTGCGGAACGAATTAAACTCGTATGTCGAGGTACCACTGTATGTATATTCATCGCACACAATATGTCCTTTATATTTTTAATAGCGTTCAAATAAAACAATATAAATAATATTACAATTGTTTGCCAAATTTATTAGAAATAATTTCACCATACATTTTTTTTTAATTTTACATAACACTGATTTATCTTAAATAGTGTCACATCAAAATAAATTAGTAACATCAGCACCAAATACATTTTTTTATATATTTATATAAAATAAATAATAAAAGTTTATTTAAAAATGTACGTTTGCATCATTATGTACATAATATATTAATTTAGTCAATCGACTAAGAAATATTCACACATGGAACAGGACTTTCTGATATAAGAGGTATATAATAAAAAGTCAAATAACTTATTAAAAGTAAGGTATGTTACATGGATAAAATAATAAAAATACATTAAATTTACAAAATAAAATGTTGACTGGTTAAAATGCACAATGGCAAGTTGAAACCAGTACAATATGTGGTTTACTACTTTTATTGTTAATGTAGAATAATGGCCTTATCGAATACAAATTAAAAGTTTAGCCATAATTATGTTTATTCATATAAACACAATTATTATTGGCGATATAACATTAACAATCACATTTGTAAATATGGACACTCAAATTTATTTGATTAATGTTTTTAATTAATAAAATACGTCAATGCAAGTAAAGTTACAGTAAAACTCTGGATAGTACATGCGCGAGATTTACAGTTTTACAGACGAGAGCTAATTTTATGTTAATTGATAACGTGTCCATCACAACACTTACTAAATCTAACAACTGAAAAGGTCAATGTATCAAAATATAAAATACATCAGTCATTATTTAGTCTGCATTGTGAGGACACGAGGAGTGTCAAAGTTCCTTCAGTAAAGCTGACTTGGCGTTCTTCAATTTGTCGAGGCGTTTATTCAAATGACTATTCTCAGTTTCCAGTTCCTCGACTCTGTTTTGTGCTTCACGAGCCTGAAAAATAATTGATACAATTAATAAACAGTTTTATTGAAACTCTCAAAACAAACGAGCTGCATTTCGAATGATAGCCTTTTTATGTTCTTCTTCTAGCATGAGATTTTTTTAAGTGAAATACTTTAACACTACTGTTTACCTGTAGAACATTGGCATTGCATTTGTCTTGAGTCAAGGGCTCACTAGTAAATAAAGGTAATCTTTTAAGTCACCTTTAATTGATAAATTTATTTTAGTGTGCTCTCTGATGACATATACAAGAACCACTTTCTAAGACAAAACAGTAGGTAGGAATCTACTTTATAAGTATTATTGATTATTTGCAACCGCCCTGCACGCTGTTTCACCAAAACCAGTATAAATATGGCATAAACCAACACCATAATTGAAATTAAGGTTTTAAATAAGCATGACAATAAAAACTATGCATTAGATACAAATCCAAATACTTAAGTATTTTACATAATGATGATATTAAATATAATTAAATTATATTAAGCTTTCATTTTTATTATTTGTGTGTTTTTGTAATAGATTAGTGATTTAAATACTTGCTATTATTATAAATATGAAGATAAATATTTTATGATATCCTATCCATATGATACCCTAATACATTTTATATACACCATGTCACCAATATTTAATTTGCCTTTACAAAATGTCACATTTATCATTTCCAGACAAACAAAACAACACAATGAATAAGTTTAAAATTATGTAAAAACTCACAAAATAACTATAAATAACGCACATAAATATGTACACCAGTTAAGTTATTATATTGGAATAATAATATAAACATTAATATCATGCGGTGCCTTGTAACTTTGCTTCGGAGTCGTTTTCTTCGTTTCCTAGTGACTTAGAGTTTTCCTTTGAATTTTCCATCTATAATACAAAATTCAATAGACTTTTCAGAAGAAAAGTAAGAAACTTTAAATGCAACACGAAACACAAAAAAAAAACATTTATATAAAATTCAAATAATATGAACTCATTCCATAAGAACAATGACTTTCAGAAATATAACAATTTATAATATTCTTCTTTCTAAGAAAATAATGTTTTAAAACTATTTTTTTAATAATAAATAACAATTTATGAATAATACTTTGACACCATTGTTTTAGTTGATGAATGTTTATATTATTTTCAATTAACGGATTAAAATAATATTAGTAAAATATGGTGAGAAACAATTCTAAAATGTCAGGGGCGGGGGGCGAGGTCTACTAATGACAGGTAAAAAATTCAATATAAAGGGGTTAAAACACATTCAAAGAACTGATGCGAGTGTGATTGAATGTTATACCATTGATATCTAATTTACACCAAGTTCTTTCCAGAAGTCAATTACTATTTCCTGTAATAATAAATAGTGTTTTCAAGAATGTTTACTGATTATTATAATATTAATAAAATGTAACAACAGAAGCATAATAATTTTCACTAGCTCTCACAAAATAATGTTCTATATATTGATAATAATAAGCACTTTTCTTTACGCATTCTAAATTATTTAAAATCTTTAAATTAACTCAATAGTATTAACGAGCATATAAGTTATAGAGAAATAAATAACTTCAAAATAATAAGAAAATAATAATAGAGAACACTGATAACAAAACACCTTTGTCATTCCTGATAATTTTCTCAGAATTGCTTCATCGCTTGAGTAATAATTACATAATATATTTATTACCCTACTAATGAAGAGTTAGTATATTTGAAGGCTATTCAGTATAGAGTAATTATATTATACCTCTCTTTGCAGCTTTCTTCGATCCCCCTTGAGTTCATTTTCCATCTGTTCAGCTTCTTCCATGGCACTCTTGAGCCGGGTCACCTGACTATCTAACCTGGCCACCGTAGCCTGGAGAGTCAAAACATCTTGTTCCGCCTTACACGCACGGAATTTATAATCAGCAACTAATTTGGAATTTTCTCCTGCAATTTCATAAAAAAATATATATTATAACACATACAAGTCAAACTCTAAAAGTACTGCAAGTTAACAAAACAAGGTGAAAGTTGATGTAAGCTACAAAATATTTGTTTTTTGGTAAGTTGCCTTGTAATGGCAATAAGTTTCCTTATATTGAAGGGAAACAACAGACAAAACCTCAGAACATCTATCGCTTGCTAATTAATCAAATAAATTCGAATTTATTGTCTTAATTTATGAATTTACTTATTGCCGTGCACTTACTTTGATGTTCAAATGAATCAGAATCACTGTCGGAGCCGTTCATGGGACCGTTGTGAACAGAGTTATGCGAGTTGGTCTTCTTCTTGGATCTCTCTTCTTCCAACTGCGCTTTCAACTGAGTAACTTCTGTTTCGAGCGCCTGCCTTTCAGAACACAGAGTTTGCAATCGCACATCTGAAAAATATGTTTTCATTATTTTTTATTTTTTTATAATGTACAACAATATCTCTTCTGTACCAGCATCATGGAAGAAAGAGAACATCTATCAACAACAGACCATGGATAAATCAATAATTTATTTAAACCCCAATAACTATTAGTTACTTTTTAAAGATGTTTTGTACCCTTATGGGCAGTGATATTGAATTGAAATGTTACTAAATATTTCAAAATTTCTATTCCTATTAATTTGAAGATACAATAGTGTAAATTTTTTTGGTCTATTTATGAAACATGGCAATTAATGATTTTTTAGATATATTAACACCCATTGAATATATTATTGCTCAGTTAAATGGAAATAACGCAATAGGTACAAAATATAAATAATATTTTAAAATCAGCGCCATGCCCGCCGAGCGATTTGATCTTAATGGTTTGACCGTGTATGGGCACCCAATATCGTGAGTGATTTACAAACCTTCAAAAAAACTAACAAGTTGTGAACATATTCTCAATTTGGAATAGGATGATGTGATGAGGTTAGACTTACCCAGTGCCCCGTGGCCGGCCGCTTCCAGAGCTTCTCGCCCAGCTCGGGAGACCAGCGCGGCCCCGGCTCCCTCCCCGTCTGTCTCCACAGGAACCAGCTCCAGGCCGGCCTCCTGGATGCATCTGTCCCGCAAGGCCAGGGCCGCCGTGTATCTCTCCAGCTCCTCTCGCGTTGATCGACACTCTCGAACCAAGGCTTCGTGGGATCGGCACTTGTCTTTGTGTTCCCGCTGAAATATTTGCCATCAATAATATAAAAATTATCTAATGAAGTCTGAAAAAACACTATATTTATAATGATCAATTAAAGTAAAGCTATGAGGTATTGTGGTAATACTTAAAAAAAACGGAATTAAAAAAATCAGTTATTGCAGAGAATAACTGTTTTCTTTTTATTAAAATATTTAGTTTAATTCTGTCACAGTTTTTATTGAAAAACACAAATATAATTGTAAAAAATCGTAAACTAACGTAATTAAATATAATTGAATACCTGCAATTGAGTATACTGTTCTTGCAAATCTTCTAGTTTATCTTTCAACAGTTCTAGTTGGTATGAAAATGATGCTTTATCGTTATCCAACTGAGCGTTCAGGATCATAGCTTTTCGAAACTTTTCTTCAACTTCTTTTAGTTCGTGCTGAAATGATTAAAATCACAAATGAATCATACCATTAATATAATTAAAAATGAGATATGTTCGATTATGTTATTATCAATTGAAAAATTATTATTTTCTTCCACTGTGCAAAGTTGAGAAAATAATATGTATTTTACCCTTATATCTCTGATGCTGCCTAATTCTTCAAGAGAATCCTCAGAGCTTCTTCTGGAAGAATGGTAAGCGACGGGTGTTCCAACACCGAGCCCGGTGCTCAGCCGCCCGCCCGCCACGGCTAAGGGGGTTCCCCCAGCAACACGGGAGGATCGAGTTGGAGGATCTAAAATGGACGATAATCACACTTTCATCAAGTAAATATTTTTTGTCTGATTATATGAATGAAATGAAATTGATAGCCCAGAGATAATTTGTCTTCACAGTAGGAATTTTGTTTAAATTTTATAAATTTTGTTGCAATTTATTTTTAAAATATACTGATATCCTCCTCTTCCATTTAGGACATCGATTAACTGGATGAAGGATGCAGGATTAGGTTCACATTATAAACAACTTGTTTCTGTTTCACGATACATGTTTATTTGCCAATAACGTCGCCCGTTAAAGGGCCGCCCTTAGGGACGGTCCTACCACGAGGATGGGCGAGTTGCGACTACTTGCCCGCTCTCACATTTCGGCGGTACCATCCGCCAAGAGGACAGTTGTACCAACTGTCAATGGACCAACTGTCATAACAATTATTTTGGCGTATGCAAACACCGCTTAACATTCGATGTAGATGTCACGCAAGCGAACCAAAATAATAGACAAAAGATCGCTTGTTGAGGCTTTACGGCATCGGCCTTAAGAAGCTATATCAAGCTGATCTCAATACATTTCATTCACTAAGTATTGTGTTAACTGCATATAGAATAATAAATATGTCAATGGCACAAACATCAAAATAGTGTGTATAATACGCTAAGCTTTTGATAGGTTTGCCAATGGTAAGACCTGTATAGAATAATAATAAGTACCTGAGTAAAATATCTCTAAAGTCCATAATGTTTTGTTCACTACAATATTTTTGTAAGTATAAGTAAGTATAAACTTTTTTGACCTATTCCATTAATTGCGAATGTTAACTCTGCAAAATGCAAAGCTCCTTTTCCAATTGTATAATTAACAAGTATGTATAAGAATAGGATTTTAAAATTGATTAACTTAGTTAACAATAATATTAATTTAATAAAATATTAATTTACCTCCCGTATACATGTCATAGACCCTATCAGCATTTTCTTCCTGTTCCTTCTGCTGTCTCTCCAACTCCCGCATCCTGATCTCCCTCGCCTCGGCCCGGGCCTGGCGCCGAGCAGCCAAGCGGGCCTCAGCCTGGAATATCAAGAAAGTAATCATTGATTATCTTGCATAAAGTTAACAATTTAGGTTGTGGCAAGCACAGAACCAAATGGTACAGACTTCAAAAGAGTTTTAATAATTTTCTTTAAAAAACCTTATTATAGGATTAACAGGCAAAGGCCGAATATAGAAGAAGAAGAAAATCAATAATAATTGCCATATATTATCATTGCAAAAAAGAAACTTAAAAAGAAAAATATGATTTAAGTAATTAAATTGTCAATGAAACAGAGATTAATATTATTACATAATTAAGGTATTTTTATATGGATTAATGAATTAACAGCCTTTAGTATGTAGGAACATGGTTTCAAATAAATAACTTCTCAGGTTGTCCAGGCAGATTTGGTATTGTGGCTTTTGGGTTTAGCTGTGTGGCAAACGTGGCGGTATGATTCTGAGAACATCGCACACGACTCTTGGAAAAGTATATTAGGCTGACGGCTGAATTATCTCAAGGAATCAATTCATCAACCCTGAAGATGACCTCTGCAATGGAAGTCTAAATATTGGTGCAAAGAAATTCGCCACACACGGCTAAACCCAAAAGTCACAATACTGGTTTTGAATAAATTACAAAAAGTCAACAGTGAAGTCTATTGACTTCAGTTTTGACTTTTGAATGGTTGAGGAAGTGTATTGTGCACAAAATCATAGTCACATGACAAGAAGGCGACTCAAAGTTATCCATATTTTGGTTTGGTAGAAATATCTTAATTTTTTAAGAGTCAGAAAAAATACATTGATTTAATTAACATTTCATATTTATAATAATTGTTAATAACCCTTGTATCATCCACAGGAGAAATCATACTCAAAATATAATCATCTATTCATAGATAACAGTTAGTAATTGAAACATCCGAAATAAAAAAAAAAGTAGATGTGATAACAGATATTATTTATTTAATTACAATAATTTGCTTTTGATATTTCGAATTTAATCTGACAACAATAATTTATCTTGTTTTTTTGTGTTAACTACAAGTACGTTATTTAAAATATAATTCGGAAACAACCAAAAAAATTTCGTAAAAAAAATATGTGTTTCATTTTATAAAATTTACCTTTTTAATATATTTTTTGTGTATCCGGATTTATCTTTATATTTAAAATTTATAACAATAAATGCCTTATTATTTGCAGAAATTGTCCTGGCTGTATCTTATACCCATGGTTAGGACATCTAAGATTATCAAACATGGCAACATGCAACTCATTTTGTTACCTTTAATCTTAAGCATTTACTTGAATGAACACCTCACTGTATTATATATTTTTTATAAAACTGTTTACTATCTTTGCGCTGTAAGAAGCATTAACAACCATAAAAAAAGATTTATTGAATGAATCAATATTACCTTCATGACTGTGCATATATATTATAGTACATATAAATGTTGTAGGTATCAGCCGCACCGACGCGAATATTTTAATGATGACAACTCAAACCAGTCAGCTGTTTATGAAACATGATTTGAAGGTCTTAAAAGATCAAATATGTACTGGTTTTTTATTTTACAATACAAAAATTAAGAGGATATCGATTTCAAACATCTAAAATAATTATTACCAAATTTAATCAATATATGCGATATACGAGTATGTTGTTACCCCAATTTTTATATTTTAAAATTCTGTTTTGTATCTGTGAAATGAAGGATTATTTTTTAACACTTGTTCAAATGTAAGTCAATAAAATAAGTATTTAGTTTTTCCAACAATTCCATTAAACATGTTTGACTATCGTATTTGAGTAAAATTTAATATTAATTTATTTAATTACATTGAATCACGGAATTACATAAATAATTATGTATTATTATCGTACGAAAAAAGAAATGATTAACACTAGGCGTATTTTTTCTTTGCATACGCGATAAATACGATAAGGTGATGAATTACTGTAATCATTACATCAGTAAAATACCGATTATTATACAGAACGAGAAAAAGTATGGCGAAATATGAATGTTGCTCTGACGATAACAAGCTTCGATGTTACGATTACAACTTCTACACGTCACCAATCAAAATGAATTAGATGCAGTTTTATATACGAGTACACGGACACATTTGACAAATTCCCAAGAAATGATTTAAATAATTGTATGATTCACAATTCTCTGGCATCGATTAGGGTAGGCTTACAAACGATATATACAAATATAAATAAATCAATTTTGTCTGTTGGTTCCCCAGCTAGACTCTCCCCTCCTAGGTCACATCATTTATTATATGTGTGCAATAGAAATGAAACAGTAATAAAGGGACGAGCAATCGTAAATAGAAGAGTGAATAGAACACCGAAAAGCTTACGTGCATTGCTGCACTAAAACTATTAAATGTAACTGTTGAATAAAATAAGCTAAATTTTAAAAGATCGCCACGAAACATCAATAGATATTCTAAGATTAAATAGATTAATAATATTTCCCACCTTGGTATGACGTTAGCCGGCGGGTAAAGCTCAATGGTCAAAGCGTTTGCTTTGCAAGCCAAAGGTCGTGGGTTCGATCCCCGACAGAGATTAAAAAAAAAGATTTTTAATCGATTTCTGAGCTCTAAATTACCCCGGTTGGTGTGAATTTGATCCCTCACCCGTAAAATGCCAGTCATAGCCTATTAATTAAAATTAGTGGTAGACGAAAGTCGTCCCGTGAAGACCACCTATTCATAGTAAATTCCTGTAATAATAAGGATTATACGTGAATCTCGGACTGTAGTCTATGACGTTGGCGGATCAACACTCCACATGCAGCGCTTTTTACAGATGAGACTTCAGAATTACTATCACCATCTGCCGGTATTCTGTACGTGTTTATATAAAAAAAAAACATGTTTTATTTATGATTGCGAGTGGTACCCTGCAAATTACACACAAGGTTAGACCATACGAAGAGACAAAAGTAAAAAAGGTAGAAGTCTATCGGCCTCGTTAACCGCGCGCGTTATTCCTAAGGTTACATTTTATATAATTTAACAAAGGACCGTCACAATGAAGCAGCAGTTCAGAAAAGTCATCCAAAAATATGGTAAACTCCCAAGACACAAAGAACACGTCTTCTGTTCTCATGGATGATGCACTCTTTCAGAAAAAATCTGAAAAGTCTATACTGTATGCCAGAATCACATGGAAAAGCGTCACAAGAAGAGAAGCCATACTATTTAAGGATCTCTCTAAATATTTCGTGTACATACAGTAAACGATTGTGTAATACGTGTACAATTTCTATTAAAACGTTTTAATATACAATAGTATTTACCGTTTCTTCGAATAACATCAAAATAATGGATCCCAGGTATTATCATATCACGGCAGTAAATAAAATAAACCAGTTAAACATCTATTAGGAGTTGTCGTCAGATTTCATTCCAGAGGACGCCTCTGTTTTGGCGCTCTGCGGTCGAGACGAATAAGGCTTTAAACATCACTGCTCACTCTGTTTGTCCCTTATTTGGTATCAAATATATCGATGCGTGTTTAGAAGTTTCCCAGACTACGAACTGAGTCAATAATGCCAACTGGTTCAGTAAAAAAATGATATAGAGGGAAATGGGTAAGCGGGGAAGGTAATTTGATTCTTCACGCAGTTTCATGAAACTTGAGAGGCTTTGCGTGGCCAAACTAACTCTAAGTTTTGAAAAACAATGCAAAATGTGTTTAACGTCATAAATTTAAGTATCTACATTATGAATGTTCCAAATATTTTATAACACATATATATATATATTTTAAATTAATATTGACTGGAAATATTGCTGGCAGTATAAACTTCAAAAATCTATTGACGAAAATATAACTCAAAAGGTCTATAATTACATATTGTGTACGAGTATATCCATTATTTAAACCACGGGTCGTCAACCTGTCCGTACCGCCCACTAGTGGGCGATACGGGCCTCTGTGGTGGACGGTGGGCGATTATTGTAGATTTTCAAATCTCCTACATTCCTTCTAGATTTTTTTCCACCCGTATACTGAATTAAAATATAGCGAGGTTGGTGGGCGGTAGGGAAATTTTACCATGAAAAATACGCAAAAGTGGGCGCTAGGTATAAAAAGGTTGATGACCCCTGATTTAAACGAACCTATTGTCATTTGAAAAAGAGAAAGTATATTTTGAATGCAGATCAAGCATCTGCTTGAAATCGTAATATGTATTCACAATGGTATAATTTTCCGCGACTTATGCTATAGATAATTTAAGGCAGAGTAATCTCTTACATTGACGAATGAATTTGCCGATTTGCCGAATTGTAAGTTTATTTAATACTTCGATCAGTTTTTGTTAAAAGATAGGTGCATGGAGCATAGGCCTGAGCGAGGGCTGAGAGGCCGGAGGTGCCGCAGAGGAGGACACCCGACACCGGCCACGTGAGTCACCTCCTGGTCGCTCACAGGTGGCAACTCCTCGCGCTGCACAAGAAGAGGGACGATCGATACTGAACCCAGGTGAAAATTAGTCTACGATCTCACCTGGGCCAGGGGCGCTCGTGTGTTCAATAGTAAAACTCTAGTACGCAAAAATAATACATATGGGTCTTATCTTATCATGCGAGATAAAACCAGCAATGGAGCTTAAATTATATTTGTGGTAAATAATGAGTTATCATTTGGAAATAGGGTTTTTTGTTATTTATGATACATTTACGAGTCTTTTAACAATATATAATATAGCTAACAAACGACAATATTTTTTTGTAAGTGCGATTTTTGTTCGTACATCGAAGTTAAACAATATTTGACATGGAACTCTCCCATGGTAAATACTCAAGTACGAGTACAACGCGATCGCAGGCTTTAGAACTAAATTGTCCAGGCCTCGAGAGCGTCGGGCATACTATCCGATCTTATTAAAATGTTAATTAAACAAACCTATAAATAAATATGCCTCGGACACTAGAAATCATTTTACGTCCATTAATCAGGATGTAGGACAAGGAATAGACAGTTTACAATGACAATACTGTGTGGCAGCAATTTTCAACGATCACATTTGACTGTAGAACGGATATAAGAAAAACTTAAGTGAAAAATCATTATGTAGATTTTTGGTATAAAAATAAAACGTGCGTACTTTATCGTGGTCCTTTCCTAGAATTCCGACGATGCCTATGTCCTCGTTCCCGCTGTTCTTCTTGCCGTTGGCCAAGTCGTCATCCTCGTACGAGGACAGCCTAGCGTACTCGGCCTTCTTAGGCCCAGCCCCGTTGAGTTTTCCGTTGACCTGCCCGTTCATGGTCTGGTTGCAGGGCACCTGCCCGGCGCCCCTCGCCTGCACGGCGTCGTCGCACTCGGAATCTCCAAAATCGCCGTCCGTCAGTTCGCCATCGTTGTCGCTGCTCTCGGTCTCCTCCACGGAGCCGTCCCCGGTAGACCTCACTTCGATCACGGTCACGTTGTTCGAAGAATCACTCATATTCACTGCATTTAAACACCATTCGACACTGACGAATCGACCGCGCGAGAATAATTAAAATATCCCGCATGAATGTTTCCTGCAAAGCGATAACTTTACATACCTTGTGGCACTACTTCAAAAAAACAATGACTTCATTGCGATCGTTGGGATTATTATCGGCAGAAAGTACCTAACTGAGTCTTATCATTTCGAGTAGCTGATAATAAATTATGAATATGTAAGCAGAATTTTATCTCTGGAAATATCTAAAAGTAGCGATAGTGAGAACTATACTTCACATTGAATAACACATAAGGACATATAATTATTATTACGAGTACATCTCTGTTAAAGAAGTTTCTCCTACAGGCGGATCAACAAATGATCGAAAAGAGTAATATATAATAGTAGTAATTATTAAAGCATATGGTCTCAGTGTATGTTATACAGAATGAATATATTTGTTTATAAATCAATGGATAAATGACTAACATTAGCACAGACGTCATAAACAGTCAACATTAAAATATAGCCATAAAATATTATTTATATGAAACATTCATCAATTCAACGCCTACACAGATTTTCTAGCAATGAGCATGTAGGGAGTGTGTATTCTTCGAAGAATAGTACATATTTTTGAAAACAAATTATACATGTATCGCAGAAATAATTTTAATTCGGGACTAAACTAAAATGAATAATTAACTGTATTTTGCCGCTAATGAACCAGAATATAAAATGAAATATTAAGAATATCGAATTTATTAAACATAAGTAATATCTAGTAAAAAGAAAATTGTGAACGTAACAAAAAACTTAATGAAATAAAAAAGCTGTCAGATTATGCAATATAAATGAACGATTAACAAAATAAATCGATCCATTGTAAAATCTAATTACGAAACTTAATTGTCGTTTACGGAAACGGAAGCTCAACATTTCGAAAGCGAATGAACCTAGAGATAATTTAGCAAAGAATTACAAATTATTTTATTAAAATGTTCAACTTAAAGAAAAAGATAAAAAAACATTTGCCGGTGGAAGTCCTGTGATAAGGTTTATTATCATTATTACGACAAATTTTAAAGAAAAGGATAAAAGTATTTCTTCAAAACGGAGAGGAACAAGTACACAACGACCGTTTTGCAATCAACACCACATTCCAAGGTGAATTCTTATTGTAATGCTAGTATTTATATTAGTATGTATGGAAGATTCATGAAGATACATTACAATAGTGTAATAAATATATGAACCTAACACATTACGAGTATAATTAATCAAAGCAAAGTTTCTGCCTTACACGTTATAGTTGTGAATGTTTCAGTGACTGTCAAGTGACCTGCTTTCCGAACTGACATCAGTCAAACTGCCAAATAATGACTTAATTCTAGTCTACAGTAATTTCAAGGAAATCAGAGGCGTAACTAAAGTGTATTAAATTGTTAATTAATATTTTACAATTAATATCTATAATATAAAATAAAGTAGATTTGAATTTGGTTTTATCAATGATTTCGACTTGAGGAACAGATTTCTCCTTGGACCAATTGATTGGCTTGTTCTGAATGTAGTAGACCGTATACCTGCGCTAGAGTTGCTCTCGATGCTCATCAATTTATTTTAATCGACCGGCCAAAATAAGTGATAGCTGATAGGCCGTTTCATCACGTAGGACTTACGTAACAGTTACAGTAATAAATGCAATTGTCTCGGTACTTTAAAAGCTTGCACAAAAAATAATTGACAGAAATACAAAATGATTCGGTGCTAAATGTTATAAACAATATTGAAATATCATGTAATCTATTATATTTTGTGATTATAAAATTAAAAGTAATATATTGCTATTTACTTAGTTGGGAGTATATTGTTTGAGCTACGTGAAGAATCTACGACTACATATTTAACATTTTGTATGTACGTACGAGTATGTTATTCATGATGTAATTATCCGCATGTGAGACTTTCTTTTGTAATGAACACACATGAGTACACGGCGCCGTACAAAGTTTCAATCGACGGGAAAATTACAATTAAGACGGTGCACAATTAAGAAACAGTAATTATCAGTTGTTGGAGCGAAGACGGAATGCAGTTTCTAATGCACCGCTGAATAAAAATAGCTCTCTACAGCAACATAAAAAGATCATTTCCGATTAGAGGCCCACTGCCGAATTGCTTTCGCTTTTGCCATGATTTAATTGACCGACTGAACGGTTATTCGGACGTCGGTATTGTTTCATTCCAAGCAGATTGAATGAAAGAATTTTAATTGCTAGTAATGCAACGCTCATGAAACAGTTCAAGAAATAAAACGATCGATTGTTCGATGATATGCAAGATCGGTAAACAGTGTTTCGTCGATACATCACACTGTCAGAATGATTAAGTTTTAATTTACGTGACACCATATTACATAATACGTTAAATAATAATAATATATTATCACTTTTATTTTTCACTCTTATCACTGTTTCACAACAACAAAAAACAGCCGTCTCGTCTGACGGTTTGTATCGCACTGCGTTGAAATATTGTGTGTCACTCGTTACCGCGGGGTTATGTTATCGATCAACGCCACAGGCTGATAGAGGTTCCATAGATGGAATGTCACTCGATATCCCTGATAGCAGGCGATCAGTCGCGGGATGGATACCGCCGGGCATCTTAGCTGCTTAGCTGAGACAGCCGGCCAGGGGCGCGGCTCGCGGACGACTGGGCCGTAGTCAGCCTTGGTACCCACCACACACCATCAGGTGGGGTTAGAATACCACTTCTGCCCATCCAAACTCTTCACGCGGATCTAGGCTATATCATCGCAAACAAACGTGTTAACGAGTTACGCACGGCGAAGAAGTCGGAGTCATTTAAAAAGGTAATTTAACCACCCTAACATTATCTAATGACTATTGGACATACATTATTGTTAATGGGGTCACAAGTGTTATACTGATACTAGCTGCCATTAAGAATCTTAAAGCAGCGCTACTTAAATAATAAAATCACTTTTGAATGTCATAAGAATCTACGTTTTTATGTATTCAGTTTGTTGATAGTACCTAAACGACCGTTTTTTTTAAATATTTGAATTGTTATGAAAAAATCAACCGTTTTCGAGACATTCAAAATTTTAGTTGAAATTTATTTTATCATATTCTATAAACTAAAAAATAGCACTTTTAAGTTCTTTAGAACATAGATAAGTTTTCGCCCCAACGGAAGTGGCAACAGTGAATTCTCAATTTGCAACTTTCTTATCGGTTCGTGTAAATAATTACACTCTATAAAAAATACATCCAATGAAATTATTTCAAGCGAATTCGTTTCTATGTGGTTTCTTGTGTGGTATTTAACACACTAGTATGCTGAGTATTCACATGCATTCTATTACTATATATATATTTATATCATAATCCTTATCGCACATTTATGACCAAGTAATGCTATTCAAATCTTTTTTATGCAGGTACGGCGAGAAACAAATCAAAGGTGAAGAGATATTTCATATATCCATGTATAAATATTATTATTACATTATACTTATATACTTAAAAATATGAATTAAGTAAATCTCAGAAGAAGAGAATCAATCAATCGTAAACACTTGTGAATAACAACAAAGATATTTATTATATATTAAATAATAAAATATGTAATGCAATGAGAACTTAATAACATTATCGGTTCCGTTATTTATTTTTGATATATTCAGACAGAGACAAGCAGAATAATAGAAGTAAATATAATAAATAGAAGAGTTTTACGTCTACCTCTGCGTCAAATTTAGCGGAAATAATCCAAGATATACGAATGTACCTAAGAATATATAGGATAGAAGAATATGACATAATTGACTGAGTATTAGCTTGTCTAGAATGGTATAATTATAATTTATTGTTTTTACATCAACTCAAATTCAGCGAAATGATTATACTTTGGATTTCCTAAATTAAACAATTTCTTACAGTTTATAAAACTTTGATGATATATGCGTAAAAGTAAAATAATGTCAGATTCATTTTACATCAATAAATTAGGTTACATATGTATCATTATACATCCACAATGTATTGTATTACTTAAACATTTGTTATACGAGTATTTCAACAATGGAAAATCCGTAGTTAAAACTGGTGCTTCAGGGGAGGGTCTTACGAGAAAAGCGATAATTGGATATAAGATACACATATTATAAAAATACAGCGATTGCCATTATACGAATACAATCACGAATCAATATGTTTTGAGATAAAAGCAAATTCATTTGATTAATTTAATAAAATTACAAATAAATACGCGATCTAATATTTACAAATGTGGTCGATTTGTTTAAACAGTATTTGATTTCGGTTACACGCTCATTGTGTTACTAATTACGTTTAAAACTGAAAGTTTAGTAAAAATGTCTTTAATTTTTTTTTCGTATTGTTGTTTTATGCAATACACAATGTAATGTTTTGGCAACATGTGGAGCAAGGTTGTTTAAGTGGAAAAATGATGTTGATGTAATACAACCGAGCTTGTTGTGGTCGCCTGTTTAATAACAAGGGTTGTATGTTTGCCACTTTGTGCAATTATCCATCCGATCATCATGTTACAGATGCATCATTATATATAACGATGATTGATTCATATACTCGTAAACTATTGCAACGCCAACACGCTTCGCTTTGGTGACGCATGAAGTGAACAATAATATGATACAATAAAATATGTTTGTACGGTCGTTGGCTGGGGTTGTTGAGATGTTGCCTTCAGTGGGTCATCACATGTGTTATAGATTAGCCATCAGTGCGAAGCCTCGCGTGCCCTCCTCTAAGCCGCGGTAGTGGAATGCAGACGCCCTTGTTGCTGCGCTACCTGGTCGGGCAGCACTCGCAGGTGGTAAAGGCCCGATCTCGTTGGCACACACACAGATTCGGTACGCGATCTCTAAAGTCTAAAGCTAAACTATGACGCGGCAACTTTGGTTGATACATAAGGGTCGAATAAAATGGAGAGTATTGTGGTTTTAATAAATATTAAGTAAAGGATAAATGATCACTTTGAGTGAAATTAATATACAAAATTATGCATTTTCTGCAGTAACATATTATTATCGTCACCAATAAAGCCGTATTTCCTGGAATAGGCACTTAACTCTTGCTAAAGAATGACGCATAGCAACGTAACTCGACAAGGAAATTCGCAGGCTATTATACCATTTCAATAGTCATAGGTAATTTCTTCACGTACAGACGACAAAAAACCCTAAAAAGACTAAGCACAAATATATCAATATGTGAATGTAGGAAGTTTTATGACCAAGAATATATTCAATCTGTCTGTCAGCGGTCGTAAAACTAAAGGTTCGGAATTGAAAAGTGGGATTCTCAAATACTAAACACTTTATGGAAACTTGTTTGTACCTTGATGGTTCAAAAAAAAATGGTAAGTTTATGTTCCTTTTAGATCTTGGTGATCCCTGGTCTAGGCATTTCAAATTGACGACAAAGCGTTTTAAGGCAACAATACTGGATTCGTCTCATGGCACCGGCGAGAAATATTATAATAAATTTGCCACGCCGCATTGGTTTGCGAAAAAAGGATTGCGTCATGCGGGGAATCGGGGGGAGCGAAATATTGTGTTGAAAAAATACGAATAATTAATCTGCCGGCTAAGCGAAGTGGGTGACATCACTCTCGCGGTCTTGGGTTCTCATCTCTCGACATCTGCAAATAATATTATTAACGATGATTCAAGTGAGCAACAAATTTTAGACGTTGCACAAATTTTATCGTGTGGCTATATTTAGAAACCATATAACAATGCATCATAATTTCAAGATTAATTAAAAACTATTGAAAATAGATCATATAATGCAGATTTTATAACTGAATAAACTTATATCATATGTCGATGATAATTCTAAGTACGGGTATGTGATGAAGATATGACTTAAATACCTATGGAAGGGATATTTCCAGTGAATTAATATGAATGAGGTCACCAAAACTATTAAATGTAGGAAGAACTATGGGGGTTGAGAAAAAACGGCAATACGAATAAAACTGTCGTATTAATAAATTTAATTCATTTATAAATATATATATATAGAAAGTGAATTTTGGTGTTAAAAAAATCAATATGTCCAAATCCTAGAAACAACGGTTGAGCGATTTGAGATATGTAATGTTAAAGATCACATATGTTTTTTCACAAATAACTCAGATGCATTCTACGCCGATAAGAACTCTCTATGGTCTATAACTAGTAGACAAGAATATAATATTATGTACGATAATTGTAGATATATGTTTTCTCCGTAGGTTTACCACTTTTCAAAATCGAGCGCGAAGAAAATGGTATTTTAAATCAGATAATGTATTACCACGCACATAAATTATAACATACCACACGAACATTAAACTTATTAACGGATTAATGAAATAAGCATAAGGATTATGTTTTATACTGAAAAAGTGATTAAAATTGAAAAAATATTTACAATTAAATAATATTACTTTATCTACGAATAATAAATACTTCTCAATCTATTTATCGTTCACTTTGCATCGTTTGCGAAGCATTGATATGCATACAATATTATTATTGTTTATTACACGTACAAAAACGTTAACAAAAATATTTTTACTGTAGTTTCATTCACCAAAGTCAGTCAACTGAAATATATTTGTTTTTATGAATAATTTTCAAAGAAATGCCATTTTTTATGTGTGTCCTCTTAATTTATCTGATGTTGTTGACCGTTTTAGATTGAATTCTAACTGATAAATTACGAGTATATTACAGTTAAAATAATGTATTTCAAATTCAACTGAAAGTAATATGTAAATTGAATAATCAACAAACAATTAAGTAATAGATGCAATAATGCGGTTATAAATTTTGTCGTTGACATTATGTCTGGTGTAATGGTCATATAATAATATGTATCTGTGTTGAATAATCCTGGCTGGACGCTAATTTGTTTAACACATAATGGAAGAATGGACGCGATGTAGGAAGGTATTTATGTAATTATCACTAGCAATCGGTGGTTGCACCGTGGGACTGTACTACTCAGAAATGCAGGTGTAAAAATAGGCGGGGCGCGACCGACTCTGGCGGCCGAGATCCTTCCTCTTCCACTCTTCCCTACCGCTGATCTCCTTATACCTAAATAAAATTACCTGCTACCTAAGATCTAAACCACATACGAAATGCCTATTCAGATGACCTTACTTTTATGCTGTCATTTAATGTCATGTTTTTTTATATATATTTATAATATTAAAGAACAATAAATTTTAATTCAAACATCACTGTGCATTATTTCACCGTAAATCAGAAGCATACGGCCACGTCAAACTAAAGCTAATATAGCACACCTTTCAACATTCAACGCTTTATCACGCGAATCCTATAAAAAAACTCATAATTATTTATTTTTATCGTATCCAATATGATGAAAGTCCGGGTGGAGTTTATAATATCATCAAGTAACCTACTCCCTGGTAAGACCGTATTATTTGGATCACTGATAAATATTAAATTATATTAATGGCTACTGTGTAGAATATTTGCAAAGAGATAAGTTGACAAAGAATATTTTATAATATTCTTCAATATTATGCACAAAATAAAATAAATATCTAAACAACGATAATCTAAAGCCTGGATAATTAATATCTATATAATCAATGTTTCAGCGTATATGTTATGATATCTACATACATGATTTTTAATATTGTGGTTTATAAAATAAGAAAACTAACGAGGGCTTAAAAAACATATTTAGTTTATTTACAGAAGTGTATTTTCAGATTATTTATTTGTATTATTTATTTATGTTTAAACGTTGAGGTAGATATATAAAAGTAATTTTAATTTTGTGATTATGACAGGTGATTAATCTTAGACGGTTAAATCGACATTAAACAAAAATATTTAGATATAACAAAAATCACTTTTATAGAAGGTGGAATGTAAACAAGCAACCGGCCGTCTTCAATGAATAGCCAAGCGCTCAGGCAAATGTAAACAAATGCTCGAAAAATATACGCGAGCTTGAAAAAAAAACAGTGTCAGAATATTATGATGCTGCCTGCGTCCACGCACGCGGTGATCGCTCCACCGTTCATGTGGCCTCTCCCCTGGTCCCTGGTCTCCACGGGTCCATCTGCCGAGCTGCATCTATTATTGGACGCTCCCTCGAAGACTGAGCGGCTATCGTTAGCATTTCCTGGTTAAATCCAAACCGAAATAGTCAAATAGAAAGGCCACAATCGCCTCCGAACTCTGATAGCGTATCCCGTTTTAACTGACATCTTCAGAAGTGCAATGATCGCAAATCGGACGGCCGGATTCGATTACAAATTAATTGGAAGTGGAACTAACAATAGATCTTCGGACGAGATGCATCGCATCGAGGGTTATCGCTTGGCAGCTGTTCGGCTGTAATCCTGAACATTAAAACCTAAAATTATCCTTACTTAAGATAACATCGATCGACTGGATTTGGAAGACTTTGTTGTCGGCTTTCAAATAAAATTCTTTTAATCCTTTAAATTTTATTATTAAAGCCTTCGTCATTTTCATACTGAGTTAAAACAACCTAAGGCACTTATGAAAATATGTAGTAATAGAAAACCATTTGAGCATAATGACTTCTTAAAATATATGTTTCATTGTTACAGTTGGATATTCTGATTGAATGAATCTTGTATTGCCAGTGCGGAAAAATATTTAAAAACAGAGTATTAAGCCATTATTAAACACTGATTATTTATTGTTGTTTATAAAAAATATTATTAATAGTAATAATTTATAATTTAAAATGCCGGAAAATAAACTACTTTAAAAAGTATAATTATGATTTTTATCCTTACAACTTTGTATCGCACACTCACTCAATAGATAAAATGTTCTCATTTATGTAGAACGTAGATTAAGCGATACGATTATAGTTGTATTGCACTGAAGTATAATTAAACCAGCTGTCAATTACGATCATTGTAAATCAGTTCGGTAGACAATTATAAGATCGATAATTGTGGAGCACATCCTAAAATCTTATACAATTAATAAAAAACGGTGTTAAAATAAAAAATAATCTATAGGTTTTTACAGGAGCTACAATTCACCTAATCTAACATATTTGCAGAAGTATTTTCCACTACATCAATGTTTGTTTTACTTCGTCTTAACGTCATCCATCTAAACACTGGAGAACATTCATTGCGTGTTGGGTTTAAGGTCGAAGAGCTAGCAAAAGAAGCTAGCATTCTACCAGGGAGAGCACCGCATGGAAGTTCCTCTGTCAGATCGATCAAACTGTCATTCAAAGAGAAATCAATTAGATGTCGTTGTTCTCACCGGCTTGTCAAGTGACGTGCGGCGGTCCAGCGGGACTACAGCGTGGGGGTGAAGGGCGGCGCCGCCCAGACAGTCGGCCAGCGAGGGCGGCGCGGGGCGCAGCCACCGCGGCCCGCACACCAGCTGGGGCGCCACGCCCACGATCATCGCCAGGGCCATCTTCACCATGCTTGCCCACACTCGACGAACCCACCACTGACAAAGCTTGTCACACCAAACTACGGCTCGCTTGTTTATGTCGTTGTTCAACAAAACGAATCTTCAAATCCGGTTATACGCGCACGAAATTTAAAAAAGAAACACTCATTTATAAAATGTAATTATAAAATCATTAATGTATTTGTTCAGTTTTGCCATTTTCATATTATTATCACTGTTAAGGCGTTCATTTAACTATTATTAATTTTTTTGTAATAAATAAATCGATGCAATTGTAACAAAACTTAATCATTTCGTTGAGGAGACAAGATAATCACAAAATACGTATTATATGCATGAGACGATTGAAAAGAAATTTTAGACCGGACGGTTTAAATATTGCCGGAAAATCGATAGCACGTGTTGTCTGTCGGTCCCGCGGGAGCTCACAATGCTTCGATCAGCTGGGCGGCTAGACAGTCGCAAGGTGCAGACAGAGGTGTGTGTTCCAGCGCGGGTCGCAGCCGGATGGTTCAGCTGGAGACAAAATACTGAGGACTGGAGTCTGGAGCGCGGGCGGCGCGACGCGGCGGCTGGCGCAAGTGCATCCGACCCCTCCGGGCGTTAACGCCTCGTAATAATATTATGTTCGAAGGACTTCCTGTATCCCGAACCGGGATGCACGGCAGACCGGCGGAAGTAGTAAAATGGCAACGTAAACACGCACCGCACACGAAAGTATGGTAAATGAAGACATTACCGAACGATGCTACAGATATGACTCGAGAAGGCTTTTATAAGCATTTTAACTATTTCGTAAATTTAAATTTTCCATTCGAGTTGCGGGAAAAACTTTAGTGCAATATTTACAAAAAAGATAGTGGAGCCGCTTTACAATTTACCAACTTGCACAATCTTCTTGATTTTACTTTATAACTGAAACTATGAAAGGCACGTGATGTACGTAGACGTATGCATTTTTTACAACTTTAGTAATGATACGAGTAATTAACGCATAGTTTATCAGCTGATATGTAAACATAAGATACGTTTGTTTATTCAACTTACTTTTCAAAAATTAGGTTGTGTTACCCAAACGACGAATTCGTGAGCTATTCACGAACAGCAATGCTTAAGATTCGTCACTACCTCACCTGTTATTAGCATAATATCCACTGGTTAACAGGACCCAGTAACGACAACTTTGTTACCGTGTATTATTGAAGATAAGTTAATTACACCATAACAAGTGTAACCAAATGTCACTAGCGACCAGGCCGACATGTTGGCCGCGAGACATCTCTACGTGATATGTTCATTAGCAGCTTCATTGTGACTTGAACATGAATGCCAACAAGGTGAAATTACTTAAAAATCACAAGTATTTACATTTATGTGGGTATCGATATTTACAAAAAGATCTCTATCCGTGAATAAAACAGGAATGTGGAGATTCATAGGATAACAAGACACACGAACATAGCGCATGTAGTTGCGCGGAGAAATGGGAGAGAGCGCGTTATGTATACGAAATAGAAGTTGTCATGCGGAAGAGAAAATTGGCGAAAAAAGTGGCGACTAAGAACAGGATTCTACAAGACCTAAAAACCATACCACTAATACTGCCGGTTACGGTTGGTTGAGAAGGATCCAAAGCCTTATATATTGCCACTCCTAAAATAATACCTTCAACCAATAGTAGGAAGATACGGATTGTACAAAAGAGAATCTATATTCGTTCTAAGTTCAAAATCAATACAATTAAATATATAAATAACTAAATAAAAATACTAGATTAATGCATCGATTAATTAGCTATATTGTATCTGATAATCAAGCTTTAAGATGATAATTACACGTGTGCAGAGCTAAGATATGTAACAAAACACGTCTGAGTGGGTGTACTATGGTTGTGAGAAATACTCAATGATCAAAGAGATAGATTTGCAACAGTGTTATGGCCTCTTTCGTAAGCAATAGTCATAGTTGCAATAGTCGTAGTTGCTATAGTCGCGTTATTGAAACGCTGCTGGCAAGTAATACACGAGAGAAAGAGTCAGACAAATCGTAAGAGCGCCGCCCCGTGTGACAGTTGACACGCCGCCTAAAGCACCGGCTAATAATAAACTAACAAATTTATTCTGGTCCACTGCACTTTCGTCGCATTCCTCATCGGCCGCGGTGGACTTAACCCCCTTTGACCCAGCGGTGTTTTGAAATGACGCAAACTTAATTAACCCTTTAGATGCGAGGTGTGGATATATCCGCACCAACTTGCACAGCTCTAAAGTGCGAGGAGCGGATTTATCCCACGCCCTGAAAAAAACACGTCGCTTCAGAGCGAGATGCTGATTTATCCGAATTCTATATTAAATATATTTTTGTTTCGTATTACGACATTCCTTCGTCAATTTTTTTTACGATATGTATTGAGTTGTGGGTCATTCTACACGTGTTTCAAATTTGCCCTTATTTTAAAATAATAATGGATTTATTTAGTTTAGTTCTCAAGGTAGGAATATAAATGCCGCACTGACCAATCAAAACACATTTAAAAAATCGTCCTTAAATATTCAACTTTATTTTTCAATGACTAATTGACTTATTTCGTGACTTTTTATGAAATCATATTTCGCACGTAAAGGGTTAAGCCATTTGTTTCTCGCAAACACACTCGTCAATCATACTTTCATAACCTCAACGAGAAACAGATCACTGTACACATACTATCACCCCAACCCTTATAACACCACGTATTTCAATGGACACATCGCTGGTATATTAACCTAAAGAGGTTCTTTAAATTTTTGAGGCAACAAAATAATTTTGATTTTTCGAACAGTTCACAGAACACCAAACTAATGCAAGATTAAATTTTATTTTTATGGTTTGGTAAAAAAAACGCCGGAGACAATATTCCTTTTTATTTCTAATTGATACATTCCTTAGCGTTTTACACTGTCTTTTTATACAATGGATTAATGGATTTATAGACAATTCACATATTGATTGTAACACTGCTAATTGTCATTTTCTATATTTTTAAAGCGACAAATTTAGATATTTTCATGTCGCGAAGCGCTTCGCCAATCACCTGGATCGTAAATAATTTCTTGGGTTTTCACGGCCAGATTTGATATTATGGCTTTTGGGTTTAGCCGTGTGTGGCGAATTTCTTCATATCCATAAAATAATATAATTAACCCAAAAGCCACAAC
Source organism: Glossosoma conforme (assembly GCA_022606575.1). NCBI lineage: Eukaryota > Metazoa > Arthropoda > Insecta > Trichoptera > Glossosomatidae > Glossosoma > Glossosoma conforme. The sequence goes on along the minus strand of JAGTXR010000041.1, from coordinate 1,024,837 downwards.
ACCTGGAACGTCCTGACGGAATTTTTAGGAATCACTTTAATAGACGACCGAAATCTACATTTGATGCATGCCTTTACATAAGTATAATCATCAAATAATAAAAATAATTAGGTATGGACGCAAAGTTATTATCAGTTTATGAAATAATATTATTCCACAACATCGAGACAAAGCGTCATGGCATCAATGAGCTCATGCGAATTTACGAACATTACCGGACCTTTTGAAGTAAGTCATAACGCTTGAGGTTTTCACAAGACTGGGAATGAAAATTGACGTTTAATCAATGAAGCTTTATGTTTGTACGCTGTAAGTCTATCAAAACAAATCTTCCGCCATAATCATTATATTACATATCAAAATATTTTTCGTTTACTACAACGGTTTCACCGGATAAATAATTGATGTGATAAAACACGTTTAGCTACCAATCAAACCACACAACTGCGATATTAGTAGAAATAATAACTTATGTAAATGAAGATCGTGGAGCGATGAATGTACTATGGCTAGGCGTTATTAGATGTAGTAGTCACAATATTATACTGTAATATCAGCCCAAGGGTATGAAGAGACTTTGAATTTTTGACATACTCCAGCCACATTTTTGTCGGAATAGAATTAAACGGTAAAACATTATGGAAATTTTATATTTAAATTCAGCTCAGCGCTAATCACGATGCAAAAACTACCGAAGAAACATTCAATTCTGAATATATTTGTAGACGAATGTCACTCAGTGAAACATTAACGATTCACACTGAGCGCTGTGAAATAGTTCACCGTGAGTCGTAGATTGACTCAAGACGTTGGCGGATCATCATCGCAGTATTTTTTTTCCGCAATTATCGCGCTATTTTTGCTCTTCTGAACTCAAAGAACTTATCTGTCCTGTTCTCACCCACAATCGACGTTCTCTCACACTTGTTAAATACATAGGATTAAAACATAACATTTTTTTTATTCTGTCATAAACGTAAGCAGGAATAAAATTCGGTTATTTGTGTTTCTTCTTTTATGCAATCTAGATTTATTAAAAAAAAAACAGTCAATTTGTAATTTGGAATCCCAAATTATTTACACATCATATATCCTCGCGAAATAGAGCCCACTCTGGTTTCAAACTATAACACTCTCTATAATATGTTTAAGTAAAAAATAGTTTTAATGCATTTCTAAAACAATAATGTAATCAGAACCATAGACAAAAGTTTATAATTCTAAATCTTTGCCGATAGCATTCATATTTAAATAAAAATGTTTGTTCGTAAAAAGGATATTTTTTATAATACTGAGCGCGATTTTTCTGTCTTCAATGATGTTACTTTATCATATATATGTATATTATTTGCTGTAACAAACCCCCGCAAAGAAAGTAGTCATACACGTGCGCCTGCAAGAGTGATGGCAGCTGAATTTGCGCTGTGAACCGTTATTTTTTTTTTTAAATTCAATAATATGGCGATAGAATGAATCGGATCGTTGATAAGCGGATGAATGTCAAGAATTCCCAAAAATTTACAAGTACAACCATAAAACGGACTTTCCGAATAGTAAAAATCCTAACTAGTTACGTTAATTGAGTGAAAAACTTCAGGGATTAATAAAGTAATTTGAAATCTTGTTAAGATAATAAATTTTGTATTATATTTCTTAGCATTTGGGATATTGCAAACATTCCCTGAAAGAATCGAAGTAAGAAGAAGCATCACTCGCGATGGCTGATGTATTCCTGCTTGATGAAGTGACAATCAAACACAGAGGCATTCCAGAACAGCAAATAACCAAATGCTCTAGATATAAATCGGATATGTAATGGAGATTCGAACGCACTTATTCATATATTCAAATAAATTCTCCGATTTTTTACTCAAGTCATTTGAAAAAAGTTGGGTATCGCTAATGACGATTTGTCGGATAGACTTCTTGCATAGTCCTTCGAACTTCTAAAGACATTATTTCCAAACACGTGATTACGAGATCAGCAAGACGCCTGCAGATGAGGCTCCCGAGTCCTGCTGAGGCGGCGGTCTCCCGCAATCGATTGCCGCCGGTTCGTGACCCCGGGAGACGTAAAATATTTCTCAATTTCCCCGGCTAGACGTTTTCCCAGCGCAATGCCCTCCCCGTCTAAGATTTCACAAAAACAAAACAATGAATTATTATTATTATTACGCGGACGAAATTGGACGCGCGAAACTGGCGGTTTGAATTTTTTGTACATTTTCCATCTGACATTGCGCGTCTTTTGTTTTTATTTTTACTACCTTCATAATGTATATACCTACTACTATTTTTCTTATTTTTAAATTTATATTTAATATAAGAAAGTCGTCGAATCACAGTCGAATACCGATACAAAACAATTATAAGGTATATTTTTTATAAAAGTTTGTATCTAATTAAAAAAAAAAACATTATAAACTTAACACTTTAGAATACTAAAAAAGTAACTACCTACCTACTGAAAAAATATTTGAAAATGGAAGAAAATCAAACAGATAAAAATACAATAAATAAAATATCATTTTGAATTGAGTAGTTTCCTATTCAATAATTGTTAATAGTTTAATATTTTTTAGTTTAACAGAAATATTGAAATTTGTAAAAAAAATTGAATATTGAAAGTATGGTATATATTTTATTTTATTATCTTCAAAAATGGCATTCAATAATGTACCAGTGACATAAGCGAAAAAATATTTTATTTTTTATTTTTTTAAATTGGCCAACTAACATTGAAAAGGCTTTGATGATTTTTAAGTCAGTTTGAAAAAATTACAGAAAATTTATGAAATAAATATGAATTATCTTAGAGAACCAACATTCTCTATCCAGTCTGTATTCCAAGACCAGCGATTTGTTGATTAGAGTCTAACTATAAATCAGTGGTATCAATAGAACGACATAACTTTACAACCAATTTTCATTAATATTCATAATGTGTGAGAGATCAATCAAACGCCAAGCATATTTAGATATTAGTGAACTAATATAAAACTTAAAAATTCAATATCGAATCCACGACCATTGACATAGCAGTCGAATGCTCTAACTCTCAGCAATTAGTGATCAGTATTCAACAGTATTACGAAAGCATATATTAATAGATTGTTTATTTTTATTTGATGTGTCACCAATAGGTTATCATACTAAATAATTATATTTTTGTTTCAGTCTGCATGCCGACTTAAGTAACATTAGATTGTACCAGTTTCCTTGTAAGATATGGTGAGTTCAAGGGCACGGTGATATAATTAAAGTTTCATGTGGTAAGTGTAATTTGTCTTAAAGATTACTTTATTTATTATCTCATAGAAGGTTGGAAAATACAATGGCAATATTTCAAGCAGATATGCATATTATGTTTTATATATGGCACCGTTCTACAAAGTGCAGTTCTAGATAAGTTGCAAGATTGATAGTCTTAATGCACACGTAATAACATCATTTCAATCTTATTCTTTCGTAAACTTGTATGAAAACTGTCATCTTAAAATTTACACCTCCTTGTTAGCTTCGTAATCAATATAGTATAACTATGCATATTTTACATGTTGCCGTTGCCATACGCCATTGCTTAATGATCAGTACTTCTCGTATTCAAATATTATGTATTCATGTACGGCTGACTATTGGAATACACAACATCCTACACTCTATGTTACATGAACCTTAAAATAAAACACTGCAGCTTTAAGGTTTTCTCAAACGAGCGAATTAAATATAAAATTGATTAACTTTTAAAGAGTGACGGACAAAAATACAATTATCTCTAAGTTTCTAAGTCACTTCTATAAGTCGTATTGTAGGATTACAATTTACAGTCAACCCTCCTACAATGCACGCCTTTGTTTGTAATGGACATTTTTCCTAGTGTTTGCAATGATTTTTCATATAACAATGGTGGAACTGCCTCTTAGGACTAAATAGTCCAGTCCTCAGGAATATCAGGCTAATCATTCGATCTTATGAATACGTTACGGGACAGTTGACTATATTCTTTCGTTGTCATGACGATATGATGGCGACTTATGTAAAAATATCCCTATAAAAGTCGACTCATATCATCAAGTCTTTTAGATGCATGTAAAAATATATATAGGATGCAAATACACAAGATAATCTACATACTGAAGAGGCCAAAATAATCAAGACCCAATATGTAATGTTACGATCTTTATATCAGTGATATTCACTTTGAGATGCATTTTAAAACTAAATACAACTTCATTTTAACATGTTTTAATATGGATTACATAGATTATTTTTATTACGAGACAATATTTTAGTTTGCACTGAAAATTAGGCTTTAAAATGAATTGTCAGCTTTTTATATGCAATAATTATTATGATATACGAATACTCCTAATATTCTTACATGGGAAAAATAGGTTGATTTTTATTTTTTACAAAATTTTACAGCTAATTTACAGCTGTTTTTGTTTCCACTTGGTAGACGGTTATTTTGCACTGTATGTTTGAGGAAGAGATGTTCTTATTGAGGAGTAAAATCTAAACTTATAGAAATTTAAGCCTTACCTCTTTAGCAATTTGATCGAGGGCTTGATCCTCCGCAGAAGCTTTGGTCTGCGTGCGCTGTCGCCTGCACGAGGAATCCATGGCTGACGCTCCACTGCCTGGCTCGTCTCTGATAAACATGAATACTTCATTACACAAGGAAAATTCTGTAAATAACATTTTATATGCAAACATTAATTCATTTAAAATATATTATTTACGGTTCGTTTATTTCTACCATGAATTTGTGTAATCATTTGACATTGATAGCATTTACATATCCTGCATCCTATGTTGAATTGATAAGATACAGGAAAAACTATACAGGATAATTCTTGTAAAGTGACAGTGCAAAAAATATTTGAATAAATATGCTGAATTAAAATATTTATAAATGCAGCAATAAAATTCCTTTTACAATGTTCAAAAATATATTTTATTTTAAAATTAGTTATCAGTAGGTACCACATGGTTTTAGCTTAAATAAGATTATTAATATGTAAAATAAGAGAGATAGAGTAATATAAAATAAATAACTGTTATTTATTTTTAAAATACAATGAATTTCGGCTGAAGCTAATGAAAATCTTACAATTCATAACCATTTTTGTTTAAAAAATATTATAAATAAAAACTGAAGAACACACATGAAAAATCACATTGTTTTTTTTTATAATTTAGCTTATTGTGACTTTGGTGTGATTTATTTTATTAATTTATTCATCATTGTTTTTATATATGTTTATATATTGAACAAGTAGACTTTGTTATGAAAGCAAAAGTATGACCTGTAATCATAGGTAAATAATGACTGCTCATAAATATTAATTATGAGTTAATAAGAATAAAGAAAGTAATCAGTCACGGTGTACCGAGTTTGAAGACGCTCCCCCAGTACAACATTCAATCTAAATACGTTAATAAGCAATGTTAACATTATGGGTAATTAATTTAATGACTCTAAAGTGGGTTTTCAATAAATGCGTAATATTAGATATAACAAGCAGTTTTCTGACCTAGTTAAATATTTAATATGAATACATAACAATGATTGCATATTAATGATTGAAGAGTTACGTATAAAACAAAACTTTGATAATAATTTTCTTATTTAAATAATTTGAGACAAAATCATGATAAAAATATCATGAAACAATATTATATTCTTCCATTTAAATCAGTTTCTATTAACAAATATTATTTAGGTGTTTTAAAATATAATCATCTATGTTCCATTGGAATCGGTAATTTATAAGTAAACTTTAGAACAAATTGTACTAAATTTTTTTAAGAACTTCACTCCTGATTAAAAACATTATGACTTTAAAAATTATGAAATTTTATTAGTAACGTCTTATAATTTTTACACTCTTCATCACTGAGCTCTAAGCACAGATATGAGTGTCAGGTACTGTAAGTATATTCATTTCAATCAAAATCCTAACCCTAAAATGGTTTAATAAATATGGCAGACATTTTATTTATATAATTAAAATATATTTTTTAAAACCATTGGCGCATCGATTTCTACAAAAGTATATTTACTATGAATTAAAAGCAACAGTAACTTAACCTAGCACAATGTTTTATTATCTTTATGATGACAGCTGACTTGTGTGTAAGTACTGGAGAAGTTAAAAGTACTTAAATTTTGGAGATAAGAACAATTATGCTAATTATCACTCAAGTACACATGTATTATAAACACTTAATCACTTACTTGCAATTTAAATTGGTTCACTCTTATAGTGCTTAGTAAATGCATTTAAATTCAATTAGTTATAGTAGACAATTACTGAGTAGTTATCGGGGACGGTTGGAAGAGATGAATGTTTCAATTATTGAAAACAGCACACGGACAGAAACGTCACAATAGTCATTATTTCAGCGTTGACCTAAAAATGATATATTTAACTTGGAAAACGCACGAAAACATGCAAACCGGCTACAACTTTCTTCTTAGTGTTTAGACATAAGATTCCTATCAAAGACGCGAAAGATTATTAAACCAAACAAAGAAAACAATACCGAGAATATCACATATAAATTAAATTATTTAGCGATTAGCGTAGGTGGGTGTTATAATGTTATTTGTGTTCGGTGTTCCATTACCCGGATCAGTAGATGGGCACCTGGCCAATAAGCTTTTTCTATACATTATGAAATCATACTCACTTACGATAATTCTTAGCTTAATTGCACATCACATCGGTTCGATCATATGGTTCGGTTGAGATTAGCGAGTCTAGCGAGTGCTAGTTGACAGTCCGCGAAGGCGACCTTCATGTAATATACTAATATGTCAATACAGTCAGTCCGGCGATCTTGAGGCCGAGCCCCGCCAGCCGTCAGGTCAAGCTCGCGCGGCTCGAGGAGAAAACATCCCGGTGTTTGTGGCACGGCAAATGGGGCCCGCATGCGATAAAGGCCACTTTATTATCATTAAAGGCTACTCCTGCGTCGCCTGCTGGACATATCTAAACAAGTTAACACATGTGTGAGAGCGCTAGACATGGCACCGTGACGACATAGTCACGGCCAACTGTAGAATCGGGTTCGAAACCGTAAAAACGACAAAAATCATCGAACACGGTCTAGTATTGGACAAAAAAAACTCATAGCCCCCTCAAACACCGCTCACTCAATACACGAGTGATGCCAGTATATTAATAGTTTACCTCATTTAGTACAAAGGTCTCTCGAAGAAAACTTGTAAATGCTGCCAGTGTACACATTTTTTTCCAAAATTCGTTATGGAAGAAAGTGCGCATTCATTATATGATAAAGAGTTTTGGCAGATTATGGATTTACTACTGATAAAATAATGTTAATTTAATGTATATATATCCCGTAGGTTGTATAGCAATTGACAAGAACATTAATATGAGTACATATGAACCTTTCCAGTGTCAATGCTATAATTTTTTATGAAACCTTATAGTCTTAATACACCTAAACCTTTTTTTGTGCGATGTTATTCGGAGTTGTTTAATAAGGGGTTCGACTGTATATTTTTGAGACCATATGTACATACGTTCATATGACATCAAAAATATATTTAAAAATAAAAATTGTATTTAAAAAAAAACGCATAACTTCAAAATTTCACAACAAGTCACACAAAAAGAGGTTTGAGTGTATTCAAATAAATATTTTCTAGGATATGGCTACACAAGAACTTATATGAATATTTTATTTAACAAAAACATAAAATATTGTCATAATTAAAATAATGAAAAACAATCGTTTTTATTAGCAATGATACCAGTATTTGTGCCTAAATTCGACAAGAGCACCAAACCGGTTAATGTAGGTTGATAAATCATTGCTTTTAAATAATATTAATATGAAATGCGAACAATTGTTACTAAATATTTATAAAAACAAATGTAAATAAGAGTCATTCTATATGGCGAATCAAACTAGTTACGATTAATATTACGATACATAAATGAAATAATGATAAAAAAACAACATTTTGGACAATCACATTTTTATTTGTATTTTAAATGGAATTTTACAAATAAGCATTAAAAAACACATTAACTAATTATAATTCTAATCACTCTTTGTTTTTGTGGTTTCTTCCTTGAAATGAAGGAAGATGAATGAGAAAATAAATACACCAATCATCATGGAGAATGAACTGGCATAATATGGAGTGGCACTAGGAATAAACCTTTCATATTGTGTGTGTTCCAGTGGTCGGACAGAAATCTGCAAAATCATTAACAATTAGATTACAAGTAAATACATGAAATATTACATTTCTATAAAAAGTAATATAACAATAAATAAAAGACAATCATATGTGGAAATATCTAAATCATTTTCCCAGGAAAGCACAGGTGAAGAAGAAATGAGGATATTCATATACTTGAGATATTAAGTGCCACGATGATCAGTTGTTTCCGATCTAGCTTTTAAGTGGAATAAAAAATAGTTGATAACACATTGATATTACCTGAGTAGTACTGAATAGATGAGTGTAACCAATTCTGTCATAGTCAACTTTGAATTGATAGACTCCGTATACATCAGGGATCTTAAATTTAGCTTCGTAGATTCCACTGGGTTGCCTCTGCAGTTTTGTCCTCACAAATGGATCAATTCGAACAAACTCAAGTTGCACATCATCTGCGTCATACGGCTGCCAATTGTTATTAACAAGTTTTTCAATTTCAATGGAATAAACCTGTAATATTTAGAAAAATATGAAATAAAAAATAAAGACATTTTCATGATGAAATAAGAAGATATACATCATAATGATGATTTATATATAAATGTTTAATACTTTTATAAGATTTCTAAATAAAACATTTACAGAGAAATATCATTTTAATGTTATTCATTTAATAATAATAATAAAATTGTGTAATAAACAAATCCGTACAATATTTTGCCTTCAGAGTTTGTATCAGCAATTTTGCCATTCTAAATCATCTCAACTCGATATACTTAATAATAAATGATACTTGTTCTTTATTAGAGATATGACACATCAGCAGATTACATTCTAATATTAATATCCCACCCAAGAAACTTGATGAACTGCTTGAAGATTATTTTAAATAGTTATATATATATATATATATATATATATTTGTATAAATAACTTACCACTTGCTCCATAATGGTGTATGATGATGGTGGTTGAGTTTCTCCTTGCAAGTGATGACGCACAGACTTGACCCTGAGCTGACCGTGCTCGCCGAACACCCACTGGGTGATTGCCGTAGCGAGTTGCTTGTTGCCAGAAAGTGGGGCCTTAACTTTGTCACCCTTAAAATAAATGATCAGTAAATTAAGAACAATATTTAAAAAAATTATATACCTTATCCAGTCAGAACAATTCAATCTTCGAGGCCAAGCTTAATCATTGTAAAATGGCAATGGACACAGCAATTAAATGTAGAAATAAACATAAAACTAACACGTTGCACTTAAAATAATCACCAAAGTCATATTAAATGTGAAAATACATTTAAATACTGAAAACTGAGTTTGCTTCAATTGCCTTTTAAATATATTTCATTAGTTGTTATTTCTCATGAAATAAAAAATATATAGGTGGATCTGATGAAAGGAGTGTACTTATGTCGGGTCATCAGTTAATCAGTGCATGAACGTATTCTTATTATTACTTACAATATCCAGCACATTGGTAATGATAATCACTTACATTATTCCATTAAATATTTTAGTGTTAATTGTGAATACGTTTAATACCTGAACTTTTTGCACGCTCGATGTGAAAGCATCATCCGAGAAGAAATACAAAGATCCACTGAAGACAACACGAGCATTATTGCGAGCTTGCAGGGCTGCCATCAACAATGTGTTCTTTCCGACGGCATGGGGGTACTCCTTGATGGGATGATCCGGGTTGTAGCTGTAGGCGGTGCTGTCGGCTGTCAACAGGGGGAGGACTAGAGGATTGTCCTTGTCGGCCAACAATCCAGTGCCTTTGTAGAGAATAGGTGCTAAACTTGCTTTGCTTCCAACTATGATGGGGGCATCAATAAGGTTTTTAGCTGAGGCTATAATTTTGGTGTGCTGGCCATCATCTGTGATATCATAATTCAGATGATCGATCACAGCTGATCCTTCATCATCAACCTAAAATAATTAAAATCCTTATAAAACATATAAAAGGTATTACGGTTTATGAAGGTTAAGTTTAAGAACATATTTTTTTTCAAATTTATATTTTCTCTTTTTCAAACACTACAAATGCTTCATAAAAAAACTATGTGGTAATAGACAAATGTACTCTTTGACATTGGGCATTCTACTCAACATTAGGGTATTTAAGAATGGCAATAGCCTTCAGTTACATTATTCTGTATCCCTCTCTGTCTGAATAATAAATCAGACAGACTACTATCCATCAGTTAAAACATGCTTTGGATTTTAAAGTCATATTTCAATGCTGCACTGTAGGAAAATACTGTTACCCAATTAGATAAATGAAAATGTATACTTTTGTAATATTTTAATAATGTAGTTAATTATAATAAATACTGTATAATTTTCATATTTACTATACTATTAATGGAAGAGACAACTGGATAAATTAAACCTTATCTGTGGTAAAAAAGTGATAGGCCAAAATTATTACTTTAGAATGACTTCGACGAAACCGAAAAATGTAGCCAAAAAATACTCTAAAACAGCCTTAATGAGGACATAATATATAAAGAAATAATTAATAACAAAGACATACTTCAAAGCCGCATTCGGATGCGAGCTCCCTGAGGACATCTCCGGCGCTTGAACTTCCAGCAACGAGAACATTTCCACCATCATCGATAAACTGAGTTATCCCCTCGATACTAATGGACCCACCAAACTCTAGTACTGAAGGTGCGAAGATAATCAAGTTCTTGTACAAGTATTCCCCATATTTAGACAAAACCAAGTTGGAATCGTCAGCCGACTTGAAGGTAAGCGAGTAACCGCGATCTGAAATAAATAATATCATTTATTAGCCACATTTTTATGTTATTTTCACCGGCTACTTGGTTGTTACATTGCAGAGGGCTCACTCCTACCTTGTAATGACTTAAAGAAGATTGTGTGCGTCTCTTTAATCGCCAAGTTATCTAAAAGAACTAACGTTTCGGTGTTCGCACTTATGTATTTTATATTTAATACTAATAATATCAAAAATGATATTAATTTAGCCATTTTCAGTTGACGAGCAAAACCTTATCAAGCGGAGGAATATGTTTGACGTGTTCACCTTACACCGGTACCGTGACGTCACGGTAAAACAATATTTTCCCAACTCTTATAAAACATATTTCCCAATTTCAATACTTTATTTGCTGTATCTATTTTATATAATAATTTACATTTTCGCAACGTCTAGTTACTCTGATTGAAAATCACAAAGACTACTAGAAGATTTTGACTGGTTTTTAGTGCTTTACTGCAGGCACTTACTAAAAACGTATGCCTACCTATGTAAAAATATCGTCCAAATAATTATTTAGGTATATAATAAGTACATGGAAAGGTATAATTTACTATTCAAGCAACGTCGGCAGCCTCCTAGTTTAGCATTTGAGGGAAATAGGAATAAAAAACACATGAAGAGGTAGATAAAAATATATTATGAAAGAAAACACTGTTACGTTTTTTACATTAGAGAATATTTTTAGATTACAAATTTTTTACTACACTATTAATAACACAAAATTTATAATCGTACCTTCCTTTTCGCTATCATAATTTTTTAATTTTATGATCATAATAAAAAACCCAACAATTATTGTAATATCTACCTTTAAAAAGTTATTTTAAAGTATTTTAATAATATAATATACATTTAAAAGGATTATTAACATTCTTAATTTTATAAATTAAATATTTAAAATTGTGACAAATAGCTGATTGTTTTAAATTTATAAACAAATTTATAAATATTTATTTTGACATGGATAGTTTTATAATCCATTTGATCAACCTTTTCATTAAATTGTACGAAGCACGTATATTGCTGTGATATATTATTGACAGATGGCATTGTGCGGTGCTCCTATCGTTAGCTAGAGGGCTTGTGTTGTAATATCAAATTTGTCAAAATATTCAAAACATTGCCTGGTGTTTAATACGCTTGTTGTATATTGCACTCCATACGTAACATATTGCTCTTGGCCACTCTGGTGAAATGAACCTTCAGACAATCCTTCACTCAAACTTATTTCGTTGATGTGAAATTGTAGAACGGCTCTGAAAGCCTCTCGTCATGATGGGAGAGGCGCCTTATTTAACTTGTTTGGCAGTTTACATTTTATCATTCAATATTATAACGACGAATTCGAGAACGTCAACGCTATGGAAGTTAAACACCGAAGAAGGAAAGATCATGGAAGCTTCCCCTTTCAGACAAGTTAGTAAATCTGTAGCTTTTCTCCCCTTGATTTTGTGAGCATGGATTTCGTTTAGACAGCAATAACCATATTCTTGTATTTGCTTTGTATAGGTTGTCATGGAAGGTATGGAAAGCCAGAGAGTGATGGAAGATGATCCCATTTTTAATATAATAACTTCGACTGTCATCTTTGGACAAACTTGGACGAAGCAAGGGTTTGATTTGTTCTGCACTGACTGCCAGCTAATGGAACAGCAAAGACGTTATCATAATACGTATGTTGTCTTTTCATATTCTGTAAATGTTGTTTGCTTAGAAGTTTTCTATCCAATGCCACTGACTTACATGTGGTCAACTTTATATCTGTTGATCTCGGACTTGACATACAAAATATATTTTGATATGTTTCCTGTTTGTTAAAATTGTACATTTTTACATTGTAGTGTAAGTTTTAAAATGACAAATATTGATTTTAAAACACAAATTTATCACTTGATATAAAGAATGTTCATTTTTATAAATTTAACATACCTTTTATTCTTAATTGGAATAGCCAAGAAAATATAAATAGACTGTGCAATTAAAACGTCTAATGCATGATTGAAAGTAATATTGATTACTTATGTAAATATTGTCATTATGATATATTATTTTGTTTATCCTGGCTAATAACAACAATAATAATTTTTACTTGAATGTTTGTGTATTTTTCCTAAAGGTCATCATTTGATCAAAATGAAAATTATGATTCAATTTCCAATGAAGAATCTCAATCTGATGGAATAGATGAAGAATTTCTGGACTGTGGAAAACCTGTCAATTTTACATACTATGATAATTTGGTTGGCGTTGCAAGAAGACACAGGCATCCTAATGTTCCAGAACCACAGGTATATCATTTTTATTGAAATGACTAATATTTTACATTATGAAATTCAAATTGTAAATAGTGTATCCACTGTTATTGTGTGTACTGAATCTATTGTTGTGTATTTCATTTTAAAGGCAAGGAGCTCTTAGTCTAGCAGTAAAAAGTGCTTTGACTTTTAATCAGAATGTCTTGTTTTTAGCTCATGTTTATGGCCCTATATAAATAGATTAGTGAACAGATGAAGAACCGTAGTTGGTAGAACAAAGGACAACCACGAGCGGTGGGGAATGCTTTCGCAGGGAGAGTCACTCTTGTGCGACTGTGGTAACCTGCAGACCGCCTCACACGTAAGATCCTGCCCCATGTACCTAACTAGATGCACATCGAAAGACCTAATGCTGGGCAACACACGGACCATCAATGTTGCGAGATAGTGGGCGGAAACAATTTGACGTTGCTGACACAAAGAAGAAGAGAATAGATTTGTGTTGAGTGATGCCCCTTGGGAACGCTGGAGTCTTTTAATAACATCAGCAATATCTGGAACACGTAGCTATACTTGATCAATACTAACTGTCAACTATACATCCTTCTACATAAAGGCAATGCACCCATATAATGGGTTTTGTAAAAAAATGCCTGTGTAGAATACTGGGGTATGATGGTTTAACTTTACAAGGAATGACGAGGTAAGGTAGCAAGACTCGGCAACCTTCTATACTAAAGTCAGTTATGAGATTAAGGTAAACAGGCTGGGACATTTACTTCCGGTGCCGCAGGAAAGCATAGACTACAGATGACTACTCTTTCTTCAGGCCCTCGGACTCGCCATCTTGGAAGGCTGTCGGGAACTATGCATAGAATGTACTCGGTAGAGCTCTAGGAGCCATAACTGATATGGAATGTGTCGAAGATCAATGCGGCTGACAGCCTTGTGGCACAGTTTGTGATAAACATTTTCTGAAGCTACGAGAGTTTATATGGAATGATGACGCACACACTAGCTGATGTTGTTGGGTAATTTCTGCAAAAGTCGACCGTGCCCTGCACCAAACCCCTTTTCTAGTCACAAATTTATCTAAACTTATCCAAGAAAGAGAGTGTAGACGACCACTTCATGCTACTTCAATTCACTTCAGGCCTACTTTCGTAGTACTTCGCCAAAGTAATTCGTAATGGTGTTAATACAGTCCTGAAATCGGCCAACAATTATATTAGTTAAACACACTTGACTACAATAATAGAATGAAATGATTTATTAGTAATATTTAACCAAACTGCATGTTGTGTTGTACACCACGGGTGGCACAAACAGGTTAATATGTCATCAGTGAGACCATTATTTAAAAAAAATTAAGATTGATATGTGGGTTTATATTTTTTTAGGTCGCCCTCATATTTACAAAAAAGAAGAACTACAAAAATGGGGGCACAGTCACTGATTTTGATGTCAATGCACTTGAGCGACGGCTCAAGAAAGCCAAACGTGAGAAGCCAAAATCTGTACAGCTGTATAATCAGATTGGTAACTTTTGGCGCATAAAGGGAGACACGCGTCAGTCCATAGAATGCTTCCGCCGAGCCCTAGCCGTGTCTCCTCACAATGCAGAGGTAATACTAATTTATTACTATTTTTATTTAAAATATTGCTCTTCAAGATTATTGTGTATATAGCTTGATTGCCAAATATTTCAAAACATTCGGGTCAACTTTACACTTAATTTTTGTAAATATTTTAAGAAATATTAAACAGGTTTCGTCTCTATTGACTACTGCATGAACAAAACTTTACTAATTATACGTGTTGTAATGTATATTTTTTAAAATTATAACCTCAATTATTATTTTTTAGGTTTTGCTGAATTTAGCTCGGGTTCTATTCACTCTGCAATATCTCGATGATGCCATATACCTGACTCGACGTTCCCTGGAAGTGCAGCCGCCGGACCGGAGCGCCTGGCAGCAGTACTTTACTCTCGGAGAAATATTTAAGGCGTACGGCCATTATCAGGAGGCTTCGTTGCATCTCCGCCATGCTTTAGACTTGAGACCTGACTTTGAACCAGCCCTGGTGGCTTTGAGGGAGATAGAAAGCATCCCCGAGGCAACCATTCATGTTTACACACTGATCATCATCATTTGCTTGGTATGTGATAATTACAATTGTGTTGATAAATATTAAAAACCACTGAGTCCACATTTCGAAGAAAAAAAAAAAAAATTATTAGTTCGAGTTGTATATTATTCAAAAGAATATGTATTTCAAAACCTATAGAAGTCCACTTTTTATGTAATAAATTGTTAAGGTTAAGTGGACTTACTAACAAAAGTAAACTTTTTTAACCCTTTAGATATGACAATAATAGTTTACAATTATTAAATATACCGGAATTGACTATTGATTTCGAATAACTATTCATTGTGATCATTATCATATCTGATTATACATTTTGTATTTTTTTGTTTGTGAATTGTTTATGAATTTAAATAAAAAATGTACATTAAAAAAATCATGCTAAAATTATGATGTATCTCTAATTGCCTCCTTCAAGACTGTGGGTCATGCCACTAATAATCTCATAAGAGTATATTAGGTTTATCCATTATCTTCTTTGGTGCTATTTTAGCAGTAAATTATATTTCTTAATTTATATATTAAAATCCATTAAAATTTACGTAAACTGAACAAGAAATTATTTGATTGTACATCTCTATTGATACAGTGTGAACCCATTAGAAATCATCATAATCTGTTAACAATGTATTCACTAGAATACATAGGAATTCAGCGTTTTTTTATAAATGAATAAATATTAATGATAATTGATAAGTTATTTAATGAATAAATTTCTGTTTCATAAATTAATTGCTGGCTTACAAATGGTTATACAAACCCTTAATTAAGTACCGTAGACCGGTGAAAGATCACAGATCACAAGTTTAATACTGTCTCTTTATAAATAGGTGATGGGAGTACTTCTGGTTATCCTGTCATCGGTAGATGCAGGCAATGAAGCAGAGGAACATAAAATACAACGCCATTTTAATCGAGCAATGGCCATGAGATCTCTCCGCAGCATGGCGATACCTCCATCAAGAGCATTACGTTCTAAAAAAGGGGGTCCGTAGATATCCTCCAAGTCTTAAATACTAAACAAGCACACTTCTTTGCTACTTCTTGTCTCTAATACATCACGACTGATGCGTGTAAATTAATTAGTTTTATCTATTTATTTTATTTTCAGTGTTGCACTGTCATTGGAATTCTTAATATTCCTAAATTTCACTTTTGGAGTCATCTACATTAAATAAATCCCTTCGTAATATTTATAATATGTGTGACATATCAAATACTTAAAATATTGAATATACAGACGTATCCGGTACCCAGAGATACCCACAAGAACCGGAATGTAAGAACAGTGCTTCGAGTTGATAAAACTACATTCAAATAATATTGATTAAAAAACTGTTTCAATGTTTCTTGGCCTATCCTTGGTATGACTGGATACAAAAGTATCAGTAAAAAGAAATTACTTAAAAATAATGCATCAACCAAAAGTTTAATTTTAAGATTTAGAGCTATACCGTTATGCAATGTATTGTTTGTTGTATTGATGCCCCTCTAACCTTTGTGATTAAAAATAATAGTTTTTTATGCTGATAGAGGTATGACTCCCATTTGAATAGAATCCAAAAGAATGATAAAGTATATTGTAACAATGAATTAAATTATTATTTATAAATTTTACCTGGATTATTTATTGTTTACAAATTATTACTCTAAGGAATAACTGTAAATAGAACAATATTTTTATGTACAACGCTCTCTACATTTTTATAAATAATCTTTTGTTTATGGTGATTTTATCAAAGTAAGATACAGTATGAGATCATTATATTTTAATAAACGTCCTTTCATATTCACAAAGTGAAACGTGACTAATAATAAATAAAAATATGTTTCTGCCATAATGAATCAAGTCTATATTTGTTAGATTTATTTTCGAATGTCGATTGTTGGTAGAATTTCATAATTTCCACTAGGATTTTTTGTATCAGTTCCAGGATTATTATTGATGACGTATTTCAGCTTCACCAAGAAACCATTCTCAAGTAGCTTGACAATGGCTTCTCAACGAAGCCGAAACATTTCATTAAATACAATTGTGGAATTTATACTAAAAAATCCTCTGTCAAATATTAGCTTGATCAAGTTTATTTATTTATTACTCGGTAGTGAAGGGGCAGTTTTATAATAATGCCATATTTTGTATTGTATCACTGCCGTAGAATATGACTTGTTAAATGTTTAATCTTCTATAATATATTTCATTGACAGGGCAACACTGCAGATTGGATAAAAGCATTAACGCCTAAATGCGCTTTTAAAAATTAAACACTTAAATCGTAATTTTGTTATTTAATTAAATGTTAGAATATAATGTCTATTACTTAAAAGTTGTGACAAAAAGAAAAATGAATTATGTAGAAAAGAGTAGAACCAAATGTGAAAATGTTTAGTGGGATTTGCAACGGTTGATATGTACCTGTTATTTTGCTATTATTGTCATGTCCTCATTTTTGACATATTTATTAAAACCAAATGTTCCATATGAATACGTTTTTTCTTCTCCCAGATATGTATAAACATGTAAGCCATTCATGTGATGTCAATTTTACCATTAACCACTTCATCGCCGCATGTTTGTATACACCATCACTTAAATATCTCCCAAACTATCGAAAAATATCAATCCATTTTGGTTTAATATTTTTTAATATTCATAGATGTCTTGAGAAAATCGAAATTAATTTTGAAATACATCTTTGGAATATTGCGAACCGCGCATAGCTGCGCTTATGGCGATCGTCTACGTAGAGCGCACATGTGTGCTTACGGCTATCGTCAGGTTAAAGAAGAAACGAAGTACCAGACATCCCTCAGCTGCTGTATTTCGTTTCATTTAAAGTCAACTCTGCATCATATAGTAAGCAGTTAAAGGTTCTCCCAAAACAAGATATTGCATTTATGATTTCAAAATGTAGTGTTTAGTTACTCTTATAGAATTGATTTCATATAATATTCAAATATTAAAATCTTGAAAAACAAAAACATGAATTATGTTTAAAAATATTTTATTAGTTAATATGTTTTCAGAAAAAAAGACATTCTAAAGGGACAAACCTGAGATACAATTATTTTATTTTTGAAAGTCAATGATGAATGTTAGGATTCCATGGGTAGGAAGGAGTTACTAATACTTATTTTACAAATTTCATTTAATGTCTATTTTTTATAAACTGCAGCTTAAATGTATTTAAACATAACATTTTTTTATGAAATTATTTCTTAAATTAAATTTAGTAAAAACTACTTAATGCACATGTTCACGTGTATGTCCTGTCACAGATGTTTAACTTTTAGAATAAGACAACATTGATTAGAGTTTTAAAATAAGCGACTTATAGCCGATCAAAGAGTTTCCTTGACAGCCCAAATAAAAAAATATGCATAAGTAGGAGGAGTTATTATTCACTTTAAGCACATTATTTACGTTTGCCTTCCTCGGTATGTAATGCTTCAATATCTCAGTTTAAGCTGTATCGTGGATTCCGAGGCGGAAGATGTCGTGCTGGAGGAAGAATGTCTCTCCGAGGGGCTTCAGCACGAACACTTGACAGTAGGGATGTGGTGGATCTTCATCACACTGAAAAACAAAACCAAAACCATTTTAATACATAAAAAAAATTAAGTAAAAATCTTGATTATCAATATTGGTTTAATAACTATTGTTATAAGCATATAGCCTTAGAAAATATGAGATAAATTTAAGTATACGTACAAAAATATAAATTATAATTGATTCCAATGGCTATATGTGATAAAAATATGCTTTTAATAATCAATACCGTAGTGGATTTTCATTTGTACATTTAGTTAAAAAGATATAATCGTTTTTATTACTTAAAATTTGTTTAACTATAATAAATTATTCAGAAAAAAGTAAGCTTTGCTTGAAAACATTTATGTATTTTGCTAAATAAAAGCCAACAAGTAATGGGAGTATTCATGTCTTTTGGGGATAGAGCCGTGCTAGGTAAATTGTTTCTTCTGTTGCTTCAACAACTATTGCAGAAGTCATCATCAGGATGTGATGTGCAAACGATAATAACACCTGCAACAATGTCAACTTCAAAACGAAAATCAATTCTCCACACGAGGTTTGACCCAAAAGCCATAAATTCTTAATGCGATAGCAAAAAATTATGAAATTACATAATCGAGTTCTAATATACTTTAGATTTTAATAATTATACTATCATAATTTTTAATGGATAGTAAAATGATAACCATGGATACTAACAAAGAACGTTGCTATACAGTTTGCCATGCAACCTAAGGATAGTTTCTTTAAAATTATAATTTGCCGGTGGGTAAAGCTCAAAGTGTTTGCTTTGCAAGCCAAAGGTCGTGGATACGATCCCCGACAGAATAAAAAATATTTTAATCGAACTCTAAAATACCCCTGGTAGGTGTGAATTTGATCCCTCACCCGTAAAATGCCAGTCATAGCCTATTAATTAAAATTAGTGGTAGACGAAAGTCGTCCCATGAAGATCACCCATTTATAGTAAATTCCTGTAATAATAAGGATGAAGCATGATTCTCGGGCTGTAGTCTATAACATTGGCGGATCAACACTCCACATACAATGCTTAGCGATATGCATTATGGTAAGCGTCATAGAATTCCACAGATGAGACTTCAGAATTACTATCACTATCTGTCGGTATTCTTCTGTATGTGTACATTACATTAAAAAAAAGGAAAATTAACCCCTAGAGACGAGCGTGCCCATAGTAGTTACTAGTGTGTACTTACCCCTACTTTGGTCTTTTTTCTAACTGAACATCGTAGCTATCACTCAATTTAGATTAAGAAGCGTCTCTACAATATTTATTATATATATCAGTATTTGTATAGTGCTTTTTTATGACCGAATGGTCATTCCAAAAGCGGCAACCACGGCAACAGAAACAACCACAGCAACGGAAACAACCACAAAATACCATTGTGATGTCTTTTATTTTACAGAACAATTATTTCCACCAATTGTCTTTTAACACTTCATATGTTTTGATCATCAAATATAACAATATGCGACCCTGTGAGGACTAGCGTGACCATGCGGTAACATATAATAGATATTCTGTTAAGGAACCATTGTGTATTTTGTAAAATAATATTTTTGCTAGACGTATGTATTCATAAAATAAAGTTTAAAAAAATATTTTTATCAAAAAAAAATTGTCTTTCGAGGGTTACAAAATTTAACATTATTTTCTGAGCAAAACAAAAGAATATAGACCATAATAATGTAGTGATTATCAAATTGAAACCAAACACTAGACTGCTGTCAATATATTAAGCAAAAACACAATTAATAAATACTCATATTTTATATTGATAAAAACAAATTAATTACATGAGAAAATTTCATTCATTTTTGTATATTATTAAAGTGAATGTAAAATTCCAAAAAAAGTATATACAGAAGATATTTTATCAGAAAAAACTCCTTAATGCGGTTAGTATAAAAAATTAAGTAAAAGTTAATTTGAGTTTTGGATATACATATTGGTAAAACAATAGACGTACTGCATAACATTGAATTAATTTAGCACATCAAGAAAGTAAAATACATTTTTTATGAATGTTTTAAGATAATCCTTATCACCAATAATGGGTTAAATATTTTAGTAAATTGAAATATTTTTAATAATACAGTTACTATTAATTAATGTGTAAAAGGGAAAAATTAGTGGAAATAGTCAATCCTTCATTCTGGTTTTACAAGTTGAATAGATGATTCATAGAGTATTATGAATGAAAGAATGTACGTTGAGTACACTTAAATTTTTTAAAATTATAATTTTACATTCCACACAGTAAACATTTTTAATTTGTTATTTTTTAATTAATATAAAATTGTAGTAAAAAAATCGATTAAAATATTTTCAGCACATTTTATTATCACTCAAAACTTTTTTTTTTCTTTGATAACGTTTTTTTATTGAAATTAATGAGGCATATGTAAGGATTATACATATATATATATATATATATATATATATATATATATATAATCCTTACATAATACTACAAGTAAATAACTATATGAAAAATATAGAACAAAAATCTACCAAGTAATTGAAAGGTTATGTTTCAATGTAATCATCAATATTAACGCAGTCAATTTTTTAGAAAAGGTGGGGACGTTCTATTTATATATATGAAGCTTATTTCATTCAACATAGTTTGCTTGTATGTGAATGTGTCTAAAGGAATAAGATTTGTTTTAAAGTCATTTTGCTATGAATATGCTCATTATGACAAAATTAGATAATATTATATTGTAATAATGAAAAGAAAAAAACTTTAATAAAAGTTCTTATTTTTCATAATTGAAGTAGAATTTACTATAAATTTCTGAGTAGTGCAGTGGAATCGTGCAATAAAAAAAATAAAACACATTTACACAGTAAGACTTTAATAAAACGAGTCTAGGAAAGTCAAGTAGCCAACAAAACATTAGTGGTCCTTTAGATTTAAAATTATTATCATTTTTATAAGTCTTTAATTTCACACCTCACTCGTTCTATTTTGGTTGCACTGTGTAAGCGTAGATATTATAGAAAGAAAAGCAAATGTTAAATAAACTATTAAAAAGAGAAGGCAATGAGTGGAGGGTAGTGCAGGCAAGGCAACATGGTGGTGCTGATCAGACTGCTCTTACAGATTTGTAGGTATTGGGGAGTGGCTGGGACTGGCTACACGGTGTCGTGCAGCGCTAGCCTGAACATGTCGTGTTGGACGTAGAAAGATATTCCTATTGGCTTCAACACAAAAGTCTGAAGGTAGGCGTGGGGCTGATCTTCATCTGTCTGGTTTTGAAATAAGAATTTATATCGCTACCATCAAGACAATTTATAATTCAAAATGAAATAATAACCTAACACATCAACGAATTAGAAACAAAATCAATATTTCATTAAATTTTATTAAAAAATGATGTCTCTGTATCAATGTTCGCAAAAAACATACACAAGGTATGTTTTATTGACATCAGCTCCATTACATAACCATTCATGAAAAACAGATCAAATTCATTAGTCAATAAAGTTGAAAAAATATATGACTCATGTCTTGTTTCATCATATTATTTAAATAATAAAAGTGACTAACCTATTTTAAGAAAAAACTTATTGAGTTTGCTTGCGTTACACTAATATGTACTCATAAACGGTTTCAGATACTAAAATTATGCAAATACAATTTCAAGTGACAAAACATAATAGAGAATTAACTCACTTGCAATCTGCCGAGAACATTAATTAAAACTCCGCCGTCGAACATGGGTTGGGAATCTATCGCTGTGATTATTCTATTTATCTTCTGAAAGGTCAGACCCTGAAAAGACGAGCCAAAAAGATAAGTTGCGAACATAACCTAAAAGCGACATATCAACAATAACGTATAATTGTGACACTTACGTTTAATTTTTCCATAATTTTTAAAGATCCCTGTATCTGCTCTCCTTCGAATGTCATAAACGAAGTCTCGGTCTGAAAGGTACAAATATTTTTATAAATATTTTCAACGATTTTCATATCTGACAGGAGATTTGAAATTGCATACATACATTGTACATATTAACCAGCGAGTGCCGTTGGTTTAAGTCGTCAAATAAGGCATAATATTGTTGGACGAATCCTTTGCCGATTGCTTCGTAGACAGGATTTAGTGCCATATTAACTAAATTATATAAAGAGAACAAGAAATACAACAGAACAGGGTACGCCTAGCACCGATACGGCATGCCTCGTGCAACAGCACAGCACTCTACACTCAACTCGCGGCGCCTTGCTTACACTCTCAGTCAAAGTCGCAGCGCGCGCTCCCCGCACACTCGCGCAAGGACAACACGGGCAGCTTGAAGGTGGCTTCCAAACCTCAAAAATATATTATATTACAAAAGAAAATCTTTTATTTTCATTTTTATAGATTATTTAAAATTAATAAAAATCTTTCAATATTTTTAAGATGTATCTTTTATTAACATTGTATCTTGTTAATTTATAAAATCAAGTTAATGTTATGAGTGACAAATAATGGTACTAAATAGCGTTCCTCATCAATTTTTTTTAAGCATCGGCGAAATGACACAAATATTTTAGTAAGCCAGACAATATTTTGGTTTAATTTAACATAATCTAACTATAATACATTTATTTTCTTTAAATTTAATTTATTTAGGGCCAAAAAAATATATGTTTTTTTCCATTTTATTCAGCTTTGAAAATGGTATTTTAATTTATATTAAGAAAGTCACATCAATATTGATAGTAATCATAAAAATTTTGATTTTTTAAAATCCGAATCACAATGCGAAGTAGAAAAATGTATATTTTTAAGTGGACCATCATATTGTTTCCTTGAAAAAATGTTAGAATTAAAAAAGTTGTTTTAGATATTAATGTTTTTTTTTCATGAACAGAGTACGTATATGGTAAAAATCTGCTTTTGATACAAAAAATTTAAAAAATTTACCATCCCTAGATCCCCTATGAATTTTGAAACGTCTATTTTAGGATGAAGAGAGTTACAAAATTGTCTCGGTGACAAAAGTTACTATTGTGCGTTTGCACTTTTCATTATTTCGTTATTGGATTGATTTCTAACATAAAAATGTAAGGTTTTCTTAAACTAGAAAATTTATTATTAATAATTAAATATACATATACTATACAAAAATTATTTTTTTCAACGCGTCAATCCAAACACAAAAATAACGGCAGAAGCGGGATGCGAACCGCGGACCTTGGAAACCAACTATGCCCAGGTATTCATACCGCTCAGCCGACTGGGCTATTACTGTGCCTGGACCGACTCACGTTGAAACTAGTATTCATGTCATTGTTATCATCGTATGATAGATGTCGCTATAGTATATATTCAAAGTATGTATATTTTTATTTTTTATTATTCAATCAGTCTTCATTTATTCACAAGCTTAATATTATTACTTTCCGACAGTCTATTTATTTTAGTAAGTACCACTCGGTTCTCATCCATTCAGTCTATAGTTTGTCCGGTTTAGTAAGTACCACTCGTTTCTCATCCATTCAGTCTATAGTTTGGTTCGAGACCCGAGTGGTACTTACTAAAATAAATAGACTGTCGGAAAGTAATAATATTAAGCTTGTGAATAAATGAAGACTGATTGAATAATAAAAAATAAAAATATACATACTTTGAATATATACTATAGCGACATCTATCATACGATGCTAACAATGACATGAATACTAGTTTCAACGTGAGTCGATCCAGGCACAGTAATAGCCCAGTCGGCTGAGCGGTATGAATACCTGGGCATAGTTGGTTTCCAAGGTCCGCGGTTCGCATCCCGCTTCTGCCGTTATTTTTGTGTTTGGATTGACGCGTTGAAAAAAGAATTTTATGTATAGTATATGTATATTTAATTATTAATAATATTATAATATAGTAAAATGATCTATAAAAGTAGATTAGAATATTGAAATAATAAAATAATATTCTAATAAAAATTTAAAAAAATCCATATAGAAAATTTATAATTGTCTATGAGTTGACAGCTTAGTTTTTGACATTTGTTAGCAGATATCGTATATAAGCCGTTTTATTTGACCATTATATTGTTTTGGGTAGTCTAATTAATTAAAAGGTATGTCTATATGTTCTTTTGTAAACATTAGTAATATTAGGCTATGTATATAAAAAAAATGCTACAAATTACTTTTACTTACTACTATTAAAAAATTATGTATTTTAGGTTATATTTTTATTTTATAAATATTTTTTTTATAAATCTTTATTTCTCTGGACCTGAATCATTATTAAGTATCGCATTATAATAATTTTTATTTGATTAATAATAACTGACACTAAACACACCTTTTGATTTAATGTGTACAGCTAAAAATGTCATTAGCTGATGAACTATTGGCTGATCTGGAAGAAAATGACAATGAGGAGTTGGAGTCACTTATCGAGGCGAAGACATCTGCTTCGGGAGAAGATGCTCGAGCCAAAATGTTTTCATCCAGTGCAACTGTTCCCATGGAGATAGACATAAAAAATGTCTCCATTAGAGAATTGGCGAAGTTGCGGGATTCTCCGAGACTATTAAAGGTATCCATTTTTTTGGACATTTAAAATATATTTATAGTTATGTTAGCTACTATTATCCTTCACTGCTCCCAAGTTCTCTTTTACAACTGGAGTGCGGCCGAGTATATTCTATGCATAGAAGAATGAGAGCTGTAATCTTTTCTCTACTAGTCCTGTTACAGCGATACATGTAGGATGGATGTCAGAAGTTGCTGCTAATAGCATTTCAGAATGTCAACAATATAGATTACTAGGATT
Source organism: Glossosoma conforme (assembly GCA_022606575.1). NCBI lineage: Eukaryota > Metazoa > Arthropoda > Insecta > Trichoptera > Glossosomatidae > Glossosoma > Glossosoma conforme. The sequence goes on along the minus strand of JAGTXR010000041.1, from coordinate 999,088 downwards.
ATGTATAAAATGCAACAGACAGACCTACTTGTAGCAGTGATAAGTGTGTTCTTAAGGCTGCTGCTCATTGAGAGGCTTAATTATTCTTTTATGCAAAAATCTAATTTTTCCTTTTAAATAAATGTAAACAATAAGTGATACATTTAAAAATTGCAACTGCGGTCATTACAGCAGTTGCAATTTTTGTGTTGATAGATAAATAATATTGTATTTTTTAATTTTTATATTACTTTATTTTTTAGGTTATGAAACAAATTGGTGAAAATTTTGATAAGATTCCTAAATCGTCTGATGTTGTTGGATTAATGGAAGCTGACCCTGAATATCAACTTATAGTCGAAGCCAACAATATTGCTGCTGATATTGATTCGGAAATAAGTATGATTAATTATACATTTTTCAATTTGAAGTAATGTTATAATATTTATATAAGTATATTCGTATGATTTTGAATGACCCATGAATTGCAACATTATTTTATTTACTATTTTCATGTTTTCTTTACCTTTTCCTATTATATGGGTTTTTTGGGAACATTCATATTCAAGTATCTACTCTTACTTATGGTCTATGCAATCTGAATTTATAATATATTAATGTTTTTGTACATTGTTTCAGCTATTATTCATAGATTTGTTAGGGATAAATATCAAAAGCGTTTTCCTGAATTAGAGTCTTTAGTGTTGGTACCATTGGAGTATGTCCGTACAGTAAAGGAACTTGGAAATGACTTAGATCAAGCGAAAAATAACGAAACACTGTTAGGATTTCTTACCCAGGCTACTATTATGGTTGTTTCTGTTACTGCATCAACAACACAAGGGTAAAGTCATTATTTATAAACTATTTATAAAAACATTAACAATATGAGTATATTTTAAATTATATTACTGCAGTTTTTCCAAAAGTGGTCAGTATATAACTTTGATATACTTAAACAAATCATATTGCAAAGTATTTTGACACTTATATTATGTTTTACTAGGGTTTTGTTTAAATTTTATTTTCCAGGCAGTTGCTAACCGATGAAGAGAAACGAGAGATAGACGAAGCTTGTGATATGGCTGTGGAGCTGAACAACTTTAAACAAAAGATATTTGAATACGTTGAGAGTAGAATGACATTTATAGCTCCTAACCTCTCCACAATCGTAGGTAAGAATTTCAACAAAAATGAAGAATAAAATATAAGTATAGGTTAAAATTACTTTTTGAAATGCTTTTCCAATACCGCCTAATATTTTTACGTTTAGTCAAAATTTAACTTGATACATGGCATGGTAAAAGACTGAAAAAGCTTGTGCAAATTTCTTTCGTATGTTTCTCAGCTGGAATCACAAATAGTAGAAGTGAAAACATCAATAAATAATGGCACCATAAAGTTTAGAAGTCAGGATCTTTGCCTCGTTCATTTCTGCATATGAAAGTTGAAGAGTGAATTCTATGTATCATTGTCTAAGTCCTTCTATAATGACACTTGCAGAAATGTCTTCTTCATCTTCCATATTTGCACCATAGCTTAAGTATAAGTTAGTTACAAATTCATTCCACATTGTTTTGTCAGATGCTATTACTCTAGTTTTGTCCTGCACCTGGTGCTCTGGCGAGTACATACTATGAAAAGTTTCCGATAGCCTATATGATTATCTCAGAAGCTAGCAGTATCCAAAGCATTTTTGGGTCGTTGTTAATTATTTTTTTTGGAGGAGATTGAATGATTAACCCGACTCTCATGAAAACAGGATTATTTGATCTTAACGGGAAATCAACCCCACCCACGACAAGCGGTTTTCCGAAGCGGTCACTTATCGAAGTACAATTTGCACACAAAGTTTCTTACTTTGGTAATCAAACAAGACTTCTGGTGTCCAAACAACGACCATACCAAACTAGTCAACCATTAATATCTCTCCCAAATTAATGAAACAAAACCTTGTTATAACTTAGGGTTCGCCTATACTATTGTTTGTTTTGGGAGTCATTGTTTTATATGTGTATATATATTTTTAGGAGCGTCTACAGCAGCTAAGATATTGGGAGTTGCCGGTGGACTAACCAAGTTATCCAAGATGCCTGCGTGTAATGTTCTTTCTCTCGGTCAGCAAAAGAAGACACTTTCTGGCTTCTCCCAGGTGGCAACACTGCCTCATACAGGGTTCATATATTATTCTGATTTGGTACAGGACACCTTGCCGGTAAGCATTTGTGGAATTATTATTGTTTACGTATATCTAGCCAGAGAAGTTAAATTCCTAACACCTATAAAAAATAAGTTTTATTATTTGTAAGTTATATTAGGTTTTTATTTGTTTTACTTTTTATCACTAACGTATTCAATATTGCTATTAAAAAATTCGTGAAAAATGGGTTAAGAAAATGCTTGATGTCCACAAGTTTTTTTAATATCCAAGTACACGAAATATATAAATAATATAATTATTATTGGTTGCATATTATTGTCACAAAATTACAGTAAATATTATTAATGATTGTTATAAAACTTGGTTAACAATATTATAAGTATTTTTGTCATTTCACTCATTCATTAGTCATTATGTGCCGTGAGTTCCAGGATATGTCCTATAAATGTTTATACTTCATCATATTTATATTATTGGTGTAAAAGGAAAATATATTTTCTTGTATTTGGTTTAGGAACTGCGACGTAAAGCGGCTCGTTTAGTATCAACCAAGGCCACATTGGCTGCAAGGGTTGATGCTTGTCATGAGAGTGTAGATGGGAAAATTGGAAGACAACTTAGAGAAGAAATCGAGAAAAAACTGGACAAACTCCAGGTGAGTTTTAATAACTTGCCTGTACTTAATAAAACCTATCTTTGTTTTGTGATTAAATTATGAAAAGCGAATTTCTGATTAGATCATCATATTTATTTATATTCTAAGTAATTTGAATTAATTTAAGTGCATATAAATTTAAAGTCTATTTTAAAAAATGTTTTTTGTTTTTGTTAGTATTATTATCTGGTGAAAAACTGTTGATAATATCCTTTGTAACTTAAATTGAGTGGATTTTTTGATATTTAGTTAAAATTCCTAAAGAGGAATAGATAGACAAATTGTGTTTACTGTTATCATATGATCAAATACTTGGAGCATTAACGATGTGGTACCAATAAATACCTCAAATATATTGGTTTTTGTTTTTATTAACTTTTTTAAAACTATTCATTTTAATGATATATATGTTACATCGTATGTATTTTTATTATGAATGGTCAGATTGTCCATTAATCAACATAATCTTCAAAGACCCGACAATTTGAGAGATGTTTCTTTATTAATAATCCATTACTGTAACTATAGGTTTTTTGATATGTTTGACTTTATGTACAATATAGAATAATTTTCGATATTGCTAAACATTTTTTATTACATGATTGTATGTATTTTTTGTTAGGAACCTCCTCCAGTGAAGTTTGTTAAGCCCCTCCCCAAGCCCATCGAGCAGAGCCGCAAGAAGCGAGGAGGCAAGAGAGTCCGCAAGATGAAGGAGCGCTACGCCATGACAGAGTTCAGGAAAAATGCCAACCGACTCAACTTTGCAGATGTAAGTGAAATTCTTATTTTATTAATGATATAAAAAACAAATCTTTACTGACCTATGTCTATTTGCTACACATTTTTCATCAATGAATCTTCAAGCCTCCATTTCCTCTCCTCTTCACATACACCATCTCTCCTCATCCTTTCATTATTTGTTCATCTTACTGGAGGTTTCCAAGTTCTACTTATAAACGAAAAACAATGTTATTAATATTTTTATAGCATTTTATTGTCTATTTTCTTATTATTACATTTTTTTTATAATCTAAAAGTCGGGGATGTCTAACAGAAATCACTTGGTAAGCCAAATAAATTAATGGATGTCTTTGAAGGGCCAAACATAAATATTTCTAAATAAAAGTTCCTTGCCTTTTCTTTGTCGCCTTAGGAAATTTCTATTGGCGAAAATAACGATTCTCGCCTCCAGTTTATGCCTCCAAAAATTTTAATGCTTAAAAATTAATTAAAATTTAGGCCCACAATTGCTTCAAATTAGTCACATGTGATCCGCCGACCAAGATTTAGGCATCACTGGATTTAAGCATTAAGTATTATATAGTGATTTTTGCACATTTTTTCATTACGTTTTTTTGTTGGTGTTTCGTGACTTTTAATGCGATCCTTAAACAATTTAACTGTTGTTTTAAAAAAAAAAGGCAATTTTCGAAACTTCGTGATTTCTGTAACCGCTTCGTATAATTTTACGATCAAATTTTCAAAATAAATGTTTCGTATCTCCGATTTGTCCCTAACGAAGGCGAAGCTTTTCATTGCAATCGTTATTCGGCGAATGAAACGAAATGGCCGCCCATGTCAGATGGATTTGTGGCATTGTCAGTTTTCTTTTTCTCGGAGCGGACCATCCTAGTTCCGCCATTCCAGTCGATAAACTTTTATCCCGTCGTCGGTTTTTGCTGTTCGTCGGTGACGTGATGATTGATGCTCTGCGGCCGATATGGTGGACTTGACTTCTCACTATTTCCCACAGTGAGAAATTCGGTTGGTGAGCACTTTCGTTTTCACGCTCCAAGTTTGCCCGCGATTGTGTATCTAGGAACCATTATTCTCGCGGTCATAAATTTGCATGTTATCTAATTTGTATGCATCTTATACGTCCGTATTGCGGTGATATTAATGTATAATGTTTTGCTGTATAATATTTCAAAGTGTTTATCTTTGTACGGGTTTCATGACTGGCGGCAAACATTGCATTTGTTTACTGCGTCCGACTGTTATTTTATTTTGTGTGAATCCGTTTGCCTAACCGAGCAAGATAATGTCATAGTTTTAACAGATTTTTCTGCCAGATAACCATTAGAGAAGATGTATTTGGTGAACTGCGAGATATAATCTTCAGTTAGAATAAATTTGAATAGGCTGAAATCCCGCCTCGCGTGTCGGCGGTTAATAATAAATATTATTAAGCATAAACATGATCACGATTCTAAGATTAGATAAGTGACTTAAACGTACGATAGAGGAAAAACTAGTCATTTTATAAATTCGATTTCTATCTTACGGCCTGCGATTGTAAAGACCGCACAGTATCGAAATAATACCTTTACAGTCGATTCCGAGAGTCGGTCACTTTGTCCCGCTTTAAATGGACGATGCGGTCTTTTGTTTCCATTTTACGGCACGTATATAAAGGTATAATGTCGATTTTCCCAGGAGTGTTTATCGCATATTTGCATACTGCAATAATATCATAGCGGCAGTTGTGCCGATTGCTTTTTTTTGAACTTTCGATCTTTTTAATGCCCCGTCTCGTTCGCGCGGTTCTGAATGGACCATTGTATTATTGTACGGGTATGGTTAAACGCATTAATGGATGCGGTACAGTTTTACTATTTCATGAAATTTATTGCCACCGGTTCAGACGTGGCACTAACTTTGTGTGAGCGCCTTTAAAATTAACACATAGTAAATTGTTGGAATAGGAAAAAGCAATTTAGATTATTTATTATCAGAAAGGCAGTAATTATGATCTCCAAAGAGATCCATTACTTGCGCACGAGATTTGTTTTTTTTTGTATTGTTGGCGGTACGTATTTATCGCCAGATTTATAATTTTACGGAATCGAAAAAAACTACAGGCGAGAATTTTCGTTATTGTGCAAGAATATAATAAATCGTAATTTTTATTAATTTGTGGAAATTCAAGTATTATTAACAACATTTAAAAAAATCATGTTATGTTGCAAGATAAGCTCATTTCTTCGTTGAAATATGCAGTAATATTATAACTACCTTATCATATAAATAGTGAAGAATAATAACTGAATTGGGATTATTGTTTACATTTACAGACGATCTAGCCAACTCTAATTGGCTGTTTCACTATATTATATTCATTATATATATTATATTCATTAAAATTATATTAATGTAGCTTTGCACCGACGTTTACATTGATTTATTTCCACGTGTTATCCGACTAGTCACTAGTGTATGTGTTGCTGGCAGATGATGAAAAAACGGATTTTGATGAAATCCTAAAGGGGAATGATTAATTCACGGTAATGTTACAATTAGTACTCTGTGAGGTCATTTTCTTAAAGGAGTTGTCTAATTCTAACATCTTCCATACATTGGTCAACTACCTTAGCGGTTAGGTTATGTTTGGCTAGATTGGGGTTACGTTGATTTAGATTAGGTTTGATCTTACTTCACTTATTCTAGGAAAATCATCCCACAAAGTTGTAATTTAAAACCTTCTATGTGTTGATCGAATCTCTGTTTTCATAAATTACTTGCGATGTATACACATCACTGTCATCGTATTCTTTTGCACGTTTAACATATTTAATTCGTGAACTTTTGATTCGGCATAATGCAAGCGCGTGGATCGGAAGTCATGCATAATTTGCTGCCTCGTGGTCTAAAATTTGGTCAGTCAATACTCAACACTGTTTCCGAGTTTACCATCAGGAATACACGCTGCAGTAACTGTAAAAAATACTTCTACTAACTGATGTCGAATCGACAGTCCAAGTATACACATACATTGTACGCATTTATTTTGGTCGTCTCCGCAGTTACGTTACGCGTGCAAATAGATAATTAAAAACGATATGAATGCTCCAAACGATCAAAATGCCGATGAACGTTTTTTTTTGTTTGTATTAAAATCGTACAGGAGACAATGGTTTTTTTTATTGCGAAACATTTCGTCCCATACTTGCATTGTCTGTGTCTCGACTGGTGCTTGTTATTTTCGCCTGTCGGGCTTATCGTTCATCGGTCGCGCGACTTCTCGGATCTCGTGTGATTCGGTTGTACTTCTGATAGCTGTTATATTGTTGTCGTTTTTGTTCGGCTCGATTGTTTTTTTTTTCGAGTCTTTGCATTTCATTAGCAAAGGTCTGCGAGTGCCCGTTCTCTTTAATGGCCCGCACTTAGCGGCGGCGAGTGCGAAACACGGCCCGAAAGCGAGAACAGTTTTTTGATAATTTATATATATTTTTTCACCTCGCATTGTGAGAAAACTTAATGATGACGATCGAGAATTAATCGCTTAAAAATGTTTGGTTTCATTAAAAGATACACAGCATAATTTGATCACACTTAATTATGATTATATTTTTAGTTGAGCGTTTTGAAACATTAATTTCGTTTTGAATTATTTTATTTAGATCCAAATCGCTTCGAGCATAACCTATGAGATTTATTGATGTACAATATTGGTTCTTTAGAGAATATTTGATATGAATCAAATAAATATAGATAATTGCGAGTGGAATTTAATTACTGCCAATGAAAAAACTATTTTTTTTACATATAGTCTTGTATTTTCTTACAGTACATATTAATAATTTCACCGTTGAACCTGTGTGACTCTTATTGTTAAGTTGGTACTGTGACAAAATACGTGTGTTATGATATTGAATGGGAAAGGCATAATTTAACTGTTTGTGTCGTGAAGTGTCTAACTAGTATTGTACCTTCAGGTTTCACAGAACAACAAATGCGTATTAATGCGTAATTTTACAAACATTTCCCACATATTATAAGAGCTTGCAACTTCTAAAGTGCCATAGTAAAATGTAATGTCTCACTGTTCTTTTGAATTACGAGTAGGTATGAGTATAATGCATGTTTATTTGAAAATAAGAACGCCCATTGAGCTGTCATCTGCGGTAGCCCCGGTGGGTTTGGCTGCTTTCAAGTGCCCATATGTAAGAGACTATGGTGATCCGATTTTACACTTAAAAACTTCGAAGGAAATTTCCATTAATAAATTCATGAAATTATATAAATAAACGCATTAGTAATATAAATAATAAAAATATGATAAATATATTGAACGTAAAAACTTACGCCCCCAAATTAGCTGTTGAATTCGATCGATTGAATACAGTACATGTAATAAATAATGGCACCTAACGATTTCTAATTTACAGAACACACACGATCAGTCGGTTCGATTAGACTTTGTTTATCACTTTTGTCATGGACACCGCTCTTTCGTTTTTTCTCAATTGATTCCACCTGAATGGTTGATGTATGTTGACTTAGATCAAACGATTTATTCAGCTGATTTAATAACACATGCAAGTTTTTGAATTCTTTTCCAGCGTGTGTTTCCCCTCACATACATTTGGAAATTCAAGAAGCAGATCAATAAACACTTGCAATCATACAATCATTACATCTTTCCCGAAACTAGCGTCCCGCTGACCCGGTCGATTGTCATAGAGTCTGTAGAGGACTTAAACTCTATTGGTGGTCTTCTGTGTGTGTTTCTATAATTAAAAATAAGCGTTTTGAATATCAAAGAGCTTCAAAATATTAATAACGACGATTGACAATTATTCATGCATAAAATTAAATGAAGAGTGGCCTTCGTATTATCAAAGCTAGATATTATATAAATGTTGGTCACAAGTGCTGTCGTTAATTCCTAAAATGTGTCATCTCTAAGAAGAGTGACTGAGTCATGTTGAATAAATACTATACTTGTTAGAAAAGTATAACCAAAGTCCACCTCACATAGTGAAAAAATGGAAGGCAGAATAATTAATTTTAAACCAGTTTTTTGTCGTAGACGCATTATGCATATCGCTCACCAATTATATGATGATTTAAAATCTTCGACAGAAACGTAGGTAGTTAGTTAGTAACGTTTGTTCACTTGAATGAAAGTGAAAAAATATTTCTAAGGAATAAGTACATAATAATAACAACACAATTTAGTGATTTAGGACTAGAAAGAAGTGTGAATGCTGCAAGGTATCTAGTCTGTGAGGTATAAAGACCTCTAAAAGGTGAATTTTTTATCAGTTCAATACTACAATGGTTTGTAGAGGCTGCGAGGGAGACATGTCTTTTTAAAAGAAACATTAGCAGCAGTTGAATGTCATGGTCCTCTACAAACTCTTTAAAGTTCAACTAGGTACGTTAGAAGTGCATTAGGGAAAGATGCTTGAAAACGGTTCTACGGGTCTGACATTGATTTAGGTATACTCGTAGGTGCAGGGAGGATAAATTTAAATTGTTTGAAAAATAAATATAGCGATAAAAAAATACTTTCAATCGATCGAATCCAACTCGTAATTTCGGGCTCCTATCCACGGTTTGTTGTTGGATTCAAGAACTGTGCATATTTGTTAGAAGTTGTCCAGTTTTCTAGATACGAGTCTTATTGGTTCGTAGTGCTTTGAATAGTGATTAGCGTACTGGAAACTTGTGTAAAATAACACGGTAGATCGATGCCGTGTGATGATTGTGGTGATGATGATAAACGTTTGTCGCTTCTAAGGCAAGACTTTGCGTCTTCTTCGCGACGGGCGATGCACCGTCTTCGCCTTCTCCTCCACCGTCGGATCAGTTCAACGATCTCCGGAGCAGCTCCGAATTAGTTTTTTCGCCGTCCATTTCACATGAGAGTCAGCTCGCGCTGGTCCCCTCCCCGGTGTATCCGCCGGATTAGCGATGCTCCTACTGATAGCCGGCGGATTCCGCGGTCAGTAAACTTTCGCGAGAGACGGCGCGCCGTGTGAATAACTCCCATAGATGACGAGCGGCCATTAAAATATTATGATTGAACACATAACCTATTACGGGTGTGAAAAAATGTGAATGCATCAACTGAGAGTTGGAAGGATGGTTTCACGGCACTTGCCACAGTCAGTGCTTACTTGTTTACATGCACGTGCAGTTTTTAAAAACGTTTTCACTTTTGGATACAAACGCAATACTATTTAAAAAATAAAGTATTTTTATATGTAATTATTTTGTATAGTTACTAACTTTTATTAGTATTACCGGCAAGTAAGACTTATAGATAAAGCGCTTACTTACTAAGTCATAGGTTGTAGCTTTGATCCTCTACGAAGTTTAAAATATATATATATTTTAAATTAATCATTTATTAAATATCCTCGATTGATTTTAAAAGGACCATTATTCTGGAAAATCTCAGCCATTCCCTATTAATTAAAATTGGTGGTAGACGAATCTCATCTCGTAAACACTACTCAATCACAGTAAATCTCCGTAAAAATGGACGATGGGTGAAAGGCGGTTAGCAGTCTAGTGACTTTAACAGTTCAACACTCCTTATACTGGCCCCTAAGAATAACAAGCGTTATAGAATCAACGGTTGAGATTTCTCCATCACTGCCATGTCTGTCGGTATTCTCCTATTCTAGTATACATAAAAAGTAGACATGTTATTTTTTCAGTTTCTTCTGATACCCGTTCGATTTTCGTCTGATTTTACTTTTACATGCATAATATATATATATACGAAGTTGTGCGTTTGATATTTTTTTTGTGGATTATTTTAACTTTGTGCGGTTTACACAGTTTAATACAGTTTTTTATTTTTTCCTTAAATGACATTACAAAATAGATTACATTTCAATTCGTCATTAAAGTACATACAAACATAAGTGTGGCGATGTAAATTTATTGACACATTTAGTGTTAATGACCTCACACTCAGAACTAGCGTCAGGAGACTCAAGATAAATAGTTTGACTTGTAACAACAAAAACCCTATCAAATGTATATCATGATTGATACACAAATAACACGGCATTATTGTCACAAAATCAAACGTCCAACATTTTGCATCTATCAACAACAGCACTGAATCTAAAGCAACATTACACTAATTATGTCAATATCTTCACTTTAGTTGGTTTCAACCACTGTTCACTGCAATTCTTTCGTCTTACACGTATCCAGGGTTGAACGATGGTCCTTTCAGGCCACACTTCAGGCTCCATAAGAGACTCCAGCGAGGTCACGATGACCCCGACTTTGAAAGAAGTTGACAGCGTCCGTTTGCTGACAATCCTATTGTTGTGCTCTTTTTAACGTGAGAGCATTAGAAGGATGTATCAATTTAAAATACACCTAATATTTACTACCGTCACTTTGTATATGAGTATTATGAGCCTTCACGTGGCCATCCAGAGGGAATCCGGTGCTCCACTCACTGTGTAGTATAATAATAGTAATGTGGTGTATGTGTACATGCCGATTTATATTTATATTTTCTTTCTATTCTGCTTAACTTTTTTTTTGTATTTGCTTGGAATTATGTATGTAAAATTTTGATACTGGCACTAGTGGCTAAATAAATATTTTTTATTAATATTATTATTATTTTATCGAATACAAACGAAAATGATTATGTTATTATGATTACGTTCACTCAAAATCTGACAGTTCAATTGCCGCGTATTAACTTTTTTCTTATCGCCGTTAAATTTTGCACACGCGGGCCTTAATTTGAATATTGGCGTTTGAAATGTAACACCGATGCGAATATTTTCAATAAGAACGGGTTGGGCAACTTTCGCGCCCAAAGTAAGATTGATCAAGGCCCGGAAGGCAGTGCGTAAAAGCGTGCATAAAGGAATGTCCATACACAGGTTGTCATAAGAGTTACGCAACGAGGTGTCATTCGCCCTGGGTGATCGTAAAAGCCGAGGCTTTTCGGTCATAATTGTTTCCTGCCATTTCGCCATACTTCTGTAATCGATCATGAACTTAGACCACGCGGCTAGACATTTTTTTGCGGCGAACGTGGAGATTCGTCCGAGTGGAAAAGCGCCGGTTGCGGTATCGCTTTGATAACTTACTTAATAAATAACTGCCTATTTTATTTGTGTTTTTTTCTAATGACACAACTGTGGTAGTTATATAATTTATGCGGTCGAATATTGATATTGCGAATTATTATGCATTCCATATTAAAAATATATTCAATAAGCTAAAAAAGTGTTGTAATACATTTTGATCATTATACTAAGAGTATAGTGCATTTGCATACTTTTATGCATTGCTACTCATTCATATTTAAACATTTTCCATTTTTGGAAGTTTTTTTTAAGAATCCTTTCCAGATATCCATGCAAATAATTTCTGTAAGTTTCGTCGTAATCGGATGAACGGTATGGCAGTGCATAAAATACGAATAGAAATACAAACATTGATTGTTATATGAGCAATACTTTTAGTAAAAGTAATATTTTTTATATATATTTATATGTTAGTCGTTAGGATGTACGTTTGTGCACATTGGAACTGAAGAAGCTTTCATAGATTGCGAAACTGCAGTCAAGTGAAACAGTGCTCAATGTGATCCATATTGAATCAATTTATGAAATTTTTATCTATTTATTATTAAAATGGATCTCAAAGTGAATATGAAAAATAAAATTAACAATAGTAAGTTAATTTCACAGTTAAATCTTCCTAGAATGCTCGATTTGAGTATTCTAGGAGATTTAAGCTACATGTATTGAGCTCCTCCTTTGGACTAAATGATTCTGGGCTCGGGAACGTCGGGCAAATTATCCGATCTTCTTTAAATTGTACAATTAACAAATCACCTAAAATATGCATCGTATACTAATCCGAGTCCATCGGGAACCTTATATGTTAGGTAGAGCAGACGCAGGAAGCAGAAATGTCTGAGGAAAATGCATGGTCAATGGTTACTAAGACAACTGAGTGGTGGAAATTTGTGGTGACCATATGCTTCATATACGGAATAGTTGTGGGAGGAAGACTGCTTGAAGATGACCAGGATCAATGACATTACATTTTTTACCTTCTAAATGCAAACATTTCTTTCGTAACGATTGAAGAGGTGTATGCAATATTTCTTGTACGTTTACGTTTACGTAGCGTCATTATATATATTTTTGAAAACAATTTTGCTGTTCCAAATTAATTTAATTTTGATCACATACTGCAATATGAAAATGCTGTTCTCTTCCTTGTTGTATCACACGTAATAATAATTCAACGCGAAATTTACGCAACCCGACCCGCAGCATGTCGTATGGTTGCGATTTGAAAGTTTATGATCGGAATTGAATTTGTGAATTATTGCCAATGGAATGAAGATTTCAAATAAACCTAAAAATAAAAGTCAGGGCTGCCTAGCTATTAGCTACCATTCCATAGAAACTCTTCAAAATACAGTGGTATCTTGACATACGAGCTTAATTCGTTCCGCAACGTTGCTCGTATTTCAAATTACTCGTATCTGAAAGCAAATTCATAAATTTTCTTTGAGATCGAGCACAACTTATCAAAGATGCTTTGACAGCGAAAACACACTGATAACTGATTCTCTGATCATGGCAGGGGTATTCATACAGAAAAGCGTGACGCGCAGTTCGTGTACAACCGGCTGACCCGCTAAGCCGATTGCTCGTATTTCATATTTTGCTCGTATTTCAAAGCAAAAAATCTATCATTCTACGGCTCGTATCTCGAAAACTCTGTTGGGGCACTTGTATATCAACGTACCACTGTACTTGTCCATTTTTTCCATATCCGCATTTTATCTGGAGTTAGTAAGATGCCATTATTTTTTCCTCGTTTTCAACCCCGATCTTCGCCGAGTACATACAATGCATAGTTAATTACCCGACGTTCTCTAAAAAAAGTATCCGAGGGTTCGAATATAGGGCAGATGTAGTTTCCGGGGCATATTTAGGCGTTTGTTAATCAGCATTTTTTTAACGCTTTCGAGGCCTGGACCATTTTGGTGCTAAGGGGCAGCGTCACCCGAATATGATGTATGTAGTAATTTGGTCTTTACGGTAGTTTTATATTATTGCTAAATACATACTTTGAATTATTATTATATTTAATAATATATAATGTTTATATAATGTTGCATGCATAATGCATATATTTTAATTAAACATCGAGTATAAATAACATATAATTAAGTCACATTTAAGACATTGATTTGTTTTTAGTGAAAGTATTTTTTAAGATATAACCTGTCTTTAGAATGAATAATATTCAGACGTGGATTAAATCGCAGTATTCAAAAAAAATCAGGGGTGATTGCAGCTGTGAAGCTATCATAATAATTTGTATTTATTTTCTCAGCCCTGCACTGGGACAATACAACATGTGCGGAAATTAATTTAAAATTGACATTAGGTTAGAATTGAGAGTATTATTAATGTCTTAACACTAGGAACCAGGTAGACTTTCCCCAATAGGTGTGAAACTAAATTGGATATCATTTCGAAATACCATCGACACCTCACGCGCTGGGTCAAGCCCCTTGTAGGCAATTCAACACACCACAGGGTTGCGGTATTCGCTTACTCAGAGATTGTCCTATCTGCTATAACGAGGGCTATACTTGAGTCTTGGATCTGTGTATCGTTGTACTGTAAATCAGATTTTTGCCGTTGTTCGAGTTATACTTATCTCAAGTATCTTGTATCCCGCGAGTTCTCGCCGTGTTACCCACTTTCATATTTCGCCTTATTCTCTGCATGAACTTTTGAGGTGAGTAGTCGATTAATCTATAAATATAATAGCCAGTTGTAAATTGATGTTTTGCGATGGTTTACTAACGATTTATCCATAAATTTAAAGACCGGAAGACATCTGTGAAGATCATGAATTCTTGATGGTGTCTGCGATGACGGTAAAAGATAATTTATCAAATAAGCACGTATAATAATTTTGCCGTTTTCGATTAATGTTTTTTTTTTACTTTTAAGCTCTATTTGTCGGCGTTTCTTTAAGATAATGTTTAAATGTGTTTTTAAATTAAATATGTAATAAACAACACAGGTGAAATGTAATGTAATGATCGAATGAGTAAAGCGATAAACTCTGTAAGAATTAAAGTAAATGAGATTGTAAAATGTTACAGTTTATACAAATCGTTTTCGTTGTGCAGTATTATTATAGCCGCCAACGGTGTGGTGTTATCTCGCTGTTATAATGCATTACTTATGTTTGCAATCGTCTGTTTGTAATCCAACATCCGCTGAAATATCTCGAAGGTTTATTGTAAAGCGGCGAAGTGCTTCTCTCGTTGGAAACATACAATACCCTTTATGATTTTTTTCGCCGGTCGATTTGCCTACTTACACCGCGCAAACAATGAAGACTTGTAAGTGAAGTGATCCTCCGACACTTGCATACAACTAGTCACTCTCAGCGAGGAGTGAGTTTTTGGTTCATTTTTTTCACCGGTTGATCGACAGGTTGCTAGCAAACTGCGATTGGACATGCGATTTGATACAAATAATACACTGTTGTTGTGCAGCTTTACCTGTCGAGATGCAGATGAAGATCAGGCACTCATCAGCGGGGTTCAAAAATCAATGCAACCGTAAAGTGCATCTTCATAACAGATGCTTGCGTAGAATAATGAGGATTCGTTGATTTGATTTAGTGAGGAATGATTAGGTGTAATACTGGGCATACATATTCTTCAGATGTCGTAGAAGAGCATAACCTAAAGCTGACATTTCTTTAGGCTTCCTGGAACGCAGCTGGGAAGTATAATACATAAAATGTACTCGATTGAGTTTCAGGAGGCAGAACTGTTGTTATAACGATGATAGCTCGTGAAGACATTATGCTTCAGCTATGGATACGGAATGAAGACGATAAGGAGTGACTGACTTGTTGGCATCGTCCAGCACTCCTAGCGACTGATAGTCTGCCGCCCAGGGCGAGAGCACGCAGACCGGGACTCTCACATTATGATGATGATGATGATGATGCGGTTCTTCGACAAGATCGACTGATCGATCGATCGTGAGTTGTGACCGACCTGTTATGCGCCAGCGTTCAGAATTAGACGGCACCTTTTACAGGTGACAGGATGCAGATCGCCGACACGAGATGATTATCATATCCAAACAGAATACCGCTGTGGCTTCAATGATTATAATTCTTATACATATATATAAGTGCACACTTGTAATGGTCACGTTTAACAATATTGTGAAAGGCGCCGGTGAAGTTTCGCAAATATTAATCTCCAGCGAGGTTTTCAGAATTTCCGACGTTAACGATAATTATTATTATTATTATTATCGTTTTCCATTCGAATCGCCGAGTCGAATAATTTCACCCGCTTATCCTCTTAATAGTCAGCTTTATGAAATACTCTCAAACAGGCAGGCCTCGCGCTCTATGATGCAAGTGCCTAAAATAATCGCATAACAATTACAAAGTCTAGTGTTTTCTTTAGTGTTCTTTAAACACAAAGCCGACAAAGCGATACGAGAATATCTTCACAATGGATAAATATTTGAGATTTTCGAGTTTGCCGTTGTAAGTTTCTCTCTTTCATAATATTAATATGTTTATGGCTCATGTATTTTTTAATTCTTTTATCGCGTACTACGCGTTAATGATATTAATACTATGGTATAGCCTTTCTGTTATTTGAAAAACATAAAAGTAACAAATAATTAGCATCTACATGCATCATTACCGATAACTTAATAGTTCTTATTGTCTTAATGTTAAAGCAGTGAAAAAGTGTGTACAATTACGAGTATTATGCATTCATTATACGAGGGAAAGTGATTCGTTTCATGTAATTTAATAATACCTTATTAGTATATTGACCATCTGTGTACTTAATGATTAAGTTATTTTTATTACGTACTCGTATATTCATTTAGCAATTTGGTAACGTTTTTTTTTTCAATACAACTGACGCTGACCTATGCAGGTTATAAATGGCCGCAATGAATGCGATCCAAAGGCCAAATGGCGCATACAAATAAATACATTAATAGTTTTTATGTTGTAATGTAATGATTATACCAAGTAACGTCGCAAAATTACAAGAATCATCATTTTAAGTAAATGCCTTCAGTATCGCATCGCAAAATATTTTTTCTATCTACAAGTTATGTACGTTGTTACCTGCATTGGTTTTGAAAAACAATATTATTCCCCACGGTGTAATGAACCGTGTAATTATTGATGTGTACCGACTTCTATTTTGATTTATTTGAGCTATTATCAATTTTACCACGAAGGTGATGTTTAATTTTATTTTTGTTTGTAGTGATTTGCGTTTATTTTCACACGGTATGTTTGTTGAAAACTGGTTATGTCATTATTTCTTATTTTCTGAACGTATATGAAGGATAACTGATTAATTTTTTATCTTCATTAGTCATGTTTTATCTTAAATTAGGTGCGTACCACTCTATCATTACCACTATCATTTTAACAACATAATTTCAAGAGAAATACATTTTCGATAACACAACTCGAAAGTAGAAATAAACGAATAATTTACTTTATTCTCAATGAATTGTCTAGCTGTTTCAGTATGTTTCATTAGTTTTCATTATGTCGTACAGTTATTTTTCTAAGTGGGCTGTTACATCATTGCTCGTAAGTGTGTGTACGTTTTACATTAACACTAAGAGTTTTGTCGAAGAGCGTGGCTCAATAGTTTTTTTTTATGAAAGTCCTTGGTTTCATTCCCAGTCACCAGTCTGTTAAAAAAAGTGCGATAATCCCCAATAAGCTTTAATTATTTGGAGACGTGAGACGAATGTCGTGAGTTTTTTTTAAGTTGTAATAATTAAATATCTAGTAGAGTCACTCATGATTTAGCATCGCAGTACCAATGATCTATTGATGAGTTTATTACTAATATTTACCACTTTTCATTAAGGCATGCCTATCTTGAAAGAATTTGTTTGGTTTTCCATTACCCTTAAACAACAGAATACGTTATCGGTAGTTAATAATGTTATATCCGAATTCGTATGAAATCAGCGTATTTCATATTGTGGCAAGTGAATACGCGAATGACGTTTTCCTACATAAATGTCAGATTTATATATTTCTTTTGCATCACAGGTCACCAAACATTTTGAAAGCGGGCCGATTTTTTTTTGCAACTTGGTTGACTAGATGAAATTTTTTTTTTGAAGTCTTATAAAAAATGTATTGGGTAAAATTTCTCCAAAAAAATAAAAAAATATGAGGAAAAGAAGCATCATATACCTTGAAAACCACCCATGATAATTAACGCCCAAAAAAAAATTGTGCTCAAAAGATTTGATAAGCTTATTTTAGAGCAATATATTAAAACGTAAATTTCCTTCCAAATGTATGCAGACAAAAAATTAGGATTAGATGAAATCGTTGTTAGGTTGCATTAAACTGGATCGGAATCAAGGGGATTGTTAAGTAATCCCTGTTTATCTTCCATTCTGTTAGGTAATTTGTATTACTGTTTTTAAATTATGTTTGTTTTGTTAGATCGAGGATGACGCTTACCAAGAAGATCTTGGCTACACCCGTGGCACTATCGGCAAAGCCGGCACTGGGCGCATCCGCCTGCCGCAGGTGGACGAGAAGACCAAGGTGCGCATCAGCAAGACCCTGCAGCGGAACTTGCAGAAGCAGCACGCCTGGGGCGGCGCCACCACCGTCAAGAAGCACGTGTCCGGCACGGCGTCTAGCGTCGCCTTCACTCCACTTCAGGTTGGTGACAATCAAACATCAAAATACACATCTAACCTCCCCCAACTCCCACACAAACGCGACACATATTTTTGCATACACGTTCTTGTCGCCCTGGTTTAGTATCATAGAGGCCACTAGTTTCAACAGATTGTGCTATCCTGTTTGCGCTTATTTTAAAAATTGCCGACACATTTTGGAGCTTATTGTCCTGCTAACTTTCAGACTCTTCGGTTTGTTTGGAGTCAACACCGCATACAAAAGTCTCATTACAATCAATGGTGGTGAGAATGACACCCAACTTAATACTTGAATCTTTTTTCGTGTATATTTTTTTATTGTAACCGAGATCAATTGAATTGGTATTATATTCAATATAGCACGAGAAGGTTATCAAAAATGTTAACCTTTTCTGACATATAATGCTTAGGATGATATAGAGAATATATGGCAGATATTCGAAGTTGTTTTGTTGTGTGCATAGTCCATATCATCTTTGCTCATTCAACGTGTCTGGTCTCCAATTCAGGCCACTTAGGCTCCAGGAATCTCATCCAATCAATTCAGCAACCGTCTTTACATCCACCCACTACTCGGGATTAACCGGTCCAACATTTACAACTGTCATCCTCCTTAGTCATTTATATTGTTAGGTTATTCACATTTACAACGGGTGCAATTGAAAAATAATTAACGATTACACTGCTTGGAAACGATTACGTTGTATTTTTATTTTACCACAGGATATGTGCGGGTATTTTCGACGAGAAAATCTAAATAACAAAGTAAGATTTAAAAAAAAATCATGCATTCGTTTTTTCAAGTTAGCATTTCTGCTTTAAGCTGGAATATGTTTGTAATCGTTTTGAGATTTAGAATATTAAATTTTCGTCTTATGTATTGTAATGTCTCAGCCGTTGTGACTTTCTTGTGTTTGCTTATGATATATGATGTTATGTTTTCCTCTCACAGGGACTGGAGATAGTGAATCCGCAAGCAGCCGAGAAGAAGGTGAACGAAGCCAATGCCAAATACTTCTCAAACACCTCTGGATTTTTGTCCATTGGAAAGAAAACCACATAATTTAAAACATGCATACAACATATTGTACTTCAATTAATTCCGAAAGAATAAACGTTAACTATGTAATAAAACTATTTTTATTTTATTATGTTGTATAATAACATTTACTTCCAAATTACAAGTTACTTACAATATGGTATCGCGGTACTATCTGAGATTTATAATCACTGAAAATAGGAAAGAATCTACATGTCAATTTAAAAAAAACCTGTAAACACGTTTTTGTGTTTTAATTGGATAAGAAAGTATTGCATTCAAATATTATTGTTACAAGTAATTAATTGACTAGTCATCTTAAACGAAAATATATTTATGAGTTAGTTTGTAGATATAAAAATGATTCAATAGACTACTGCTGGTGTGGAAAAAGTATTAATTTAAAAACGTTACTTTTCCAAAAGGGTTTTTTTACCGTCGAAGATGCCATTACTGAGCATGAAACGAATCCAAAACTACGTCAGTAAATTACTATTATAATTATGTAGCATCACTAAGAATTGACAACAATATTATCGTTCATCAAGCAATAATAAACAAGTCGTTAATATTGCTAGGTAGTAATGGAAATCTTTTACGTTACTTTCACAAAGAAGAAGAAGGAGTGTAATTGTGTTTTTTTTTTAAATATTTTGCAATGAAGTTCGTATCAACAGATGAGCTATTTATTAATTATTGAGACTTTCGCATTTTTTTCTTGTGCATCTAATTGATATGAAATAGAAATGCAATAGTTTTATAGCGTCCATATTTATCCAATCGAACGTATTGTTGTTATACACATACACACTCGGCTCAGATTCGGTTGGCGATCTCTCTTGCAATATTCATCTGCGAGGTATCTATCACTGCACTTGTTAACTGGTCGTCTTGCTGAAGATTCTTCCGGCGCTTCAGGTGGCCTTGATCGATCGAATCTGATAATTTGAAACGCCATTCCTTCTCTTGCGCTTTGTGTGCGTTGATAATTTCACGTCGAGCGGAATAACGATGATAATCATTTTAAGAAGGCTCGACTTCTCTCTTCACTGGTGCGCAGAATGAAGTCATGACGAGGTATCGAATCGCTGCTATTTGGGCCAAGCTTGCAACTTAACACAATTTTAATTCTTATGACTTATTTAACAAGCTTGTTTGCAATTAATTTAAACAGAAATATATTAAAATTAGTCTTTATACTCGTAATATCTTAAGCGAATATTTTAATGTTTTAATATTACACAAAGGGAAATTGAATAATTTAATGAATTACACTCAAAAAAAGAAACCGCGAATTTACAGAAGCGCCTCGTCGGAAGCCTCTCGCCTATTGATTGGATAAGTCGGATTTAGGCAAAGCCGGAGCCAATCAGAAGCGATAAGCTTAGGTTATGTTTTTCTTACCTAAATTCGACAGATTCCCATGACGCTTCAGTCATGAAAAGCGCTGTTATGGTGGATCCTGCGATTCTGTAGTATACCTTGGTTCCCCCACTCCAAATACCTTCCCTAGCGAGCTGCGTGCGGAGCTCAGTCTTGGCTTGGAAGCCGTACGTGATGGATCTCCCCCTAGATTCGCCCGCCAGGTGTGAGCTGCACTCGGTGATCCGTTTCCTATCAGAATCGTGGGATCCACCATAACAGAACTTTTCAGGATTGTAGCGCCATGGGAATCTTATATTACGGATAACCCTCGTATATACACACTGAATGGTATAACAATATGAAAATTCATTTGTGTGGCATGTTTCATGTACATAGTTGTTTATCTCTCTATCTATAAAAGTATTTGGTAAAGGCCAATAATGTTGTCTGATAATATTTAATGTTAGGTTAGGTTTTCATTATTGCAACACTGACAAGAAGCCATGTAGGATTAAAAGTCAAATAGTATTACATTATTGGCTTTTATAGTTTTTTTGTACTTGAATTAGTACTTATAAAAACATAAATATGAAAATACTAGGTAAACGGATGACTTTGAAAGTCTAAAATAAAAAAAAATGAGAAATGCAAGTGTTCAGAAACACTGGTTAGGTGAGGCTCCGAAGGAATCCACAACTTTCCTCGGGCGGCGAGTTTTGTAAACAAACTAGATTAGATCTAACACTTAAATAATCTCTATTCGAAAGAGAACAATAATATCTTTCATTTTAAACTTGCCAATTTATTTTCATTGTCTTGTGTCCGAGCGACGTAATGTGATGACTTTAATAAGCTGCGGTGGGATTAATTGGTGAAAGATATTTTTTCTATGAATGGGAGATCATTTTAAGCGGCCATGTTTTTGCAAAAGCTGCACCTCTGATCGGCGAACAATCTCTAAGTGCTATTACTGAATGATTTGTTTGAACAATTCATATTGTTACAACAGTAGGTATTTAATTGAGCATTTCAAGGCTTTTGATGAACTGTATACCCATCGTAAGAGAATAATCACAAAAAATATCTTTTCACTAATCTTCTACTTTTCAGGGTTATACGACTGTTTCCTGCAACAAATTTTCTTTAATCGACTCCGATTTAGGGATCATTAAAAATATCCACTTAAAACATATTTATTTTATAACAACAACACTTATTACGCAAGACATAATTGGCGTACATCAATTATAAAAAGTTTAGAGCTCATTTTGTTTTATGTCTTAGGTGCCCAATTTGACGAAAAACTTGTTTATTTTCACGCCGAAATTGTAAATCATAATTATCAAGTATTATTTGTGTGTTAACACTCATTTAAATACGTAATTTCTTAATACTAATACTTTTTATAAGTTTATCTGAAAATTCGTTTTTTATGGATAAAATGTCTATCAAATTAAAAATAGATTTTATCATGGTCGATATAACAATTAATGTAACGTAAACGTACGAGTAGGCAACATATTTCAAGTTTAATTTAATATTTAACATCTCAATGAAATGTCAAGTATGCAAGCAATGTGTCCTACGTACGAAGCAGAGGTATATGGACCCTCATCAAATAGAACATTCACCAACAAAAAGTGACGCAGAGAGCGATGGAGTGATTCATTTTTATTTGTGACCGATCAGGAATGTAGAAATTCAGAGGATAAGAGTTGTCGGCATAGAAGATGACAGACGAGGGAGAAAAGCAATGGAGTGGTGACCAAGAATCGAATGCAGAAACATTAGCCGACAACTGGTGAAATGGGCAAACAATACTGATAATAATACCGGAAAGGATTGTTGTGGAAGGCACAAAATTTAAAAATTGACAATCAATGAAGCAGACATCAAGACAGAATAAAGGGTTGAACAAGAACATCTAAATGGACTTTCAAATACTATTCTGTGTATATATTATTGGTTTCGTCTGCGAGGGTGGTTAAGAGTGCTATTCATGTAAAGGTATGTATTTGTGATAATCGTTTATTGGAATATGTTAACATAAATTTATCGTGATTGATATGCTTAGTAGGAATGGCGCCAAGAGTAATGTACGAGTATCATTGTATCGCGTGTGCGTTGGATGTAAGTACTCGTACATCATAACAATATTATGAGATATCTGTGTTTACAATGACATTGACATCTATAATTTGAGTTCCAGGGATTCCTTCGGTCCGCTTTCCGTTCACATGCGCATACGTTCAAACAAATAATGGTATACATTAATCGTTTAGTGAGAAATTGTTTCCATTGCTGAGGCATTTTTCACACAGAGACATTTCCTAACTACATAGGACTAACCACAAGGAATATATGGGAACAAGGTCGGGTAAATAGACTGTTAAATTGTACATAAATTTTCTGATAATATTATAGTTAGATAACACCGTTTATGTATAATATTTTTCTTTTGTATAAGTGCAAACATTACAATGACATATTAACCCTCGTGAGACATTGATTTGATAATGTTAATACATTATATCAGTTATTAATTTCTTTCATTAATTTCTTATTTTTCTCAGTTTTTACAGCTGCCATGAACCTTATTTCTTCTTAAATTGTATCTACACCCAAAGTTTCATCAAATAAATATAATATACTAGCGTGTACCCGGCATGCGTTGCAATGCTACTCAAATAAAGAAACCGCGAATTTATGGAAGCTCATCGTCGGGAGCCTCTCGCCTATTGATTGGATAATTTGGATTTAGGCGAAGCCGGAGCCAATCAGAAGCGATAAGCTTAGGTTAATAGGTTTACTTACTTTATTCGACAGTTTGTAAATAGGTTTTCAGCGTACTCGATCTATTTCCAATCTTGTTTCATATATTGCATCCCGTTGCTCGTCTGTTTTTGAAGCTCATGATGCCCTTTTGTTTCGTGCTTAAGGTGAAGATTGATCTATCGCTTTATGTTTGGGTATCATAATTGATATTACGTGTGTGCTCGAGAAAACCCTGCCACTTCGAAAACTTAAAGGTGCTCCCTACGCCTAGATCTCCTAAAGAGCTCAACTCATCATGTTTATAAATTGTGGTATTGCCAAGCGGTTACATATTTAAGGACTTATTCTCGACAAATGTTAAACAATATTTAACTTTTATAGAACCATTGTTTTCATGGTATTATCGTCCAGTCATATATGTAATTACATAAAATTTATGATGTAAAAATAAAATATTTTAGACTCTTAGATACATTATCTTAATGCAACACTACCGAGTCTTCAAAAATTTTAAATTTAGTAAAATATGTGTAATTATATCTCCAAGCATTTTAAAATGGGTTTTTCAGGACAGACGGATAGTAAAGCCTTCACCAGAGTGGGTCATTTTACACCTTACCTTCACTACTATCGGTCAGTGGTGAGATTGCCAGAACAAATTCATAATGTCCAAGAGCATTACAATATTCCATTTGAATAGTTGATGATTTCATAGCTACCGTATAAAATGGTGATATTTTACATAAATTTGCATGCGTAATATTACACGCCTACTATTTTGCACCTCGTTTTCGACTGTTTTTATTCATTGAGTGTAATGTGGCCTTTAAGCAGTATTTGATGAATATCATATAAACAATTGAACTTTATGTAAATGTGTTACGAAAAAAAAAACACTTCTCAAGTCACTATAAATAACTTGAAATTACATGAGTTTTTTTAAATTTTCGGTTAGAATTGTTATTCTATGAGCTTCGTTACTGGTCGTTTCAAGATTCAAAAACAATAAGAATGATATTATAAATAAATAGGTTTAAAAAATCCTACTGTCATACTTTCTATACGAGTACGGCTTTTACAGATGAGAGAAGTGACCAGAAAGACATTGAAGTGAGCTAAAAACGCTTCTTTCTCAGTTGTACATTTTTAACTCATTGACGCTATTAGGCGGTAGAAAATGAAATATTTTTTTTCGGTTTGTAAAACTCTTTAATTTACCTTAGATATTAAAGCCTTCTTTTCGCTCCCCCGAGAAATCTTGCTGTATGGCTTTTGGTACTTTATATATAGTATTAACTTAGTAGAATATCACGTACATTGTTGACTTGGGACGAGGCAAGGACCATGGTAGCTGTCAGAACTATATTATATTCATGAACTATATCATATAATTTTATATATACTCGTACTTCAGGGTGTCACGACCTATCGTTCTCAGACAATTGGTTCATCGACTTATAGGTAACGACGAGGGGCTCACTGGACGCCTGGTGTACGGAACATTTGGTTCACGAGATAACTGGTGCACTGGATGTCTCGCTAACCTAACCTTAGGATTTGTCCAGTGATCGTGGAGTCCAAAGATCCATAGGTCTCGTTAACGAAATAACTTAGGTTAGGTTAGCGAGACATCCAGTGCACCAGTTGTCCCGTGCACCTAATATCCCGTGCACCAGACGTCCAGTGCGCCCCACGTCATTACCGATGAGTTGATGAGTCGTTGAACGAATTTTATGAGAAAAAAATGCGTCGAAACGTACTTCACGTAGGGACCATTGGAATTGGAACGATAAAAGAATCTCGTATTATATTTATTGTAGAGAAAATATTTTACTAAGCTAAGAGTGCCCCAAAAGCTTAAAAAATATACATTAGAAAACTGATACTTTTGATGAATTATTTATTACTGATTTGAATTTTTTATTAGATACGAGGCTCATTAAAAATCGTGGTCACGGCACATAACTAGAAATATATTTTCAAGTTTCAATTAAACATTGTGTCGATCGTAAATACGAGTAAAAATGAATCTAAATTCAATTGACGTGTTGGCATAATAACAATAATTATGTTTTACATTCATCGATAAAGATGTTATTAATATGTAAAAGTAAGTGTTCACTTTTTATCATTCGTATGCCAACTGCTGTTAGTGGTCACGTATAATAAGATAATTTGATTAATGATTCAATAATTTCTTACATGCATTGCAAAGTATGTAATTTTTAAGAGATATGTTATCCACCTTATTAACATGTTAATGTTAATCCGCACTAAACCTACGCATGTATACTTCATTATCAACTTAATTACGACTTATCTAACTATTTTTTTTAAAACCTCACAGGAGTTCCTCACAAATTACAAATATTCTTACAAGTCATTAAATTTTTGTTCGAATATATGCATTTACTAATCATATGATTACTACAGCATCTCTTGAAATTTTAACTGTCAAGTCATTTGGTATATTCTAATATAGATCCGCATCTCAAAGTTTCTCGAAATAATTCTGCTGTCGATGGTTTTTTAGGATAACAAGATTATATATAATTTTAATTGAATTTGGTACCACTGTCCGTAAACATTATTTTAGTCAAGTCTAAGATGTGACATTTTTTTGCCACTGAGTTCTGTCAGTTGCCGTTGTACATGTCTTGTCCCAATATATATCTATGTTTGAGGGTTCACCTGGAAACACTACTATATACAATTATGGTTCACGACGGCCTCCAGGGCTGAAGTCTGGGGACTTAAAGGCTGCCGTATTATCCGATTCATTATTTGCGTGATTTGTCAATCAGAATTTTGAGGAGATAGAATAATTTGTCCTACTCTCTCCTAGCTTGCACCATTAGGTTCTAAGGGGTGGCTTAACCTATCCAATGACACGCTGTAAGCAGTATGCGTTAAGAAACCGGCAGTGATCCATCCAGGTTTTGGTTTGGATCGAATGTTGCTTTACTTCTGTGATTACAATGAGCTATTTACGTTGGCCGAGCAAGTTTTTAGTTTCATAAAAATGTAACTGTATGTAAATGTAGATATTGCAGGCTAGCATGTATATTTTTTTATTACAATGTCATTGAAAATAATGAAGTACTTACCTTTAAATATTATTCAAGTAGATATATGTACGTTGAAGATAGGTACATACTATATTTTAAGTAGTACTTGCATACAAATTTATATAAATATGTATATAAAATTATCGTGTAATTTGATACAAAGATAATATTATCATAATGCTGTCTTCCAATTAATATCATTAGAGGTAATATAATGCTTTGAAGGGAGATATTTCTTTGATTTCTGAAGGCTATAAATAATAGATAAGCCATTAAAATAAGTTATGCTACATTTTTTTACTCAATAGACTTTTTAGTGTAATTATTTTATGATGTTCATAATTATTACATGATATTTGTACAGCATAGAAAATGATGTATTTGTACTTAATTTGGTTTACACCGAGAGAATTTTTTTATTTACTTTTCTATCTTTTGTTTATCTTGCTATCACTCACAGATAATTGTATATCTATCTATATATATAAAAATGAATGTCTGTATGTGTGTGTTTTTTATACATTGCTACACCGGTCATCCGATCGATATAAAACATTCAGGAAATATTGCTTTCAGGACTGTGAAGACAATATGTATACCCATTTTTTATTTAATTACAAAAAATAATTGAATATTTATAAAAGTACTGTTTTCATACAAGATGTATACAGAGTAAAACAATAGTTATATAGAACGACCATTTTGAATTTTTTTTAAATATTCGAATTTTATTAATATTTGTTGTCGCTGTTCTTTTATTAATTTTTTTATTCCTAACCTGATTTTCGCGACCGTGATTTACTGTAAGAATGTTTTCGTTTCTTAAATGAAATTCAGTTTTATGAAAACAATAATTTCAGTTTGTAAACATAATACAACAAATGGTTTTGAATTTTTTTTAAATATTAAAACGATGGATTTATATATTTCTCAAATTACCATCATCTGTAGTATTTTAATAGAATATCGAGTAATTTTTTTTGTTTACTACCACGTATTTAACCAGTTTTGATATTCATCGATACATACTCGTATATCTGCAGAACTCTGTTAATCATGATATTTATCATTTCAAATTAAAAGTGACCTCGAATATGTTCCTTTTATTTGTGGCTTTTAATCGAGTTCCATTCACCTTAGATTTGTTTTATGTGGTTCCGACACATTACGTCCCCACACAATTCGTTCAACGACTCATCGGTAACGACGTGGGGCGCACAGGATGTCTGGTGCACGGGTCATTTGGTGCACTGAATGTCTCGCTAACCTAACCTAACCTAAGTTATTTCGCTAACGAGACCTATGGAACTCTGGACAAATCTTAGGTTAGGTTAACGAGACATCCAGTGCACCAGTTGTCCCGTGCATCAGACGTACAGTGCACCCCACGTCATTACCGATGAGTCGTTGAACGAATTGTCTGGGAACGATAGGTCGTGACACCGTTTTATGTTCCCGTTTTATGTTGCAACAATTTAATTATCCGTCCTTTCTCTATCAGTTACAAGCCTGTTAAGTACTTTGTGTGTATTCGCAAGCACGGTTAATAAAAAGATTCATTATAATGGACAAACGGTATGAAATCTGAATATAAAATATTACTGGTTGTATGGCATTTACAAACGTGTAGGTAGAAATTTTCTGATACTCGAAGATTTTAGAAATCATTTCTTAAATTGTTTTTTTTTTTATATACTCGTACTTATTAATTATATACCTGTCAATGTAACAAAAGTTAATAGTATGTTTGCCAAATATGTGATAAATAGACCGTCACGGTGAAAACTGTATAGACGGAGTAAATAACAATTATGAATAAGTGTCTATTATGATTTAAAGCATACCTTAGCAAAAAACGCAATTTATTGTCTTTACATACACTGAACTCGAGCCATGGGTTAAATTTTTCACACCGTATTCCTTTAGTAAAATACACTTTCGATTATATTGCTGGCCTATCTATTGATAAAACATCACGGTTATAATAAAAAAGTTAAGAGATAATGTAATTGAATGGAAACATTTATCTTTTTAAATTGAACTCATCTCATTGTGTTTGTAAACTTTTCCATTGTAGTTCACTTTCATTTGAAGCCTGCGGGCGATTGATTATGATTTATAGCATCAAATGATTCATTAAATTTCAAGCTTGTAAAGATACGTTTCCTCAGTGTATAGTACATTCATATTTACTTTCATATACTATAAAATATAGTAAAAACAAAGCCATAGAAATGGCTAATATTGTTTTGCCTAACCTCAGTGTTGCCATCTTAATTTCGGTTTCAAATTAGTCATCAACAATTATGTTTTTAATTATAAAAATACTCTTAGATTGTTTCCCATGTTTATTTACTCTATATTTTATATGTAATCTGAATAAAATGTGTATGTTGCAGTGACGATTACACCTTGAGTTGTAACTGTAGAATCAAAAAATGCAGGTGGTCTCAAAAAACGAAACTAAAATAAATATATATATGTTTTTTTTTATATTGTGCCGTTCCTCAGGTTTCTGATACAAATATTTCTTGACAGCTTTACGGAAACCGGTGGAAACCTTAGGATTACATCACTGCCTAATCTATAAGTCACTATTAAATATTTTATAAATAAATTATAACGTTTGTATTTTGAAGAATACATTCTTTATATCCATAATTATTTTATTTTGCCATATTAAAAAAGTATTTGTTTTAGCTTTAAAAAAAGTAAGTACATGTTTGACAAATACACAATATTATATATTTTTAGCAAAAAAAAAAATATTTTTTTATCAAATAATTGACGCATATTTCATTATTTTCTTGTGTAAAAAGTCAATACCTGACAAAATTGATTGCTGTATTACTTGTGTAGGTAGGACGAAAAATGTATTGTTTTACTCTTACGTTAAAAATGAATATTCTATTTTTAAAAATCATCAACTCGAGATCTCAAATGAATTCACTTGTTGTGTTATAATTTTTAATTTATTTGCTACCTTCTAGTACGTTGAGAAGAAGAATGTTCTATTTTTGTGTTGTTTATGTTAAAAAGTATTTCGATCTACGTCCGCAGTTTACGCGAAAGGTCAGTCAGATCAGGCGCGCAGCCCTTTAATCTCGATCGCTCTCCGGAAGGCCAAATTCCTCGAGCATGCGATCCCATTCTGGGCACCAGCGGTACGCGAGACGTCCAAAAGCCCATGCGGGAGCTTGGCGATGGAACCTGTTTAGTCAGATTGAGAGTTCAGTTCAGTCAGCGGAGCTCGCGAGAGTCCGTTCCCCGAGCAGCGCGCAGTCCGCCACGAACCGCGAGGCAGCGACATGCGCGGGACCACACCTGGGAGCCTCACCTGTCGCGGCAAGGAAGCGCCGAGCAGCGGATTCCGACAAGAACCCAATCATTAGTATTCGCCCCGGGTGCGACATGTGTGAAAAGTCAGTTGCGCTTTTTTTATTTCGCCAACGCGACGCGATCGACATTTTTAAAATATCAAATTTAAATTTTTAACGCGGCAATTTTAATGTAACAATAAGTGAAGTGTACTCGCGAACGTTATTTTAAATATTTTGTATATGTTTAAGTGTAATACGTTTTATTGTTTTGTAAATGTAAATTTTAAATGATAACAATAATTTTAAAGTTTGTTTTTTTATGAACGAGCGCTGAATGAAAAACCGTTTGAAAATATAAGTTTTTAGTAGATTTGATTTATCGTTGGACTCAGCGACACCGGTTTTTCTTGTCCCTATGGCTCGGGGCGGATACTAAGATCGTCATCATCATCAGCAGCATGGCAAGCTTCGACGACCTGCAGCTGGAGTGGTCAGCGCTGTGTCAGGACTGTACAGACTGCTGGACTAATGCAGGTAAGATTGCAGTTGCTCCCCCGTCTCCCACTGTCCCGCTATTGATGTCGCCTGCAATTTTCTGCAATTCCATCATCATGCATCTCCGATGTAATGACACTCCTCGCCAGGCAACTCGGCTGTTACCTGCCGCATACTTGGTCAACTTCTCCGCCTACGGATTTGAAACTGGACATCAAAATATCGTTGCGATTAATGCCGATCCAATTTTATTGATTTTCATTGCTTTTCGATCTTTAGATGTGTAAATAGTATTGTTGTGATGCACCTATATGTATAAATATACAATAATGACATTGGCATATGAAACAGATTTGTTTTCATTTGTCTTCAATAATATTATTATTGCACATAAAACTATTTATTTATAGGCGATTCCATTTTACTCTGTATTTTGTACATATTGAATAACGTAAATATTCAAAAAATTGCTACCCATTAATCCTCAAAACCCATTAACTCTTAACATCAAATGTATTATCTATGTAGGTAAGTAATATTCTTCTTATTTGTTATTATATTAGCATTTTTTCCATGAGTGTTTAGTTTGAATGAATAATACGCACCTCTCCAAAAGTCGATAAGGTCATTAAACTTATTATAGAATTTCAATACTTTTAATAAAATATCTCGGCTATACCAACAGAATTGGTGAGCTGTATAAAATGCTTTGTAGGTTAGGTTGTGTAATAATCACATATTTGATTTGAAAGAAAACGAAAAACAAAGAGTCGAGCGTCGTGAAGGTAATCCAGTGAGATAAATAACTGCTGCAGCCGGAATGTGGGCAGCTCCATTATCTAGTTTGCCTTATTCGTTTCGAAATAAGCTTGATTTTGTATGCTATCCAAAGGAATTTATATTAGATCAAAAATGTAACATAGTGGGCGTTATATATTTATTTCTGGGTTGTACAAATATATTTTATCTATGGAATATATTTAATATAATCACATTTAAAAGTGTGTTGAATGGGTTTTGTTTATAATTCTACATATGAGATTTTTCAACCTTGATTATTAATTGTTACTATAATATATCAAAAAATTAATGATTTTTATATTTATTTAGTATATTATAGTCACATATGTAATCATGTTCATAGACTTTATTTCCTTAACCCTTTCATTACGGCTTGGTGGAATACAAATTATACTGTCAATTATAAAACTAGTATTTGAAGCATAAATGTATTTATCTGGTCTATTTTCATATGTCACATTGGTTCTTGTATTCTTTAGCTATCAGATGATGCATAAAAAACTATTCTAAGAAACTAGCAAAACGATATATCACGGCTACCGATGTCAACGATAGGGGAATCTTACACGACATATATCGGCTACCGATGCGAACAGGTTAAATACCTAAACTATATTAGGAAAAAAAAAATGATTAACAATGTAGTTTTGAATTTTGACTTTACAATATATTTTATTACATGAGATAATTACGAGAAGTTTAATCAGAAATTAACGCAATTTTCGGATAATAACAGTGAGCTGTGAAATTATATTGATATTTAATATATATATATATTTTTTTCGTAATTCATTGATCGGAATTCTATATTTCATCATTCCATATCTAAAAAAAAACCGTAATCATTCTTAACCGCCATAGTCTTCGCCTCGTCCCATGTCATCTCTGCTTCCCAAGACTTCACAAACATTATAATTATGTCTAATTCGCCATAGCCTTTTAGGACAGCGATAGCCCGATGTCCTGAAGAAAAGTTAGTTATATATAGCTCCATCTGGAGAACATGTCTCAACTAGGTTTACTTACGTGTCTTGATAACTTGTATGAACGTCAGCCTTTCATCGTAAACGCATTAAATTGTTCTTATAATTGGCTTGCAGTAAGATTGGACTCGGCTATAGGATGCCAAGATTCGCTGACGTAAAGAATAATATAGTTAACCAGTCTCTGCATAGATGGTACTTTGTTTTGATCGAGTCCCAGATATTGTGCACCGAGTCGAAAGAGACTCGTTGCGTTCTTAAGGTTGGAAGCTAAAATCTCTGCAGGCCACCGTTCTTTTGACATGTAATTTAGCATTTACAATATAGCAAAAAATTGCTATTGACGTTTAACATTGATATTTTGACATCTGAAGAACATAACATAAAAAATAAGATTTTGTAAATTTATTTTGTTGTATTTTATAGGACATTCGTTTTCCCTTTTCCGTAATACTATGGAAGTACTGCCCCGGGCATTTATTTTGTTCTCGGGTCCTGTCCGCAGATCGCAGGCGGTCGAACCGGTTATTTAGGAAAGGTAGTCGTGGTGGGGACTAAAAAAAAAAGAAGCGAAGGTATTACTGAGAAAAACGTATTGAATGTCACATCACGACAAGCGTTTCCTGTGGTGAACACAAAGCTGCAGGTCTGGTTTAACCTTTCATCCCAGGTGCATTTTCACACGGGAGGATCTTTTCCAGACGTTAGCTTTTTTACACATCAAAGGTTTTCAAGAAAACTACCCACCTTAGGTATTGGTATGAACTACAAAAAAGTGAAATTATCAAGTAGTTTTTGTGTGTAAAAACATAATTTTTTCTTATTTAAATAGTTTCATATTATAAAATGTCTCTATTACAAGTTATAGGCAAAACACATTAGAAAAAAAATATTATAGAAAAAATATTATTATTGCGGTATACAAACGGGAAGCTAGCTACTAGGAACTAATAATAAACGCGTTTAATCAAATTGTCAATGTGGTGGGTGTTTATAATTTACCTACTGCAATATACGTGTGATTTTTTTCTGACGTAACACTAATTTTATCAAGCCAAACTGATCTTAATATTCGACTGTAGTGTGGTGGGTGAAGCAATTATTGCAGGAGAACATAAAATAATGCTTACTCTGGATCTTGTTGTCTAAAAGGTCTGCCATATAACTGTACTTTATATAAAACTTTATTGATTGTGCTGATACTGTGGTGGCCATATTCTTCAAATGTAACAAAAAAGATAGAGAGTCTAACATGTTGTACGAGTTAACTATAATTGTACCAACGTCAATCTTATTCAAGATTCTTAATTATCGTTAAGGTGGCTGGGAAAAGCTTGTTCTTATTATTTAGTATGATTATAAACACATTTTACGTAGCCTATTTGTCAATTATTGAAAACTTTATTGAAAACATTTCTAAAATTCTAGAACCAATGTATTAATTTGAACTCATGAAATGTTGAGTCAGCGTTAATTTTTTTATCAATTCTTAATCAAGACCTTATAGTTAAATTTATGTAACTATAAATACCAATAAAAGTAATTTTATTCAGTGTAAGAGTATTAATTATCCATATATTATCCACCATAAAGCTTACAAACAAATAATTCTTTGAAAATATTAAAGATGTCCTGCATACTTTTATTACTTGTATAAATAATAAAAACACAAAATAAATGTCACTCAATAGACTAAACGGATGATATACTCGTATGTCGACTCAGGTCGACTTGCTCCTTTTACCTCACAGGTGGGCTTCGGAATGCTTTCCCAGGATCTGTATTTCCTCTGCCATACAGTAATGTGTCTCTTTAAGAAGCAGATCAAGATAAACTAGCAAAGTACTCAACACGCAAAGCATCACTGCAAATCCTTAACTACACGCAATATGTATCTAACTGGTTTACGTACTAGAATTTATCTTTCAATATATTAAATATATATTTAAAATAAATTGCATGTTTTCCAAGATTATATCAACGAAATCATATATTTATTAAATTTTTAAAATACAAGGAATGTGCATCGATATGTGCATCGGCATGTGTTGAGTTATTGTAATCGACACGATGGTCTTGATTTTCAGTAGCTGTGTATTTATTGTGGCACATTGACACCGCATTAAACGTAATTTATTTAAAGTCATAGATAAGTGGTGCATCGTGGCTTACCTAGATTGCGGTTTTGTTGGTACTAATTTTGTATACATTTTTTATACAAAGCTACAAAACAAACCGTCAATTTAACGCATGAGTACCGCCACAACATCCATTGTAGTTATAAAGTGCATTTTCTGTGTTCAGTTCTATGCGGCTTTGTTTTGTAATGGGGACAGTTGTTGATACCCCAATAATATTTATTTACATCGTATTATAGACCCATAATCATCACTGATCGGTCAAGCATAATATTTTTAGTATTATTTTTAGATCTATTTTACATATTCAACAGATTATGATATTTTACTATGTTCTTACTTCGATCACTTTGAGTTCCTGTATAATCATAGAAATAAGACGCGGATTCGTTCATTTTGCGGACTTTGTTAGTCCTTTCTAGATAGCTAACAAGTGTATAAATAATATAAACAAGGTAAATATGATTATTTACTAAATTAATTAAGTATTGTTAAAATAAATATTATTATAATGGTGAAAATTGTGTATGAAAAAGATTTGTTACAATTAATATAACAATCTTACGCGTAACAACTGATTTATTTTTTGCTTTTTAGTTAGCTCGCGAACGGTGTCATGACCTATCGTTTACAGACAATTCGTCTAAAGACTCATCGGTAACGACGTGGGGCGCACTGGACGTGGGATAACTGATGCACTGAATGTCTTGTTAACCTAACCTAAGGATTTGTACAGTGATTGTAGAGTCCAGAGTTCCATAGATCTCGTTAACGAAATAATTTTGGATAAGCTAGGTTAGCGAGACATCCAGTGCACCAGTTGTCCAGTGCGCCTCATGTCGTTATTAATGAGTCGTTGAACGAAGTGTCTGTGAACGACATGCGGCGGAACCCTCGCAAACTGAATATATGAAATAAAACATCCAAGAAGAACCGAGTTGTGGCATTCTTAAATATATTTTTCATATCATTAATAAGTAAAAAAAATAATGCGAAATTCATCATGTTAAAATAATTTTAAAATATAGCCGCTAGTTTTATCCATGGCAGTAAATTAAATTATATATTTGTTATTTTAGTTTAATTCAACTCGCTTAATGCATTTCTAATACTTCATGACTCCGACTCTTCAGACCTGCATTTATAAAATAATGATTTATTCTATTTGTAATTGATTTAAATGACGTTC
The DNA here is from genome assembly GCA_022606575.1 of Glossosoma conforme. Classification (NCBI taxonomy): domain Eukaryota; kingdom Metazoa; phylum Arthropoda; class Insecta; order Trichoptera; family Glossosomatidae; genus Glossosoma; species Glossosoma conforme. The sequence goes on along the minus strand of JAGTXR010000041.1, from coordinate 963,593 downwards.
GTGTTCGTAGTTGATGTTTTAATTATTATATTTTAAATTCCCTCCGTCTATCGATAGTAAATATTATGGCAGCATGTTGCTAAATATTTGCATGTACGAGTTATATATATTTTAAAATAGTTTACTTCATCCAATAAATTTATTATATCAACCACATTCGGCTAAGTGTGTATCATTAGAGCCCATCTTATCTGCACTGTTTAATTTGACTTTAAAAAAACCTTTTACCGGTCAGCAACCGTAGCATGTTGTAAGACTTGTTCTTGTTCGAACGTACTTGGATAGAGACCGCTTACGGCTTACGTACACCGCATGTCTCTGGTTGGGTTGATTAGTACCTGTAGGACTAAAATATCCTGTCTTTGAGAGAATTAAGCTTATTATTTTTAAAATTACTTTAATTAAAAAATTAACGTATTAAAAATATTTAGTTTTTATTAAAAAATATTTTTAATGATTACATGTTTCGGACTCGGACTCCCTGGAGTCTATTTTAGGGAGTCCGAAACATGTAAGCATTCAAAATAAATGTGAATCAAAACTAAATATTTTTAATTTGTTATTCTTTAAATTAAAATTGTTTTAAAAAAATAATTATACAGTTTCACCAAGTATTGTCAGTTGATAACCTTACTGTTAATTAAGCTAATTATCTGATATCATTAAAAATACTAATTACTAAGTGCACATATATGGGATACTATAGCTACTTTTTCGTTGTGCCTTAGAGCAGTGCTCCGCAACCGGTGTACCGCGGCACACTGGTGTGCCGTAAGGCCGATACAGGTGTGCCGCGATCAAATAAGGCAATATTATAAATAAATAATTTTACAACGGTCCTCAAGCTCCCAGCGCCTATCGTCTATTTATGTAGACACACAACGAGGTACTTGCTATATTAAGTTCTAAATGAACTTATAAAAAGTGAAATTGATCAAATTAATATCTATGTTTGGCTTTTGGTGTGCCGCGGTATTCAAGGTGAGAACTTTGGTGTGCCGTAGATGAGAAAAGGTTGCGGAGCCCTGCCTCAGAGCTCTCGCTATGGAATCCATAGGAAATCATGTATGTACCTAGGTGGCGTTTAAGTGAAAAGATAACATAGGAAAACACAGCTGATGTGTGGCAGCAATTTGTGGCTATCACATGGTCTAGTTTTGAAGTAAAAAAATAAATAACAATATGTTTGGCTAACACTTACAAAATTATATTAAATATTCGTAAAATGACTGAAGAATTATCTTTCATAATATTAATAGATTCGGAGTTTTAATATTGCACATCAATTACATAAAATACTCAACAAAATTATGTTTTGATTTTTTCCAAACAATAGATTTTAGTGTGTACATTTCAATATACTATTAAAATATATGTGTATAAATAAACTAGTCACATACTCGTATGTATGCCACGATTTAATTACAAAAGTGCGTTCTTCAATTATTTTTTATCAACTAGTTAGTGTACGGTTAAATTTCGTGGTACAAGATAAATAAACCGTCTTGTATGTGTGTCGATACTCGACAGTCATTCCAATAGAATTCGTCGACTACTCTCCACTTTCTTAAAAATGCCAACTCTCGTGTTATCTTTTGTATTGGATAATGTCGGGCACAACAAACAATTTAAAGAGGAACTACTGTGCTTGTTTTCGGTGCATATATCAACATAATATGAATATTTAGTCGATATGTATTATCATGGAACATGTTTATCTAGAGTTGATCGACTGGGTTCAAAAATAGCAGTTTGTACAATGAATATTTGCGCACTAACTTCCAATTGTTGGAGCACGGGCGTACGGTTAGTTTACTTAGTCTTTTATACCGCTGTTACCACTGATGCTTTTCCTCTGAACTCAAATAATTAATCCATTCTACACATATCTAACCCATAAGTAATAAGCTTGTCACAATCATGCTGAACCTATCCTTCTTTGATGCAACCGGTTTTCTCCTTCATACGGACTGGATTAATTCAATTAACATAAACTTTAATACTACATACACATGTGTTCTCCACAAAACTTACTCTTAAAAAAATCACATCTTTTTCGCATGTATCGTCCAGCTGTCTTGTTTGAGCGTCGTAGAGCACACTGGTTTCAACCGACTGTGCTCTACATAAAAGAAACACAAAAAATAAATACAATAGTATACAGATAAATGAAATGTAATATTATCTGATTGTAGATTGTTAGTTTTTTATGTTGTGCTGTTGTATTTAGGTTTTTATTCGTCGATAGTCACGATTAAACGTCCAGTGTATCATAGAAATATGCAATTAGATATGTGCTGTCAGTTAACAACTATTTGGGTCGATATTGCACAAAGGCTTTGGTAAATTTGGAATATTTCAATACCCGAGTGGCGATCTTTCCCGGTGCCGTTTGACCTTAAAGTGGTTCGGGCACATTCTTTCTGCGAAGGCTTTCGTGCATAAATAAGCCGACGCCCCGCTACTCTTGGGAAATTTCAATAGCAACAGCTACCTACAATTCAACACAACACACGTTCACGTGTGCGGTGTGTCTTGCGAGATTAACAAACGTGTAACGCGTAAAATGTTAAGTCTGACAAAGCCATTGATTTTCAGGTCATCTTTGACAAACTGCATCTATGGACTTGTAATGTACGGTAACTGTAATCAATGAGAACGGCTTTTTATATTTATATTATGATATTAAAGTATACATAAAATACATATTAAATGAAAAATTCAAATTTATATATTGAATTACTTTTGATACTATACCACATAATTGGTCTTTCCATACTCGATTTCCAATAAATACTATTTATTGAAATGAGATCAATTTATTATTTTCTTTTAAAATCCTCTCCCTATTTGAGGAAATATATGGTGTTGACGTGACTATACTTGGAATCTCTGCTGGCTGTCCTTTGCTTCAACAGCTTTGTAATCCAAACTTTTGCCCTATACAATCAGTACTTAGTCGATGGATTTTCAGAATGACGAGAGAAGGCTGAGGGCTTGAAGTACGACAATTTTAATTTATGATTTACTGTGACAACCACTCTGTGGCGGATTGTATGGTTATAACGACCTGTCAAATATATTATTTCAGGCAGGTCTAAGGTTTCGAAGTATCCTGTCGCGGAGAAATAATGAATATTTTTAAGGACGCCAGCTAATGAACGTGACACTGCATATATATTATATTATGTATTTGTCTATATCATTGACTGTCTATTTAATTATCATCACATAAATAAAGAAATTTCTTATTTTTTTTGTTTATTATTTCTTAGATTATATTTTCATTTGTACAGAGAGCGGCAAAAAAAGCTTACGGTTCGATTACTTGAGATTACAGAAAATATTTTTTGCCGCTCCCTGTATAATATTTTATTAATGACATAAATATAATTTTGGATACAATTTTCTGTAAATTTTCTTCATCTTTCTTATATTCACTTTATGGATTATAAATTTATATACTGTGCTGATAATGATTGTTCTATTTCGCATAGTAAGATATGGGAGTATAAATTAATTAAAAAACATAAATGTATTTTACATAATTCTTTTATTTATATTTGATTATAAAAAATGTTGTTAGGTACAAATTTGTAATTTAACTTTTTTAAGTCATGTTCCTTTTCTTTGAATTAATTAATTTTATTTGTATTTCAAATTCACGTCGAAGTTTAAATATCAGATTGATTGTTGATATTAAAAGGAATCATATATGAGTACGTGTAGTTTTGCAGTTGCGTGCAAAGAATATTGTCCAGGTTATTATATAACAAGCAAGGAATTTTCTTGCAAGAGATACTTACATGCCTCATGTGTAGTAGTATCTTCTGAATCACCGAAGTGCATACGAGATCCAAAGACACAAATCGAATTATTTATTTAAAATGCTTTAATTTATTCCATATCTTTGCATGTGTTCTTACTTTTTTTTAAACAGCTGTAACAATGGGACTGTGACGCTTCATAGCAAAAAGAATTTCATGCGGTACACTGCACTATGTATTATGGCAGAATTTATATTCCCAGTATTATAAAGACACAATTTCTCCACTCGTTACGGAGAGTGCCAAGTGATTTTAATCGTCGTTCTTGATGACTTATATGGAATACTATTATCCATCGATATATTTGCAATTCCATTCAATAGACGACTTTTGAATGAAGTTTTAATTTAACTTTTTTCTCACGTGCAATTGTTTTGTAATAGCGTACGAATATTTGTGCAAACACTTCACACAACTCTTCAAAATCTGCTCCCTTGCTAGAATTTACATTCACTACAAATAACCGCTTTGAAGGTCTGTAAAATATGACGATTATTGTCGAGTCGTCAGTTCTGCATCCTGGAGCTCCTTTGAGTATATTCTATGTTATGTTCACGACGGCTTCCCAGAATGGCGAATGTTTATGGTAAGAAAAAATTGCAGATCTAGTGTTCTTGACAATTTTGAGCGAATATCAGCTCTAATCTACGGATCTTAAGATCAGTAGTTTGGACTTATGTTCGGTTTATACATACCATTTTTTAATTATTTTAAATCAACATTATATGTATTTTGCCGGCGGGTATAGCTCAATGGTTAAAGCGTTTGCTTAGCAAGCTGAAGGTCGTAGGTTTGATTCCAGACGGAGATTAAAAAAAAGGTTTGTAATCGATTTCTGAGCTCTCAAATTGGTGTGAATTTGATCACTCACCCGTAAAATGCCAGTTATAACCTATTAATCAAAATTGGTGGTAGTGGTAGTAGGTTTTTCATAGTGAATTCCTTTAATAATAAGAATTGTGCGTAAATGTCGGACTGTAGTCTATGACGTTGGCGGATTAGCACTCCAACTTGCAGCGCTTAGCCATATGCAGTATGGTAAGCGTCATAGAATCCCATAGATGAGATTTCAGAATCACTATCACCATCTTTCGGTATTCTGCTGTATGTGTTAACATTAAAAAATATAAAGTACTTGTTATAATAAATGTAATGTTTTCCAACGTTTGTATTTTAAATTTATTTTGAATATAATATAAAAAAACATATTTGAATTTATAGAAACGATAAATAGATAAAATATTCTACAATAAAAATTTATGGTATTTTGCAGAAAAGCTAGATGGCATTCCCTTTTATTGTAATATGAAGCTCATCGTAAAGTGCCTATAATAAAACTTTCGCTATTTTATCTTCCTTTATGTGAAAATCATAATATTATTCATGGACACAAATGTATGGAAATATGTCTGACTTTTCTTATAACTATTCATTGAGAACAAACAGAATACATATACGAATCTTTATTGCTTTTAGAAAGTTTAGTAAATACGTATTGTTCTATAGTTGTTGTTACGAGTAAATTTATATTAATAATAATATTGTGAAACTCTTAATAAATAATCTTAAGAAAACATCGATCTATAATAAAACAGTAATGTTGCATGAACAATAATAAAAAAAAACTGGAATAAAATTCGAATACCACAGATACTCGAAACCAATTAATTAGTAATGTGTAATGTAAACACAAACCTATTTATCGTAATATGGCAGTTTAGTTTTAATTGGCTTACCAAAAGAACAAAATTTAACCCATATCTATCGTTATAATACAGTAATGTGTAAATAAATATTCAGACGCAATTATAGAACGTTTGAAGCGAATTCAAATTTGGAGCAAATTCTTTTACACACAATTATGTTTGTATGTCTCTGTCCGTTTTCTAAGTCAAGTAAATTAGCAACTCGTATCTATCGTCTAAATTGCCCTTTAGAAAGGCCTTAACTATTAAAGTATCTTAAAATATAATTCTTATCTAATATATTTATTAATTTTATTAAGTATCACAAGCGAAAACGAAACATGCCTTAATAAGACAATGCTTTTTTCAAAACTTACATTTTCAATTATCCACAATACAGTTAAATTCAATGCAGTTTGAGTGCGTGGAATTGAACAATTTGTAAAATCTAAAAGATGATCGAAATAAATAATTAATTGTAACTTGAAATTTAGGTTCCATTAAAACATAATTAACGCGTAATAACATAATGAAGTGTTGCGTGACAAAAGTACAACGAAGCTTCAAACGAAATTGTCTCATAATAGAGAGTTTGGAGTTTCCATGATTTACTGATATGAAAAATGATAGTTCCTTGAAGTAATATTTCTTCTTCGTAGTATCAATCCGGTGGATTGGTTTGCAGCAACAGAAACTTGCATCTCGATCTCCATTCCTCTCGGTCCTCCGCAACCCTCTTCGGCTCAGCATAAGAGATACAATGAATGTCCTCGAACACTTGCTGCAAATACTCCCGTCTAGGGCACCCTCTACAGTTTCCAACCTCAACCATCCCCTCCATAATGTCGTGAAGAAGACCATCGTCGCGCATGATGTGACCAATCCATCGGGCTCGCCTCTCTGAGATCGTTCTTATTAGGTGGCGATCTTCCTTGATTATCCTGAGAACCTCATTGTTCGTGACATGGTCTCTCCAGGAAATTCCAAGAATTCTTCTGTATGACCACATCTCAAAGGCCTCTAGCTTTTTTTTAAAAGTAATATTTAAAATATTCTTATTTATCGTAATGATTACAAGATTATAATTATTTAATCTGTTGTGTTTATTGAATAAGCCGACAGCTTGAGTCGCAGTTGAGCGGCGCGTTTGGTTGAAAGCTTTCGCAATCCGTTCACCTGTCGGCGGTCGCACCTCGAGAGTCTTACTGGTCGTGATCGGGCTGCATTTCGCTAAGGCCAGGCGGTTATACACTTTCCCAGACAAAAACAAACTAATACAATCATTTCACTTTAAAACCAGTTGTAGACGAATATCATTTTGTGGAAAACTAACATTCTCACAATAGTATGCAACATTTACTGTAAATCAACGATACACGTGATTCTCTTAATTGGATGAGTCGCAGGATGTAAGTATAAATATTATACTTTACCATAGGCATAATTAATGTTGAATTTACAATCGAAATATTTGATTCATTCTAATGTTTTATTCCTAGCCTTATTGACAGTTGACTCTATTTCTAAAATTGATATTTATAAAGCTTAAATAAAAGTTCAGCTCTCTAAATCTAGCATTGTTAATGTTGCTGCAAAATCTAGTAAGGTATATAATAATACTTGAATGCGCAGACTAGTCGTATGTAGTATAGTATAAAATAATATTATTTAAATATATTTTATTAAAATTTTTAGTTATTATGTGCTGGGTTTTAATGTTAGGCAGGCTGTAGTTAATGCCATCGGCCAACAGCAGGTGCCGCCCTGGCTGTAGTCTGCCAGCGCTGCTATCACTGACACAACTTTGTAGAGCCTTCGCGGTCTTTGATTGCTAAAATTGGCTCAAATACCTTATTTAGCAAGGAAATGTTAAATGAAGTTGTCTTTAAGATGTGGTATTATATAAGGATCATATGTCGCATGGGCTGCAAGATAAATACTAATTAGAAATAGTCAACAGTGTATCGATATCATACATCAAAAATTTAATACGGGCTTGTAACCAAAAATGCGATTTAGAAGTAAATGTTCAACTCGAGTGTTCCAAAAAGTTATCTTGAAATATAGTACAGAAATAGGAGAAATACATACAAAATATGACATTTTTTAAAAGACTACGAAGCTTAAAAGTGAGATTCTATTACAGAAGTAGAAGCAATACTTTGTTCTAAACAGCACTTCTAGCATTACAGCACTTCCAGTATAGGTGGGAACTGACTTCCATGCCAAACTCCAAACTGTCTGCGAAAATGTAATCAGCGCAATGAACCTAATATTCGTGACATTTGAAAGGAGCAGCCGGTCGCTTTTTTACTTGGCCAGATCAGATATGGTCACGACTTACTCTGTCGTATCTGAAACCCTCCCCGGGTGCCCTTTAGAGCTCTGAGAAAGTTTTTCAATTCGCACAATTGAAGCGTCAGCCGTATTGAATTTGTGACTCGCCTATTATTTATGCATTGTATTATACTCGAAGACAATTTTTATGATTTGTATTATTATGTTAGTGCAATCATTATCGTTGATAAAGCACTCAAAGTACGATGGAAATAGTATTACAATAGGTCTAATTGAAAATCTTGGATTAAAAGTTCACAGAGCTTTCTTTATACAACTTTTATTTTAATATCGTTTTGGTGTTTGATACTCGTGAGTTCTACTTTTGAATAGTAATATATATATATTGCATATAAATTTATAACTGTCAAATTTTGATAAAACTGCACAATTTATTGATTTTGACAATAAAAAAAATCATTGGGCCTTTAAAGTGTAGTACCTGATTGTTAATTTTTTTTTAAGAAGCCACTATTAGCTTAAACAATTTAGTCCTAAGAAGTGGTTCAACCCAAAAACCCATCATCAATATGAAAATAATCTTTGAACATTATTAATGTGTGTTTTAATTTCGAAAATCCTTAAAGCCTCCCTATGCTTAAACACAAGTTTTCCATTATGTCAGTCAACATATTCTAAATATATCAAATAAAAGACAGTGGACTGAGATATAGCAGTTGGTCAATTATGTGTATCAATAACAAAGATGAACGAGCAGTATTTACATCATTGACAGTTGAATTACATGTTAAGGAAACAATGGATAGTGATAAATGCAGCAAATATCCATCTAGTGACTATTTTAGTAAAACTAAGTAACCGACAGCTCAGTAATATATTATTTTGTTGACTTGTAAAACGAAGTGTTAGTTATTTGTTTGTAAGTAATTGCTTTATTATACAATATGACTATTTGGTACTTGCTTAAAACAAGTGATTAATAACCTTATGCCTATTCACTTAAAAAGTGAAAATAGATCATTAAAAAGTCTCGTTATTTAAAATTGTATCAATACCCACGCTTGATATGTCTAAGTAAACAATGCCTAACACAACAAGCAGAGATAATAAATAAGTAAATCGTGCAACTTTTTCTTAGTTTCATAGTTCGTAGTTTATTATAATAAATTAGGTTGTATTTCTTACTATAATGAAATAAGTATACTATAAATGTATTTATTATACATTAATGAACATGACGTTGTGGCATTTGCAATAAATTAAAAATAGTAGGTGTAAGAATGTATTCTGGATTTCAACTCACAAAATAATATACAATTAAATTCTATTCCTGTGAAATTAATCCTTAGTACATAAAACAGCAAATAATAATTAATGGTTACATGATTTTCACTAAGACTTTTAGTTAAAAGTATATTAGTTTTATTTAAGTTATAGTAAATAAAAAATACAATGTTATTTTTATGTGTCATATGTTACAAATAAGAGGACCTTCGCACAATGCTGCTTGAAAATACCCGAATACGCGTAAGTATCTTAAAATTTATGGATTTTTTCGTGTTTGAATGCCTAAGTGGTAAAAATAAAAATATAAATACTTCCATAGCAGAGAAATGTTTTTATAAAATGCCCTTCTCTGTTTCAAAACTTGATTATTGATATGATAAATGTCAAGCAGCTGTTAGAGTGTTGTCACGGTAATCATCCTGATAATTAAAAATAAATATTGATTGTAATGGGTTAAAGAAAAACCATCTTCAAAAACAATTTTGTAAAAATATGATGAAATATTGAAATATATGATTTTAAAATTCTGTTGTGTACCTTCGTTCTTGGAAATACTGAAACTAGAATATTACCTTAAGATATTTATATTTAAGTTTTTTTTTCAACTTTGGCAAACCTGTCGTGAGATTGAAACTTCTTACACATTATTATATTATTAGATATATTATCACTTAGCGTCGATAGTAAAATAACTGTAGTTAGGCAATTTCAAGTTAATAAACGTCCCATTTTAAATTGAATAATTATTTTGCGACTAGAAATGTGGTTTCATATTCTGTGCCAAGTAACCCTACCCACCGGTTAATGTCCAGCAGTTCCACTGATCTAGATTATCCTCTTGACGCTAGCTTAACTGACTGAATCTTATTCTATTTTATAACAGATTGAGAGGAAAAGAACTGCGAAGAATGTAGTCTTGAATGGTTAATGTTTTACCATGTTTAATTAAAAATAGCTCCCAATGTTTTAATCATTAATTTTTTAATTTCTCATAATAAATATAATGTCCACGATAATAACCGATTTAATGAAGATACAATACTTTTAGTCGTTATATATATAAGTACCTGTTTTTTGCCATATCCGTCCTCTCTATCGAGCGAACGGCCGCGACAAATCCGCCATTAGTAGACGATATGAATCCGCCTGATCGAATCTTCGCCAAATACTTAAGTATATCGTGAGAAATTTTACCTATTTACTATATTTTTGTTAAAAAAGTGAATAATTTAAGGGTTATAAAGAGACACTATGGAAATAATAGCGGGGATATAAAGTATAATAAAAAACATACATCCGAGAAAAAATCTGAGATTTTTTCCACTTAAATTAAATTCTTGATTTAAGGTGTCCATTGCTAGAAAGTATTTTTTTAAGTAAGCAGTTGGTCTTGCGAAAAAAATACGTCTGGCAACATAGTTGTCGAAGAACATACTTGTATAAAGAAAATATTATTATTTGTTTATGTCTATATTATCTTATGATACGATCAATTTCTATGACCAATTAAAATGCTTTTGACGAAGATGATAAACATAAGTTTATATCAATAAATTTATACTTATTTTTTTTATGTATCTCGTACACTCATTTTAGAACACGACAGTAATTTGTGGATAATGTTAGAATTTTTACTGACTAGACAAGTCAACTTTTAATACAGCAATTACCATGAGTAATAATGTCTAACAAGTACAGAGAGTGTGTTGCATTTTCGCAATTTTTGCTGTAATGATGCTGGTAACGATGCGACGCTTAACAGTGCGAAGGGAACTTAACATTAATTTAGCCGTGTACCATCATTAACTCTTCACAACCCAACATTTACCGCCCAACAATTGAAAGTTTTAACACAATAATTATTGTGATCATACAAATATCACGCTTTAGTAATTGATTAAATTATTCCAATCAAATACACACACATGAACTTAAGAGCGTTAAAATATTTTCTCTAAAGAAACGGCAAATAAATATATATTTATAAAGTCATAAATAATACGCTTCAGTTCCGAAGAAGATACTAACAACACCAGGATTCATATTTAAGAAAGGCAACTTTTTTTGGCAGCATTTAATTCAATTATTGGGCAGTAATTATTAAGGAAACGGTCAGTAATAAATAACCAAAGAAGTAAATAATCAATCGGCAGTAGAAAAATAATAAATTGGCAGGAAATAATTAAGGCACGCCAATTGGTTAGGTAAGGTTTTCTTTTTATATAATGATATATTATTTAATAAATATATTACTGACATTTTAATTTTATAACTGAACACATTTATACTGACACAGTGGATAGTGCCAAAACTTTGAATTTGTTACTGAACAAAGAAATACAGGCATACTTAAAAAAACCTACTTAATATATCAAATAATTATTAGTATTTTTGCAAATACTCAGTTGATGCTTACAAATTCTGTAAACAGAGTTTCTAATTTTAGTGGCACTTAATAATATGTTTTGTACATATGTTGATATATTACCGACTAAGTATGTTTTGGCATGTACAAGTATGTATGTCAATTGAATCAACAAACATGTTAGCCTTAAAATGATTAGATTTAGGAATAAATAAAAATGTCAACATCCAATGACATCACTGCTTAAAATGGACATGATCTAACACACATAATGATGTTACACCATTACTTAAAATTAAATATATTTTTTAAGCGTCTACTCAGATTATTTCAACTATTAATGTTATATTTGTTATTTTTCAAAATGTAGTATATAATTAACATAAGTAAATGAAGTAAGTTTTGTTTATTTTTTGAGGCCACTGCCAAAAATATACTCGGCTATCTAATGCTTTAGTAGAGCTTTAACTTTTTATTGTATTTAAAAATAAAGTTTTTCGTGATCTTGTTTGTTTTTTTTAAATAAATGTAGACTTGTAAATAAGTTTCATTTATTTTAAAATACATTGCAAATTTAAGGCTATATTCAGATTTTTTGAGACAATACAGAAATTTTGTTGATATAAATTTTCCATAAAAAAAAAATTTAAGATGTTTAAAGCCGTTATACCGGATTATTCCCTGGTGGTATGTCCTATGGTCCCTTAAGAAATACTTATCTTTATTTATGAATATTAGTATAATTCTTTTTCAAATTAATTTCGTAAATTAAATGTAAATAAATTATTTTTTCGTGTTGGAATCATGTTTAGTAGTTTTTATCATAGGGACCATGGTGTTTTAGAAACAGTCGCTCAATATGATAAGAAATTTAAAACGTTTACTTAGAATATGTACCCAAAAAGGCAATTATTTTCTATTTTATTGATAATTTTTATTATCATTATCGTCAACGTCAATATATTTTATTATAGGAAATTAATATACATATTCAAAACTGCTACTGTTAAATTTAAAATAGAACAATTTTTAACACCTTCTGATAATTAAATAATTTAAAATGTTTGTAGTGATAATTAAAGTGTATAAAAATAGTTATTTTGCATAACAACAATCAATTATTTGTCCCTAGTTCTTGTTTTAATATAATTATGTAATTTAATTTCAAATGCACAAGTGGTATAATGTTATATAATGTAAAGGTTACTTAAAGTTCACGAGGTATTAGTTTCGCATTAAAAATTATTGATGGGCTCAAAAGTCTCTATAAAACAAGAGTGATAATCGCTATCGGAAGATACGAGCCGTCTTGTAAGTTCATCCGATCTCCGCTGGAGGTATTGCAATAAATCGAAATTAAAGCAGTTTCCCTGACAGTTGCCATTTAAGTTTACTCGCTTCATGTTCTAGTCGTTTCTGCAAATAATTGACGGCTGACGATGATGAAAGTGATATATGGGAGCGGGCCTTCAATAGTCAAACTGGTATATAGTATGATACCGACCCCACTGCATCATGATTCGAAGAACTCTGTGTGCGAGGAAGCTATCAGATGTTGCATTAGAGAAACGCACCCAAGAGAATGTCACTAAAGTAATGTGGATACAATAATTGATCACGGCTCTCTGACACTGCGAGACCACTTCATGGCAACAGTCTTTAGCGGATCAGCCAGTTGCACGCTATAATGCGTACCATGCACTAATTTATCTAGATATAACTATACTTGTACTTTACATGAATATATTTATCTTGTTAATTATATTTAATAATATAAATTCTAGCTATATACTCTGGAAATGATGAATGTTGGAATTATTATATTTATGTAAATCTTAAGCTGTTTATTTTTGATTGGGTAACTAAACTTTCGGTAGTTTTGTTAATTATCGAAAAAATAAAGAATATTCATTAAAGAGTAAAAAGGTCAATAAATATTCCGCCTGAATGTAGGCAATATAATCAACACCAAAGACATAAATAATTGCATACCTACGTTAATCAAGTAATTCCCAAAAGCCTGTTTGGATGTGATAATTAACATTTATTTTTGTAGATACTTTGAAGAAACTTTTACATCTGCAGGTTGCAATGTATGGACTGCTCGATTAGGAAAATTATGTATGGGTCAGTGGGCAGCGGATATAAAACTGGCATTAAAATTATGCTTGAGAAATAACATCTGTTCAAGATTATTTCATAATGATCTAAAAAGTAAAGCAAGTACCTTTACAGCAACATAAACTATGTTAAGAATGATATTTAAAAATTAAATTACAAACCTTTTAGATTTAGTACCAGTTTTACGTCCTTGGTTGTAAAAGATAATACAATAACATAAAAATGTTCTTGTCTTTCACTCGATTTATTTATACAAGTATTAATAAATGAATGGATGAATATTTCAGTAAAAGTATAATTGTATAATGAAGTGAAATATACGTCGTGAGTATTATGAACATAAATATGTTTACAAGTTTGTTATTAATGTTATTAATTATATAAATTTATCAGTCTACCGTTGAGTTGCATTCCGAGGCTGGGATTTGAAAATGTCGCCAGTAAGCAAGCCGTTAGGTAATTGTAAAATTTAATCTAACAGGACACTGTCGAGTCGGAAACGCCGGGGCGTGGTTGTCGTCAATATTGTCCATAGGCGACAGTCGGATAACAGTTTTAGTTTTCATGAAGACTTTCTTATTCGCTTTCTTCATCGCCACGGGCTCGTTATCAAACTCTATATAAAGCCATACAACGAGGCAATTTATATCTCGTTCGAGGCATTTTTTTTGCATCGGATTCGGTCACGATTAGCAAACACGGTATTAATAATTTATTGATTAGTCGGCAGAGATCGCGACGATTTATATAATCGAATGTAGTAATAAACAAAAAGTCGTCCGTTCGGTTTTGTTTTTAAACAATGCTTTCACCTGCCGCGGGCTATTCGGGTGCAACGCCCCAAGATTGAAAAAAGCTGTCCGTCACAAGCGGGAGCTACAACCGGGTAGGAGACCTATACAGACTACAGTGTACTACACTTCGATACTTCCATGCAACCGGCGACCTCCGTTGACCGATAACGTCGCTCCGGCTCGGTGAAAGTTTATTTATCTGTTGTGATAGGCTCGTAATTTACAATTGAGATTAGGCAGCTTTAGCTCGGGGTGCCTAGAGCCGGTGCCGGCCGTGGTGCCAGGTCGGTTGCTCAAGGACCGCCGGGGCCCAGGAGGCCGTCACGTTTGCAGCGGATCGTGACCGAGTTTGTATTTTGCTCGGAAATTTGAGAAATTGCAACCAGCCGCCGGGAGATGACCGTCTTTAATAATTTAATTAAAACCTAAAGAGAAAATTATCAAACCGTGAGTGTTCGAGGAGAAAGTAAGAAAAGCGCATCCGTAAATTAACGTTTTCACTGCAGTTTATTGCAAAGTTATTAAAAATGACGTTAAAATTTTATTCACAACTCTATCGATGGTAATTAAAATGAATACATATTTAATTATCCCTATAAGGAGTATTTCTATTTACAAAATGCATACAAGTACAGATTAGTTATGTAGCTTCCGGCAATTTGTATTGAACGATTCAGCGATAAGATTTAAAAATCATAAAATGCGCCTTATATTAATCAATTAGCATAACTAGTTACACATATGTGTGATGAAAGAGAAATGTATGAAAGCTTTTTTCTACTACGTACAAGTTTTTCAACACTTTCTACATTGATTATTTCTACATAATGTGCGACAAATAATTGCATATTACAATGATGAATAGGTACTTTACATCATTAAGAGATTATTTTGCCTCTATATAGAAATATTTTTTATGTGTTGGAGAAATCTCTACCTATCTATTTTATGTTAGTATCTGATAGTTAATATGAGTGAATTGTAAAAGTTACCTTCTACAATTTAAAAGAAGCTTTTAAATATGATCAAAAAGCTTTAAAACAACAACCCTCACATAAATAGTGTTTTATGTACATTGGAACAATTCAAATCGTATTTAAATGCGTAGGAAGTCGTTTGTCTTTGTTCGTTAACTTACATTATTTTATTGTCGTCTAAGAACTATGTGTCAGTTCACAAGACGTTACAAAATTTTGTACCGTGTGTGAGTGGAGTATTTCAGGCGCTCACTTTTTTTAAATTATCACCAAGGTATATACAGCATAATAGCAATTTCTGAAGACCACGGCATTTAACAATGAGAAAAACTACGTCTATTTTTCCTTCTATTCCATACAACCCGCCTAGCAAAAAATAAGGTCGCTTTAAATTGCCACCAATATTATCCTTAGTCATCTCAGCACCTAAAGCTCTTCCGAGTTCATAATATGAATTGTTTCCGACGACCTCCAGAGCTTGGGGCGTAAAGCGAATACAGATTCAGTATGTGAGACATATTTAGGTATTTATTATTCAGTGTTTTTAAGAAAATGGGATGACTAGCCTGATGTTTGGAAGAGTTTTTCTTCAAGAATGGCTCAAGCCATAAATATTTACGTTTTATTAAATGCTTATTTCATCGTCTCCATCTGTTTTTAGATTAATTAGACATAACAGTAGCATAATACAAAACATAATCACACAGCTTTTATATTGTATTATTATAAACATTTTGAATATTCAAATTATTCTTGAGATAAAATTCCATCTCGTTTGCGTTAAGACTTAACATTAACAAGCTAATTTATTTCCCATTATTACGAAAACATCCATTTAATTAAGTGTTTGGATTTAACCATTAATGCGAAATAGCCCGTAAATGTCTTAATGGCAATGTTTATCTCGTATATAAGAACTAGTATTGCTCCAAAGCGGTTCCCACTAAGATTGAATGGTATGTTTATGTATTAGGATATAAAACAGCCGTTGAATTTATCCATGTATTTTTTGCTCAGAAGTATTATTTAAGAATAGCATAATAATTCTTATACAACTTCGTTAAATTAATATATATATATATATATATATATATATATATATATATATATATATATATATATATATATATATATATATATATATTAAGTGTACGAGTATACAATTTTTCTATCAACCCTTTGGATACGGCTCGGTGGAATACAAATTATATTGTCAATACGGCGAGAATTTTTCAAACAATTTTCTTGCCCTATACTAGTATTTATAGCATAAATGTACTTATCTAACCTATTTTCATATATCAAATTGATTCTTCTATCTTTAAGCTATCATATAAAGGATAAAAAACTATTATATATAACAAAGTTTCACTATGTAACTCCATACATGTGGTGGCATTGACACATGTGGTTTACAGAAAAATCGCTCATGTGACGAAACTAAACAATATTTATTTACATGATTTACAGATTCCTGTAAAAAATACATGTAGGTTGATAAAGAGAATGACTGTACTTTCAATTTCCTACCGTAGATGTCACAATAAGTACTGAAAGTAGTAAAACGATATATCAAGTCAACCGATGTCAACGGTCGGGGAATCTTTGACTACATATGCCGACAACCGATGCGAAAGGGTTAACTTGCGTATAGTACTTCATAAATTTATGGCTAAACATACCACTCGTACTAAGGTGTCTCAATACATATGTAATTATTATATACAGTAAATTCGTTTTATTAAGTATATTATTGTATAAATGCTAAGGCGAATTATCATTCTAACTTTCTTGGGACGCGCAAACATTAATTCTGATTAAAAAATAATGACGTAAAAGGAGTTTTCGTAATGGATACTATTTTATTGAATTGTTTGCACTAAAAGTTCCCACGGATACACGATAATTTATTTCAATCTCTCAAGTGTTGAGATATATACTACTGTAGTAACTCACATCACTCACAGTTTTTGTGAGATGATTATAATTAATGATCTTCAATGTAAAGTAGATAAGTAACATGTTGAGGCTGTATTAATATCACCACAAAATAAAACGGAAACATGCCGTTTTGATGGATCAATTTTAAAAATATGCAATACCTGTAAACCCCTCTAATTTCTGTATTCTCAATACTTTGCTCAAAAAACATTTTTTTGTAGTAAGAGTATATTTCTAATTTTTTTATTACTTTTATGTATATTTTCAACAATTGATACACGTACAAATTCATAGCAAACACCTATGATATTTCACTCATTAATTAATCAGAGTAAAATAAACGGCAGATGCGAGGATTCTAACTTCAAATCCAGCATACCATATCCAGTTCATTGCTCACCGCGCTGACCATTCATCCAATTACTCTGCCTCATCTTCTTCTTCGTAGTATCAATCCGGTGGATTGGTTTGCAGCAACAGAATCTTGCATCTCGATCTCCATTCCTCTCGGTCCTGCCTCATAGAGTCGTGAAATTAACACATATCATAAGAATTACTAAATATATGATGCTTGTTATGAATCATAAGCATATTTTTTAGAATGTTCACAATTTTTTTTTTCATAATATTATTTTATTTAGAGTACCATCTGGGTATCGCCTAAGCTGTTTCATTCATTTCTTTATATTATTGTAAGGTGTGTAACGATCGGTAGCGAAATAATCAATATATTTATATATATTATTACTTGTATTCTTAAAGATTTATAATTAACGTTTACTTATCAAAATCAAACTTATATTGCTTTAAATTACGTATATTTTGGTGCAAAATATTTCTATCAAAGAATAATTAAAAAAAAACTGACGTATTAAGCGATTTTGTCTTCTGATATGTTTTAACACTCGTATGTGCGTCAAAACAACAAAAACATGGTTTCACGACCTATCGTTCAAAAACAATCTGTTCAACGACTTATCGGTAACGACGTGGGGTGCACTAAACGTCTGCTGCACGGGATATTTGGCGGACGGGAAAACTGGTGCACTGGCTGTCTCGCTAACCTAACCTAAGGATTTGCCCAATGATCGTAGAGTCCAGAGATATTTAGGTCTCGTTAAGGAAATAACTTTGGATAGGTTAGGTTAGGTTAACGAGACATCCAGTGCTCCAGTTGTTCCGTGCGCCAAATGTCCCGTCCACCAGTCCAGTGCGCCCCACGTCGTTACAGACGAGTTGTTGAACAATTTGTCTGTGACCGAAATGTGGCGAAACCCAAAAACATTAGCAAATTACGTGCTGTTTAAATAAAATATTTAGCAATAAATTGATTTGTTGCATAATCTCTATGTAGCATTTCTCTTGTCGATGCTTCATAGTTACTTGTCAAGAGGTTTAATGTGTATTAATGCTTCGCAAAGAAAAAATATTCCGCGCATAAATAAGTTCTGTCCTTCTCGTGAGACTGTGTAGCGAATGGTTTTCTTTCAAATCAAACAATGGTCTTGTAAAAACTGTTATCTGCGAACATCTTCCTTCGATTATAAGAGCGGACTTCTTTTTGTAACCTTTTAACTATTCCTTTCACCTTACTCTTATTGTTGTAGCTACTATTTTTGTTAGCATTATGCTAATAAAATCATTATCATTTTTGCCCTCCATCATTCAAACGAATTGTGTACAAGAATACAGATGGCGTTTGAATTCGATTTATTATGTTTAAAAACATTTTTTTTAATAGTATGTATGAGTATACTTCAAATGTATAAATAACAATTAGAATTACAATCATACAGTTTTACTGTGGATTGTCAGTAATCATTTAATATATAAAAGAAGAGGAATTTTAAAATTATGACTAACCAATAGTGCAAGTTCTAAGCCCCTTATTATCTTTTAAATGTCTAATAATGTTTATATGTAAAAAAAGTTGATATCTGTAGTCATAAATGAATAATTATACATATTTAATATAATAGTGAATTATTTAGTTGCAAGTCATTTAACGTAATAAAAACAATTATTAAGAAGAAAGAGTTAAAAGGTTGTTAATCTTCCTAATGAAGCCTATAATTACTAATTACGAAGGCTATTAATTAGTACTATATGTAGAAGGCTGTTATAGATGTAGTGAAGCCATATAGTATAGAATTTTATAATTACGAACTCACTGTTCTTTTCCATGAGACAAAGGTTTAATAATAGAATGGCAATCATAACACAAGACAATTATGCAAAAAGTCACCAACTAGTAGGTAATTTAATAGAGATCCGGTATTCAGACCTTGCAATAATAATATTTCAATAATAAACAAATACAAATATATATCGTCAGGATTTTTTTTTACATACTTAGGCTGTGTGACCAAAGAGCTTGAAGCCCTAGGCTTCAGGGTCATTAGTAAGAGTGTAAAGGTAAATCCGTCTTTGATTACTTACTACTTAACGCTGTGAAACGCAAGGTGTTAAATGTTACACAAATCATGTTCATTACGTATGTCAAAGGTTACTCAACATTTCATATTTCTAAATGGAATTACCTGTTTCATACTTATTGAACAACGGCAAAAGCGTATTTTATGCGCGGTTATCGTTCGATCACCGAAGTTTAGCAACATTAGACGCGGATCAAAACATGGGGGGAGGGGGTTAAAGTTTGTTGCTTTACCGCATGTCGTTGATTGGAAGATTTTCTTTAAATTTTTAATTAACAACCATCCAAATATGCTTCTACCATAGCTGAAATCTCTTCAAAACACTGAGTTCTTGCTCTGGAGACTACCACGAGCCATGTATGTTTCCAGGGGTACGTCTGGGTGCAGAGATGTCGTGGGATAAGGCATGAACAATGACAGCTTCAGTTTGTGGAGACCCAGATATGGATTGGATATCGAGAGAAAAAATATTAACAAAATTTGTAAGATCGTATGTAATGTTATATATCTACCAAATGTAGACAGTGAATTGTCGTCATACACCTTCATTTTATTTGAATTCGATTAATTGTTTATTTTTTGGAATTTTTCGGCGCGTCCACATTATCACATATCTGCATAGAGTTTGTACAAGTGTAAAATGAGAAACCGTTGCATCGCTCCGTATCAAATTTGACACGGAATGGATTTCGGGGAAATATGTCGATATTTTATGTCACACGTGCAATCATAAATAAGATACGTTAATATTCTTAGTATTAACGGTTAGGTAAAATATACTATAACATAAAATTTGAAAGTCGTATTCTTTTGTTTTGGAACATCTTGCGAAGTTACCATTGAGCATCCATTAAATTTACTAATCAATATTGATAAAATAAAAAACTATTAATAATTATACGTCTACGATTAAGAAAGTTTTTTTGGTAGAACAATAAGATTACGACTTTCTTTTAAATAATATTTTTTGTATTGACACAATGTAAAATTATTAAATCGTCCATTTTTTTAACGTTTACGTAATGCTTGAAATTTCTTACGTAAATGTTTTGTTCATTGTGTTGAAGATCACATTAGTGGCGACTTTGCTTATCGATGTACATCTTGTGGGAAATTATTAATTATTTAAATATGTTTGCTTTTAATTTTCAGTTATTCCGTTGTATTGTTGACCATCGTTTCGGAAGTAAACTGTCAAAACTATTGTTTTTATAATTAAAAAATATATTTTATTTTTTGTTTTTTATTTGACGTAATAGTGATATATTTGATTGGTGGATTTATTAAATATGATATATTTTAATGGTGGTACCCAATAATGGATAATTATTGTGAATAAGAGGACTTAGCATTACGCATCGATGATAGATGAAACAAATTGATTAAGTGTTTAAATTTTACACAATTATTCCGCTTTAAGTACAGAAGAGGTAAAATAAAAATATTCTCTCATTATTTAAAATACTTTCATTATTTTATAATATCCTTCTTGACTTCAAATCTTTGGTATATTCGATTTGAAATGAGAGATGTAAGTCTGACAGCTATAGTCGCGATTTTTTTTATGAAATAATATTTACTGCAATGCACTTATGAAAATAATATCTTACCATAAATTAAAGTTGAAAAATGTTAAGTAATATTATAGTTTCTATCAGTATTTTAGTATGTGTATCTTGGATATATCAAAAGATAATTTTTAACAAAAGATCACACTGAAATACCTATCTTATGAAATTTATTGTTTATAATTTAGCACTGGAAAACCCGTCATGAGTTTGGCGTATTGTACTATCGGATTTAAAAAAATAAATTTAAAATAGATCTTGATAAAATATTAAAAATAATTAAAAGTGAAAGGAATCAAAAGAGAAAAATGCTTCTATGGTGCTGTATTTTATAGAAACGTTTAAGTTGCAAATGGCTGTCCTTGGAGTCGAAATTCAGAATGTTGTGATAGTTTTTTTACAATATCCTCTCCGTGTTTGGAGCATATGGACACCGCAAATTTCCGTTTTCACAGTTCTGTAAGCTCACAGATTGTCTATGCCTTGTCCCAGACCACCTCTATATTCGAAGGTTCATATGGGAACATAAATGGTTCCCGGAGTCTCCATGGCAAGAGTCCGCGAACTTGCATAGACTGCTGCTTCGGTACCAGAGAAATATTTAGATGTTCAATGATTAGGGTTCAGCCCGACACTCCCGAGGCCTGGACAAGGACTGACTGAAATACGAAATCAAAATAGGATCTTTCAGTAAAGAAAGAAATATTCTTCCCCCTTTTAACTGTGAAGGGAAATAAAAAAAATCATTAAGCAAGATTATGTAGTCTGAAGTTGACGAAACTTAGATGGACAATTCACGTCGTTCGTGCGGATTGCTCCAGAGACATAAAAGTAGTCCATAGTGGAACACCAGCTGACTACTTGGACGCATACGCATAAGCTAGACGGACATTGTGGTAATAATGGATGCGGTTAAGTCCTTGGATACCGGCTGGAAATTACCAGCTCGGGACTGGATCGCCTGAAGGGGATTCGTGCGGTTGACTATGCATCTTAATGGACCGTAGCGCCAATGTCATATTTTAAAATACTTACAGCTTGCTTGAAAATATTTATGATGTTAAATATATGTATTGAAAAACTATTCAAACATTTTATTTATACGAGTCTTTAATCACGGGAAAAGTTAATAGGAGATTGTAAAATTATCGTGTAGTTAGAACACCTGTATATTTTAGCGTCACGACTTTTTATTTCTCAACATGTGCAGGTGTATTGTATATGTATAAATTTTATGTGTATAGAAGTCTGCATACATTGATGTTGATTTATATATAAATATTTATTTCATAAATTATTGCGACGTAAAATAACAACATATTTTTTGTCTGCTTTTACTATTTGCTAGTATTATGTAAAGTTGCTTTTTCTTTATTATTTAAATATATTTATTATTCATCGCAAAAAAAAATGTGTTAATATTGATGTAAAATCTAAAAGTTGTTGGCATGTCAGTTATAAAATGTGATATCGTGAGAATATCTAAATATGAGTGCACAAATTATTAGAATGTTATTTCATAATCTTATTTACACGATATTTTTATCAATAAATTACCACGAGTGTTTCAAAATAGATTGACATTTTTTTTTCGAGACTGACATTTTTTTTAGAATTTTCCCCACGATGGCGTTCACTGGCGGATCAGATTTTACAGTAACTCGTTTGTATTAGCAGATTAGTGTCTTGCACACAACATGTCAATTTGTCTCTTACTCCTTCTCTATTCATATCCACTTTCTAGCTGGAGCATACGGTTGCTACTTATTGCCACAACACAGTTCTGTCAGCTGCTATGATCCTTAAATCGTTCACTTGTCTATACTCTAAACTCCATCGAATACATACTGTTATAACAAAAAGTGAAGTGGGAAAGATTGCGCTTTCGACACTTCGGATTATGATTTGTTTATGTGATATGATATATAGGGCTTGTACCATTTAGTCCAAAGTGGCAGATCAATTAAACCTATGTTTCTTGAAGAGATCCAGATTGTAGGAAGGAGGAAACATAGACGCTGAAAGAGAATTCCAAAGCTTACCGGTGGCGTTTAGAAAAGAATTTTGGAAACTGCTAGTTCTTGGTCAACATACATTAACCGTGTATGGATTTTCAGCAAGTGTAAGACGAGTTCGTCGGTTGTGGGTGTGTGCAGGAAGAATTAACTAGAAAGGTAGAAAATACTAAGTGAACCAATCTTACGCCTGTGTTCCATTGATTGCAGGTTAGGCATAGTATTATTGTTTATCAAACGAATTGCTCTTTGATCTGAGTCAATCAAATCTAAAATTTATTATCAAAATGCTAATACCATTACACTTTGTAAGTACGAGTATACAAAGTAATAATAAAATAATATGATTAATTCATATTGCTTATATAAAAAACATAATTTTCACATAAAATAATATTAATAGAAATATTATAGCATATACTTAAGTAAGCTGATTTTACTACTGAAGGATTGTGTTTTGAGGCCCAATCGATAAGTCGGCATACATTACAATATGATTTAAGTATTTTTTAACAAAAAAGTATTATATCAATAAAAAATAACATCCCCTAACCTACCTCTTTAAGCTAATACGCGAGGGTTGCAATGTGATTCATCGGTCATCCACCCTTTTTATTTAGCATTGAGTATCTTTGAAGCCTATGTAACGTAATAAGGGATCAATTATACATCAACTCATATATGTATGATATAATTTAATATAAACAGGTATATTGTCTTTTTACTATAAATTATGAAATAAACTGATGAAATACTTTTATTATGTTATTTCATAGATATTTATAATTTTCCAGTAAATTAATTATTATCAAGGAACCATTCACTGTTGTCAAGTATCGATTATATGACTCAAATTTAGTACTCAAAGTTCATTGAAAAACAGTGAATCTTTGAACGTTCATCTTATCAATACATTCGGATAAACACAGATAACGACAACATGTCATCTTATGTCATGCCTTAAAACCAATGCATAAATTGATTATAGTATCATTTTTTTACATAAAAATAATAATATAAATATCAATAATATTTAAATACACAATGTAAAGATTGCTGTAAAATTTAATTATCCATTAAAAAAAATTACAAATTATTAGAATTACGGAGCGGTTTTTGCGTAATGTAAAATGGCATATATGAAGATTTTTTTGTATAAACAATTTTTTTTTTATGCCATTGCTATAAATCGGAGCAGATTTAATATAAAATAACCTAAAGTATACCGTAAGGATGAGACGTCACGTAGGCAGCAGTAGTGGGAGCCAAAACAATATTTTCTTAAAAAGAGCGTGTGATAAACCCAACGTTTTAACAAACCTTATTTCAAATCGGTTCTTCTACTGACAAATATAGTCACCACGAATAGTTGGATCTTGTTAATTTGTTAAGTGGATAGCTCTGTAATCCAAAGCTTCATCGATTACATTCTATGTATAGTTTCAGAACGCCTTCAAGGCAACAAGAAGCTGAATTATGTAGAATATATAACTGTAATATTTGAAGCACATTTAGACTTTATTAAACAGCTTAGGAGAAATCCATCTATAAATTAAATATAATACAAAAGTAACTAGACTTACACTGACAATAATGTCATCCGATTTCAATAAATTCACGTTATAACGAAATGCAATATTTTAAAATACGAATAGTATGTTTTATCTATTTTATTAAACGCGGGCCGAATATCAGTGGCCAATATTTGAGTAGCACTGATGCAGTACATGTACGAGTATATGTACTTATTTTCTGCAAAGTCGTGTATCAGTTGCACCCTAAACAGAAGGGGAGAAAATAAACAGTAGCGCATTGGATCCTTAAATCTCTATACTCCGTAAAAATAAATAAATAATATAAATTATTTAGTTAAATATGTATGAATGACAGCATTCAGCATGTACGCAGTACGTTTATGTGAAGTGTTTCAATTGATTGCCAGTGGTATGCTTAATTTATATTCAATTGTTCGCTGGTAATGTGACTTCAAGCATAATGAATAATGATATTATATAAGTCATACGTTTATTAAGCAAATACATTGAGAATAGTTTTGCATATCCATTAACCTACAAAAAAACATTGTGTTATTCAATTATATCCCGTAGGATTTTTTGCTAACTTATGCAGTGTCATGCAAATGTAGGGATTTGGTTCACTAGTGTTTAAAAATATATGCAGTAAATATGTGTGGAGTTCATGTATCAGTTGCAATTTTTCTTTTTGGGGATACGTAATTGATTTGTGTCGTGGTTAAATAGTTTTGATTCGGCATAAATTATTGAATAAAAAGCCTTCTTTTTGTTTTTTTTTTTGTTTTGTAATATTTTAAGCATGGAAGGATTAATTATTATGAATGCTCATTAAAGCCTTAAAGAGTTTGCTAATTGTGTATGATTGTGTTATTAATTACTGTGGTGTGCCGCGGCGTGACATTGGCGGTGATCGGGTGTTGCGAGTGAGTCAGCTGTCGACACAAGAGTAATCGTGATGCCAGACACGCCGAAATGAACTGTACACATTTTTGTTAAGTGCGACAGACCTTTCTGTGAAGCGTAACCGTGCCGCCTGAAAGAGGCGCAGGTGTGGTTGAAGCATTTCCCGTCGAGCCGGAAAACGAGTCATTCTGCTTGCGAGTTGGGGTCCTTGCAAGGTTCCAGGGCGCAGGCGCAGTCCGCGGAGGGCCGGGGAGGCTCGTGGGGCTCCGCCGTCACTCGCCGAGGCCGAGATTCATGGAAACTCTCGAGCTGCTGACCGACGGTGATCCGTGAACTCCGATAGCCCGCGGCCGACAGATACAACGTTGCGCCGCTCGTTTGCGATCGCAGCTGACATTGAATTGTTTCGATTATTAGCGGTCCGGTCTCGCCGAGCACTTATCACGTCGCGACCAGTTATCATCGGGCCGCCGACCGCGTCTGATCGGCCGAGGCTCCCAGAGAGATTTTGATCGATATCCCCGTCGAAATTCAACAAACGGCCGTCCGCATTCTAGTCACTATCAGTGAAAGTGTCGTCTTTTTCAATACACTCAATAACAACCAAAGAAAATTGACTGTATCATCTTCAATATCAAAAACAAATATCAATACGCTAAAATACATCATCATCAATCAAAAAAAAATAGTGTTACACATCAATACTCGTATATCTCACGTGTACAGATCTCGCCCGAAAGAGCGGCAGTTTTTGTTGTTATCGCCCGACATGGATACCGATTGAACGGGTTTCGCTCTTGTGGTGCTCGCCATCTTCGAGTGCTCCGAAATAATCATCTCGTGTGCAATCTACGAGAAAAGTGAGATTTGATTTCTAAACTGGATATCTTGCGGTCGCTATGAGTGTCGTCGGAGGGACGGCTGCTGGGCACCCAGCCGCGGGGATGGCTGAAGATGAGTCCGACTCTACCAGATACATGCTGGACGGTAAGGAAAATATTTAAATTTAAAAAACATACAACTACAACGTTTTAATAGAGACTAGAAAGGTTGCTCAATCTTTGTTGTTGTTCTTGAATTGTGACCTAGAATATAAAATAATGTAAGCTTTTTTTTATAATGCTTACGTTTATATTTCACCATATAGGAAGTGAAATATAAGTAAAATATTAATAGTTTCGTTGCGTGGTCTTTTGTTATGACGAGAGGAACAGACATAAAGTATGCAAAACTCCCCCTCCCTTAGTTCAAGCTGGCAGTGTGTCGCCTGCCATATTGATTTTCTCCTCGCCATGCGACGAGTGAAGAATATTATTATTTTAAACAACCCCTAAAAACATACGAACAAAAGATTTATCAAATTTTATATTCCGATCATTTAAATGTCCTTTATATATATTTTCAAATTTTATGAAAAAAAAATACACATTTATTTATATGCAAGGCTTTTTTTTAGTATTTTTTATTTCTTTTTAAAATAAATCGTGCAAACAAAAAACTCAAAATTAAATGACAGCTGGTAATAAACATGATTTTATTATTATTTGACATACCATAAAACTTATTTTTATGTTTTGAAATAAATAATGAAATAAAATGTTTTTAATTCGAATGGCTTAAATAATATATTAAGGTGTCATTAAACAAGTATTGCAGCCTTATAAAAAGTGCAAGGTGACGTATGAATCATTGATAGCTTTTCTCGTTCACATTGGCTGTCGCTTCAAGGTGAAACCCGCCAAGCAACCTATGAACGGAGTAATGAAGCATCATCAATATTCCCTTGTATTTTTTCTTTTCATAATTATTTATAGACAAATTACTATTATATTAATTAACACTAACATATTTTATAAAAGATAATTTAAAAAAATATTCGAATTATAAATTCGACAGTTTTATCTACTTTTACTGAATTATTTGGTGATATTTCCTCTAATACTGATTCCCTTAGTTGTAAAATCATATTTATTACCTATGAAAAGTTTTAACTATATGTTTCGTATCATCATATATTTTTTCTCTTATTATCACCAATCCTTTAAACTAGCTTGCACACTTCAAATTATTCAATATGAAGTAGTGGGGATCGAATATATATATCAATGGACGTTTGTTTGATCTTAACCAAGTCTAAGAAATATCATTCATTTATGCACCCCTTGTAATCAATAATGTGTTTGTAGTTTTATAAATGTGTTAATATAACCAGAGTTGAGAATCGTTAAATTGTTAAAAGTCAATGAATGTTTACTTTTTGGTATACTTTGAAGTATATGTGAACTATTTTTTCTAATACAGTTTTTTAAATTGCGTTTTTAATAACACAATTTTATTTTGAATATATTTTATTAAAAAATAACTAAACAATTAAAATAATTTCCAGACGTAACGATAAACAAAAATAAATTTAATAGTAACGAATTAACGATTAACGGCTTTTTTACTATTTACTAGGTTCACCTCTGTATACAAATGAAAGAAAGCTTTTATAAACAAAAATATATCTACTCGTATATGAGATAATTAATTATTAATTTGAAATACGCTTCTTTAATATATAATGTCTACAATCTCCAAATAGTCTCTGCAATGGATTGGAAAGAGATGATATTATGAGACTATGTTTTGATTTTGACAACATTAGACTATATATAGACTTGTCATGTTTTTCATTATTAGAGATAGTTACAGAAACCATTAATTACTTTTATTTACAATGACCTTCTCTATTTTTACTTTATTTTCTGTGCGTCATTAAATATACTCGTATGTAATGTGAATATTGAATTCGTGCGTACAGATATTTTGGCATGCCTTTGAAGAATTCGAAAACAAACAAAAACCGTGCCAAAATACTTATTTACGCGAAAATATCAATCAAAAATTTACTTATCCAAAAAAAATCTCGCTAAATGTGTTACGCTAAACATAGGTTTACGATATACTATTGTGATTGCCGTTAAATCTAAAATATGAACTTCCAGGTATAACTAAGTGAATTTACTGTTAGGCAATGCCGGTATGAAATGTTCTGCAGGACAGGTGAATAAATTGGAGATAGCCTGGCCAGCAACAGTCAACCCATCACGGAGCTTTCCATCGTAGTTGGGATGCCTTCAGAACGTTTGACAGCAACGTCTAACATTTTATGAGAGAATGCCTCCATTATTAAAGGTTGAAGAACCGTAAGCACGATTATGCCGTCACAGTAATCTTATGTATACAAATCGATTTTTTGCCAGCTCTGTGTAAACGTTCACAAAAGTAACATATCATTCTGTGCTCGTAGATATTATCGTTTTTTCTTTCACTTGAATATACCTGTACAGGTTATATGTGTAGCTGTAACATTAAACGTTAATGGAAATTTCTGATGAAAAATAAACAGTATGATTTATTTTTATTCTACCTCAACTAAGATTATAATCGAATTAAAATATAAACGAGTATATCATAATATTTAATCATAAAGTACGTGATAAAGGATTTTGTTGATTTTATTGATTTTAAAATAATACAATACATAATTACTATCGGCCTGTATTTCTTTGTTAAGTAACTAATTCAAGGTTTTTGTAGTTGGTTAAATTAATTGGCAGTAAATAAAATTAATCGGTAGTAGACTAAATAAATGATCAGTTTCCACTGTGTCAGTATTAATGTGGTCAGTTATAAAATTAAAATGGCAATAATATATTAAATATTGGTAAAAATAAATGTAAGGTGAATGCATAATCAACCCATAAAATGGAAAAGATAACCTTACCTATTATTAATTACCATTCATTAATTATTTCCTGCCAATTTATTATTTTCTATTACCGATTGATATTTGTCAACTGCCAAATGATTATTTTTTGGTTACCTTTTTAGGTCATTATTACTGACCGGTGCTAAATAATTACTGGCCATTAATTGAATTAAATACTGCCTAAAATTAGATGCCATTATTATCCCAACAGTGTTATCTTACAGATTAATTACAAATAAAATAAATAAGACTAGTATAATAATTCACAGTCTTTAAACTTCTAATTATATTTAAGTAAATAGAATTTAAGTTCCTCAAATTATAAATCTTTTTAGGCACAAAAATATACAGTAGTGAGCTTTTTAAATTTAATTTTCCTTAATATTTGTATAATATTTCACTATAATAAAAAATAATCATCGTTCAAAATAATATATTTTAGTTATTGATAATGGTTACTGTTGATATTTTTGTTTAGTATTCTTTATTCTTTTAACGCCTATTATTTTCTTGTTTTTTGTTAATTTGCATTATTCAGATCCACACATTGTCTTATTATGTCTCATCACTAAATTTATTTTCATTATTTAGATTATTAAATATAATACTTTTACTTTTTTTTTAAGATGTCATGCATTCGAAAATAATATATTTTTCATGTTTGCCGGTGTTTGTGCTCTGCCCGGGAGCAGTGAACAGCTGTGGGAAACCTTCTCGGTGCGTTTCGTGGTCAACGACTGCGGTTTAATAATAAAAATAATTGGAAGGGAATTGATGTTCTGGGATCATTAAATCTGTTTGAATCACTTCTTGGGCTGTTCCATTGACCGCCATTCAACACTCAAAGAACAATATATCTCTAACAACAAACTAATTGTTTCTTGATTAAGAAAGCCTTTGGGTACTGTTATTTCTTTCGCATTTTAAAATGTTACTTATATATGAAGTGTGTGCACGTCGCATACATTTCAATGTAGCTTTTATTAGATGCTTCATAACATAAAATAAACTTGTATGGCGTATACGGCACAGTTGAAATGCTTATTTCACAATTACAGTAGCTATTATTAAAAACTAATCATACACAGATGTCTGAAAATAATTAAAATACTCTTGTATCCATCATATTACATAATGTATAATAATATTTTCATCGATAAATGAACAACCTGATTCAAAATGCGTTTAACTTTAAGTGAAGTATTTTTATGTAATATTATATGCATTATATATTATTAATGGGTAGTTATATGTATTATTAATTAATTATAATCATTTTCCAGTGCATTATAAGATAAGACTTTACTTAAGACTCATCGTCTCGCTTGGGCAATGACGAAGTCCGAAAGGTGATCATATAATTATTGTTATACGAGTACCGGGGCATTTACCCGTGTTCGCTGTGCGGCCTTAGCCTGGAATATAATCATGTGCAACCTGAGGAACCTGGTGGAAATAATTCTAATAAAAACTATAGCATATAAATGTCATCTCAAAAAATATTTACTGCATCGTAACGGTTCCTCAGTCTGATGGATTGAATTCTACTTTACCATTACAAAAAAACACGAAAATTCCACAATGACTTAAAACTAAGGCGTTTACCTATGCATCCTACCTGTATTAACTTATGGCGCAAGCACGTGGAATACAACAGCAAGTCTTACCCTTAAAATAACGGTCACCCAGCGTGCTATGGAGAGATCCAAGTGTCGCTAAAAGATAGAATCTGAAACGAGGATATCCGTAGAAGAACTCAAGTAGTGGATGCTACCCAACGAATAGGCACACTCGTGGCAATGGGCTGGACATATCTGTCGAAGAGACGACGGCTGATGGAGAAGAAAAGTATTGGAGTGGCACCCAAGAATTGGCAAACGAAGCATTGGCCGACCCTCTACAAGATGACCTGACGACATAAGAAGAATAGCGGGATTGGCCTGGCCATTGGTGCGGAAGGCAGAGGATCAAAAAGGGGAAGAGATTCATGCGGGAGGCTTACGTTTAACAGCGGTTGGATACAGGCTGATGATGATATGATTACGAAAAAAAAACTAGTATGAAATATCTTATCTTAAAACATGAGATTTTTATAAAAAAATGCTATTGTTTTAATATTACTTTATATTTTGAAAAATGTTTCACTTTAGATACATCTAATTTTATTTCTCGAAAGCAAAGCATTTTTTCTGATAAGTCCTCTCTTGAAACATCCTGTGAATACTTTTCATAATAGCGTAACTCGGTGTGAGCTTAGTGCGTTGATCTATAAAACAGGTTTATGCTTACTGCGTCTATGATACGTAAAATAACACAGCTGATGATATTATGAAAACCAGGAAGTTTATAAAAGACGTGAGTACATGGGTTTCATTCATCAAGAGTAGTGTTGAATTACGCTTAAATAAATTGAGTGTTATTATTAGTTCACTTTTTCCACACACTATGCGACTATGCTATGCTTATATTACAAAACAAAAAAACGTAATAGGAATTAAAGTGCCTGTCATTTTCCTCGCACAAGTTGGAATATTAAAGCTGAAATGTGTACTTAATACCATTACTGTAATTTCCTTCATGTGTATGAATGCGTAGCAATAATAAATTATAGATTTAAAATGATCTTAAATTTTGAAAAGGTATGTTTACAAAAATTGTGAATCATTCCATAATGAACATTAGCCATTATCTATCCACTACTAGATTACGGCTTCCGAAATCTATTTAGATATCATAATATTGGCGGTCATGACGGCGATTATTTATGAAGAAAATAATTATCACATTTATGAAGTACGCTTAAATAAAAAGCACTGAAAATAAGTTGTAAAAGTAATTGTAATTTAATATATTATTAACGTAAAACACATTTAAAAAATAATTTCAAACATGTTTTTTTAAAGATGTATTTACACAAAAAAATATCAAAATTGATGAGGTTATAATATACTTAGTTTAATAAAGAATTCATTTATTAATATTTGATTATTTATTTAATTTGAAGCTTTGTAATGTGCTAATATTAGTAAGTAATATATATACAGAGGTATTGGTGTGGGTAATAATTTAAATTACATTTTTGCATCAACTACGAGCCAAAAATGAAATTTCTATCGTTCATAAGTACAAACACTGTTTATACCTACTTGTTAGGTAAATTCAATCATTTTTTACCGATAAGTATTTGGTAGTTTGCCATAATTTTTTTGAACAAGTATGTTTGGAGAAATTGTATTTTTTACATTACTAATTGAATAAATTAATCTAAGTGCCGCAGAAATAGGCAATAACTGAAATGACGCAGTTTGTACAAAAGATGTTGTTTTCGTTTGCAGTAAACAACTTGCCTGATGCTGAAGAACCTTTTCAGAATAGAAACGGCTCGAGTGTTGGTCTAACTGGGTGGATATTCACACAGACTAACACGTGTATAATATCTGAGTGACCTGACATCAAATGCTGGCATCTTGGCACAGCTTTCGTTTCCCGGACGTGTTTGCGGCTCACATTTGTTCAGACGCGACTTCTCTCTGTCGACATTACCTTGGCTGTCCTCGCGGTGAACTCCCTTGTCGCCTCGACTGTAAACTTGAAATCATCGCTAATGTCACATAGGAGCGGGAAAGATTTGGCATGACTGTTTTGATAATGTAAGATGCCAGAAAATATAATGAGTTATGTAAAAATATTCATTGCCTTTCATTTTATTGGCAGGTTATGTATAAACTATTTAAAGACAATACGACTTAAAGCTTGTGATATTTATAAACTAAGCGGAAAAAATACGTTTAACCCTTTCATTATGGCTCGGTTTGAATACAAATTATACTGTCAATTATAAAACTAGTATTTGAAGCATAAATGTACTTATCTGGTCTATTTTCATATATCACATTGGTTCTTGTATCCTTTAGCTATCAGATGATGCAAAAAAACTATTCTAAGAAAGTAGCAAAACGATATATCACGTTAACCGATGTTAACGGTCGGGGAATCTTATGACGGCATATGCCGACAACCGATGCGAAAGGGTAAATATT
Organism: Glossosoma conforme; assembly: GCA_022606575.1. Taxonomy (NCBI): domain Eukaryota; kingdom Metazoa; phylum Arthropoda; class Insecta; order Trichoptera; family Glossosomatidae; genus Glossosoma; species Glossosoma conforme. Next base: position 930,048 of record JAGTXR010000041.1, on the reverse strand, counting down.
AGTTTGTATTGTTGGTTATTAAATAGTTCATATGAAATGAGTGTATCAACAATACAAATACACGTGAAATAATAATGATTATGTTTTATTTTATAACATACCTACGTACTTGTATTTTGTGATAAAAGATAATAAAACAATTATCTGACAATGAAAACATGATTTTCGTGATAACTAAACACATGTATTTATATTTGTTGATTCATGTATCTTTGTCTGAATGTATATAAATTCGTACAAAGTATGCGCTGTTATCTACAAGATGGACTGACGATATAAGAATAATAGCGGGAGTGACCTGGATGCGGAAAGCGGAGGATCGAAGAGGATGGAGACTCATGCGGGAGGCCTACGTTCAACAGTGGACGGACTCAGGCTGATGATTATGATGATGCGCTGTTTTCGTTAAGTACATGTTGCGTAGCTGATATAAAATGGTATTACTTTCCAGAAAATGATTTGCGAGTTTATAGAAGATGGTGACTGCCGGGTCTGGTGAAAGAATGATATTTGAAGTTTACGACCTTTTTTGCTTCCTATATCCGTTTCATATTTGGGCCATATGGTCACCACACATTGGTGCTACTAAGTTTTGTCCGTGGTCAGTATCCATGTCTTGTTCCAAGACATGTATACACATGAAAGACCACTTTGGAACATATATAGTTCCCGACGACCTGAACTCTGAAATATCCTAGTTAACTATCCTAGGAAACAAAAGTCACTGTAATATCCTAGTCATATTTTGGGTAATTTGTTAATAATAATTTAAAAGATCAGGTTATTAGGCTGACGCTCTCGAGGTCTGGACAATTTGGTCCTAAGATGTGGCTCAAACCGGGGTACCGTGTACGAAGTAACATGTGTAAGAAGTCTTCTCCTTATTTTTCTTAATGTTGAGAATAGTGTGCCGTTGTATTTAGCCTTATTGTTCCAAATGGAGCGGTATTAAACTGAATTGTTTCGAAATTATTCTGTTGAAAAAGATGAACATATTTGTATGTAAAAGATCAATAACAATAAATATTGGTGCAAGCTGGGAACAGATTGTGTCCTGTGTGTCCGAGGATTTAGTTCTTTTTTTGGCTCGGTTATCAGTTTCTTCCTTGACCGTGAGGGTTAGAGAAAAAATTGAAAGGGACTGAGAACATTTTCAAGTACTGCGATGCTTAACAGTCATCTCAATGAAAAAAATGTACAATACTTTTTGGATTGATCTGAGATTGTTCGTTTTTTACACGTCACAATTTTCATGAATATTTTTACACTTGAAGTTGAATACACGTTTAACTATAAAATATGCGAAGTCATTCATTCTCAGTGGCTACGAAACTCTAAAAAATGCATACGTCTCCAGTAATAACGTCGTCATTGTTATGATATTACAGACATTGTTGAATGGGTAGAGTAACGAGAGTGTGTCGAATTATATATAAAATACCAACGTGATGAATATTGGGCAATCATTATTATTAATTTACTAAATAAATCATTAACACAGTTATCTTGTATAAGCATTTCTTAAATTATCACAACTGAATTGTGCATAATAATATCGTTTTTTTACTTATTTTTGGCACATAAATCACAATGTCTTTTCTACATGTCACGTAAATTGTATCGTAGTTTCAAGTAATCATAGTGTACAACACAATTTAACAAGCAAAAAAGTTTGCATAATTTAATATCATTGACAGCACAATCGAGCTGTTAGTATATTTACTTTTACTATAATTAATTATTATTTAATATGAACATTTAGTGTTTTGCTATACTCATAACATTTGTAGAACTGTCTTGGAATGTAACTTCACTGTAATCCAGCTAGGAAGCTGTTGCATTATCGTCATTTTTGAGAACCATCTTCTAGAATACGTATTCATTGGGTGTCACGACCTATCGTATTCGTTCTACGACTCATCGGTAACGACGTGTGGCGCACTGGACATCTAGTGCATGTGATATTTGACGTACGGAACTGGTGCACTGACTGTCTCGCTAACCTAACCCAACCTAACCTAACCTAAGGATTTACTCAGTGATCGTAGAGTCCAGAGATCCATAGGTCTCGTTAACGAAATAACTTAGGTTAGGTTAGATTAGATTTGCGAGACATCCAGTGCACTAGTTGTCCCGTGCACCAAATATCCCGTGCACCAGACGTCCAGTGCGCCACACGTCGTTACAGATGAGTCGTAGAACGAATTGTCTGGGGACGAAATGCGGCTAGGTGACTGAAAAAGTTCTAATAGTCCGCTATTCGTAGCAATGTTCATGAAGATTGTTTATTAGATAAGAATGTGGTAATCTTTATTTCATTGTTGAATCCAATACATTTTGTCGTACCTATACATTTAATATTGATTTAAAAAAAAAAGGAATTTCTCAAAGATAATTTGGCAAATAATATTGTTAAATGGCAACGCACAAAGACGGTATATTGAGTCAGACTTCAGGCCAATTCATTAAAAAAATATTTTACTGGCCTATATTATTTCTTTTCATCGATTGATTGCAACATTTATGAGTATTTGCGATATTATCAGAGTAGAAAGTCATTACTTAATAATAAACGGAGAGATATGATCTAGTGTTGAGTGTGTTGTATTCATATAATATACTAGATAAAGATAAATATACGCACACTGTTTTAAAATCATTTATTTTACGAGGATTCATATTTTTTTGGGGGAATAAAATTGGGGTATTTTTGTTGTTGAACGAATTTCATAAAAAAAGAGCGTATAGATAAATAACAAAATAAAATTTAGCCATTTAGAGAAACACGAGTATCAAAATACTCAATTAATCATTAACAAATACTCATATAAACGGTTCGGGCGGTAAAGAATATTAAATTCCATTAAAAAATTTACTAACTAGAGATCACTGTTATAGGAAATTACATACCCAAAATGAAAAATAATGTTTATTCTGTGGAAGTTTCGTGGATTTCAAACATTAAAAATACCAAAAATAAATATTTATTTATTTACCTTGTTTCGTAAGAGTTGTCTGTTGAAAAGTGATGGATTGAGGAAGGCTACGACTTAGTCGGAAATGCAGTCTCTTTAACAGAGAACATATCATACGTGATCCATGTAAAAACAAGGTAAGTAAATAAATAAATGCATCTCAAAGTGAATGCTGAAAAAATTGAAACATTGAAAAAATTAAAAATACCATTCAATTTAATATTTTATAACCGATATAACGCACATTTCTTATATTATGCGCATTTATTGTTGATTGAAGTTATTACGCTCGAGTGTGAGCAGCGGCCAGTAAAAGTTTTTCGCAAAAAATAGTTTCCTGTCGCCGGTACGCAGGCAGTAATCGATTCGGCGGACACAATGGAGGCTCGTCCGATAGCTAATGATCTCAAACGAGCCACGAGGCAGGTGAATGCATAGAAAGTCTGGTCGTTAGACGGTCCTTACCGGCCGCCGGTATTATCTTCACTGATAACATCGGGGTAGGAGTGCACGGTGCAGTCGCCCCTCCCAGTTCCCTCTCGCCATCGCCACCAACGCGACCGGCGATCGCCAGTTCACGTTCAGAAGAGCCGGTCGCATGCCGTAGTCCGCTGTTCGCTCTCCTCAATCAACTTCGACGGTGAACATTACATTACATTACAGTGATCGCCCGGAAAATTTCAATTGCACCGTTCCACCGATGCAATTTCTCGTGCGATTTGCATGCGAGTGCGCTTTTTTTTAAATTACTGCGGAAGTTGGCAATCGAACGTTGCTATATTGTTGCGGCCCGTTTTGTGCCGAGGGCCTCCGTGATCTGCCGGCGACTGTGGAATGGAGTACAATTAAACAGTGCAATTAAAAAAATATACACCTTTAAAAGCTCGAGAGTCGAGTCTCACGATGGTTAATTACTGGAAATAATGAGGCCCTAAACGTTACTTCTTCATTAAAATATGTAAGCCGATAATTGAACATAGATTCAACTGAATGAGACTCCTGCTATTCGAATAATCATCTCACTCGAGTAACTCAATTTCTCATCGAATGTACGAGTTTTCATTCACGATTTCTCATAATTTTTTGTACCGTATTACATAAGGGAAACACAATAAATATCGTGTGTAAAACCCACCAAAATAATATACAGTATGATAATATATGGATCACCTTTTTTTGTTATATCAATAACTGGAATATTCAGGAAAAGAAACCATAAAAATGAACGCGTTTTTGCTGTTTTTATTTGTATCCATTATTAACTAAAGAGCGTACATCTATACAACATATCGGTATAATTATTGAGCATTTCATTTGTGATTAATGCAATTAGTTAAATTTTAAATATTTTTAATTTTTTATAAAAATAATCTGAAAAAAGTGTGTCATTGTTTCATTTTTTTTCCAAAGACTATTTTGAATAGCATTTGAAAAAAAAAAGAACCTACAGGAAGTCGGTAATTAATTTGAATCCGTAAGATGGGAAACCTAAAATTTTAAAAAGTGACAGTTAAGTTTGGAATAAAAATGAACAACGATCCTGAACCGGAATCAAATTCGTGGGAGTCAACGGGTCTCAACTCTCTTGACTTGTGGGACTACACAATGGAACTGGAGTGCTTGAGGGGGTCAGAAGGTACGACTACTCAAAATGATTATACATCTCTGGTTTTAGTAAATTAAAATATTGTTATTTACGTAGTTCTAAATACTAGATTTTTATATAATGTTATAAAAGATTTAAATATGATATGATAAGTTGTGACTATTCACATAATAAATGTTAATTTATTATAATATTTTCACTTTCCAAGTGTACTCGTGTTGCGATGATTTTTTATGCTCTGAAAAATAAAGATGCAATATAATACTGTTGTATAAGTATAAAATAATGCATATAAAATTATGAACACATTATGTAATTACATTTTTGGTGTTATCATTGCTTATAAACAATGCAACGAAATTGCACAACTGAAAAATAATGCATTTAATAACGTATTAGAATAAACGCATTAATATTTTGTATTTTTCTTGAATAATACTATTATTTTGACGGTATTATTATAAAAACGTGTCTTTAAAGCAGTATAATGCCGATGAATGTTGATAAAAATAAATTCACGAAAAATGTTAAATAAAAATGTGCATTTCCTTATGATGTATTGAAAATAGGAAATCCGGAGTTTTGTAAGATACACCATCAACGTTTTTTCGATTATTTGAAATTGTATTATGTGGTAATATGTAACCAAAGAATGCAGAAGTATACTACTTAGTAATAATATTACTTTAATAAAAGTATTCAATCAGTTCAATCATATCAATTTATTGTGCAGAATTATTTTACTATTATTGAATGGCGTTTTCCATTTTATTTTGATACATTTTATTATAATAACGGCAAACAAAATGTGAGACTGAGGTTCAATTCACATTTCTAATAGAGATTGTTATGCACACACACGTAGCGAATAAATATATATGCGCTTTTTTCTTTCACATCGACACATAATGATAATGCTATTGTAAATTGCTAATCCCGAAGATAATTACGTTAAAAAACAAGCAGACTTAAAACGTGAGTACGTTAGCATACATTTTGGAACAGCAACAAGTATACATTTACTCAAATTAATTCGACAGGTACTATAATCATATAAGCATAAGCGAATGAAATATGCAGGCGTGAGAAATCTTGAATCTTAGTGGAACGGAAGTTCATAAGTCTTTTATGAGGGTTTATACTGCAACTTTATGATAAATATAATAGTTGTAGCAAAATTGCTTTCAAATAATGCTAATAATATGCTTCTTAGTCAACGGCCTCATATTACAAGTACGAGTATATTCTTGTCTTGTAAGTAATGTAGATACCATAGAATTAAGCTATAAATAGAACACGTAATAATCTTATCCCAATTAGTGTCTCGAGTGTAGATGAAGTATTCGTACAAATTTCAAGATTTTTGTTGCCTAAAGGGCAACGCGTGACTACAAAATTTAATAAAACGAAATTGCTTATTTTTGATTAACAATTTTCTCTAAATATTTTTTTTTATTCGTGATTTTTTTCAAACTTAAAATATATCGATTTTTCACTCAAAAATGAAAACATCAATATACATATAAAAAATATTAACACAATTATTTTTTCACGGTTTATGTATTGTAAGTTCGTTGTAAAATACAAGCTTTAGGCGCTAAAGAACCTTAAATTTGTATTGGAAGTGAAAGAAAAAATGGAAAATTACTCCTTTACGCCCTTCCGTCACGGCAAAGATTTTTTTTCCTACAAAGAGAACTCTTATAATAACAAACCATATTAATTCGATACAGAATTTACCATTTACCACTAAAAAAATATATTTAATATTTAAACGTATGTAGAAAGCTTCAAATTGATTGCGAGTACTTCAACTTTAACAGTTATAGGCATGGAGTGTGTCATCTCTTGACGTATTTATAATAAATAATAATTAGAATGTTTCACTACAACTGTTCTGGTTGAGTTTCCCAAGTTTTGTTACCGGCTCAACAGTTCGTGATGAAGATGTAACCAAAGTCCATTGGAGGTTTTTTTATTCACATTATTTGTATGTTCGATGCTTAAATAAATCTATTTACGTGAAGATTCTCGATTCAATGTCGGCGGGTATTTTTTGTGCGTTCTAAATTAACTTTAAGCCGAATAACAAAAACCGTCACAAACACGGCTGTCTCGTCTATTAGATACAAGCCACAAATATTATTTCAAATGTAATTATGAGCTTTAGGTGTATCGTTCAATGTGATCTTACCGGTAAATAATACATGTAAGAGTACGTAACTTGTACCTGAATTGTGAGCTGATTATATTTTTAACGTAAAACCTTTGGTTTATGCGAAGTTGAGTATTACCAATAAAAAAAGCAGTTTTTTTTATGTTAATACATACAGATGGTGATAGTAATTCTCAAGTCTCATCTGTGAGTTGAGTATTACCAATAAAAAAGCATTTTTTTTATGTAAACACAGGCAGATAGTAATAGTAATTCTCAAGTCTCATCTGTGGAATTCTATGACGCTTACCATGGTGTATATGGCTAAGCGCTGCATGTGGAGTGTTGATCTGCCAACGTCATATACTACAGCCCGAGATTCACGCATCATCTTTATTATTACAAGAATTCACTATAAATGGGTGGTCTTCATGGGATGACTTCCGTCTACAACGAATTTTAATCAATAGGCTATGACTGGTATTTTACGGGTGAGGGATCAATTTACACAAACCGGTGGGTATTTTAGAGCTCAGAAATCGATCAAAAAAAAAATATTTTTATCTCCGTTGGGGATCAAACCCACGACCTTTGGCTTGCACAACAAACGCTTTGACAATTGAGCTATACCCACCGGCAAGATTAATAAATTATAAAGTAATAAAATATGATTCAAAGATAAAAAAAATACATTTATAGCATCACGAATGTACGAATTTTTAGATATGTTTGAATATTGGTGAAAAAAGATTTGATACTTTTTGTAAAATATGCAATGCTTGCTAAATGATACTCGCATACCTCGTGTTTATGCATGCAATGAAATAGTTTATACTTCATTTCTCAGGTGATTGCTATCGGCACGCAATGCTTAAATAATTGGATATTCATAAATCAAATTGTTTCCAATTTGGTAGTAAAATATTGTTAAATTACCCCTATTTATGATTGTATATACGCTATAAATTAATATAAATGCTTTATTTCAGTATGTTTATAGATACATAGTTGTAAATGAATACGCCATATTTTAATGTAGTCAAACGTACAAGCCTTGTGCGCTAATTTTTTCCTAAATATTTCGACTACGTGTGATTTGTGTAACAAGGTATTATTATTAGCATTTAAATTTCTACATACCTTATAATAAGACGTATTGGTTAGGAAAAGAGAGCACCGTGAAAATCATGTTTTCAACAATGACGTAACTAAGTGTTTGCCGCACGTCGTGATTTTGACTTGGTCATTCATCTCCAAAGTAAAACAAACATAAATAATTCCAACAACAATATTTTAAGGAACGTTTAAAAAGGGGAACAATTGTAATTGTAAAGAAGTAAAAAAAATCTTATCGTGTAAAGTACCCTTAGATTTGTTCGAGGAGGGATATTTTATATACATATATATCCGATATACTCGTAAATGCTATTGAATCCTGGATGAAAACCCGACAAATTGTAGGTCGTTAGTGCGTTACTAAATTAATAGATCCAGCCGGAAATTAATAGAGGAAATACAAATAAAACGCACTTATCCGCTTTAATTATAATCGCATCAGTTTGATTGTACCGCATCGGTGTGAATTGTCGGAATAGTCGGTTTGAGGATGAGCAGCGCGGGTTCCGGATGAATGTTTTACTTGAATGGTCTGACAAATGGCCCTTGATTGTTGCCGTGCACTCGGTAAGACGGTCATGGCTGAGACTTGTAACGAAAGTGTTGCATTCAAATGTGACGACATTACATTGAATGAGATGTTCCAGTCAATTTCAAGGATATTTTAATTGTAATAGATTAATAGCGTAGCTAATTAATGCGTTCGCCTCGTTTGTGTAAGAGAACATTTATTATTTTTAATAAACGATGTCAAAGACAACGATTTGAATATTACGAAGCATTCTAAAAAGTATTGTTACATGTACTTTATATTTAACAATATATTTATTTGCATCTGTGTAATTGATATTTCACGTAAGTGTTATGCCCAAGAAACTTATGTAATATTCGTAATAAACGAAAATATGACATTACAATAATTTTTGGCACACTAACTCAAAACGGTTCATCAACCCTGATCTAAGATAAACATCTCAATACAAAAATAGTTATCGTATAATAAAACTATCTGTCATATTTTTTTGTATGAAGCATAAAAAAGTATTTGTGGTCTTAAAAAAATATATAAAATACTTGCATTTTCGGGTTAATCACCGGGCTTCAAATATCAACATCGATTCCTCTTACTAAGATTGTTCTCATAACTACTTTATGATGACTATATGCTTCAAATAAGTAAGTAGTGTCCGCAAAACATAAATAGAGAGATAAGCTAATGTTAAGCCTACCCCAAGATCCAAAATAAGTAACGTGGTCAAATTTTAGGATGCAGAACAGATTCAAGATGGGGCAAGAAATGGTGCAGTTTATAGTTGCCATATATTCATTCATTCAATGTGGAAACGTATTTTTCTTATAAGTATTTCAGTTAGTTGTTAGCTACTCTTAAATAATACAACAGATACTATTTTATATGATCGCCCATTAATACAATACAAATATATTTTAGACAAGAATGGAATGTTTATTGTTAAATTCCCATAATCAGAATATAGCGCAGTTATATAAACGGAGACTTTTATATCGCTCTATTGTATTTATATAATAATAGATTACTTCAACAATGAAATACGTTATTTATAACTTCATTGAGATATTTAAGCATCCAAAGCTATTTGTAGCATTCCAGTCTAAGCCGCGGTTCTCGCTGCACAATCTCGTCTATAAGAGAGTGGATGAAATGTTTCTTGGAAACGCATTTCTTTTCCGCCTTACTGATGATCATTACGTATTATTTTTGGTTTATCGCTCTAGTTACGGACAACATTTTAAAACGTAATAAACCACCGCAGCTTCAACGGCCAGTCGTGGAATGCAAAGAGAAGGACTTATGGTGAGTGTTCGACTCTGCCCATTATTTATCGACTGAGCAGTTGACTGAAGGAATGTAAATTTGAACCATTTTACTGCAAAAATTGAGATGTATAGGTTAATACTATAACTGTTGCATTTTTTATCGAATGTCCAATTACTTAATATATTTTCGGGAAGATATAAAAGTCATAAGTACGCATTTTTCTTTTATAAAAAAATAATAATTTCGGAACATATTTGTAAAAAAATGTTAATTGTTTTAAAAAATGTTTGGTAAAAAGAGATGTTTTTAATAACATAATTATTACTTACTCCTATTATTAGTATTGTGTATAATAGAATCATAATATTTAAGATTGCGTTTATATAATATTTTTTATGGCTACACGATATCATCAATATTGCCATTTTCCTTAACTGTGGTATTTGAGGTGTTCCTGGGCTAAAATCAGGTTCCGTTCCTGAAAATCGGGCGGCTAATGTCATACGTTATTTTAGGCAGTGCTGCTGAAGTGCCGTTGTATGGGACAGTTGTGGTCCGCGGGCAGGCACTTAACTAATGGCCGAACCGCGCTTTATAAAGCTTAAATTTAAAAGCTAAAACTCATCGGCTTTTGGTTTAAAAATTTAGTTGCAGCAGGGAGAGTAAATGAACAAAAAAGGTTGGGAACCACTTGGTTACAAGCTTCGTGCCTCACGCGATGTACTACTAGTAATATAAATAACAATTGAATAATAAAGATGCTGCACCAATTTTCTCTTTATGATCTGACGATATTGATTCTGGTATTATTATTAATAAATTGAAAATATTTTATTATAAATAAAATATTATTAATTAGCACACCTTCATGTAGATTACGCATAAGTTTTTCGTTTAAATATAATATATTTTAATTACGTTTATTGTACAGAACAATAAATACATCCAACCGAATTTGTTTTTATACGTAATCGTTGCGTGTAAATGCGTGAACTGCGTATTGTGTTTCCGATATTTCTATCACAGCTCCAGGGATGATTGATTCAATAAATACAAATATATTATTAGTCGGTAAATCCGAACGGCACAAAAAAGGCCCTATTGTTTGTAAGGAAGCGATTTTTAATACTCGTAAATAAATAAAAATGTGGAGGTGGGTGACTTTTCTATTTCTTCTAAAAAAATCGTGGATCTTAGTTGCGACATGATTTTTCGGATTGATCATTTTAAATTTCTTATGCGGTCCGTCATTCGAAAAGTTTACTTTAAGTTTACCACTTAATATGAAATTAATTTCATTTGTTTTTTTATAAGCATATAGTTTTTTGAAACTGTTAAAAAAACAATCTCAAGCTTAAATATAATACTGCTAAAAATTACAATAATAAAGTCCAATCTAGAATAAAGCAATAATGGAAAAAAATCATAGGATCCTAATGATTTAGTAAAATGGTTTCCTTGCATCAATCTTGCTCTGAAAGCTTTAAGTCTGTGTTGCAAGTACAAAATATAAAATAAACAAAAAATATCTATACCTAATAATTTAAGAAAAACTACATTAAATAATGAAAGATCTTATGTTATAAAATATAATTTATAACGCGAGCGTAAAGATTGTTTTAAACTTTAATTATAAAGAAAATTAGGTAGTAATAAATACCACACAATATAGTGAAAAAATAATAGCACATTTTTTCACACGATTTTTACAGTCGATTATCAACTTTTCAAATACTCCTACAGCTCAATAAAACAAATGTATTCATTATTTATCTACTTAAGGAATAAAATATATTGACATAGTTTTGATAGGTATCTACTGATGAACCTATTACCTATTACATACAATGTGTTTGATTTATTCGATCCAGAATACCATGTATTTTTTATAGATGTGAGCATTAATATAGCTTTTTCATTTGTTACAGATCTTCAGTTAGCAGCGGAACTCGGAAAAACGTTGCTGGAAAGGAACAAAGAGTTAGAAATAGCTTTGAAACATCATCAGAATATTAATGAAGACCAAGTTCAAGAGGTCGAAGTAAGATATCTTCAATTTTAATAAATATTTCTTATGGTAAAATACTACATTAGTATATATTGTAATGAATAATATAATTATATTACTTTTACGAACCCATATAATTTTATTATAAATGGTATACGAGAAATAAAATATTATATTATAGAACGTTACAAATTAAAAAGCAACTATATTAAAAAATCAATTGGAAAATTATAGGTTCCACGTTTTCTTAAATTCTGTGTCCTAATATGTTTATTATAATTTGACTTCACAAGGCCTGAAGAGTGCTATTATAATTGTATGTGCTTTATTCTTCAATCATATCGGCTCCCTCGCAGAACATACGCTCTCCACAAATATTCACCATGAAATTGACAGATACTATGGTTCTTACAATTCATCTACAGGCATCTTTACAGCCCAAAGCTCCGGCGAGTATATTCTATGTGTAGTTCCGATGGTCTTCAAGAATGGTGAGAGCTTATAATAAGCAGTGGGAGATTACTCCATAAGCGTTAGAGGCGCGCTTTTGGGACTTCGAAACTCCAAAGGAACAAATACAACCAACTTATGTTTATATAGAAACAAACCAATAAACAGCTTCAGTCTCACAGATATTAATTGAGATCTATGGTCAATCTCTATTTATGCCATATTCTGTAGAAATTTTGAGTACTTCGCCCTTTGGCAGGTATCTGTTTTAGAAACACATATTACAGCTATATAATGAGCTTTTGCTAGATGCTACAATTTGTTCAGGTCCCCTCTCCCCACCTATTATTAGTAAATATATTTCACTGATGTTATTTTTATTTTTCAGTATTTGACAAAACAGACGGTTGCATTGAGAGAGGTGAACGACTCTCGACTGAGAATCTATGAACAGCTGGAGGTCAGCATTCAGGACTTGGAGAGAGCTAATCATAGGCTAGCTCTTGACCACTCTTCTGATAAGAAACACGTTAAAAGGTTGCAATTAGTTTTAATAGATATGTTTTTTTTTAATAATAGCGTTTTTTTAATTTAATTAATCTTCGGTATTTTTTTATATTGCAGTTTAACAAGTAATATTGAAGGATTAGAACTTAAATGCGATGAACTTCAAAAAACAGTTGATGAACTTACCCGGCAGCTGGAGTTGCAAAAGAGACAAATGGAGAGACAACACGAGCAGCAGGAAAGGTTACAAAATAAACAAGAACCCTCCCAAGTCTCAGTGGTCAGCTCGGGACAGCCCGAGAGCCTGCCTGCCATACTCAAGCCAAAAGACATTAGCCAACAAATTGAAAGCGTGTGCGAAGAAGAAATGTTACGGATAAATAAAGAGTTAAGTGATACAATAACACTACAAATCAAAGAGCAACGAAGGATAAGTGAATTGGAAGAACAGTTGGCAAGTATGGTCCAAGAGAACAACAGGCTGCAGGAGAAAATCCGAGACTGGAACCAAAGTGATGATGCCATGAAGTCGATGCATGAAGAATTCTCAATCCTTGACGAAGTCAGGTAAATCCACTGTTAATCACTTTGTTGTAAGAAATATAATATTCTGCTGCTTCTTAGATATTTGATTGCATATTTTAAGCTAAAAGAAGTCAATTCTACATATGTTATTTCAAATATTATGTAGATTCAATTTTTAAAAACTAGAATTGAAGAAGAAAAATTGGGTAACTTAAAAATCTTAGGCCTTTTTATGGAACAGAATAAAATTAAGCAATGAAAACAAAGAGACATTCTACAAAAATTGGAACATTTGGCAACCCTGATAACAATTAAGTAGTTATTTTTAGCTTCATTTTATTGTTTTTTTGTATATTATGTTACATAGTGTTAGGAAAACAATACTTAATCAAAGGTAATAAAACTTGTAGATCAATTTAAGTAAAAATATTTGGGCTACTGGGTTAAAGAGGATCTTAGTGATATTGCTGATATTGAAATGGAGCGGAGGGCGCTATCGGTTCGATGCAATATGTTGATTCGCAGATTTGCATGTTGTAAAAAATGTTAAGCTGACGCTTTTTTTTAAAGCCTTCTGTCAATCTTTCTATACAATGCAGCCTGTTAGTTGGCTTAAGTCAGAAGATCTACAGTGCACTTCGGGTCCAGTATAACAACGCCTTCCGAATATTGTTGGGTCTGCCGCGATACTGTAGTGCCTCAGGGATGTTGACGGAGGCGCGAGTGGATGGCTTCCATGTGATAATAAGAATACGATGCGATTCTCTCTGGGCGCGCGTTCACGACAGTCCCAATGCCCTGTGTGGGCGGATAGGTGGGACTCCCGGTTGGAGGGGCACTGGATACACCTTCACGTAGGCATCCAGCGGTGATTCGGTGCTCCACTCACTGAGAGTCAGCAGTTGTTTAAAATTAATATTGTTAAATGGTGGGTTTCTCTGGTGGCTGAATAAGTAAATATTATTTATTATTAATAATATTAACATAATTCCGGGATCCATGCTTTTTTGAATAAGTTTTTTTTTTTTTTTAATTTCTTTGTCAATTATTTCACTACAGCAACACAGTGCAGTATTATGTATTCAGTATATTATTGGTAGAAAGAAAGAAATAAAGTTTTTTTTAACCCTTTGGTTACTAAGAATTTTCTTAGCGAACTTGCGAAAAAGACGAAGCGATTTTAGAGCATTTTTTAGTACCTTAAAAATTTAACATAATTTTTATCTTTTTTACGCTAGATTGTAAAAATAAAAAATATTTTCATTCCAAATAGTTCATACTTCAGATTAAGCAAATAAAAATTTAATAAATAATAATTATATTTGCCAATAAAAAAATATAAACATTAAAAATAAAATATCCAAACTTAAATTTTGATTTTGAGATCATATATGATGTAAATAATAAATCTTTATTACTGACAACTTGATGAAAATTGTTAGTAAAAATAATATACATACTATATAAATATAGAAAAAAACTTAAGAAACTGAAAAATCTAAAAAATCAAATAAAAAAATAAAAAATAATAAAAAATTAAATAAAGTTGTGGAAGACTATATTTGAAAGTTGATAATTTGTACATATGTAGATAGAATTCTTAATTTTTTGTCAGATTGTTATACACATTGATTTATGGGAATGTTAAAAAATATACATATTAAAAAAAATACCAAAGAAAATCAATAAACATAAGAAAAAAATATATGAAAAGAAAAAAAGAAAAAAAATCGAAAGCTTAGGAAACACTGCTTACCCTTGAAATATATTTCGTTCCATATTGCGTTGTTTACTTTATTGATGTGCCAAAGATAAACCCTAGTCAGTATCATAACTTTATGATAATGACTAGGGTTTATCTTTGGCTGAATAAATTTATGCATTAGTTATTTATGATGACTTTTGAACAACACATTTTAAAAGCTTGAAGTATGAATACATATGATATGTTTCAAACTAATGTTATTGAAATATCAAAGGTCCATACCTATTTTATGGAATACCAAAAAAAAAAAACATAGGTGGTTTTGAGTATAGTGGTGAGCGTCGAATATTTGATGCTTCGTCTTTTTAGCACAAGAATCGACCGGCGATTATTCGATGCTTAGTAACCAAAGGTCGGCAAAATCAAAAAATAAGAGTAATTTCCAGCACAACCAAGAAGTTCATACAATCTGCCTACTTATGTATCTCCTTGTATTTCATTATATTTTTATTGTATTATAATTGAACACATACAACTGCTAGTCATGAACATATTGTATAGACATCTGAAGTATGTACAATAGTGATATGCGTTTGGTTTGCAGACAAGGTCAATGGTGCGGAAGATGCCTCCGGGGGGTGGAGCAAGGGGCCGACGACATGTCCTCTGTAATGGACGGCGAGGATGATGACCGGAGCGTGATGAGCTCCTTGGCTAACGAGCCTCGAGCTTCAGGCCCCATCAAGTTGGTACACCTGCAGGTGAGTCGCTACCTGGCCAACTTCCTGGGGTTTCTGCCCTTCCAGGAGAGTTTCCTCTGAAGAGAGAGGCGACGAACAAATGTACAAATCCGGTAAATGTAAATTAGTTTTCAGCACTGTGGGATATTTTCGATCATCGCAGGGTGCCAAATGATTCATGGAGATCATTCACTTGGATTTGAACATTATTATTTTTTACATTTGAGTTTTCGCAAACATATCTATTTTTGACGTCATCGCTTCGCTGTGTGTTATTGTATTATTTTATGCGAGCATGTGTTTATATCAGTTTATGAAATCATTATAAATCGTTTTCATATCTCCTATAAAATTATTTATACATATTTATATATATATATATATGAAATAATAAAATATTTCTATGAGTACAAATAGGTGTGTAAACACTAAAACTACTGAAAAAAAATTAAAGAAGTTCCATAAAATAAAGACCTTTCTACGCAAAAGAAACTAATTACCCGCAATAGTTGTCGCTTTCAAGCATGCCATGTTCTTAAGTGTGATTTGTTGTCATGACAACATTGTGTTTGAAAAGACACATACATAATTTTTTCATGCCTATATAGTTATGCTTCCTACAGTAATTGAGTTTTACACTCAAATGGACACCCTTTTAGGAAATTTATTTTCAAATCCTCCTTATGTTACTTATCTTAGCTCTAAAAAGTATTTTAAAAAGTACTGTATTCAATTGAATGTGTTTATATCTTAATGATAATAAATATCAGGGGATATTAATTTTATTGCTTTTTGCCTTGCATGTGGAAAACGTAATTTGATACTTTTTTTTATTAATTATATTAAGGGTATTTTTAGTTTACAAAAATAGGTGTTACATATTATGGACAGCAATGAAAGTTATATAAGCATAGGATATTTGTATCTCCAGTAACTTTTTGGCAAGATCATCAATCATCTTAAACATTTTTTAATAAAAAAAAATTAACTCACATTGATATTAAAATTTTAAATTAATTTTTATAAAAAAATTGACATATTAAAAATATTTAGTTTTGATTCACATTTATTTTTAATGATTAAATAAATGTTTCGGACTCCCTGGAGACCATCTTCAATTGTAATCATTTAAAATAAATGTTAATCACAACTAAACAATTTTAATTTGTTAATTTTTTCATTAAAATCAATTTAAAATTATAATTATGCAGTTTCACCAAGTATTGTTAGTTGATATCCTTAATGTCTCATTGATATTATAATTAAGAGCAGGTGTATTTAAAAAAATCTTGAATGATTAAATTACAAAGGTTATAATTATACTGATCGTAATAACATATGAATGAATATCTATTACCGCTTTGTCAATTTTCAATTAGTTTCATTTTTAATATTAAGTCAAATTTAAGCTTGATCTCTCTTTAATTATATTGTCAAAGTATAATATATTATAATAATTGATTAAGGATCTTACTAACAATAACATCATTGTATTTTTAAGATAGTTTAATATACTAAACAATATTACAAGTACTGAAAGTAATTTAAATCAACTTAATTCATATTGTGTTAATTGAACATATATTTTGGAAATGTTTCTCAGGCCAAAAGTATTATTCACCCACCTATGATGTTATTGTTTATGCTTTGGATATGCATTTTGAGAAGGTTTTGCCGTAGTTTACTTTGGATTGTTCATCATTAGGTTGGTACAACATTACCCCAATTGTAAATAAGTTCCTTTTCTTCTCCAACCAACCAGCACAACTGTTGCTTGACTGAATTGGGTGGGTTTAGCTGTGGTATTGGATTTTTTTAAATATTAAATTTCATGTTGACTAACTACGTATTTAATAAATTAAGTACATAATCATTCACATACAGTAACAAAGATGAAAACAGGTGATTCCAAGACCGAGATTTGGTCAAAGGTACACTTGTAGTCAAGGCCACTTTACTGGACGGTGAATGGTGAATGGTATAACTGAAGATGCATAATATTAAATAATCATCTATTGACTATAACATGTTTAATTATTAAAATATAAGTTTTCATTGGTCCATGTTAATAATAACTGTGTTTTTTACATCATCTTGAAAATTAATATGAAATTAATAGATTCTCTTCATAGTCAAATTTTTTTTTCTATTAATTTTAGAATAGTTTATTCTTGATATACTTCGTAAATATAATAATAAGTAATTAAAATAACCACTTACAATTTATTCCTTCATTTCACTTAAAGCATTCATCTTTTGTCTTCCAAAAGGAAGAAATATCTGCCGGCGGGTATAGCTCAATGGTCAAAGCGTTTCCTTTGCAAACCAAAGGCTGTGGGTTCGATCCCCGACGGAGATTAAAAAAAAAAGAATTTTAATCGATTTCTGAGATACCCTCGGTTGGCGTGAATTTGATCCCTCACCCGTAAAATGCCAGTCATAGCTTATTAATTAAAATTGGTGGTAGATGAATGTCGTCCCGTGAAGCGCCCCCATTCAAAGTAAATTCCTGTTATAAGGATGATGTGTGAATCTCGGGCTGTAGTTTATGACGTTGGCGGATCAATGACTCCACATGCGATGCTTAGCCATATGCAGCATGGTAAGCGTTATAGAATTCCACAGATGAGACTTCAGAATTACAATCACCATCTGTCGGTATTCCCTCTATGTGTTTACATAAAAAAGATGTATTTTTCCTAAGAATGCTTCAAAACATTATTTTCTCTTAACATGTTGTCTTTCAATAAAATTGTGGAATGAAATCAAAATTTTATTCTTCAAAGATTAATATTTACACCAAACAAAAATATATTCAGCAAAAACGTCAATGAAAATATATTATTATGACATTATAAAGATAATATTGTAATAGTTATTTAGTATTATAATTATATATACATAACTACTTCACACTACCCATTCACTTTTGCTGATTTAATTATATCCTCCTCAGAAACATATGTTTCCTAAACCATTCTAAAATCGAAATGTGGGAATATTGTTTGTATCTGCCTGTATTTCTTGCATTCATTTTTATAATTAATACCATCATTACATTTTGTTGCTTTGAAGCAAAACAATATTACTGCGCACTTGCTTGCCATTAACATTTTTGTTGTTTGAAAATTGGCTTAATACTAAGTAAACATTATAAAAGAGTGTGGAATGAAGCCCTGCTTCTTTCAAAATGATTCCATCATAGCTACCTCCATCACAGGTCTGGGATAAGATCTAGTGGTGGCTATATGCTTCAAGCAGGGAGTGGTTATTGCAGAGGAACATTAACCACAGCTTCCCATTTTTCAAGCTCCGAGTCATCCCTGAGGACCGCCGACTAGTGCTTGGAGGGAGTTTGGTGTGCAGTTATTTTTAGTAGCATGGGACCTGGCAGCTGAGATCTTTAGTGTTAAACCTATGATGGTCATATTCTCCATCTTGGGAGTGGATATTGTAAAGAAGAGACTTAATTTAGTGATAAAAAATGCCAAACAAGACACTTAATTAGTTTTTAATTTGACCAGTATTTTTATTTTATTTTATCTGTTATTTACCTAACATTTGATAGTGAATGACTGAAATAGAATGTTTTAAACTTTATTTTCAAGATTTTTTGAATTATGTTTTCTGAACTCTGGAAGTGTTTTTAGTAAGAGTATTTGAAATGATATATATGTTTTATGCCTATATTTTAAAATAATTTACTAAAATAAATATATTTCTAACAGGGTCAACAGGAAAGGAGTTCATTGAAAACTTGGGCCACGCCCAAAGGTCCTATTGACAATCCTTATCGAGATCTCGTTGACAAGTACGAGGCTTTACTGGAAATTCAAAGACATCAAGCGAACACTATACGGAAATCAAAACAGATCCCAAGCACGAGTCTTACATCCCCGGCCTCGGCGCCGCTGTCGCTGCAAGAGGAGCTCCAGATGTCCGGAGACTTCAGCCAGTTTAGCATCAAGGATACGGATGAAGAAAGCGGTCACGGTGATGAAACTGGCAAGATTTGTACTTCTCAAAACAAAATCAACAAAAAAGGAGTTAACAATCGTAAGAAGTTTACGAGTACTCCAGACTTTTCAGAAGCGGAAACATCGTCATCCGGATTTTCTGATGAAACAAGTAACAAAGCGACGCAGACCGAGCGAGAGCGCCCTCGCTCCTTCCTGTGCACCATCGCAGACGGAGAGGATTGTCGCTTCAGCATTTATGACGATGGAGCAACTGTGGACAGCAGGTTCCGCAACAGGCCAGAGTACAGAGAGCTCTTCAAAGAAATATTTACGATTCTCAAAAAAGCTGCCGAAAACAAAGACGAAGGTGAAAAATTACCACTCTTAGATGACAATGCGGTAACGGTAGTAAGTAAAGTTCCTCTAATCACAACAATCAATGAAGATTTACCCGGAGATTTCACAGACGATACTCAAAGTGTTATGTCATCAGTTATGTCAGAGCAGTCTATCGCTCTATCCGATGTGACGCCTCCGGAAAAAATAAAAGAAAAGGAAAATATCCCGCTGACGATCAAGGATGCAAGCAAAAACCAAGGTAACGAACTAAAGCCCTTACCTGATGTGCAAAGTGAGCCGCCGCGGGTGCTGACGCCATTGGTCAGACAACCCTTAGACTACATGGCGGCCAGTCCTCAATTCCGCAAAAAATCATCGCGACACAGAAACAGGAAGCACAGCCAGGATCGGCAAGGTGCGGAGTCTCCGGTCATCCCGTCCCCTCCCAAGGTGTCCTACCAGCGAGGCAGCGGCAGCCGGAGGCGGCGGGACTATAAGCCGCTGGACGCCAGTCCCTTAGCTAAGGGTGAGCAAGTTCCTCCTTCGGATTGGAATGGATCGACCATGCAGTTTTACAATAGAGGTATAAATTCACCGACGCCGAGTCAAAATGGCAAAGCGACATCCGTTCCAAAGTGGAATACGGAAACTGACACACCTATAAAACCGAGCACGGCTTCTCAAGACCTCAACAAACTACGAAGGTTGGACCTTTCCTATGCAGAAGTTCTGCGCAATGCGGACAAAGAGAAGGGCAGGCGTCGGAGGCACCAGTAGAGGTGGAAGTCCGAAGTCACATTTTAAGAACTAGCTAGGATTTGTCATTTGTCACTCATTTATGTATATACATATTTTATTTTGCACTGATCCTATAGATAATAATGATTGATCGACAAACTGAAGCATCAATAGTGGAGTAATAAAATGTATAAAAGTATCGCTTGAAACATTCCATACTTACTATGGATACTGAGGTTTCGTTTGCTTTGATTAATTTGTTATTTAGGAAATCGACAGCAACAAAACGAATGCTTGTTTTAGCCATTATTTATGTGTTATTTTAATTTTATAATAATATTTAAGACTCGATTAAATATGTAACTCTCAGATACAATATTATGTAGTGTATATTTTTGAAGACTAGCTGTAAGGAGTTCACTTCAACCGCATCGGTAAGACTATATAAGGTCAGTCAAGAGAACATTCAAAAATAGACGCTTCTCGTTTCATAACGGATTCGTAATATGTTGAGATATAAAATATACAACATATGAAATATATAACTGTAGATAAATCCTTTCAATTTGAAAGCATTTTTAAATTCTTGATTCTTCAAAAGATATTCTGGTTCTACAATTACTTAATATTTTATTCCTGTCTTATTTATAATCAAATATTCCTACAAAATAATATCCATTCTACAATTTTAACGGTGGACATTTAGTTATGCCAATCATTGTTTGTGCCTCCTATTTGTTAATGTATATTGTACCACAATAATGAAAATAATTCACTCAATAAATTATCAATATTTATTCATATATTAGAGACCTTGCTTATAAATGTTTTGAATTATATATTATTAGAAGTCATAAATGTCCCACTCCTGTTTGACATGTTATTTACACTTTGAAACCAAGTGATGCATAAAGATGTAAAAGATTATAGTATCGGTAGTGGAAAATAATGATTTAAAAAGCAGCAAATAAATTATATGATATATATCTATATTATACAACTAAATGGATACATAATAACCACTTATATTTATGCATAATCTTTTACATCATCGGGAAGTGAAAGAACATAAATTTTCTTACAAGTAACACCGCAATACAAAAGTATTATTCAGGTCTCTGTATGTGTTGACTGTGTGTGTGTCTTGTCGATGAAAATGATCAAATACATGTTTTAGCCTTGTTTTTATTGATCATTGGTATATACATGTATTAGCTTTGTTTTTATTGATCGCTGGTATATCAAATGTCTACCAGAATTACAAAAAGTGATCTAAAATAAAAGATTTTGATTGATACTATGTTTCATTTAACCGGCAAAAATATCACAGAACATCTCGTTCATTAGAACATAATTTAATAAGACATTCTAACCAGATGCACAATATAAATTCATCTATATAATACACAAATATATTATTACTATAATCATTGACGCCGCCAATTTAATAAATATATATTTCCTTACAATTTTACAAATTATTCAACTTCTCATAATACAATAATTATCATCACATGAAATGAAGTTAGAGATAAATAAGCTAAACAATGACAATTCAAAATATACTTGAACAGAGTTAATAAACCGAACCTTATAGAAGTAATATTAATTAGGATGCTGTACTGATACAAAATTGACCATTGATGTTTCATGGAAAAGTTACTTTGCTTGGGCTTCTGCAAGTTCTTTTTCAACAATTTTTCTATATTCATCAAATCCTCCCTCTATACTGTGCACGTTGCCATTCCCACAAACCCACAACTCCTTGCAAACCATGCGAATCAGTCTCTCGTCGTGAGATACAAGAATGACACCACCCTGTATAAACAAAAAAAGCCCATTATTAAACACATCAATTATTGAAAAATTTATGTTAGCTGTACTTCAATTGGTCAATTTAGGATTTCGATAAATCATACATCAATTTAAATAAACATTTTATTAAATAAATATATAAAACTAAAATAGGTATTAAATGACTATATACAGCAATATATAATAATAAAAATCTTAGATATTTGACCTGAAATTTATGTTAACACTACACTGTGATTAAATATAATAATAGTTCCAAATGAAATAATGTGCCTGCTTATCTATTATCCTTAAAGCAACTGATTCAGTCCTTCAGTGATCGCCGGTTGTTTTATGATGTTCCAGGTGCTCAGTAAAACAAACAAATACTCACTGTTTGTTTATAGCACATTATTTTGTTTTACCCGACACTAAATTAAATCCACGATGCTTTTGAAGCTCCACTAACGGATCTTATACATAACAAGTCCTCTTTCTCGAAGATTATAAATCTCTTTTGAAGCTCCGCTAACCGATCTTATACATAACAAGTCCTCTTTCTCGAAGATTATAAATCTCTTTTGAAGCTCCACTAACCGATCTTATACATAACAAGTCCTCTTTCTCGAAGATTATAAATCTCTTAACTTGTTCATAGAATTTAAAAAAAATTAGTAATAAAAAATATTTGTAAGTTTAAATATACATTTTACTTACAGTGTATTTACTTATTCCTTTTCCGAGAGCTTCAATTGTTTCAATATCTAAATGATTGGTCGGTTCGTCAAGCACTAGGAAGTTGGGATTGCCCATACACATCCTGGAGAAGGCGACACGAGATTTCTGACCTCCAGATAGAGATCCAACAGTTTGCAAAGCAAGGTCTCCGCCTACGCCAAAGCTACCGAGTTGCCGTCTGTATTCTTCTACTGTTTTTCCTGGAAATAAAGAAATAATAAATGTAAAAAAAATTTTTTTTTTAAATAATGTTGTGCATTATAAAGATGATTTGAATTGTTTTTTTTTTATGTTGATATTTCTTGAATCGACAAAAAATATAATTTATTCAGTAACAAATTTAAAAACATCCAAATTATTTCTCTAGGAAACATAAAACCTGTACCTGGGTAAGTTTGCTGAAGTAATTCAACAGAATTAACATTCATGTCAAGCTGGTCGACGTGATGTTGTGAGAAATATCCAAACTTCAAATTTCTATGAGTATTTCTTATCCCGGCTGTCGGAGCTAAGATACCCATGATTATCTTTAAAAGAGTTGTTTTGCCGGCACCATTATCACCCACCTGTAAGCATAAATCAATTGAGGACATATTTTCTTCAATTTTCTTCATTATCTTTGAAAAAAAAATGTAACTTACAATACAAATACGCGATTCTAATGTTGCACCCAAATTAACGTTGGTGAATATAATTGTATCTGGAGAATAATAAAAACACAATTCATTCAACTGTAGAATCGGGGGAGACAAAGGCAGAGTTTCAGGAAACCGCAGAAGGACGCCCACTTCCTTCTCAATGGGCTTCAGTTCAGGCCTAAAATAATATGAATGCATGAAGTGAAACTGTAAAAATAATACTTTATAAAAAAAAATATTATACTTTTGGAATATAAAAAAACTTACAATCTCTCCAGCATTTTTATTTTAGATTGTACCGATGATGCCCTGTTGGCATTATATCGGAAGCGGTCGATGAACTCTTGCACGTGAGCTCGATGTTGCTGCTGAGCCTCAAACTCGCGTTGTTGATTTCGATGTTTCTCAGTTTTAGTTTTGTCAAATTGCTCATAGTTGCCTCTGAAAAAAAAAAACCTTTATAAAAAGTTGTTCTTACATAATTACAATTAATACTACTTCATAACATCAAGCAATTGTTAAAAGTACAAATAAGGAGTCTTAATATACCTGTAGGGTTCTAATCTCTGCGTATGAAGGTGAATAATATCAGTTGGGACAGTATCTAGGAAATTACGGTCGTGAGAAACAACTAAAAGAGTTGTCGGCCAGTTTTGTAAGTAATTTTCTAACCAAATAATTGCTTTGATATCCAACATGTTGGTCGGCTCGTCCAACAGTAATAGGTCAGGTCTGGAACAAATAACCATTCATAGGGCAACTGATTGTTGATGAATTTTAAACATAACTTAAAATAAAATTAAATATAAAAATGTTGTAAAACGTCCACGAACACCACCCATTCATAGTGAATTCCTGTAATAATTTGAATGATGCGTGAATGTCGGGCTGTTGTCTATGATGTTAGCAGATCAACGCTCCAACATGCAGCGCTTTGCCATATGCAGGATGGTAAGTGTCATAGAATCCACAGATGAGACTTCAGAATCACTATCTCATCTGTTGGTATTCTACTGTATGTGTTTACATAAAAAAACTTAATTATTGCACAAACCGTGGACAAAAATATTCAAGGAATTTGTAGCTTTTGGGGCTTGTCAGGTAAATTGACTCATGCCAAATAGATAGTAGCTTTGTTTGGAATTAACTTTTATGATACATACCTAGAAAATAGAGCTCTGGCGAGAGCGAGCCTCATTCTCCATCCACCAGAAAATGTTTTTGTGGCTCGTGTTTGCATATCGCTGGAGAAGCCGAGCCCATTAAGGATAATAGAAGCTTTAGCTGGTGCTTTATCGGCTTCTATGTGTTCCAGTTGTACATATACTTCAGAGAGTTCAGTTGAGAGTGTAGGATCTGTGCCACTGAAATGAGAACATAAAATAATAATTAAATCATCATAATCTATTTAAAAAAAAACTGGTGAAGGAATATAATTCACTTCCATGAGGATTTAGGGGGGAATACAGGGGATGCTTGGTTGTAATTTTTTTTGTGTCATTTTTTCATTTACAGAAATTTACTAAAACATCTGTAGACACAGATTTTTCGAGGGGAGAAACTACTGAAATATTAGAATTATTATATTATTTATTAATTTATATTTATGGCTAAATTTATATTTATATTTATAAACATGAGATTGTAAGTAAATTTTAGACAGACTTCATTTCTCACCCATTGTTTATGATAGATGTGATTTCCTTCTCCCGTTTGAGAAGACCGGCCCTGACAAAATCACACTCCAGCACGCTGTCGAGGGCCGGTGTGTCGTCCCCCACCACCTCCTGCTCCACGTGCAGCACCGACACGTGTGAAGGAATGCGGAGGTTTTTACAAGCAATCATTCTGAGAAGTGTTGTTTTTCCAAGACCATTTCTGCCAACAAGACCGTATCGCCTTCCAAATGCTAACAAAAGATCAGCCCCCTGAAGTAACACTCTGCAAAAGATAAATTAAAGATATGTCAATTGTACAACAGGTTCATTACGTTAAGATTTGTTTGTTCTTGAAAATTAGTCGGAGAGCCTGTTACTACATTACCTGTCTCCAAAAGCAACGCCGAAATTTTCAATTCTAATGTCTTGAGTTCTATTGTTTCCTTTGGCTTCCATCTTGTTGTCTTTCTTGGAAGTGACCTGTGACGCGGTGGCCGACTGTAGCGTGGGAGCAATTACGGGGGCCTTAATTTCCGAACGCTTGCCCTGCTTCTGCTGCAGCTTCGCTTCAGCCTTTTCTAATTTCTTTGCATCCACTTTCTATAAATTGAAAATAAATCTTAATATATCTCGTGTCATATTGCTATGATATGTTTCAAACATGCTCAGTTACCTATTTTCATTAATCATTTCACCGTGAATTTGTTAACTACTGTCCGTTTTTCATGTTCCATAAATAATATAGCCAGGAGAGATGACAGGTGAAGTATTAACTTGTAAATTGATAGAGGAAGTGGAACAGTTGATGAATATCCAGGTTGAGAAATTAAAATTAGTGTCCTTATCCATCTAAGGACCACAAGTGTATACATATGATATTTGTAATTAAAAATAGTTATGCATTGTGTACAAGCACATGACCGAAAGTTAATTGAAAAAAACTCCATTCCTATTGCATACACCATTCACTGATGACAAAATGAAAACATTCACATCAAGAACATGTTATATTGAACATGTAATAATATCAGACGCTATTCATGGCCTTTACGAAATAATAAACGAGATAATTCTTGAATAAGTTTACTTACAAAGTTATCATCTCTACTTGTCACCCAGATACTTTTGACTTGCTCCATCTCTGTTTCTAGGTTAGCAGCCATGCTACCCAGGTGAACTGGAGCACCCAGCATCTTCCTCGGTCCATTGCTTACTGAGCCATTTTTAGGTTTCATCATATTCAACAATTTGCAGCATATGATTCTTGAAATATTAAGAGATGCAAGATTAGATCTAGAGAAAGCATCGAGTAGAATATTGTTAGTCAAAACGATAAATGTAATTGAACCAACCTGATGTCATCTTCCGTCTTTTCCGAAATTTCATGTAACACTTCTCCGATGGCTTCATAAACTTCACCTCCATTTTCAAAGTCTTCTCCGTCGGCAAGAATATCTTAAACGTAAGGAATATTTAATGACAAACTACTTACTCAAAAACGCATGCATGTTATTGACCCTGATAACTGATAAACTAAATAAAAAGAATACATAATCTGATATATGTATATATCTACGAATTAAAGGAATATAACAATAAGATACAATAATATATAACGTTTAGCACGTAAACTACAAAAATAATTATCATAACCTCAATTCTAACCATACCTTCAACATATTTTTTGAGATCATCATCTATAAGCGGAAATTCTTTGTTCATGAATTCTCTACAGGTTGTCATGATTGGAGGTAAGAACGTGATAAATACAAAAATATAATATTAACTTAATTTAATAATAAAATATGTTCAAACATCATCAAAATGTGCAGTAATTGACACAATTGACAAGTCAGATAAAAACGTATGGCTGTTGAGCGGAGAATGGTGGCCAACATTACTCGACACTAGCAAGACTACCAAAATAACAATTACAATTATGAATACGGTGGACATGTAAATGTATTTCTGACATGAAACAATAATAAGATAGGTTCATGACTTCTGTTAATTCTGAAAAACGACGAAATTGCTTATTTCTTATATTAATTATATGTAGGCACAGTGACGTAGGAAGTGTCCCTTCAAAACAGAGGAGTATTTGAATTAAACGCGCATGATTCCTGAGACTCGGTTATAAGTTAGAGTTTTACTTTTTCCGAGTCTTCTAACACTTTCACACGACTCGGAAGAAGATAAATATTAATAAACTTGTAAAATTTCTGATAACTTCTAGTAGAAAGAATAAAAAACAACAATGTATATCTGAAATAAGTATGTAAATATTTATGAGATTTAATATAAATATAGTATAAATCAGCTCATAAAAAAAGTTATTTACAAAATGTTCAGATAGATATATTTTAACAGTATATAGACGTTATATTATTTATTAAAATAACAGCGACTAAAAAAACAAATAAATGAAATGACTCCTTTATACATAATCAAACTAAATGTTTTTATGCAGCAAAAAAACATCAGTAAAAAGGTAAGCGCCCTAAATCGTCATCAAAAAAAGTTTTCAGCAAAAATATTACGATAATAAAGAAACGTTAAGAAAGAATACATTTTATTATCATTTATATCTTCTTCCTAGTATCAATACGGTGGATTGGTTTGCAGCAACAGAATCTTGCATCTCGATCTCCAAGCAATCATTTTTTTGCTGATACATGGGATGTCTTTTAGACATTTAATGTGGTATTTTCCCCTTTATTTCCACATCCTAATGCCGTTGACCATAAAGGTTCATCCGCCTTAGGAGAGCATTTACTCCCTCCAGGACAATATAGTGCCCTAACCAGGACCAGATGAGGTTAGCTGGGTGTTAGCTTATTCCGGCCAACATTCGGTCCCTGTCTATATTGGCCGACTGATGTCGCTCACCCCCCACCACGAGAAGGAGATAGATCAGGATTTTCCTTTCATCGAACCTGTGACCTTAAGGCATTTCGCAGAGTCCTCCAGTACTTTTAGGGTTTATGTACTTTCATCAAAATGGACAAAATTGCATGTAATTAAGAAAAATCTAAATGAATTTTTGCAGCGCATTAGGCAAAATAAATAACTAATAACTTACCTAGGGCATATATTATTGTAGTTCATAGTATTAATTTTAGTACCTATATTTTTAATTATATATCAAGTCTATCTTGTCTATGGAAGTAAAACGTCAAATTCGGCTACTAACCTCGTGGTTATTGTTGCCAATATACATTGTTGTGATTTTAGATATCTTAAAGTTTATGTCATCCACCTATTATCATGGCTAAAGAGGTTGTTAATTACGTTTTATTGAACTGTTATAATGTGATTTCTAATTCGTATATTCAAAAGCCTTAAATTATAATAATTATTTTAAAAAAATGCTTTAACCCCTTCTGACACATGGTTTTGCATATATATTATTAAAATAACTGGTCATTTCGGTTAACATAGTTTAATTTTGACGAGTTGTGTAGTCGTATATGACCTCATCGGTAGTCTGAAAGTCTAAAGTAATTAGATTTTTTATATTGGAGGTTGAATAAAAAAGTATAAGCACAAGAATTGAATGAAAAACTTCTTTAATTGTTACCTAACTATAATATGTTGATGGAAGATTTCTCGTTATTGACTGATTTTGAATAATTTATTTTCAGAAGCGGAGGTATTTTGAGGAAAAAACTCCGAGAACAAGAGATGGTAATTCACCAAATAAGGAAATTTCCACTGAGAAAGTAAAGGTGTGTAACACATTTAATTAAATAAAACAATTGGTAACACTTCACTTTATTGTATAATGTTTTATAAAATATAAACTAAATCATTAATTATTGGTAGTGTCTTTAGTTGGCATTCCACATTATAAGATATACTATTTTACAGCTAAAAATTTCGTAAATCATGCTTTTTAAAATGACTGACAGTAAAATCAAAGACATACTTATTTATGAGCTAAATTTTATTGATAAGTGACTATTAAATACTAATACAAATAACAATAAATAAATACTACATAAATGAGTAACGGTAAAGCTTACAATAAGCAACATCACTTTTGGAATGATCATTCGGTCATAAAAGAGCGCTATACAAATACTAATATTATAATAATAATCACTGAGGAACATTATCCATCAATTATGATATACTTTTGGTATTAATTTCAAATATTTTTGGCTTAATTTTTTTATTTTAAAAATAAATTGACAATGTATTAAATTATGTTCTTTATTAATTAAGGTATAATATGCTTTATTAATTAAGGTATAATATGCTTTTCAGAGCGAAACAGTTAAAAGTAAAAATGCGTCACAAATAGTCAACATAAAAGTCAACTTTAAACGCAAGATTTGGCCCAAAACCAATCACAAAAATGTAAGTAAGGAGGCTCCCAGGGCCATCAATATGTTCTCATCTAAATTATAAAGTGATCATTAGAATATGTGTTCTCTGCAGTTCATAATAAATAAACATTATTATTTTTAGACACGTTCACCAATCGAAAAGTTCCCCGGCAAAGCTCCAATTTCCAAAGAAAAGTTAGAGAAGCATTCAAGGGGTGATGGATTGGTAGGAACCGGCGTTCGGCATCCTTTGTATCTAAAGAAGTTAAAGAAAAGAGAAGAGAACATTAAATTTGCTAACGAACAAGCGGCTAGAGTAGAACTTCTTCTGACAGAAAATGCCGGGTAAATTACATTTGATATATTTGTATAAATATATTTGTATGTACATCTAGAGATGTACATAGAGTATGAATATGTTTTTATACTTTTTAATCATTTTCATTGGCATGCAGGTACTTAGAAGCCGATGCTGGAGAAACAACCACTCAATTTACTCAGAAGCAAATAACTGATAGCATTGATATAGCGGCAGCTTCGAAACATTTTGAATTGAACCTCGATGCTTTCGGTCCTTATCGGATGAGATACTCTCGAAACGGGAGACATCTCTTATTAGGAGGCAAGATGGGTCACGTGGCTGCATTCGACTGGGTCACAAAACATCTCCATTCAGAAATAAATGTGATGGAATCTGTGCATGATGTGTGGTAAGATATAGTATTTAAACACATAACCTATTTCCTTGAGTATATTAGATACCCCTCAATGCTAGGATTTTCAAAAATCATATTTTTTTAAACTGAAATTGAGCTTTGTTTTTATACTTTAAAGAATTATATAAAAGTCTAAATTATAACATAAAATAATTATTGTCTACTACGTGTATTTACTATGTGTATCTATTATTTAAATATAATGAAGGTATATTATGTTGTCACGCATATTAAGTATTATTTACAGTTAGCGGGTGGCATAGTCCAGTGGTTAAAGCGTTTGCTTCTCATTCAGACGCCGTCGGTTCGCATCCCTACCAAGCTTGATTTTCTTTAATATATTTAATTAAATCTAGGCTTTCTACATGCCCCGGTAGGGATGAGCCACCCTTTAAAGACAAAATAAAAATTGTCCAGGTCTCGAGAGCGTCAGGCTGATCATCCGATCTCTTTAAAAACCCGGATAATTGAACACCCAAATATTTCTTTGGTACTGAAGCCGCAGTCTATGCAAGTTCATGGACTCTTGCCCTGGAGGCTCCCGGGAACCATCTATGTTTCCATGTGGACCTCCGGGGATTCAGGTCTTCTGGAACAAGCATAGACAATCTGTGAGCTTACAGAACTGTGAAAAAGAATTTGCGGTGTCAATATGCTCTAAATACGGAGCGGATATGATAAAAAAAAATGTGATATGGTTTTCTTATTTTCTAGCTGGATGCATTTAGAAACAATGTTTGCCGTTTCTCAAAAAGATTGGGTTTATATGTATGACAATAAAGGCACAGAATTGCACTGTGTTAAAGTTTTAAACAAAGTGACTAAGATGGAGTTCCTGCCTTACCACTTCTTGCTTGCTGCAGGTGTAAGTAAATATGATTTATGTTTTTTTCAACTAAACATGTTAATTTTCCTCTTATATGTAGTTTCATTTAAACAACTCTTTTTATGATTAAGTATCACATGTTTTATTATATTTTTTTCAGAGTGAAATGGGTTACTTATCTTGGCTGGATATATCAATAGGAGAAATGGCTGGTCAATATCGCACCAATGTAGGTAAAATATCAGTCATGAAGCAAAACCCTTACAATGCAGTTTTATGTGTTGGTCAAGCAAAGGGCGTGGTCTCCATGTGGTCACCCAAAGTGAAGAACCCTCTAGCCAGTATGTTGTGCCACAAAGCTCCTATAAGTGCACTGGCCATCGAGCCCCGAGGAATGTAGGTTCATTCATTGTTTATAAATAATAAAAAGAATATAAAAGTGTTAACAACTTAATATTTGGTAATTTGTTTGTTTGTATTTTCTTTGCAATAGATACATGGCGACTGCTGCAATAGATAGGAGTGTTAGAATATGGGATGTGAGGAATTTGCAAGGACCAGTGCAAAATTATATTGTAAGGAGTGGAGCATCGCAACTAGATTTTTCTCATAACAATCTTCTAGCAGTCGGCATGGGCAATATTGTGGAGGTTTACAGGTAATACTTATATTCTTGGCTTATACTTATTTATATATATTTGCTATTTGAGCATATGGCTAGTATGTATTGTTTCTGGGAAATACCACTGATTACATTTTGTAGTTGAGAGTTGTTCAGAATGACAGGAATAGAACTTAAAGAAAAGAAGGTTCTGTTTGTGTTCTTCTGCGGCAGTTCTTATTCGGAGTATAATAATTTTCGTAAGCTATGAAAATTTAAAGTACACATACAGTAACGTCTGAGGCTGTTGTACTGGGTAAATAATCTCAAAATATTTACTAATAATGAAAAAAACGTCTGCAGCATATATTGCTCTAATTTAGAAATAAACACAATTTTGACCCTTTTGTTATGTTTAAATATCAAATTAATACTATACAGATGATTATAATTGTATTGCTGTCCCTTCATAAAGATTAATATCATATTATAATTTTTTCTCCAATTGTGATCCACCACGTTGCGCAATCTTTATCCTTCGTGCTAGTAGCTCTTTATGAATACATTTAATTTGTGATAATAATACCTCTATTATCCTTGACAATCCAATATTCACTCATTTTTGTTATAGTTGTATAATTTGATAAAATTATTTATTCATACAGTAAACTAAAAAACATGCAATAGTAGATAGCTTATATAAATTGGAATGCAGCATTAGTTACTGCGTATACAATAAAAGCTTTAAGTATATTATTATATACTTTTAGACTTACTTTTATAGTAAATATGTTTTATTGGTATATTCTGTATCAAAATTATGGTCAAAAATGTATAAACCCATCTGCCTTACGTAACTATGTAATTACTTGGTAAGTCACCCGTGTAAGTGAAAAATTAATGTTATATATATTTCAGGGATTGTTGTATAAAGCAGGCCAGCAGACCTTACCTGCGTCATAAGATGAACTCCTTTGTTGAGGACCTGGGCTTCTGCCCTTATGAAGATGTCCTCGGTGTCAGCACAGATCGGGGATTCATCAGCTTGATTGTACCAGGTATACTACTCCTATCTAATACAGCTTATGCACTGTGTAACAAGTATATGAAATTTATATGTTTATTTACAATTGAGTCATGTTTCATATTAGTTTAATATGTGTAACAAACATAAACTTTGTAAAAGAGTTCCGATTTTAAAAATGAAATAATAAATTGTCCCATAATTGGTGACAGATATCACATATTTAAACATTTCATTCACAGACACTAATTATAAGACAATCTTATACACCAAATCTTCTCTTTGGACAGTTGATCATTCTACAGACTACTGTGCAAACATAAACTTTGTAAAAAAAGTTAAGGTGTATAAAAATAGTAGATAAGTTCCAATCAGTGGAAAAATCTTGGTTTTTAAATAATGTTTTATGTAAAAACATGTTTTTTAATTTTATTATACTAATTATTTAGTGTTTCACTACTAGATAATAAAAGAGCCTATTTTGTTTATGTTTTTATATGGAGAAAAATCACTTTCAACACTGTAATTTTTTATTGGTGATTGACTTTATTCTTTCATTGGTTTTAAATGCAAAGTCAGTTGTCAGATGTTGATTATTTTTTTATGTTCTATAATCATTTTTAAAAATGAATATTTATGTCCTCTGAAATAATCTCTAAAATTTGTTCTTCGTTAGTTACTTTAAAACGTTAGGAACGGCCTGTATTTTTTTGTTCAGTAACTAACTCAAGGTTTTGGCCGTAAGTCAAATCAAAATTAAGCAGTAGACTAAATATATTGACAGTATCCACTGTTAGTATGAATGTGGACAGTTATAAAGTTAAAATGGCAGTCTTCATCATTGCCGGAAGGATCAGATTAACTTATAAATGTCCGCAGTTTTTCCTGGAATACTCGGTGTTAATTGATTGACTCTCCGCAGTCTAATGGTGAATTGAATTAAATACTGCCTAAAAAATTAGATGCTGTTAAGAACTGCAATATCTTCGATTGTTAACTCTTCAAACCTTTCTCTGCCAATTTGATGTGTTAAGAACTGCAATATCTTCGATTGTTAACTCTTCAAACCTTTCTCTGCCAATTTGATGTGTTAAGAACTGCAATATCTTCGATTGTTAACTCTTCAAACCTTTCTCTGCCAATTTGATGTGTTAAAGTGATGTAATGTTAGAATGCAAAACCGTGTTGAATATAAAAAAAAAATGTTGAAACAGTGCAAAAAAACTATAAAAATATAATTTGGTGTATATACCCACTATAATTTATTTTTTTATTTTTATAAAAATGATTTTAGGAAGCGGTGAGGCTAACTTTGATGCTTTAGAAAGTAATCCATATCAGTCGAAGAGTCAAAGGCGAGAAGCAGAAGTAAAGGCTTTACTGGAGAAGATTCAGCCGGAGCTTATTTGCCTCAATCCTTCTGCTGTCGCTGAAATTGATGTGCCAACGTTGAAGGAAAAAATGGAAGCAAGAGATAAACTTCTGGTAAGAAAATATATATTTTAGTTTTGGCGTTTTCTTTTGTTAATATAATTTAGTAAGCAATAAATTTATGTATTGTATACTTTTATGATTAAAAAAATATTGTTTTTTTAAATTAAATACTGTATTTTTTTTAGCACATGAAACCCAAAAAGATTGATTACACACCGAGAAAGAAAACAAAAAATAAAGGCACAGCCAAAGTGTCTCGGAATAAAAAGATCCATAAAGAAGTAGCTAATCGGGTAAGTTTTCAAAAAGAAAATTAAACTCTCCATGAAAAGTTTTCCTCTTCAGGAATATATTGATATCAGGTCACTAGACAATTCGTTTAACTTTGATACAATTTTTACCATAATTGCCACCTGAGAAAATATACCAATTAGTTGATTTATAAATTATTCATACAGTCACACAAACACATGCACCAATGGCAGTAATGGTAGTAAGTGGTATTGATGTTAACTAATGTTATAAATTATAAGTATTCTACATTTAGCCACATTAGTTACACACAAGTTACACATATTACAGATTGATGCAGAATTCCCTAGAAAATATCAAACATAACTTTTAATGTGATACAAATTATTGTGTGTAACTTTCTATTAAGTGATGCAGAGATTTCTTTTATCTATTTTATTTATCTATATAAGTATTTTTTTAAATTTAAATATTGGATATTTTAAAATATTATGTAATATTTTTGTAGGAATTCCTGAAGACGCAAAGAATTTTACGAGATGATAAAATTCTACCAGAGAAAGAATTACCTAAAAATCAAAAATCGTTTGGGGTACTTGACAGATTTGTAAGGAAACAAAAGTAATCACATGTATTTTTCTATTATAATGTATTTGGTTCCAAAAAATGTACATGTTAATATAAAAATGACATCAAAATTAAATATTGTATGAACAACTATAAATTGTACTTATTGCACAAACTTAAATCTATACATTTTATTATATATAAAACTACAAATTAAAGGTTTTACTGCATTCAAATAAAATAATGTAACAAACGTATCATGACGTTTGTGGAAAATAATAATGTATTAGTAAAACGACATTTTGTTACAATCTATAAAATTATTGTAAGTAAACCGGTGCCTCTCATAGATGATTTAATTTTCAAGTGTTTTTAATAATTAGAACTGAAATTATTTTTGTTAATGAGAGTATAAAGAAACATAGTGTATGTCTATTTTTATAAAGTTTATACCAGAGACGTTTATGGTTCTTAACGTTTATTGAACAATTGAGGGCTTTTGATCTTAAGAACAGTTCACGAGCACCAAAATCATGGTGCAAATTCATTGTAAGAAAGAAGTTTGTAATTTTTTCGTGACAACCTTTGAAAAATAAAAAATCCAAAACTATATAAATATATATTTTAATGACTTGAATGATGATTGGCAAATTTATATCTTAATAATAAGACAAATTTGTTGGTGAATATTGAGTGGACCACATAAATGAAGATATGTCTTAATTAAATAATTAAAGTAGATTGGTATAATATCAAGCTTGACAAAAAAAGGAAATATTAAAAAAAAACAATAAAAATATTAAGCTTTATTAAATATTTTTTGTGTTAGAAAACATTGTTTATATAAAAATTGTTTGTGGGTTGAAAAAAAACCAGCGTTAATCCATACATAAATATTGTCATATACGCCTTGAAATATAATATGTATATATAATAAATACATAAAAACAACTCCACAAAACCCATTATTTAAAAAAAATGAGATCTAAAATTGATGTCCAAAATGGTTTCTTCAGCAGGAAATATTTCTGATGTCTTATAATACAACAGAAGGTTTCTTTATAAAATTCTTTAACACTAAATAATTAATAATATGCAGTCAATTGTGTCTAAAATTCACATCAAAAGTTATGCTTAACATTTTAATAATTTTTAAAATTGGGTAGATTCACATTACTTATGACATACTTGTATATAAACTCAAAAGTTGCCAAATAATTTTAGTAATCAAAAACTATATATATATATACACACATATGTAAGTGAAAACACAATTTAAAAATTCAACAATGAGAGTTCACATTGTGTTGGGAATATATCATCACATCACAGCCTAATAACGGTGACTGCTGGTCTGCTCATTTTTCAGGATCTGTATTTGGTGAAACTTCAGAAATCAGATGTAGGAACTCATGACAGTTTCTGGTATTTAAATTTTGCAGAACAACAAACAGAAGAGTATGCCCTGGCAATGTCAGTGCTAATTGAACTCCTATGCTTCAATAAATATTTTTTGGGATATTAAATTTTTGACTGATCAAGTTCAATATTGTATTTGAATTTTATTGCTTGTTTCATTTGATCACCCGACAACTAAGAAATTACTCTCGCTGCAAAACCTTAAAATAACATGAGCAGTGTGGTAAGGCGTGTTCATTCTCTAAAGGTATTATTTTTTTATCCTTTAGTGATTGTGTCTATTTTAGTAAAGGGCAAATCAAACAAATCAGAAATGCCTTCGGATTCACTCAGACAGAATGAAAAATCAT
The DNA here is from genome assembly GCA_022606575.1 of Glossosoma conforme. Lineage (NCBI taxonomy): Eukaryota > Metazoa > Arthropoda > Insecta > Trichoptera > Glossosomatidae > Glossosoma > Glossosoma conforme. The sequence goes on along the minus strand of JAGTXR010000041.1, from coordinate 893,079 downwards.
CATGACTTAGGGGCGTGTTGACTCTTATTAAACCACCTGAAAAAGTAATTGAGTCATAATTATTGTACGAGTTAAGAATATTTAACATATTAATATTATTTGTAATGCCAGAATTGAATCATACCTTTTACAGATTTGTTTATTCTATTATCTTCATTTGTATCTACATTATTGCTTTCATCACTTTCCAGCTTTATCCTTTTTGCCGAATGCTGAAAGAAAAATTTCGGAGTAACAAAAGGTATTTTTTAAATGCTGGAGAATAAAAAGATATAAGTGTTGACCCTCCAGAGGACTTCCATGTTCAACCTGTCAACAGGTCTAGATGTTACATAAGAGAAGGATGTGAAAATGTGTATGATATTGAAATTGCTAATATTGATTAATATGCTTTTTAAGGAAATTTAGGTTTCACGAGAAGGGAAATATGTGTGCTGAAAGAGCATTTCAAACTCTACGAATGGAATTGAGGCCGACTTGTTTGACGTTGGTGTTCTGCAGTTTAGGAAACACTGGCCCTCACTAATTATATTTTATATCAAAGATAAAAATGAATGCAAAAATAAATAATAAAAATACCCACCATGATTATGAATGGTGATGTGTCATGTATTTGTATGCATATTTATTAATAATATATCAAAATATGTCAATTAATTTAGTCTCAAATAAAAAAAATATGTACAGACAATTGAGGATGTTTGTTTATTTTTTGTTCTTAGGGTTAATTACAAATTATTTTATTTTAAGAGGAATTGCACATACAAGAACTGACAGTGTATTTAGGAGTATAATTGTATTTCAATATTGAACAAAGTTACACAACATGTGTTGTATTATATGTTTGATGTTATATTTTCCAAGTTGCAGTGTTCTCGCCCTTTTTTTTTAATGTGCAAAGTGGTGTAATATTAAAATATATTATAAACTTTGTATAAAAAGAGGAATATTCTTACCCTGGGTTCAGTTGTTTCATCAATAATATCTGTCGCTTCACTAAGTCGTACTTCTGAAGTGCTGTTGTCAACCTTAAACAGTACAAAACTTATATTGTCTAAACTATAATATTGTCAGTGATGCTGCTTTAAAGGTGATTTACTTCTTGCAATTTTACAGAAACAGCTTGTTTGCCGGCAACACAGCAAGTTAGGTTTGCCTCCTGCACTTGAGTTGTTTGTAGTTCCGCAGTATTGCAAACAGTAGTTCAACGGTTTAGCAGTACAACCGACAATATGTAGATACCATTTAATGTACTACAAAGTAAATTTACCTCTGAATTTTCTGCATTGACTAATATTATTTCAATCGGTTCGTTTTGTGATTTAACTCTCATTTCATATTTTTTTCCGTCCTGTAATAAAAGCGATTAGATTTTGAGAAAAAAAAAATCTTTAAAGAGTAAACTTTTTTAGCATGTTTCGTTTACTTACAAACAGTCTTGGTTTTTTAAGAGTCAATGCGGCTCCGATGGGTGCTTTAATTACAAACATGTGACTCGGATCGAAACATCTCAACAAGTCTTCTCTCGTCACATAAGAGAAGTGAGTGTTATTTTCGTCGTCCATAACATTGTCAATGCTTTGTCGGATCCAAATTTTATGCCTAAAATAGTTGAATTATTATTTATAAGATATTAAGTAAGAAATATTAAAATAAATAAATAAAAAATAGTCGATACAATATATTTGAAGTGAAATGAAAATATTTTGAATACATATAAATGAAATAAATACATACAGATCTAACATTCTTTCATGGCTTTCTAAACAATTAAGTTCTCTTTTTAAATTGAACAATTTACTTCCTATTTCTGAATTATTACGACCGGGACCGGCTCCTCTAAAAAAAGAAAACAAAATGCATGACAACAAAAATTTTATTCAATATTTATTTGTAATAAGTTTATAAAAGTTTGAGTCTGCTTCAATCCACTTCATTATTTTTCTGTTTTAACAATAGTGCATTGTCTTTCCAATTCCTCCCACACAGCAGTTGTAGCATTGAGTTGTCATGTACCGACCCTCCCAGTCTGCAGTCATGTACAAGGCAGATTTATAGAATGTTTCTTTTAATTGCAACAATAAACTTAAAATTCTACACCAGCCTTTTAAATAATATTTAAAATAGAAACATTTGGATAATTATTGTAATTTTTTGAAGTCTGGAGTAAATATTAGTCATATGAACCTTATCTTTCTTAATATCTTTATCACAACATATAATTACATCCGAACATGCAAATGTATGTGTAAAACTTTTTTTTGTCAATTTTATGCTATGGTTTTTTTTAGAAACAATAAGAATGAGTATTTAAAATTAAAGCAACACTATTATTCTACGACACTAATGGAAATGTCAGTAGTCACATTGAATACTAAACTGACAAAATATCATCCCTCGAAATTTGAAAGTCCGAGGTGAATGTCTTTTGATTTTTTTTTTACCATATCCACTATATTTGGAGCATATGGACAACACAGTTTGGTAAACTCAGATTGTTTATCCCTTGTCCCAGAACACCTGTTTACCCAGAGGTCCACATGGGAACCTAGGTGGTTCCCGGGAGCCTCCAGGGTAAGAGCCCGTGAACTTACATAAACTGCGGCTGTAGTACCAGAAAAATATTTGGAATTTCAATAATCAGCATATTTTTAAAGAGATTAGATGATGAGCTCGACGCTCCCGAAGCCTGGACAATTATTGTGTCCCTAAGTGGTGGTTCAACCCTCCGGGGCCACGTAGAGAGCTTAGATTTGATTGAATTGATTTTAAAAATCAAGCTTGGTCAGGTTTTGACCCTATGGCATCTGAATGTCAAACAAACGCTTGACCACTGGAGTGTGCTGCCAGGAAATTATTTACTGCGTTAAAACATTAAAGCCTGAGAGTTTTGGGACTGTACGTGAATAAGGACTATTTTCTAATGCTTTTATCATTTAATTGTGTGATTATTGAATTACAAACAAAAAACTCACTTCCATTGAATACTGTTTTTACTGCGTTTTTCTATTAGGCCGATTCCTTCCAGTACATTTGTTATGTCATAGATTCTTCGCTTTTGACGAACAGCCAGTAAGTCTGCAGCCTAAAATATGTATAATAAAATGAAGGTTATAGTAAATGTGACATGATGAATGAAATCAAAATATTTTAGTAGCTTTAAAACCATAGTACTTAGTGGATTCATTTTATAGAAATATGTCATTTTTATATATCTTCAGAGTACTCAGGACATTTCCCTTAAAGTCACACCAAGTAATGGTCAAGATGAATTGTTAATTTAAAAAAAATGTAATCCAATGCATTTTCTTAAAAACCAATTGTATGAAATATTTAATAATAGAACTAGAGTGACTAATGTAAAAACATAAGATCTTTTAGATGCTCAAGGTTTTGGCAAAACATCCTGTACTGCATTATCTAGCTTCACGTGATATTATGGTTAGTTACAAAGAGCATGCAAGTGTACATAGCTATTACAATGATAAAGGCCCATGGTCTCAATTGTATGGTATCGACAAGGCATTTAACAATGTTAACACTATTACAATGTCAGAACAAATTTATGCTTACAATTTTGAGATCTAATATGCCATCTTTCGCTTTTTGGAGAAGTGCTACAAATCGAGTGGTCAATAATCCGAGGGATTTTTCAAAGCGACTGTATTGAAGATCTGACATTTTGCAAATAAACGCCTCGCAACAAACCAAAACGTCAAGTATTCAAAATTTGCACAAACGTCCTAAGGTTCAGTGCTGCCATTCCTGATAATACATATAACTTATAGTATACTTATCATAAGGCAACATTACGTCGGCTGGTATGTATTCAATAGTTTTTTACCTACTTCTACCTATTTTAAATTGCTACTTATCATATTTATTTGACATATTATCTTCTGATGGGTATCAAAGGTAACGCTTCACTATTGTATGCTTTATAAGATGTAAACATGTTTATATTATATACAATCAAAGCTTTGATGTAACTGACGAATCATGGTTCTGAGGATCATTGCTCATTTATTGAATTGACACAATTAAAATACATTTTTTTTTTACATATTTTCAGAAAATTTCGACGGTTACTTTACCTACCGATGCTTTTATATAAACGAATTTATTGATGAAATAAGTTGTTTTACTGGCTTAGACTAAACCTTAGTTGAACCTAGCGTAATTTAACTGAACTCAAACGATTCATTTTGGATAAGGAAAAAACAGGATTCCAAATTTAGATAATCTGTTGGTAAAATGTCAATAGCAATTTAAAGTGCAATATGGTAAATCTGATAATAAAAGTAAACTATTCGCTGGTTAAAAACATTGATTTTATAAAATTAAGTGTAACCGTATAAACGTCCGTGTAAAAACGTAAGTGTAACCGTATAAAAAAGCGTCTTGACTCGCTTTTATCATATTTTTCCTTTCTTTTGAATACATTGGCGGCATTCACTTCAATTTAAATTTTGAGTATTAAATAAAATAATGATTTATTATTCAGCCTGTAATTTACAAGTAACTAAACATTTGTTTATCTTGAAGAAAATTAAAAAAAATATCATTTGTAATTTTTTCGCCTACATTCCATTTGAGCGTATTGTAGTTATTAATTTACACTATATTTTGATGTGTAGTGAAAGATATCCTATTTACACTTGCACAGGGTATAAAATAAATTACAGTGTATGTAACAATGCCCTATAGATAAAGAGCCAATCATGTATTTATTTATTTTTATCTAAATTCTAAGCTTCTTCTTCTAAAGCACTAGCGCTCATTTGGTTACAGGTGTAGAAACTGTTAATCAATAACTATGCATGGTAGGTATAGTATTTATTTATTCATTAATTTATACGCCCATTTGGCTTTTAATTGGTTAAGAAAAACGTTACATAATCTGCAAGTACAAAAAAAATATACAACACACATACGATGTACAAATAAGTAAATGAATAATAGTATAAAGGAAATTGTGAACTATTTTATTTAAACTCCAAATCGTGGATAAAAAATAATAAAGACTAGGTATATTTCTTTCAAAACAATATAAATTATTTTTACATGAATTCCGAGTGCTGCCAACAATACAAAAATGATGTGTTATAACGATATATATTTATAAAAACATGTAAAGAATAAAAATAGATAAACATATTTTTATCAATAAATTGCATTTTTCCCCGTACTTGCTTCCTATATGGAATATATGGTCGTCACCAATAGCTGCCATAATGTTCTGTCAGCTGCCATGATCCTCGCCTGTGGTTTGTGTGTGGTTAGTGGTCTGTAGTCCTCAGCTCTGCATTACAAAACTTTATAGCTGCTTTTCAACTTAACACTTCAAACCAGGGGTCGTCAACCTTTTTATGCCTAGCTCCCACTTTTGCCTATTTTTCATGGTAAAATTTCCCTACCGCCCACCAACCTCGCTATATTTCAATTCAGTATATGGGTGGTAAAAAATATAGAAGGAATGTAGTAGATTTGAAAATCTACAAAAATCGCCCACCGCCCACCACAGAAGCCCGTATCGCCCACAAGTGGGCGGTACGGACCAGGTTGACGACCCTTGCTTTAAGCCATTCCATAGGTGTTCCATGTACGCCCACTTTATAACGAACGTTTAATATCATTTATTTCTAAAATGGCACATGTCCCACACTCTGCAGTGAACTATTTTTTTTTAAAATTAAAGATAAAAATAGAAAAAAAGTCGCTCCCCAGATAGTTTTGTATGCAAAAAACTGTTAAAATGATTACTTTTTGATTTTAAAATTTAAAGAAGTTTAGTTTTATTATTATTATTATTGGGATAAGACTCACAGCAAAATAAAAGTATTCTAATAATACTTTTGCTCATAGGACCCATAAAACAGTGATAAGTGATCTTCACAGAGTATTACACATTCATTCTTAAATTATTGATAATTTCTCAATTTGATCAGATGTGGCAGAGGTCTATGTGGGTGTTATTAACAAGACTTGGGCAAAACTGCCTTAGGTTCGAATTCTATGTCTTTCCATCGGTTACATTTTTATGATTGATTGTTAAAAGGAATTTTAAAAATGATTGTATTTTTTGTAGATTTGTTTGTATATTCATTATTTAATATGATTATTATAGGGGCTGACGGTTATATAAATAGTTTGCAGTGTTATTTAAAATTCAATTGTAACATTTTGATCATGACTAAGGGATTTTCAAAGGAAAGGGTATACAAAAAATTGCGATGGGTCATTCTTATTTGGTATTTATTATTTCTTGTTAACAACACATATTTTTATAATTTTGTACAGAAACTTATACATTAGAATGTATGAGTATAATTATAATACCATAATGATGAATATGCCATAGTCATTTAGATAGTTTGATAACTCCATTTTCTCAATGAAAATATTAAAATTCAGATATGACTAATATTTTGTATGAAATTAATCAGTCACATATGAGTATTTGACATAGTTTCAAAGCATTTAATTTTTCTAAAATATTCAGCATGACAAATTTCATTAATGATTGTGTACATTTCAGAAAGCCTTACTGAATAATTTAAAAAATTACAATAACGATGTAAATAATATAATTTTTCTAATTTGTCACAGGAATATTACCTAAAAAATATTTTTTAAGACATTTCGAGATCACAAACAAAAAATCATATTTAGGTAAGACGTCAATTTTTTATATTTACATATCAATGAAATTATACACCTATATTTAAATGCCTTCGGTAGGTAACTGTGGTATGAAATAATTGAATCGGCAACCATAAATATTCACATTAAAATTATTTTTTAACTAAAATATTTCAACAAAATCACAGATTTTTACGACTACCATTGCACACTGTTGAAATAATTAAAGGTAATATTTGAATACAAGCACCTAATACATTACCTATTAATAAATAGTATTGTACAATAAATTATTCACCACAGGAAGTCCTTCCGAGGACCGACAAACAATCTTATTATATAATTATGTACTTACTTCAATATTATTCATTCATATATTTATACACCAAAGTGAAGTCTTTAAAATGACTAGAATAAATGTAGTTTATGCTCAACAACAAAACGGGCTTAAAAACATTTATGCTATGATTTATTATTATTTAAAAGACAAGGAAATTATCATAATAAATATTGTGTTTAAACTTAAGTACAACAGCTGAAAAATAAATTAAATAATTCTTATCGCATTCGTAAGTTTTGGACATTTAAGGAGTCAATTGCACACATGGAAACAAAAACTTGCTTCTTTTGTCAATATTGTCTATCGCTATTATATTCAAGCTAAAGAAAGCCATAATAACTTGTAAGGGTGTATCTCTTTCCGTGTATAATATTGCAGTGATTGATTTTAACGTCACTAAATTTAGCGACATCATACACGTAAGAAGACACATCTCTATGTGTTAATTTACCTCTCTTTTGCTTGATGTACAATCGCGGTAGACAATATTTATGTAACACGCTGTTCGTATTGGACGTGTAGCCACACCTCAATAATATGATATTGCTAGCAACTTATTGCATCAATGTCATCTTATTGTGGATGAAGGGTAAGAGAACCAGATACAGTGAAAGAGACACCTATACAGGTAATTATAGCTCTTTTGTACCTTAGGAGTTAAGTATTTTAGGCTAAAAATTGTAACATCCCCCTTTTGACTAGAACGTAATTAATAATAAGATACATATTGACTATATTTTATGAAACAACATAATAAAGTATTTATTATTACATCACGGTGAGACTACACGGGGTTTAACTTTGGTATTTCTGTATTGGCTGCTACTCGCCACTCGATAGTATAAATACATGGAGATCAATAATCGTTGTCATCATAGTCATGTCCCTATCTTCAAACAATAACAAATCTTTATCTTAAAGACATAAATACTAAAAGTAAAAGTTAACAACAAAATATATAATTTGGAGTAAGATTTAAACTTAAAACTACTTAGAAAGTTAATATTTTCTAGGGATGGTTACAATTTTTTTACAATTTCAATGCACCTAAGCAAATAAATAAAGAACATCATTTTAAATACATACCGAGAGTTCAATGCTTGTACAAATATTAAGAATAACACATTTTCCAAGTCTTTGTTTTTAAATACACATTAATTTGATTAGAAGTAACACATAGTGTTAATTATAGGATAACACTACTATAAGTAGGTAAATGTTCTCATTTGTATAATAAGTTATGTCCTGTCTGGATTGTTTCTAAAATTTATTTATGCCTATATTTTTCCATAATTAACACATTTGACACTATTTTTTACACTTCTGTGATATTAATATTCAAACACCTTATTAATAATTTCACATATTTGTTGAGGAAAAAATATACATACTGAAATAACCATTTCAATTATAGTTTTGTTAAATTACGTTCACTTATGAATTACAGTACTTCTCACGCTGAAGTGTTTATTTATGATTAGTGATGGCATTTATGTTATTTGCATTTTTATTTATAATTGGACACACAATGAGTTGCAAAAACTTCAAAACTTCCCCATCAATGTTACAAAAATAATAAATGATTGTGTATGAAGCAGATTAATGAGATGTTCTTGCTATCGATGCCTGTGATTCATTTGTATTGAAAGATGTCAACAATATATTTTTTTTAGAGCAAAAATTATACACTCACTCAAGTGTGCAGAATGTAGGAAGATCAGGGCTTTCCAGAGACAAGAAATGAAGGCTCTGAGAAAGTTGTATTACTTAAGCCTCCCCCTAGGTGTTTCCCTCGATGACGCAACCTCTACCCTAAAAAGGTTTCAGATATAATAAAAGTCACAAACTCCAAATGTCCACAACATGCAGGTAGAGTATGAAATTAAAACGATTAAATCGAAAGACATGAACGCATGTCGGTGGTACAGAAAATTTTAGTATTTTTCTAAAAGTAGAATCTGTTTGGCCCCTCATACTTTTACAGCACGTTTTCGTTTAAGGTAGACTGTGGAGCAGGTGTATTTGAATATTATTCCTACAACTAATATCTCACACGGGGCGCAGTGGATATATCGTTGCGGTTTTTCGATAACAAGTCGATGACGGAAGGGGACGAGTTTCATGTGAAAAGCCTGTGAGGCTGCTGGGCTGTGAATGTTAAAGCGGCTGTGTCCAGAATGCCATGAAGCGTCTTTCACGTGTTGGAGTCGTACGGCGGCGGCGTTTCACTCTCGCGCGAGCTGACCGCTCCCCCGCCGGCCGCGCCTTATATGGGCGTGGGCAGCACCGTGAAGTCCTGCAGGGCGGACTTGACGGTCTCGTAGATGGGCCGGTTCTCCTCGGCGCAGTAGCCGTCCGGCGCGCACAAGGTCTGCAGCTTGCTGAGGTAGCTGTCAAAGTTCTCGTGGCCGGGCTTCTCCGGCGGGCCGCCGCCGCCGCCGCCGCCCGGGATGCGCACGTGCTCCAGCAGAGTGATCACGTTGTTGCGGAGGCTCTCGTAGTATTCATTCAAGTTGTTATTTCGATGGGAGATCAGCTGGTTTTCCTGAAAGTGAAGCGACCGTTATTTTTCATGATTTCTGTTTCCGATATAATTTAAGTTAAATATATTCAGTACCTAGTGTGTCATCATTAAATAACGCGAGCCCTCGATACTAATTCATAACCGTATACATATAACAAGATTATCGGGTAATGAGAGTCAGCATACTCGTTCTCCGTGGCTGAGGTGCGACTCCATGGCATTGATGTCCGACTTGAGGCGCATCATCTGGGACTCCACGCGCGCGTTCTCACGTTGCAGCTCCGTGATCTCGGCCTCCAGGGTGATGAGGTCCTCGCCGCCCCCGGGGTGCGGCGCCTGCATGCCCAGCTCCATGCCTGCAACAGAGAGGGTCAGTCAGCGAGCCGTCAGAGAGGCGGGTGCAGTACAGCATGTTGAGTGGAGCGTGAGGGGCTTGCCTGTCTGGCCGGCGGCCGGGCAGCCGGACAGCGAGCGGTGCGTGAGGAAGGAGCCGTTGACGTGTCCGGTGCCGTCGCAGCCCGGGGTGGGGCAGTTGACACCCTCGAACTTCATGGCTGTGGCCGCCGCCACGGCCGCCTTGTGCTGCTCCACGGTGCCGCCGCTCTCCAGGACGCGCATCTTGTTCCGGTTGGCGATGGGGCAGCCGGACGCGCTGTGCCATAAAACATACAGTTGGAAAATTTGCGAACGTCTCGGTCGTAAATTTTTTTATCGATGGCAGATTTTTTGTACACGGAACACAAACTCCGCGGGTGAAATCAATTTTAGACTCTTTCAAGGCTCTCCTTGCCTATTCTATTTTTAATGTGAAATGAATATTTTACTACCGATATACAAAGTGGAAATATTTATTTATACGAAATGGAAACAATATAAAAGGAATACAAAGTCTAAAATATATGTATTACGGATTAGAATACCAATGAGCAATAGGTTACGGGGTATTCGTAAGAAAAGATCAGTACCAACCTGCGGTGCGACAAAAACTTCCCTGTGGCGTGTCCAGAGCCATCGCAGCCCGGGATGGGGCATCTGTGTTAGCGTGTAAGTTGCAAAAAGGAAATGAGTAAAGTTTCACCACACACGCACACGCGGCACACCGCACAGGCCACAATAACATCGGAACATACAGACCTGAGCGGCTCGGAGTCCTGGCCGTCGCGCGGCTTGCTCTTGGGCTTGTTGGCGCGCGGGCAGCCGGACAGCGAGCGGTGCGAGGAGTAGTTGCCCGTCACGTGGCCCGAGCCGTCGCAGCCCGGCGTGGGGCACTTCAGCTCCTGCGAGTGCGCCTGCAGCTGCGAGCGGTCCGCGCGCGGGCAGCCCGACAGGCTGGGGGCAAACACACTCATGTGATCATCGGGTTCCTCACGCGATCGGTCGATTCGGGAACAAAACGCAGAGGATAAAAATTTCAATAGAATTCAAAATTGTGATTAAATTTTAGGACATGCTTTTTTATTAATGTTTCGTGCAACCGTATACGTGACACAAACACAGGTAGTTATAAAAACGACGTTACGGCTAAAGTGCCGGCATTGGCCCTCGAGGCGGAGAGAGCCGCGGTTAGGTATCGGGTGCGATAAATAAGCGCGGCGGTCGACAGAGGGTTAGGCAGACGGACTACCGAGGAGTGGAAGATGAGAGATGGCGGAACACGCAGCAAGCAACACTAAGATCGCCTTCGCCGGTCCCGAAAGCGCGGGTCCCAGCTAGAGGAAGATGACCGTGCTGCCGCACTCCCGCGCTTTCTCGGGCCTCGCTTGCCTTCTGTGGGTGGCGTAGTTCCCTGACGCGTGTCCCAGGCCGTCGCAGCTGGCCGTGGGGCAGTGCAGCAGCTCCCGCTCCCGCTCTCGCTCCGAGGACTCGCCCTCCACCCCCAAGTCCCTGTGCAACATCCACCGTTACTGACTGCCCTGACTGCACTGACCTGGACGAGTGTGCTGTATTCACGTGTATTTATTTATATGACATTATATTAATATGAGCAAATATAAAAATGTACAATTTAATTGATTTAAAAGGCAAAAATGCATAAAAAGTTATGGTCGTGTCGTACCATACTTTTTGTGAACAATAAAAAACTGTGTTATCTATCGTTAATAATAACATCTGAAGAGCAAAGACGCTATAATACTACCGTCTGATCGCTAAAATAAAATATGTAATGTTGTAACTGAAAAATATTGTTTGGATAGTTTTAATTTTTCCAAAATGCAGATACATATTGAAACATATAATCAATATGTTTTATTATTATTGTAAATATTACATCATATTATTTACATCACAATCAATTGTGTAAATTTTAATGTTGACAAAACTGTTTTTAATGTGTTGTGTTTTCACGTAAAATCACTACCGATAGTTGTCATACTCCTAATCCATCGTTTACCATATCACAGTTGCATTGCTTGATTCTAAAATAAAATTCGGTCTGTAGGAACAAAGCCCCCAGTATGTGAGACATTATGTAGCTATATATATAAAATGACATTTTTTTTTAAAATATTTTATAATAATAACATATTATACAAGCGACACTCATAATTACACATCATTACATAAGCGATTGCTAAGGAAATGCACGCAGGATATTGTAGTATAGGCAAATCCAGGAGTCACCAAACTTTTGAAAAGCGGGCCGGATAAAAAATATTATTGTAGAAATCCTAGAACGCTTAAGTACAATTTGACAATTATCGCGATTCAAACATCGCAATTCATTGGTTAGAAAAATCTAAAGATACTCAAGTTCCATCATATTTGTAACTCAAATTTATACAACTATGATTAAAATTAGTGGTTATTTACGTTTTTGGCTGCAATTTTGATTACGACAATTTCACGAAGCATCTAAATCATATTGTTTTTTGCCTTTAAACACAATAAGATAACTAATCTGTTCTGTAGGTTTTATGACGTTTTTATTTTTGGAGAGTTGCTTAGCAATATATGTGAAGTGATGATCCGTCAACAACAAGAGACTGCACTCTGATATTCACGCAGTATCTGTTTGAAAATGGCGGTGTTCACGACACAGTTGTGGTTTACCACTACAAAATCAATACATTTGTATTTCTAACCCACATTTGTTTAGCAATATTTAAACTATGAGCTCTACGGATCCAAAATATTTTATTTAACACCTTTGCTGACCTGTTACCATATACATGTATAAATTTGTCACTGACTTATGTACAGCGTATCTAATATAATATGAAGGAATGTTTATACACCTAATATAATAATATAGGGAAATTACTTATTGATGTGAATATTATTTCATTACAGTAAAAATAACTACATAAATGTTAAAGCCCGAGAAATTTTCGAGACGAGAAATATTTACTAAGCGATACGTATTGCACAATTGCTTTTAAAAAGAGAATTACAGACGCATAATGATCGGTGTCTTATTTCAAACATATTATTTCAAAGTTTTTCGTAGAATCGTTTCGTGCCAAAATAGTGTTTGAAAAAAGATATATAAATGAAAATGTTTTGATACTCGTAGCTGTCTTATTTCAACGGTTAAGCAATCACGTAATTCGAATTAATCGTGTGAGTAGCGCATTACTAAATATTTCGTCTCATCTAGTTTTATCTACATTATAAAACATTAAAAATACGAGTACAAATAATTAATTATAATTATATGAGTTTGTATAATTAAAAGAGAATGACGGAGCAGATCAATGGATTAGCCTATATATAGTCTGTAAAATTGTATGCTTACTGCTTACCGCTTACTACAAGCCACACCACAGCTCTTATTATTCTTATCATCTATTTTTAGCTGGGACCATAAACACATGTGTAATATTTGTATAAATATGAATTTGTATAGTAATGCTTTTGCATTCAATAAACAAGCATTATAAAATATTTGCATATTTATCACAAAAAATACACGTATCGTAACTATGTATGCATTTCTTTTAATATATTAAATATTATGTTATTATTAAAATAATACATAAAATAATTTTTATTTGAATTCGAGTAAAAATATATATTTATTTAATATAAAAATATAAAAGAGGAAAAATAATACATAGTTATTTTAACCAATTCTTATTTTATTCTGGAGATGGTTTACACAAAACGCTACATAATCATGTTTTGAAAACAAAAACATGGACTAGATGACCCCAATACTTCAAACAAACAACCATACAAGTAAACGGTAGGTGGAAACCAATAAGAGAATACGATTAACTGAATCGTGAATTTTCTCTCAGCCGACAGCGACACAAGAAATACGGCGTTGAGAATATTTTAAATAAACAATGATGCTTACTTGTACTTGTACTGAAACATGTCAGCTGACAGTCAGGTAACCTAGAGCACGCGGAGCACTGCAGGACTTGTGTGTCGCCGGCTTATCTGTACTATCGGGGACTTGGAAACTTCCGACTGATAATGAAAAGCCGCTCCGACCGCTCGGCTCCCGACCTCCGCTTCAAACTGAAGTGTTGAACTCGACCGAGTTTTATTAATACACCGGTCGGTGGCGCCCGTGCTGCTCCCAGGCGGGACCGACGAGAGACGAACGAACGTTGATAACTTCAATGAGAGTGAAACTATTGAAGTAAACGTTTCCGAAGAACGAAGCGCGCGCGCGAAGCTGTTCATTGCGGCATTTTACATTTAGGCGTTAATGAATTATTCAGATGGCGCGCGTCCGAGTTGTCTCACATCCGCTGCTTACAGGAAGAGCGGACAACTGCCCACTTGCACAACCGCAGGTCGGCAAGTCCACTAGACAAATCATTGATGATAAAAAATCATCACCATGACGTCGTACGAATAATATGATGAGATGAATTTGACAAAAAGGACTCAAGTTCTGTCCTAATCTCAAGTGAAATTTAAAACTTCATCTTTCTTAAAAAAACTATTGCGAGTAACAAATTGAAAATAAAAACTACGTATAACTTAATCTAATAACTAACTTAATTAACATTTCTAACTAATTAATAAAATTATAATTTTTATAACCGTAAAAGGTGGCTATATGAATTTTCTAAGCATAAAGGTGGTTTATTTTCACCCAAGTACGGAATACGATTAAAAAAATGCCCCATTCAAATATAAATGTTGCAATCATATATACGAGTAGTTGAGAATGTAATATTTTCAATTACCAGATATATACTAATACGATGTTTACGATCTCCAAGTGCTAGTCAACATTGTCGCGCGGAAGGTCGCCTGAAGGGCATGCAATGTTTTCGCACGATCATGCAGTCTGCTTTGCGTCAATTAGGATAAGGTTGGCATTTTCGCTACGAAGAGTAATTACTTTAATTAACAAAATGGGCTCCCTCTCGCCCGGCGCGGCTGGAGGCGCGGTGGGAGACGAAGAGGAGTTTTAGATGTGTTTAAAATGGATATTGCGAATGCGATTAGGATGGCGTAATAGAATAAGCCACCAGGGCACCTCTCCTGCAACGCCCACCGCCCTCGGCGCATTCCTCCCGTTGCAGACTTGCATATTTGTCATTCCGGTTTATCAGTTTTACCGTCCAGGTGTACTAAATATACAGGTATACTAAATATACTGTCGTTAGAAGACGCACAGGAATTCTTATTAATTTATATAAATTAGGCAGCGTATCATTAAAGAACAAATATTTTTCTTCCGTATCGGCTCCCTAACTGAGGCATATGATTTCCACTCAAGTCGTCAAATAGTTATGTCAGTTGTTATGATCCTTGCCCAGTCCTATCATCTGTGCACCTGATGTCCAAGTGAGTATATAATATATGAAGTTGCCGACGAATTTCCAGGAGTTTAGAAGAGAAAGCGGCTGTAAAATTCGAGGCATAAAAGCGTTTGTTCATTACTTCTTAAGAAATCGGATAATTAGTTTATGGCTTCTGAGGCCTGAGGCCATTTTTGTCTAAGAGACGGCTGAACCAAAATAATCAATACATGGTAGGGTTTTTAAATATATTATAAAAATATTGATATTATTGTAAAGAAAAATCTTTAACCTGTGAGTGAATTTTTTTGGATGCTCACCTAAAAAAAAATGTTTTTCATTCTATATTTACTCTTTTTTTAAAAAATAAAAACACTACACAAACACAAACACACAATCTACGAAAAAAAACCAAATAAAAACTAATTATGACTTTCAGTGATCGTCAACCATTAGTACGGAATAATAATCAAAGATAGTCATTATTATAGGTGAGAGTCAATAAATGACCGCGGACTGGGGTACGGGGGTACTGACCTGGGGTCCTTGGGCGCCTTGTCGTGCGGCGGCAGGTGCTGCGGGGGCGGCATGGAGTAGCAGGCGCCGGGCGAGTAGCCGCTGGGCGCGGGCGGCGGGTAGGCGGCCGGGTAGGCGGCGCCGCACTGGTACTGGTAGGGCGCGTAGCCGTTGCCCGGGTACTCGGCCTGCGCCATGCCGTAGCCCGGGTGGGGGCTCACGGCCGCGTAGCCTGACAACATCACCACACCACTTACAATTAACCCGATCACTGCCAGGTACGAGATATCTCGTCAAACAGTGCAATTTCGCTACGCTAGATACGAGATAACTCGGTAGTACTTATACTTTGGCCAAAACATTTTTTTTTGTATTTTTAACATTAAGGAGTATGTTCTAAATCCATTTAACCATATTAATTATGATTTCACCAACGAATTAACTTTAATTCAACAAGTTTACAAACTGACATGTCAGTTTTATTTCGTTAATTATATGTGGCGTCCGGGGTACTGCTAAAGGAGTTTTTCCAGCAGCGAAATAGGTAGAATGGATATAAACAAATTCTTCTGTGTTATATGTACAATTGGATTTGCGCTTCAAAGAAAAAGCAAAAACAAAATGGCAAAAAAATATGAAAACTTGAGTCTAGCGTCCCGCGGCCGATGCAGAAGCGGCTGCCGGCGTCCAGCTGCCCTCGCCTCCCCGGGGAGGCTCTACAGGATAAATCAAATATGCGAAATGTGAATATTCCATTATTAGCTACAGCTTCCTAGGGACCACACTTTCTAGGGCTGACAATCATCCGGTTTTGTTAAGGAGTGAGCATCTGATGTTTAATTGATTACATACAAACAGTTACATTAGTAGAGCACTTCGACAATGCGCTAACTCGTAATTGTCAGTTTAGATCTTGATAAACACCACATAGCCAATAAATAATGTGTAATAATGTACTAACAGTAAAATAATATAGTTTGTGTGAAACTGAGACCAACACCAGAGGCGAGGCGGAGTTAATATTAGGGACTGGGGCTTATAATAAGGAGATCCAGGGACTAGGTTAGGCCTGAATAAATATTCAGAGCTCGTGAGGATTTTCGTTGTTGTTTGCGTTTTTAGGACGAAAAACTATCAAATTTTATTCAATTTATTGAATGCCGTAGTAAGCATTATAAAATCCATAGATGAAAATTTTGGTGGAAATTTCACATTAGCATTTATTATGGATTGTTTAACGCTTTTTTATGAATTGTGTCAACCATAGCTGTGAGGGAGCTCCAGTTGCGACTTGCCGATGTTTTAATTTAACACAAAGCAAACTGGTCCCCAAGGGTCACGGCCATATTGATAATTTACACCGACCTCATAACGTTGAGCATTTAAAAAAAATACCGTTGTAAACATATACCTGTGTACCTTGTGCATATAATATACATACATATTTTTTTTCGTACACAAAACGGTCATATGCGGGATGAGAACAAAGGGTGAAAAACGAAAAGGGGTGTTTTTATAATTGGCTTCGTGAACATTGAATACAGAAACAAAGTATTCTTCGGAGAGAATACTCAGTTTATATGGAATACTCAGTTTATATGGATTATTTTTACTCTCGATAAAAATATTAATTTAAGTATTTATCATAATTATATAAAATAATTAAAAACAGGTAAGAAATAAAAATAAATAGGTATATTTTTATTTCTTATTTCTTGTTGGATTACGAACACAGTGTTGTCCATTGCACAGTGTTATATGAGTTGACCCAAAGATGAGTAAATTACTTGATTGAAAAAATGTTCAAACTATTATTAAATAAGTAATGTTAATAACATAATCAAATTATTTAAATTCATTGATATAAAGGAATTTATATTCTTACGTCAGAGAATATTTACTGGTGAACGACTGAGAAAGTGCGCTAAGTGCACGAAACCGCGGTCCCATTTCTATGACTGACAGCTATTCTAGGCGATCCATATAACGATTTGGTAAATGATGTATCTGTTCGTCTAATAATTAAAATGAATCTGAAAGTGAATGTTAAAAATATGTCGACACTATCATAATGTAATTTACATTTCAAATAATAATGCAGTTTATGTACGAGTATGTACATAAAGTGCGGTCTTTGGACTTCTGTCGACTTTGACACGAATAAATATGTTCATCGAAATTTACTATCATGGCATTTATTATAATAAGTAGGACGAGTCATTTTACCAACAATACAATATACAATGTCATGTTTCTTGTATGAGGCCATCATACCAAATATTGAATGAATCCTGGAAGACTTCTCCAATTAGCAACCAACAAAGCCAGTGGCCCAGATGGCATACCAGCTGTGGTATTAAAAACTTGCGCTCCTGAACTTAGTCCTGTGCTCACCAAACTTTTCAGATTGTCCTTTAGATGTGGTATTGTTCCCCAGGGATGGAAAAAAGCCCTTGTTCACCCAGTTCCAAAAAAAGGAGACCGAAGTGAGCCCACAAACTATCGCCCAATAGCCATCACATCACTACTTTCCAAAGTGATGGAACGTTTAATTAACAGCCAACTTCTAAATTACTTAGAGAAGAATGATCTTCTGTGCGATCGGCAATATGGCTTCCGCCGTAGTCGATCGTGCGGCGATCTCTTGGCATATGTCACACATGTTTGGGGGAAATCCGTCGAATGCTTTGGAGAAACGCAAGCTGTTGCCCTGGATATCTCCAAGACGTTCGATAGAGTCTGGCATCGCGGTCTGGTGAATAAATTACCGTCTTATGGACTAACTCCCTCCCTGTGCTCGTGGATTGAAAACTTCTTGAGTGATCGAAGCATCATCACTGTCGTGGATGGCTTTTCTTCTTCCTGCCATAAAATCAACTCAGGAGTTCCACAGGGCTCTGTGCTGTCACCCACTCTTTTCCTTCTGCATGTGAATGATTTGCTTCAATGCGCAAACATTCACTGTTATGCCGACGACATCACTGTCCATGAGAGTATAATCTTCCATAAACCTCCGAAACATTCGGAACTATCTGCTGCTAGGGAATCTCTGGTGGAGAAGATGAACATGTCTCTTGAAAGGGTTTCACGATGGGGCGACCTCAACCTCGTCAGTTTCAACATTTCAAAAACCCAATCATGTACTTTCTCCACCAAGAAGACTGCTATGGATCCTGTATCTTTCAACGGTTGTTCTCTTCCGAAAGCAAGCTCCATCAACATGCTTGGATTATCAATATCGAATAATGTCAAATATTACGAGTCAATTAAGTGTAAAGCCGGTCTCGCTTCCAAAAAACTAGGTGTTATATAGATCACGTCGGTATTTCAACGATAAACAACTTCTTCTTCTATATAAAGGACAAATCCGACCTATCCTTGAATACGGCAGTCACCTTTGGATTGGAGCCCCAAAATACCTTCTAAACTTAATTGACTCAGTTCAAAGAAGAGCAATTCGTTTGATAAACAATGACACCCTTACGTCTAATCTACAATCAATGGAACACAGACGTAAGGTTGGTTCTCTTAGTCTTTTCTACCGTTATTACCACGGTCGCTGCTCTTCGGAACTTAAAGAACTAATTCCTCCTGAACCCACTCACAGCCGACAAACTCGTCTTACACTTGCCGAACATCCATACACGGTTAATATAAGTCGACCAAGAACTGGCAGCTTCCAAAGTTCCTTCCTTAAGGCCACCGGTAAACTATGGAATGCTCTTCCAGCGTCTGTGTTTCCTCCTTCCTACAATCTGGATCTTTTCAAGAAACAGATAAATATAGACTTGCAATCTCCCCAACCCACACACAAATACGAACACAACACACGTTTCCCGCATGCAGCGTCCAGCCTCCCTGGCTGAGCGTCATAGAGTGCACTGGTCTTGACCGGTTGTGCTCTCCTGCATGCGTTTACATAAAAAAAAGATAGTATATACAGTGGTACCTTGACATACGAGTGCCCCAATATAGGAGTTTTTTGAGATAAGAGCCGTCGAGCGAGAGATATTTTGCTTTGAAATACGAGCAATCGGCTTAGCGGACCGGTTGCACACGAACCGTGCGTCACGTTTTCCCGCGTTAAGCCCCCTGGCCACGGTCAGAGAATCAGTTATCAGTGTGCTCTCGCTGTCAAAGCTTCTTTGATAAGTTGTGCTCGCGTTTTGTGACTTTTTTTGCTTTGAGATACGAGTAATTTAAAATACGAACAAGGTTGCGGAACGAATTAAACTCGAATGTCTAGGTACCACTGAATTATATTATGAAGGCGTGACTTTGAATAAAAAATGTTCCATAAGGAAAACATTTTTTTTACTAGGATGTAAAAATAATAAGTTAGGCGTCATAAACGCTTTATGCATCTAGAGGACATAACTTCGGCAAAAAATAAAAACTACTGCAAAATCCGATAAATCGTTTATTACTTTATATAAAAATATAACATGAAAATATAATAACAGTATTATAACTGTATGAAGAATTTCGTTTTACGTATGCAAAAACATCCTTTTTTATTTTTTATAATGTTAGTACATATATAAGTTTACAGTAAGATTTGTCTTAATATTACCGAATTAAATTATTTTTTCATTATTAAATAATCGAAAATAAAAAAATTATGTTTGTGTACATTATTAGATAACTTAATTGTCATTTTGTTTGTTAATTACGAAAATGTACTTAAAATCGAATTATTAAACGAAATGTCGAAAATAAAAGTTTGTAGAAAAACGTTAACGTCAACTGCCGAATGTGCACCCATACATGATTTTTCTTTATGTACAAACCAACAAAATGTAAATATAAGCCTCATCGGAGCATAAATAGTGAAATCGGTCAATACGAGTACATGCACAATGTGTTGTGAATATGATTGAATGGCTTTTGTGGTCGTGAAGATTAGCGATTACTTACAAACTCCGAATCTCTTTTGTATATCATAAATATTAACTTCACACATAAACACCGTCATGGCCTACTTCGCCATGGACTGTGAAGCTTCATTTTATATGCAATATTCTGTTTTGTGATTTTTGTTTAAATTGACAAGCTTATAGCGTCTTAAAATATAATTGAGTATTTTGTATTATTAGTGCCGATATATGATTAATTGGTTTTAATTTATAGTAACAGGTCCTTGGTCACTGTTGATATTTTTTGTCCGTTAACGGGTTAAGCATTAGAATAAACAAATTAACCACTACTGACACATTAGCAAAATGGTATATTATGTAAAAAAAAATCGAGCATTAATTTTTTTTTATAAAATGATTTTGGGAACCACAAATTTATTTGCGGCTCGCCGGCCATTTAACATCTCCAATGCGTCTCGTCAGGTGTAAAGTAAGATTTGTCCAGGCTTATATATAAAGGGTGACATCTTGACCTAGTATGAGTTTATTTTGGCTGAAATTTCAAATATACGTTCGGTAATGAGAGACAATGGAGACTCTTCGTGTTAGTATTTTGTGTGATGAGTACACTAGTTAGAGTAAGAGGTCATTCTCAATAAGCTAGAGATGTGTGTAGTAGTGTTTAGTAGTCACCTGCTGGGTCACGGTGGTAGGCGTCCAGGTAGGGATGTGATCCTCCGCTGTCAGGTGTGGACTCGCGGCTGTAGGCGGCCACGGCTCCTGGGAAGCCTCGGGCTCTGCACCACGCATCTCTATTACAAACATAACTTTATTAACAAAATATGCATTAGTTTTATGCAAGTCGTCACATTTAAATTTGTTTTATTAAGACATCAATAATGTTGCGAATCTCAAATAAATCGTTTTTATAGTCAGTACATCTATATCTATACAAAATTGATTACAGTACCAGTGCCTGTAAATCTGCTAAAATCACGGCTCTTTGAAGTAACTGAGAGATTGTATTTTAAACAAAATAAATGTAATAGTCATTATCTCTTTGAATGCGCTAAGGACTGACCCGTGAGGAAGCCTGGACACGCTGAGGTCCAGCGTCTGTCCCTGCGGCGAGGGCACCTGCGGGCTGGCGGCCAGGTGCGAGTGCGGGCTGCCGGCCCCCGCCCCCGCGCCCCCGGGAGAGCCGCGCCGGCCCGCGCCGTATTGCGGAGAGGCGTACGTCCCCTGAGACAAAAATTGCTTTCGTTAGTATCAGAAATCATCAATAACAGATTGACATCTCGATCGTTTCGGAACTTCTTGCAAAAGTAGTCGTGATCAAGTTTAAGGCAGCTTCCCAGATAAACCGGTGGCTTGAAGTACTCTTCTATGGCCACCGGCGTTCTGCAAAATGCCAACAAAGAGAGATACCTCAGTACGGTAGACTCCAGCAAACTAATTTTGTCTACGAAGGTAAATTTAGTATATTTCTTAATATAAATGTTGTAGAAAGAAGGGATATTTTCGGTTATATTGTGTATCACTTAAAGCACTTACTATTAAAAATACTTGAAAAAGAATTGAGCACCT
Source organism: Glossosoma conforme (assembly GCA_022606575.1). Lineage (NCBI taxonomy): Eukaryota > Metazoa > Arthropoda > Insecta > Trichoptera > Glossosomatidae > Glossosoma > Glossosoma conforme. Next base: position 870,906 of record JAGTXR010000041.1, on the reverse strand, counting down.
GGGGACTGGCGGAGGTGATGTTGGAGGTGGACAGGTCCATGACGGGGCCCTCGCGCGGGGACGGCGAGCCGCCCTTCATCTGCGCCTGCGCCTGCGCCGCGGCGATCTTCACGGACAGGTTGATGGCCGAGAAGCCGGCAGGCACCGCGCCGCCCGACGGGTCGTAGTGGTACATCGGTCTACAAGCCAACACTCATTAGGTTACGGGCCGCAAGCTAGCTACGTCTAACACAGGATGTACTCGTTACCGCATCTACACGACAAATGTTTACAATTATTTATATTTTGCAAAGTGATTCGATTGAAATATCGATCGGACCGGACGTTTCAATATAAAAATGCTTTTGTGAGATTCGCAACATGACATTTATCAGATCTATCGTGCATCGCGGCAGATACTCGTCAGTTTGATTAAAATTACCTAGGGTAAATGGGTCCCGCGCTCTGCTCGCTCTCCGAGTGGTCCGCCTTGAGCAGCGGCGCTGGCGGCAGCGCGTGCTCTGCGTGCTGGTAGCGCTCCGCGTCCTCCAGCGGCATGTAGGGGTAGGGCGCGCGCTGCTGCAGGCCGCAGGCGCCCGCGCCGGAGGGCTCGTAGCGGTCGAAGGCGCCGGCGCCGCCTTCGTAAGGTCGGTGGCCTTCGTAGCCGCGGGTCATGTCGGACGAGTAGCTCACGACGGGTCTCGCGAGGCCCCCCAGCTCGTTCATCTGCGCGTACGAGCGCACGTAAGCGTCTTCGGGGGGCGGCGGGGCGTGCTCGTAAGGGGACCTCTGGGCGTCTTGCGGGCCGTAGCCGGGTGGCGGGGGCGGCGCCTGCTGGACGGGAATCCCTCTCGCGGCCATGGTCTCCATGCTCGATACCGACGAAGAGTTGGAGTCTTGGTTCAAGTACGGTTCGTATCCTTGGCGGGGGTGCGGGTGCGGCTGCGCGGGAGGAGTTGACCGGCAGGATGCGGTCTCGTGTTCGGTTTTGGGCACGAGCAGACGGTCCTGCTTGGTCTCCTGCGTGAGGCCTGGGCTGGAGCGCTCCGGCGTCTTGGGTCGCTTGATGCTGTGCGCCTTGGAGCCGTAGAAGCTGGCTTGCTCTGCTGGCGGCGCAGGCAGTGCGGGGGCGGCGGGTGGGGGAGCGTAGCGCAGGCCGGTCTGTTCGCGGCCACCACTCACTCTCGTGGGGCTAAAATCTGACTGCCCACTGGAAACTGGAGTACAAAGATTGAATTATAGTTATATATGTATGAAATAAAAAAAAAATACACCCTGATGTACACCCTGTAATAGTGGTCAAAATATGGGAAATGACAATTCACTATACACACAGGGCGCCACAAATTCATAGATTCCTAGTTCTAGTGTTAAAGTCGAGGATTGATAAACAATAAACCCTTTTTTTTAATCCCGATTTCTTCAAAAATATTTTTTTTCTTTCAATTTGTTCACGATCAGATACAATACACTATATGGCAGTGTCAAAGCTAGTGAATTTTACAAACTTTGAAATACTTTAAGAACATGACGCTTAGCTCGTTCAGTTAGTCTGTTTTTATTTCCTCATGTTAGACAAAACATCGTCCCATTATACGAGCATATATTTTTTATTTTGAAATAAAAACGAATAAGATGCAGAAACTTATAATTTGTTCTCCATTGTAGAATAATTTTGTTTAAGTGTTATTTATTTATAAATAAACACACACAGGAGAGCTCCAGTAGCTGGTTCCGGCTCCAGGGAACTCGGATTCCCTCAACTAGATCAGTTGAATGCTGCGCATGGGAAATACTTGTAAGTATAGTCGTTCTGTGCGTTTAAGGTTTGAGTAAATTTAAAGTGTACTCGTATATAAAAATATGTTCATGAAGAAATTAAGATTATATGAGGGGGAAAAATATGCGAATTGAGCATATGTCAACCAAACTGGGTGGTTCGGAAAGAGTTCCATGGGTCTGGCAGTGATATGTAGTTGTATGTGAAATCACTTGTAAGTGTTGAAAAGAAAAATGTCCGTGATGTGTTTTACATATATTGGAGAAAAGGTTTTTACTAGACACATCAGCTAAATAAGCATAGTCTAAATGAGTGAATAGCCGGGTGGCATAGTCCAGTGGTTAAAGCGTTTGCTTCTCACTCAGAAGTCGTCGGTTTGTATGCCGACGAAGCTTGATTTTCTTAGATCGATTTAATTAAATCTAAGCTCTTTACGTGCTCCCAGTAGGGTCGAGCCACCCTTTAAGGACGAAATAATTTACTAGGCTTCAGGAGCGTCGGGCTGATCATCGGATCTCCTTAAAAATCCTGATCATTAAAACACTCAAATATTTTTCTGGTACTACAACCGCAGTCTATGCAAGTTCGCGGACTCTTGACCTGGAGGCTTCGGGAACCATCTACGTTCCCATGTGGGGGAATACAGGTGTTCTGGGACAAGGCATAGACAGTCTATGAGCTTATAGAACTGTTAAAACAGAAATGTGTGGTATCTAATATGCTCCGAATACAGAGCAGATAAGTTATTTTTTTTAAATGAGAAAATTATCAAGGAAACTTTATTGTCCTTCGTTGTGCTGCGGGTGGCGAGGCAGTCTAGAGTTAAAAGAAAAATCAACGTGTTACAAAGCTGGCCGACTTGTTCAAACAGAATATATGCTTGTATATTAATTTTATTATTTTCAGTTTTTTTTTTAATGCGTGATATCGTGGTACGCGTGCAGGGCTGATAGGTTGTTCGCGTTGTTATAGATGACATTCATGTAAAGTTAAAAATTACAAGTTTCTACTAATTTTGACCAGAATACGAATTGGTTATCAGAATCTTGGTAAATAATATTGAAAGGGTTAGATATTATAGATAAATTAATGTTTAAAAGATTTTCAATAATCGACTGTTGCTCGAAGTTGGCTGAGATCGCGAGTGAACAATGTCATTTCGAGCGACTAACCATTCCTATAGACCTAAGACAAACTTTTGCGAAAAACTATAATGAGAGTGGATAGGCTGGCAATCATTCATGGCATTTGTACTGAAATTCTTTTCCAGGTCATACCGTTATGGAAAATAACATTAACAATAAAAAATAAAGTATTTTAACGGTAATTCTACATGCATTAACATAATATTATTAGGTAATACTGCTTTTATTTATTATAATTTCAGAGGAAACGTTTTGACTAAATTAAAAATAATATACATATTAAAATAATATTTGAAATAATAAAATGCAGCGATGTACAGTGCACATACACAGTAAGACGTCATGATATAATTATAAATACCCAGCTAATAATTATAATATTTCGTGTATGATGGTATACATATTACCTATTGTTAATGCCATGTTACTTATTTCAGTGCCGATAAAGTATTTTTTATGCTCATGTAAAATCCACATTTGGACGTAAACCGAGAATTATTTCGAATTACGACAGAATTTTTGTAATGAGATTAGAATCATTGAATGCTTTATTTGTTATAAATGTACAGGGCGGCAGGGAACAAGTGTCATGGCGTAACCACTACTGCGGAGGAGCGTACCTGGCTGCGCGCGCAGAAGCGCGGCGTGCTGGCGCTGGTCACGCGCGGCGGCCTTGCGCGCGGCGGCCGTGGGGCAGCCGCTGAGGCTGCGGTGCGTGCTGCGGTTGGAGCTGACGTGGCCGCGCCCGTTGCACCCCTCGGTTGGGCACTTCAGGATCGTCTCATGCATCGCCAGGACTGCGCGCGCGCGCAACACAAACAAGCCATCACATATTTGAGTATAATCAACGCGACGAGCGGACCTCTCCGAGCGCGAGAGAACGTTCCCGAAGGATTAGGTCAGTGGCGCCGTGCGAGCTGACCGGCAGACTTATCGCACGGTCGTAAATAATTTTAAATCTAAATTCACGATCAAAACGGCACTCGAAAACATATTCAAACGCAAACAATAATAATTGAATTCAAAATAAAATAAGTGAAATAGATAAACCAATTTTCAACACAGCGGGTAGAGAGTTGTTTAATACAACAAAATAACTAAATCGATAATAACAAAAACAATAATAAATACCGGTTCACTCCTCGATCGACTCGGTTCGTGACGGGATAGTAAGTCAAAAACAATAAAAATAATATTAAAATAATATAATAACGAAAACAAAAATGAAATCCGCGATTACCTGCTCCGCTCGGGGTTGGCTATACTCAATTTCCACTATCGCCCTGGAGGCTTCTTTAGCAAGGCCGGGATTGTGTTCTGCGGGTCGGGACATAAGTAAATCAAAATAAATCAATAAAAATGTATTTCTAAAATATAAAAGCTACTTAAAACAATAAATAATAAAAATATAATAATAAAAAAATCTAAATACGATGCAAACATGAAATGACTGCTCTCTACCCCGCCAATAACAGCAAAAATAATATCTACAAAATAACATTATACAAAGCGAAGCGATGAATTATTGTTAACTACTTAAGAGCGTGAAATTACTCACTTTCAGGAGTGACTTTGTCCTTCCTGGGGCACCCGGACAAGCTGAAATGTAAACAGAACTGGTGAAGAGACCATCGCGGTGACGATACTTCAGTAAGGGACATGCAGCTTAGTGCGACGAGAGGGTAAGGTAATGTTCAAACCTCCTGTGGTGGGAGTAGAGCCCTGTGACGTGACCCTGGCCATTGCAGCCCGGTGTAGGACACTTGTTGCCTTCTGGAAACAAAACAAACACCCTCAATGAGATCTCTCCGGTTGGGCAGGCAACAAATCGTCATTAAAATATTCAAACAAATCCTTTAAGTTTTTTATTTATCTTCTTATATCTTGAGACCCTTAACAATAAATATTACTACATTTTGAAACTGCATATTATTTAGCTACATCAATATGTTAAGGAAAATAGTGTAATTCTGGATGGAAATAGTTGCCATATCATGATCGAAATAATTCTGTATAATTTTAACAAAAATAACCACGTCAAGAGCATCGCGTCACAAATAATATATTCTAAAAGATATAATTAGTTATGTAATCAATAGAAGTTATATTTTACCTAAGCCACTGCTAACCTAGGTTTTAAAGTCTCTAAGACGAGCAGATAATATTACTATAAATAATTAGTTGTTATATAATATAATAATAACATTTAATATTACAGATTATATCGGCAGTATTTGAAATACAAAAAAACACCTAAAATACAGAATTTATGAGAAATACGTTAAAAAGAGGAATCACTTAAATGGAAATGATAATAACAGTTGAAATTGTATTTAATAAATGTTGTTCACGTATTGACGGTTTATTAAAAAACCCAGTTTTGACTAACATATAGTCTTGTGTACTACGTGTCGCTACACACCATTGTACGAGTAACATCAGGAAAAACTTTTGTTATAAGTAATCATAATACGTTATTATACAATATTTTTAGTATTAGTATTCTTTTACAAAAACAATATAAGTATGCTGATTGAACTGGTCGAGTCAATATGACTACTAAACGGGATAGCTCTGTACAAAGGTTTCGTAATATATATTCTTTCAGTTGGGTCATGTATCCGCATACATAATTCAGGAGAGCTCCCGCCCACAGCGCGTTCCGCCTACGATCGTCGGCAGGTGGGCGGCCCAAAGTAAAACCTAACGAAAGCATCGCAACAGAGAAGACACACGGCACAAGCACCCGGCACACACGGCGGGCGAGCGGGCGGATTGACATCTGATCTGCGCAGGCACCGCCCTCTTGCCCGCCAACGGTTGCGGTTTCTTTTTGTATACAAAAAAGAAGCGAAACGATTTTTCTTCCTTCTGCGCCCACCCCGCCGCGTGATAGGCGGGCCGGCGGCAGGCGGGGGCGGCGCCTGGGCGGGCCGCGCCGCCGCCCTGCAGGCGAGGCAGAGAAAACTTCTTTTTACTCCGTTTCTTTTCCACCAGCTCGCGCCCCTCACTCCTCGGTGTTTTCCATCCTTTTATTCACTGACTAAGACCGACAATCCATTAGGTAAAACGGGAAGCTGTGTGTGTATCTCATTTCCAAAGTAACAAATTAATGTATTATATATATATAGTTTGCAAATAATAGCCGTAATCGTAACATAATCGCTAAATAATTACATATATATTTTAAAAATAAACCAGATTGTAGTGTTTAAAATAAACCAGACCATGACTCGTCAAATAACAACTTTAGAAAATAGATGTATTGAATGAATACACACTTGCTAGCCGATGCAGATAATTTGGAAAATAAATGGGCACATAAATTGTATTTTGGTTACCTAAAATCCATGCTTACAGACAAGACTGACGTGTATTTTTTAAGTATCTTTAAATCTAAATTAGCCTATTATTCTATTAATATTAAGTATGATTTACTGAACTTTTTCCTGAAACAATTCCGACAAATTCTTAAAAAGATGCAGGAGACCTTGTGTAGCTCTTTTAATTTTGCTAATTCAACTTCCTCTTAAACTTCGCACCTGGGTGAGTAAGAAAGGAGAAATAGTCCTATAAAAGAGTTAAACAAAATAACGCATACATACGCATTATAGTTTGACTCCGGAGTCTGAAAGGATTTTTTGGAAGTATATAAAGATTCCATCTAAAAGGAGACCTTGATAATTCTGTTTTTTCTATATCAATCTAATATGGACAATTACGAACATTTTCAATGAAAAATAGCCATGTTCTTAATATTTCTTTCGCGAACTTCAGGTGTTTACTGTCAGTTACCTGATAAGGTTTTTTTATGATTATCACAATCCTTTTTACTAACATGGAAATTTTTATTTTATAGCACAGAATTGATATATTAAATAATAATTTTGTTTATTTTTTATTTTTTTAATAAACGACTTCCTCAACGTATGCGAACTGGAGTATGCTGATGACGCTCTTTATATTGAACTATACTTAGAATACTCCACTGCAGATCTGTAGGTCTTTATCGATCAGGTTGCATAAAAATTCTGTGTGCCTTGGCATGCGAATTGATGCAAATATCCAGTAACTATGTAACGGTGAACGTCGAAATGGAGATAGAGCACATACCAGCGCATGCCAGACTATTGAGAGGGTCGAGAGTTTCGGATATCTCGGGGTACAGGTAACTGAGAGCGGTGGTCTGCAGAAAGAGTTAGATTCCCGCTTTGGGAAAGCTGGAACGTCTTTTAATTGCACGCGCAATATCAAGGCTTCACTCGATCAAAATAAAGTGCATATGTACTACAAAGTGTCTGTATCGTCCCCATTCTTATTGACTGTTGTGAATTTTGGCATCTCATATCGGTAAAAGACTTAGGTGGACCTGGTTTGGACATGTACATTATATGCCGTAGGAGTGTATAAGTACAGCGGCCTTTTCTACATACTCCCAGGACACCAGGTCCTGAAGGGCTGTCGGGAACTATACATAGAATCTATTTGATGCAGCTCCGAGAGGTAGAACTTACATGCTCTGAGGCGAGATCATGACGGCTCACAGAGTTTTATGGCGATCGTTCGTTACGACTATATCTATATGCTCCAGTAATGGGAGCGGAGATGATATGATGATTTTTCCCAGCATTTAACAGTTTCAAAAATATAAAAATAACCATAAATTTATGAAAATTCAAAAAAGACATCGTTTGTCGGATCACTTGGTACATACAAAATGAATTTATTACAAATAATAAGCATCTCATAACTTCACAACTATTTGCTAAGCATATTTTATTATATAATAGAGAAATATGATTACGGTACCATTTTTTAAAAATGAAATGATTACTATTACTTTAATAGGTTTTTAATTAACTAACAGAGTAAAAAATATAATAATATTAAGTGGACTAAATATTATATTGAAATGTTTCAAATAATATAAAATCATAATATAAAACTATGTACGAGAATACCAATAATTTAATTCAGTATAAATAAACAAAATTTAAATAGAATATTTTTAATTTTAGAATAAAATTTTATTTTCACCAAAAATTAACTGTCAACAATGAATATCGTTTTTATATGTTTTTTTTAGAATTTCTATTTTTTGACTTTTATAAACACTAACTGGATCACATGTTTGCCACGAGTTGCCGCCACATATGTCTGACAGTTTCCATTTACGATTCTCTTCTCCCAAGTTATATCTACAACTGTAGCACCGCCGAATACAAATAGCGTATAATTAGGTTCGTCATTCTCCGCGGGAAAAAATCTGAGTATTTATAAAAGACAAAGTTCATTATTCCGTATTTTAAATGAGTTCTGATGATCAGCCGACTAACAAAGGCAAAATCATTTGGTCGTAAGGAGCGGCGCCACCCAACCAATGTGATGTTTTCTGCCACGTATTCAAGTATTATCTGCACCCAATGGTGCTTTAATGTCGTTTATCGCATGAGATTCAGTTCTTTCAGTATGTTATGGTCATTAGTTGAATATCGTTATTATCTTATTTTGATATGGTTCAAATCTAGTACATTTTGGTATATATAAACATATATGTACTATATACAATAAAAATAAACACGTATTTATTCAGAAAAGCTGAGCAAGTCTAGGTATATATTGGTGTATATACCAAACATAGACTCATTTTCAATAAAAATACATATGATGTAATAAAAATTTATAATTCAATTGAATTGTTGAGTTAATTTAATATATTTATTATAAAAGAGAGTAGGGAACTTTAAATGTAAATTTAATAACAAAAATAAAATACTTAACAGAAAAAAAAATTGACGCATTCGCGCGAAATCTTTAAAATACTCAGGCAAACTAAACTCCGAGATAATATACTGTTCATAAAACGCCAGTGTTGAAATTTGAGATGTGCATATTTATTTAGTCAAAACTACTAAATTGCATTCAGAAAGCAAGTATGTTCAACTAATCAACGCACACGAATTTCTTAACTGAATCGTCTGCTTTCATATTACTTTCTTTGATGAATAATGTTTGTCTTTTACAAAGGATCTCTTCAACGCGAGGCGGGCCTGGTTATAATTGTGAGTATAAATACGAGCCCGGAATATTTCCGCTAGACATTTCCTAGACAGGGATTTCCCTCGACTCTCAAGCGAGGATTTATGAGACTGCTCAGTGCTCATATCACTGTAGGTAGCAGTCGGCAGCCTGCTCGCAAGATGCCTTAGCCTTATCAAGACAAGGAACAGCCGAGATGATATGTCCGCAGCTTGTAACTCTCCCTAATCTCCGTCCACGCTACTTGCAAATAGTGTATAGGTAGCCAATGAAACATTGATAATTTAATATATTTAGCTTTAATAATCTGAGTATTATTAAAAACATGCATCATTGTATGTAGGCATGCATTGTGATTTGAGTTGAGTTGAAGTTTTTGAACACACTTTGATCCTAAGAAGCAATTCAACTGAATTGTGACTAAAGATCAAACAAGCCATGTTTTGGGAGCATCAGGTTCATAACCCGATCTCTTGGAAAGCAGATTGACATACGTATCGATATGCCCTGGATACTAAAGCAGTTTTCTAATATATACCTGTATATATTTAAATATTCAACGCTTCATACGCTTTTGTAACTATTTAACTTGTCTAAGTGTATTTTCTTAATTGTCATGAATTTTTTTGATGAAAGGAATATTTGCAGAATAAACGTGGTGTACAAATAAGGTTTTTTTTTCATATGATTTTCTTCGAAGCCTCAATAATACTTATTTTGATAATAATAAATTAAGAAGTAAATAAATATTACGAAAGTATAAAAAACAATTGCCAAATATCACGGGTTTTAATATGACAACACATAAAGGTAAACTTTTTAATGTAACAAATACAAAAGTATAGTTATAGAGATATGATGTCGAGCGATGTATGTGAAGTGTTATCACGTGGAAGTTTCTGTTTTATTATGTAATTCACATTGTGGTGACCGAATGCTATTCTACAGATTGTCTTCTGCGCAAAAAGATAAAGCAATTTTTTTTTCTTCAAAAATTATTCTTCCTATAATGTACGTATTTAGCGCGTGTCGACGAGTAGAACTAAGACTTGGCGGCTGAGGTCCTCGGTTGTTTCTGCGGTAGCCACAAGATCAGCTTGAGAGTGGATACGAAATATATAAACGTTAATCATATTAATATACTATATATTTATACATAAAAACTTTTATACTCGTTTGACGGATCACTATTTTGTTTTGTAAATATGAATAAATCAGATCACTGTTATTTGGAGGGCCTCCCCTCGTGAAATAATGAAGGGAGTGTCTCACCTCTGCTGAGACTGGCCGGCGAGAGCGCGGGCGGCGGGCGCAGGTCGCTGACGGCCGCCACGCTAGGCGCGCCGCGCGCGGCTTCTTGTAGCGCCGTCGCGGCGCGCGACGCGGCGCCCGCCGGCTGCAGCAGAGTGTAGTGCTTGGCGCCCGCGACGCCCGCAGCGGCGCTCGCGCCCGCCGTGCTCGCGCTCGCGCCCGCGCCCGCCGCCCCGGCCCCCAGGCTGCCGTCGCTCTCGCTGGCGCCGCTCTCGCTGCCGGAGCTGCTCTTGCCGGCGCCGCTCTGCCGCAGTTCTGGGGGCGAGGTCTGTCCGTGATGATTCACCGGTCCTCCATCTGGATAGCCGACAAATGTCGCTTCCGCCGGGTAGGGTCCGAGCCCCGGGCCCGTGGGAGTTCTCATATGTTTTCCGGCCTCCGATGGCGGCCTGAATGCCGACTGAGATGAAAACGGGTGCGAAGACGTTGCCGCTCTGTACGCGCTGTACAGAGACTGCCGGGGATTACTTCCGGATTCTCTTCTATCCTCTGACCTCTTTCTCTGTCTTCCTTCGGATCGTTCGTCGTCTTCTCTATCGTTGCTCGGTTCTGACATATCGATTTCTAGATCGTTCGAGGAATCGTCTACCAGTTCGTTGAAATCTGGAGGCTCATACCGAGAGGAATATTTGTCCCGCGGTCGCGGAGATTCACTCTCGTCTTTGGAAGAATCACCGTCTCTGTCGACGCGTCTGCCCTGTTTCCCACTCGATTTGCTATCTAATTTGGAAGAGTTTTTACCTTTACCTTCAGGTTGATCTCTAAGCGTGATCACGTCTTTTAACGAACACGATGCGTCCACGCTGCCCGAAGACGCCGTGGAAGCGGAGGAGGGAGACATTTTAACGCTAGTTTTTTTATCTTCGAAAAGATTTTCGAAAGCGGGTGAGTCTTCCGGTTCAGGACGAGGATAGAGAGACCCGCGCTGTTCGTGCGGCCAGCTGCCAGAGAGGCTGCGCAGCGCGGCCTGCGTCTCGCGGATGAGCATCTCGTCGTCCTCGGGCTCGGGCGCGCCTTCCAGCTTGAGCGGCTTGCGTGAGGGGCTGGCCGCCAGGCCGGGCGGCAGCACGCGCTTTTTCTGCGGCAGTGGCGCGGCGCTGGGCGGCGGCTCGGGCTCGTCGTCCTCGGGGCGGCGGCGCCTCTTGGCCCCCGGGGGATCCCCCGATGGAGCAGTCGCCCCACCGCCGGTGCCTTCGCCAGTCTCATCGTTAGCCCCCCGTCCCCTCCCAGGCCCCATGCTCTTTGTTTTGTTATCTATTTCATTGGTCGAATCGAGCTTTCGTTTTTTCAATTGCATTAAATTTGTTTGGGTTGAAGTGATCGAACTGGACCTAGAACAAGAGCAACATTTTTTGTTTTAGTTTATAGACCGTACGTCATTTCTAATGCGTGACAAATTTAAAGACTATTGAATTTCTGATATTTTTTAAAGTGAATGTAATATTTTTAAGAAGGCAATAAATTATATATTCGATAATATAAAGTCAACTTTAAGAGTTAAAATACTGCTTCACGTATTATCTCTCGAGTGAAGCCGCATGTAGGCTTTGGCAAAAAATGTTGCTTTGTTTCATCTAGCGTACGGTTTACCCCAAAAGAATATTTTGAGGCAATTGCGTCAAACGCCGCGCTCCTGACTGCTAGCTGATCCAGGCAACTCTACTGCAGCAACACCTACCTTGCGTCAACACCACAACCACAAAAACTCATAAAAGTAATGAACACAAAAACGCATAATTTATCTATAAAATAAGGTGAAGAAAGATTAGGAAATATTTTTTTTATAATTTATTCCACACTATTCATACATTTTTCTGATTTAATAAATTGCATATACTCGTGGTTTACCTCAAGACAGGAAAATAAAAACAACATCTTAAATTTCAAGGTACACGGACACGTTAATCAGTTTCCCACGTTTTTTTGAAATATTGCATATATTTAATGTATAAATTATTAATGTATTGTAATCGATTAAGATAGGTCTGGGCAAATCGCAACCCGTTAGCCCCCGTTAGTTATTAAAGCGGCTCGCAAACGATTAAAAAAATAAAAATAAAGGGAGAAGCGTCTTTTTTTTTGTCAAAAAGTTTGGCTTAGCTTCGAATAAAAGGTAGTTATATTTAATAAGAAATAGTTTAATCAATTTATATATGCTATAAATACTACATACTAACTATCACTCCGCAGCAGTGTTGCAATGTTGCAAAAGCAATATTCATAAAACTAATACTGCAAGTCATGTACGACTATGTAAACAATAATGCCAGACTATTTTTACAATGATTATTGATATCGGTAGTCTATTATAGTTGATATTCTTTTCGCCGGCGGGTGGTTAAAGCGTTTGATTGGAAAAAATAATTTTAATCGATTTCTGAGCTCAAAAAATACCCCCGGTTGGTGTGAATTTGATCCCTCACCCGTATCAATGCCAGTCATAGTCTATTAATCAAGATTAGTGGTGGACGATATTCGTCCCGTAAAGACCACACATTTATAGTGAATTCCTGTAATAACAAGAATGATGCGTGAATGTCGGGCTGTAGTCTATGACGTTGACGGATCTACACTCCACATGGAGCGCTTAGCCATATGCAGCATGGTAAGCGTCATAGAATTACACAGATGAGACTTCAGAACCACTATCACCGTCTGTTGGTTTGTGTTTGCATAAAAAAAAGAATTTTTATTTTCTATTTGTGACGATGTGAATCTAATATTGCTTTTAAGGATTTTATTAGATAATAGAGATTAGCGCTTATAATCTGGGTATACAATAAACTTATATTATTAATACTGTGCTTTAAACATATGTCTTTTATATTCATATGGAAATAAATTATCTCACCAGCAAACATAATATATAAACGAATAAATTGTATTTTAAATAAAATTAATTTCAATAGTAAAACTTCCAACACGTGCTTGATCGTTATAAGAGCTGATGATTTTCATATAATTGATATATTTAGTTGAAGCTGAATGCGTACGCATAAAGCTTCGCTCCGCGTCATTTGGCTAATGTACACCTCAAGACCGAGCTACGCACTCAGGTTTGTCGAGCGATGGATTCATTTGATCATGTAATCATCCAATCGGGTTTGATTTTATCATAACACCAGATAAGATTACTATGATAAGCTAACTAGATATTCCGTTAGTCTAATAAAACAAATAATTAAATTCAATTTAAATATGTTCACGTTACGTATTTTTCTTCATAAATTTTAATTAAACTTCATATGCAACGAAATGTTTGTAGAAAACGTAAATAAGCACACTTAGATATAATGACACTTGAAAATATTAATTTGCAGCTTATATAGTGGATATTTTTCAAAATTATTATAGAAACGGAAATACCCAGCAAAAGACGCAGCATGAGCAAGGCTTTTGATGCCTTGGCCTAAGCGAGACGAAAACTGGTGGGTTTGAAGCTCACCACAATTTAGCAGCTTCCCCGCCAGATTATTAGACTTCTGTAGGAGCGGCGGGCGCTATTTGACCGCGCTACGCTTTACTGTGCACTACACTCCCCACTGCACAGCCACTACTCCATCTTGCTCGCCTGGGGACGATGATATATGATTATATGCATTATACCAAAATATTACGCGAGAAACATTTTGATAAAGATATGGCCATAGTCCCGAAATACTACCAACTGGAAATTGTCCTTTGAACATTGGTTCTTTGGCTATTAGAAAAAACTGATTGACATTACCGTACGTAAGGATAATATTTTACCATTTAATATACCATTAATTAAGTTTTGTTAAATTAAATTTAAAATTAAATTTAAAATTAAATTATAAAAATTTTCTTCGCCTTATATTTTAAATTATTTTTAATCCACTCCGTAACTCAATAGTTTTATTAGCATTTATAAAAAAATCATTTTTGAAAATAGTGCAATTAAATAAACATCTTATTGCAATAAGATGTTTATTTGTACATTGTGACATGTACACTGTGACATGTACAATATACGTCCATGTTTCACTAAAAAAGGTCTTATTTTATAAAATGATTAGTCTGAAAATACATACAAGTTTAAGGACAATAAATCAGTTTTATTTTTCTTAAAAATGCAGGAATACAATTACTACTTCATTCATATTTCACCACATTTAATCAATAAAACATATTTTCTTAGATATATTTACTAAATTATACAACTGTTTTTATTCTATTGTCGAAAAAAATCTTATACTATATTTAATTAAGAAATTCGTTAAGGTACAATAATGGGGTTTTTAAATTATTATTTCCATCAAGTGCCTTCGGAGGCATTGTATGATTAATAACCATAGTATTAATATCGTAACCGGACAACGGATTCAAGAACTATTTACAATCATTGTACACAGGTACTCCACAAAGTAATATCAAGTAATAAATTATAGAATAACATTTAGAATTTGTATAAATCGTTTTCATTGAAATTATAATTTCCCGTGATTAGATTTTCCATGCAGTGAATGTAATAATAATGGTCAGCCATTAATAAGTGAGGAGGTCGCGCTTCAGCGGCCACAGCCATCCTCAAATTAGATAAGCCGCCCTCTTAGGGCTGAAGTGGAGCACCCGACCCTCACTTTACTCTTGACGGTGACCTTATCATGCAGTCATACTAACACTTTCTACAGCTTCTCCTTAAATAATCACAACTACTAAGTTTATTAATTGTTACTAACATTTGGTGTTTTATATTCACTGGGTCTACGTAATGGCAAATATATTTGATAAAAGCCACGGTGAACTATCGTCCTTCATTAATGAAGACTTCTATTTTTCGAGAGTTTCTGCAAATGGTATAATTTAATTGTCATGTTTAACTAAACTAAGCCGACGAATGTTACTCACTGCAGTAATTGAATAATTTACTTTGGATATTTTTAACTGTGATGAAAATGCATCAAAAACTTTATTCCGATATATGTATGTAGTAAATATATTTATATTAAAGTTTATTACTTGCTCAGATAAATATTTTATATTTTAGAAACGGAATAAATAGGTTAAACCATTTCCACATGTCGTGTGTCGCATCTTCATCATCCGAGCTAAATAAAATATTTTAAATGGACATTTTACCTGTTTCTTTAAGAAAAAAAATGTTACGATAAAAATGTCACCTTTTGCCATGCCTCACATATTTCAAGTAGATATTATTTATTTATTTGAAAAGAAAATATAATATATGATATTATGATATAATTAACAATTTGAGGCATGAAAAAAAAATATAAATATTACGAGTCATTGGATACGAAGAATAATATTGTTTATAAAGTATTACTTACATAGTAATATTAAAATAAAAATTCGTTTATTGTAATTGGCGGCAGACTGCGGTGCATGAGAGTAATAGTTAATCAATTAATATATCAATTAAATAAAAAAACAAAACGTTTTATACATTTTGCATATTTGAACACAAAACTGTTGTTTATAGAATGTTAATGTTTTAAACGTTACTTGTTAGCAACATTTTTTTTAGCAATAAAGTAATATACATGAATTACAATAATAATCTTTTAATTCGTTTTTATGATGGATTTGAATTTTTGATTTAAACATAAGTCACCATTGTACTGCTTTATTTTCGCTTTTTTGTAATTTATTTACACTTAATTCGGTATTATTTGA
Source organism: Glossosoma conforme (assembly GCA_022606575.1). Taxonomy (NCBI): domain Eukaryota; kingdom Metazoa; phylum Arthropoda; class Insecta; order Trichoptera; family Glossosomatidae; genus Glossosoma; species Glossosoma conforme. The sequence goes on along the minus strand of JAGTXR010000041.1, from coordinate 854,997 downwards.
ATGCTCGAACAAGACTCTTTCACATCAACAACAATTACTCGAAGCCTAACATAGGTAATATAAAAAGGCTAATCAAAAACAAATTAGACGAATAAATAAAGTAATGGAATCTTGTAATATTTCACAAATCCGGAATATTCCATCTGAAATAGGGAATTCTTGAATACTCTATGAATATTCTGTGAATACTACCGAAAAAACCTAATTCTTACACGTTACACTATTCATATGTATTTAATATCACTAAAATAAAGCACTGAATAAATATAATGTTTTCAAATACATTATTTAAGGCATTTTTAAATGATCGAACGCGTAATGAATGGCTTGAACGTAACAAAATGTATTAATTTCCCTGTTCTGTTTCGTGAACAAACATGTGGACGGTAGTTGCGTGGAAGTCTGCCCTTAAGGTCCCGGGGGTTCACTGCTGCACGGCGCTAGTATGCAGAGGCTCCTTGGAGGGCATCTCGTGTGGGGAGTCAGAGGCTAAGCATTCGTGAATTATTGCAAAGGGCAAGACTGCACCGACTGACCGTAAAATATTACAGAACCAATATTTTCTCTATTACTAATCTAACTAAATACTATTAAATCTGTATTAGTATAAGTTTACGGAATTTAGAAATAAATAAATTTAGCACGTGTTTTTATAATAAATAAATTATGGAATAGTACAGATAAATAAATTCATTTTTTACCACAATAATGCTTAAGAACATGTTTAAGATTGATTGTAAAATTATACTTAATAGATAATAAAATATTTTCAGGAATGTTTATTATTATTTCAGGAATGTTTATTAATATTTATAACATTACGGTTAAAAAACATTTTTAAATCTATTTTTTATAAATTTGTCACTAAAAAACGAAAATGAAATTTAATTTCTTACGTTCATATTTTGTAGGACGTATAATAAAACACAATTTTGTTAATCCAGTGTTACATTAATTTGTGTGTATTACCAGCACGTTACGCGTATGTATACGTGTACATAAGTAAAAAAAATATTTCGGAAAATTTATTCTGAATAGAAAACCTTAGTTAGTGATCGCTTAGGTATACACCGCGGGTCATTGGTAAGGTCCAGCCGCCCCTTAAGAAATAAATGTTCCATGCCTTAAGAGTGAAGGGTTAATACTCAAATATCCTTAAAACAACAAACGCCTAAATATGCTTCGGATACCACAACTCTTTACTCTTCAAGACCCTGGAAGTTGTTGAAAACCATGTAGACGTGACTTGGGGCAAAGAAAGAAAAATAGTAGTATATCGAAAACTGTGCCGGCCGATTGTGGCGATAATACGCTCCATTATAATCGCAGTCAATGATAATTTATTTAAATTTTAATCTTTTGTTTGATATTGAAAATGCAATATTTGTACAATTACATTTTCTTGTTCAATATCTCCTTGTTATTTCCGGTATGGTCGCTATTATGGCAATAAAGTTTAGGTTGAAAAGAGATCTAATATTTGTTTTTCTAAAAAAAACTTAACGTATCTTTATTGATTACACTAAGATCGAGAATTAAAATATATTTTGATTTTGATCACATGGGATTAAATATGATTGTATTGTATATATCACTTAGGCAAACTAATAAGTAATTATTAACAATAGGTTTCTATATAAATTGCATTTGAACTTTTTGAATTGTATCTTTATAACCAGAGAGTGTAGAAGAGCGATTGGATTGTAATGCTCTATACCTTTGTGACATGTGTTAAGAGTTATTGTACTCTTACATGACTTTTTGCGACATTTTTCTCTTTGTTGGATAAGATCGGATTGAGCTTTTCCCCATTCAAACAAGAGGACTCGTACAATAAAGCATAATGGTGATGCGTTTATAAGGATTATGATCAGTTAGCAACTAATACGCTCAGAAGCAATTGTGACAACTGCAGAGAGAACGAACACTTCAAATTAATATATCACGATAGTACAGAACACGACAAAAATACTCGTATGTTTTATTTAACCATTCTAGATTTTTTAAATTTGTCACCATTTATTGACTTTTCCAATGTAATAAAAAAAAAATATATAGTCCTCTACTTTTACAAATTATAACTTTAAAATACACATATTCTAAGAAAACATATTAAAAAAGTTTATTCTCCAGTTTTAATGTAGACAGGAGCGTGACACTTCCATTGCAATAATTAAAATATCCCTGATAAACTACTTGATCGAATTCGTAATTGTTTGAATTATTAGTTGAAAATATCCTTGTTACATCCCTTTTAATACCCTAAAATATCTTGAACCTAAATGACGTATGTGTGTTGATTATATTTCAAATAATGCAATTCCCTTGTATTGCTCATTTCAATGTAATAACTTTGTTTTAGGCATTATATTATTTTCACGATAAAGGTCGCGCGTCATAAGATCCCTTGTTCAATCTGTAGTGCTTTCTTTTTAATTGGCTGTGTGTGCATTGTGAAATATAAAGTTATAATAAAATGTGGCAACATGAAATTTCCGAAATTTTCCAGGATTATACAAATAAAAGAAAGAATTACCCATTTTGCATGCAATAGATAGGTGAATAATGCGTTAATTTACAAGTATCTATTTTCCTTAAATATACTTATAATAAATTATTCGCTCTTCTGTTTTCTTTTGATAAGTAGGGTTAAATTTGTGTGATTTCAGAATTATAACGGTTAGGAGTATTTTTTTTAATAATTGAATTGAATTTTTTGTTGTTTAATTTTTTAGTATTATATTTTTTGAACTGAAAGAGAAAATAAATAATAATTGTAAATTATTATTGTGCATACTATAGAAACGTAAAATAAAATGTAGATGTAATAGCTATTCGAATATCAGAAATAAATAATATACTAAAAATTAATTAACGGAAATATACGAGTTCTAGCCATACATGCACTATAGTAAAAAAATAAAAATTAAGATATTTTGAATAAAAAAGTAAAACACATTTAGAATTGTACATACAACGTATTTCTTCATATAAACTTTACTGGAAACTTATTCATGTAAGCTGTTTTATTGTGATAATGATTAAGGTTTAAAATATTTATTAAATTATGCCATTGAGGATATTATACAGTGTTCGAATATATATACATATTTATTTTATTTTTTATTTGAATACTGTAAATATTGGATTAAAGATATTATTGATGAAAACAAACTAATTATGGAATGAATGTTTCCTTGATGTATAAAATGCCGTAATTATGTCAAAAATTGTGTGAATATTATTTATTTAAGCATACGATTAGTTCAGACGGAAAGCACCGCGAATACAGGTAAAGGAATATTCCATAACCGCGCATACGATATTCTCCCATGCAGGGGTTGCTTGCGGTGAGCACTTGTTATTAGATTATTCGGTTACTTGCTCCTCATAATGAGTGAATCGTTTCGGTTGATGTCACGACTCCTGACGCAATAATGGAAGACTTAACCAAATTTAATCGCTTTGGCATTATTTGTCTTTGTTTATTAGTTGATCACTCATATGTAAGTCGTTCATGTGAAATTTCCCTAATAATTAGAGTTTACATACAAATATTTTATTTAATTTACCATAATATTAAACTTTTTAAAGATCGATTTGTTTGGGCAAAAAAAATATTGGCCGTAGCTGAAGTTATTCGAATGCTAAAATGTGTACAATGGTAACCTGATTTTGTTATTTCTTCTTTATTATTATTTAATTATTTCTACGTGTATGGTAGAATTAAATTGTAAAGACTATCTACTCTTATCCTTAAAAGGGCGACAACGAGCAATAAATGTAAATATAACTGTGTAGTTTTATAAAAAACATTTTATTTTTAAAAGAAAACCTTGACTTAAGGGGTAACTATAATTATTTGATATATTTATACTGACATAATAAACATAAATGTATTTATTAAAGTTCGTACAACGATTAACTCTTTAAAAGTAAAAATGTTTAAAACAATATTGTAGATACTTAAAAGCATTACGAGTGTAAAATACATATGATACAAAATATCTACCATTGCCAAATGCTCAATAGGGTGGATTGATGAGTCTTTTTATAAAAAAATAGGTGGATTGTCGGGCTACCAGTTGATGGAAGACTCACCACAAGGGTCGGACCATGGCAGTCATGTCCCGCTGCTGCTAGGCCTGGCTGCCCGTCGGTGGCGAGGATGAGGTAGAAGACGTCTTCATACTTTACACATAAATCGTTCTGACATGCATCAGCCGAATGAACACGTCACTATTTCTTAGCCTCAGTTGTATTGAATTCTCGCACTTTGAAACATCAGAAGTCACCGGCCGGAGCAATTGAAAGTAAAGAGAGGATTACTGTAATATACACAAAACGTTACGGAGTTTTTTAAATTGAGCACCAGTCTTTTAATGATTTTGAAATGATCGAGGCGGAGCAGGAAAAGTGAAGAATGGGTTTTAAGTTTATAAACGGACACTAGTTAATTATAAATGATCGACAGTTGAAAGTCAGCAGATATAAGCGTTAGATCGGAATCGAAGTGCAAAAAAATGTTTGTCGCGTCGAATCGATTGTCAACTTCGACCCGAGTGGAGCGCGAAAATTGGGTGACGGGGTCGTGAAAAGTTTTCCGCTGCGAAAAGTGATCGTTCGCCTGAACACGGAGCGAGAGCGCGGAGCGAACCTTTCCTCTGCGGCCGAGAGCGCGCGCCGGAGTGAGCGCGGCGGCCAGAGCTGGCGGCGGCGCAGGCGGCCGGGGGCAGGACCGCGGCGCGCGCACTGCCCGCCCAGCGGCGCCTGGTGGGGGAGAAGGTAATTTCTCACGTCGGAAAATTTCTCGCCGCTGAGGAGTGCTTTACGGCCGGCCAATGGATATTTTCCCACGATATTTTACGCGAGGGCCGTTTTTTTGTCAGACGCGCGCACAGTTTCTGTGAGCTTAGAAGGTTTTCGATGAATAGTTAACTGGGGTTTTTTCCAACTCTACTGTAATTATGGAAACCCAATCAAAGGGTTAGTTCGTCCATAAAGAAATAAGTAGATGGGGTTTTTATTTGTTTATTTCCAATAACGTTGACTTTAAAGGATAGATTTGTAAGTTTTTTCGATTATTTCGTTCGATCAATCTTTGTGGATTTCTATAATATCAAAAATAAAATAATATTTTGAATTATTCCACAATTTTGATTTTTGAAGGAGACGTTTTGGCTACGCCAAAAATACATTATACAGGATTATGGATACTCGACAAAGCCAAAATATGGTGTTAAAACAAAGTTGTAGAATTATTCTAAATAGTATTTTCCTTTTATTGATTTCTTAAGTTATTAGTAATTTTCGATATTGAATAACTAAGTTAATGCTTTCAATATTTTCAAGAACTATAAATAAAATATTTACATGTATAATAAGAATATTAATATGTATAATGATCCGTAATCAAAAACAAAGAATGGTCAATAACGACTAAAAAATATGTCTGTTTGCCAAACAAAAACGTCACTTATAATACGCGTATAAAATACATTAATATTTGCCCTATAATTTATTGCAATATAATAAAAAAATATATCAATAAAACTTAATGCGAAAAACAGGATTGAAATAGAAGAAGCATATAGAATAAATTATTGCACTATTTGTGCGAAGAGCAGTGCAGACTGGTGGTGGACGAGGGAAGAGTATCTGCATCTGGACCAGGACCAGGACCCGCGAGTGCGCTCTTGCCACAGCGTCAAGCCATCACACGACAAAAAGAACGAATTTTGATATAATTCAATGCAGAGTTTCATTAATAACCTTTTTTTATATTGCGCACAAGGAATCGGGTAACCTATTCAGTATAAAAGTGTGAAATTTACTTAAAATTTAAATTTGTCGTTTTTCTAGATAACCATGGGCATTTTATATCATTGGTAGTACTAATGATATAAGATGTCACGTTCTGTGGAAATCAAACCATTATAATTTAAACATACATATTTATTACACGATATGTACGAGTATTTTTATGTGGGATTATCTTAAGGCGCAGATATTGTAGGTAACAATTTGTCTAGAGGACATTCTTATTAAATAAAGGTGCCCTTCAGAACAAATTATTGTCGTATTCAAAATATGTGTTATTGTTTAATTTAGGTATAACATTCAAAGTTATACTTTAATACCATTTTTCCAACTTGGCAATCAACCCAGTCGGTGGCGCCTCTTGCGGCCGCTCGGTGTGGCGCGATCTGCAAACCAAGCAGCGAGATCGTTCCTAGAGCGCGGGCCCGCCACAGCACTACTGTACTCTACTCAGTGCATACGATGTTTTTTCTGTAGTTCGATTTCAAGTTATGCCAGCGGTTGCGGGTTCGATACAGTGAGCCCCATAAATCTTATGGCATCTACAAAACCTTTGAGATTTGAAGATGCCATGAGAAATAACTTTTGCGAATCAACAGTATAATACTACACATTTTTGGCTCTATATTTTAAGTCAACGTACATACACTTAACGAAAAATGCGAAAACATTGGCTATTCAAGTAATAATATAATAATAAGTGATATGGCTGCGTAAAAAACGAAGTGAGAGAGCGGACAAGGCACCCTTCCATAATAAAGTTGATCAAAAGACAAATATGCATCTGGTTTTTACATACACACTTCAGATGCCGCAGGAGAGCAAAAACTATAGCTGCCTTTTCTTAATATTTCTAAGTGGACAATCTATCAATTTTATTTGAAATATCCTTAACATGTATTACGTACTGCCAAACATCTACAGAGTTGGCTAATATAGAAAGAGAGGTGGCGTCTTCGCTTTCAATTCCTTTTATGAAATATAAAGCTTGTAAATTTTTAAGGATGAAATTTTGTATTTTGGCGTTAATGATATGAAAACACTTATATTAAAAAAAATACAAGCCTAGTTTTTTTTCTACAATTTAATTTATTTCTGCAGAATTCGTTATGAGGGAATTTTTTTATATTTTATTGTCACAATCATAATTCTTGTTAGTCAAAATTAATTAAATCATTGTAGTTTTAAGAATATGTAAATATGTATTTAATAATAAAACGAATATACTGACTACAAGAAGGCGCATGCAAGCAGCAACAGCAACAGCGACAGCGGCCTCACCGCGTGGTAGAACTTTCAGAGAAAAAGTCCCGACGCGAATTTGATTAAGATCTATAAACCCGAGTTCAACTTTCACTATTAAAAGTAGTTAGTTGTTATAAAGGAATTTGTAAATTGTTGGCGGAGTTCATGAACTCGGTTTGTTTTAAGAGTCAACCTTGAAACAAGAAGAAAAGTCCTGTAAAACAAAGTTTGTGGGCCGCCGCAGTTCAAGGATTGCGCCCGAACTGTCTGTCTGAACAACTTTGCCGATTAAAAGCTCAAAAGCTTCCAAAGTCATTTTAAAAGTTTATCTGTGCCGCTCGCTGCAAATTCCACCGTCGAAGGGAGCTTTGTTATCATCTTGCCGCAATACTTTAGTGAAACCTAGTTTAACTTGTTTAAAAATCAATAGTTCGTGGTACTCCCGTGGGAGCTTGCGGCTCTCGGCGAGGTGCGGTCGGTAGTCACATCAAGCACTGCAAGTTTTACTGCTACTAAGTATTGCAAATCGTCAATTTAGCTCTCGGAAGGTTAAGAAATTTGAGTAAAATAGTACTAGGGGTTTTGTTTCAGGTCGTTAAAAATGCAAAAATTAAAGCTCCGAGTTGTGTGAAAAAACAGTATCTGTATTGATTTGACAGCTTATGTGGTTTTGTGGTTATTGACAAACCAATGGCAGTAACCACAAAAAATTTCAAAATGTTAAAAAATATATAAACGTTAATTTCATGAATGTATATAGATATATAAAAATATATGAACTAAATATTTTATAGGAATCCTGTGAAAATTAAAACAATTTTTAAGATAATTTTATTTAAAAATGAACAAGTTGATAATACTTAGTTTTAAAACAAATTTAATAAATGAAAAATTAATACTTCAACCAATATTTATGGATATTCTGAACAATTTGTAGCTTAAAGATTGGTTACAAAGTATTTTTATTTTAAGTTCTGGATTCTATACCGTAGCTGCTCGCACAAAAATCAAGTGAAAATCAATTTATAATTTAACAAGGGTTTAGTTATACTATAAATATAATAAAGCTTACTGGTAAGTATTTGTAATATATTTTCAGTATCTTTTATATAATTATGTTTGATAAGTGTTTATTTAGCGTATGATTTTATTATAATTACGGTACATTAGAAATCACGTCTCGCCTTGTGAGTTATTTCCACAGAGGTTTTGTCCTTTATCTCGGCAGTGGCGGTGGTCGTGTATCGCGACCAGCTGCTAGTGTACGGCGTGCCTGAGTGCTCAGTGCTGGTGCTCGGTGCACCCTGCACGCCGCCCACCGCTGCAGCTGCACCGGCGGGGAGCAAAGACGTGATCCGCCGCTCGCGGTAATTATTGCGTGAATTATAGGAGGAGACGCGCGAAGATAGCGCTGTGGGGTGGCTCCCACTCCCCACTTAGTCGAGCGAACTACTATTCTGAACAAAAAAAACGACGAGGCCTTACATTTACACAAATCGCATGGTACAGAAATAGTTGTTAAGCGAAAGACAAAATAAAAACATGCATATTGTACGATAGTATTGTTAATGTGACGTATAATGTTTAACTTATTCAAGTATTAAATTAAAAGAAGCATGAATTAGTAGTATTGTTGTGTTTTGATTATTACAAAATTGTACATTTTAACGCCTAAAGATTATACCAAGATTAAATATTTTTATTTATTATATATTAATAATTTTCATTAATTATAATGAATAAATAGTGGAAAAATATGTTGTTACTATTTCACAAATCTTAATTAAACTAATAATGGACTGATTTATATACAGTTTGGATATTTACTATCGACAATACTAATTTTGCATTATTAATAATTTAATGTTCTGAATTGATGATTGAAGAAGTAAAAAAAAAATACGTCTCTTCTTCGGTATCTGTTTCCCGTTTGTGCCCACGACGGACACAAAGTGCGGCAGTTCACACAGTTTTGTCAGCTCCCATTATACTTGCCTGGTTCCAACTCGTATCGAAACGCAGAGATTCATCAAGTACAAATTATAAACATAATTTATTCGTTCTCGATGGCCTTCAACGAGTAAATAATAACGACACGGTAATTATAAATTGTTTTATTTGGAGACTTTATTTTATATTTATCTTCTACTTCATTTTACATAAAAAATGAAGGATATGAAGGCCGTTTGAGGTGCATAATGTTTGTGTAATGTCCCCTCAGGCATCACCTTGAGTGGCGGAGGCTCTGCGGCAGACGGACCCAGGTGAGGGATAAGCTCTCAGAAGAAAACACAATACGTACGAGTATAAAGTGCCCCTCTAATTTAGGGACCACGAAAAATTAGCGGGACCGTCAAATTGCAACATGAAAAATAAATAGACATCGTCTTTTGCGCGAAAATTCTTCCAGAATTTTGGGAGGAGTAGAATACTTAATGTTTGTGGTTCATGAAAGTATTTAATATTTTTTAACGATTAACTAGTCAACTTAAAATTAGGCTTATATAGCCGCAATATTTAACTTTACTAATTTCATGAAAATGAACATTTTTGTTTCACATCATTTAAATTCAAATACGCAGTTAGTTTTTATTTTATTTGTCAATTATATGTGGAAAAATATTTTTACATTATTATTATAATATATTTGCGTGTGTTGTATAAAATGAATAATAGTAAAGTCATTCTTTTTATTACTTTAAATTATCTAGATAGACATTTACTAGGCACGTCGACGGCACATACAGTCCAACCTGGGGAAAATTATGGAAATAATAATTTAAAACCAAAATGTAAAAATGTATTGATATATCATTGAATATACACGTTTAGATGAAAGTTGTTTTTATGACGAATTTCATCTAATTCAGCTGTGTTGCTAGTAGTTCAAAATCTATTTAAAAATATATATTATTTGTACCTGCAAATCCTGAAATAATTAGAACTTGTATATAATGTAATAATTTCAATTTTTATAACTAAGTATCTAATGGAAGTAATTTTTTGTTAAATATGTGGTAGTATTGTCGTTTACATGGAATTATAGTGATAGATGGTTTCTAAGCCCCAAGTACATACATAATTATTAAAACAGTATTACACTCACCCTTGATTTCTCAGGTCCAGTAATAGTGATGGACGATAAAAATTATTCCCGATACGACCTCCAATCTGAAAATAATAAATATAATGAATTGATATTTGTCATATAACTACTTGGATGTTAATACGAGAGTATATACATTTTATTTATCCGATTAATAGATACGGAGAATTTTATTTTGATGATCGCTTTTCTAATTTCTTAATTGATTTAAAATAGATTGAAATAATTATACGAGTAATATGACTTTCAATTATTGTATGTTGGTAAATATATTGTATTTAAAGAAAGCTAACGATATTATTGATCAAACAAAATTATATTATACTGTGCAGTATAATGTTGCTCAGAAAAGAAATTCTATATCTCATCTCTAAATTCAGAATATTATAATATTTGTTCCGGAGTCAGTAAAAGTGAAACGAGTATTCACGAGAGAGTGTGAATGTGACTATTGCACGTTTTAAAGATGATGGCGGGACCATCAAATATGCGCGGAAGCCGTAAAATATGGTTGTAAACGAAACGTAACGTGGATTTAGGGCTTTAGTCTTACTCGCCACTCATTATGAATGCTAACTACTCGCTAGTTATTTGTCACTCCCCGCTGGACCTCTGAACTTGTAAATGACATTGAAATAATTACAAAATATTCAATATAATTGTTTTATATGTAAACGCATGCAAGAGACCTAACAATTATCAAATATTGATTCACACCATAGAGTTAAATTAAATCAGACATAACAGAATCTACAATATATGTTGAAAAAATTAATTCGTGTAGTTAATAGCATAACAGTGACGTTTAGCGAAACCAGAAAACACATAAAAATCTCTTTTCAGTGTAAATTTACACTAAACGACCATGAACTAGTTACTAGAACAAGAGTAAAAATATTCAGTATTTAGGCTTTTACACAAAATTCGAAAGAAATTTGCAGCTTAGGTAGATAGGGCAGCGTAATAATAAGGATTTATAGTTTACACCACACAAATCCGAAAATACGGTGTAATTTATAAAAAATATATTTGTAATTAAAAAATACGAAGAAATCATATCACAGGAAAGTTATTGTTTTACTAACACGAAACCATCGCTCGCACTTGCTGGGTCCCAGTGCTGCGAAGCCCCGCCAAATGAATTTTATGAATCGGCAATAAAATGCCGGGATTTACGAGTCGCGCCCTTCCTTACACCGCCTGCCGCCTGCTGCAGCCAGGTCCCACCCTTTCCGAATATTTCAATACTGGTGTTTATCCAGAAGTATTTTTTATAATAATCAAAAAGTATAATAATAACAAAATGACAAATTTTAAATAAATTTACCATTGCGAGTAATTATTAAATCAATATCCATGCTGAATTGAGGATATCTCTTAAATATTAGAAGAAAATAGCGTGACTCAGTGAGCGTTGTTTCGCGTAAGAAAATAAAGTATATTTTTGTAGTTCTCTCGCACACCCCCTCACCGAATTCCCCGGGCATATATATATATATATATATGCTAAATAATACCTACGCTTATCACTTTCTCACCTTCCTAATCGCTTCGTCGCCCACTTTTCCACTTAGCTAACCGCTTATTTACTTGCTCACTAGCCCAATCCAACACTCATTCCCACACCCTCTTCCTATTTTTTTTGCTATAATATAGTTTTTTGTTTCTAATAGTATACTCGTATTTGTTTTACGTAGATCAAGATAACTGTAAAATAAAATACATACTTTATATATGTGAATACGAAACAAAACGTGAAAACCTTCTTGATTTTTTAAAAAACGTGGTAATAATTCGATCCATTTAGCAGTCAATAAGGTGTTCGTATATATTTAGGTATATATTTTTGTTATAGGTATCGACACATATTATTGAATCAACAAATCCATTTGCCACCCCGCACAAGCCTCTGGAGTGAGTAATCTTATTTGCTGAGACTGCATACATTTAAGCTAATCGCACTCAATACATTATTTGGTATAGAAAGCAACACTATTAATTCACAGTATTTTTTCTTTAGTACCGACGAAATGTACAATACCTTTAAATTCGTACGAAATTGTCGGTGTCAGGAAACCAATATAAGTAACATTTTTATTGATATTTATAGTGAATATCTGGTGATTTCTTTATATTTATTTTGAGCCTGGTAAACAAATGCTAGTTAAATACACAAGCACTATAAGTATTTTTCATTATTCAAATTTATTCGTAAGCGGTTTCAATCTTTATAAGTTATGCATCTTCGTAAAAAACTTAGACACAGAATGTATTTGCATAAAGTGCCCGCGCAACAAAACTGAAAGAGGAGGCCGAGTGTGTTCTCCGCGGAGATGTGGACCGGCCGGTGATTAATGGCGGGGCATATTGGGAGGGAAGCGGGCGCCGCGCGGGCGACTATAAATATTGTTTAGGGGATATTTGATAAAGAGCGGACCAGCGCCTTCCCAGCCAGCGAGATGACTTTCTGAGGATATTCTTTACAAAATTAAAAAATATATCACAATAATTTTACTTTGTTTTAACATGTTACATTACGTTAAGCAACTGTTCATTACAGCAGTTTTGTAGTAACTGATGTGTTTACAAACTGAAGAAGAACTTACAACCTCAGTTTTCATCTCTGCGATTAAAAGGTTTTCAATGTGATGCATGTAGTGAAAATATTTAATATTTTATGTATTCGATAGATCTCAAAAATACATATTTACAACGTTGAATAAAAATTATTTCTTGCCAACAAGTACGTCGATTAATTTTAAGCTTTTTTAACTCTATATGTGTACGAATTTGTCGTACATATATGGAGATAAAAAAATGTATGCTCGTATTTTTTCCATCCTACTTTATAAAAATCTATGTGCAGATATACGTCTTTCAATTGGAAAGCAAATATCATTAAATAGAATTCATCGAAAAATTAATATTTTTTTAGCTCTGATAATAAGAATACATTTAAAATGTTTGAATGTTTATCGTATGGAAATCCTTTGTTCAATATGTAAATATAATGATAGCAATGTTGGCCGACTGCATCACAACTTTCTGATGGATGGTTCCCAACTCTTAACTGAACACACTTTGGCAAGGTAAGGTCGATTTAAAATTAAAATCAGTAATTATAATTATCCAAAATAATTACATGTGATTTTTAATAAATGTTTTTTATGACGATATTAAACTTTTCACATGCTAAAATATAAGCCATTTAATAAGTATAAAGTAAAACATTTATATTAACGTTTTATTAAGAACGTTATGGGAGAAAAAAAAATGCTTTAACATTCTTATATAAAAATGTTATGAAAATACAACTTTGTTATAAAATATTATTTAATTAAAAATAATTACTAACAATTTTATAGTAATTACATAGAAAGCTTTATAATAATTCAACAAACACGTAATTAATACCTGCATGTAAATTAATAATAAAATGTAATAAAAAATAGGATCGAATGATTTGAACTCGAAAGAAAATTACATCATAAAACGAAATGTAGAATAAAATAATATATGAGCAAAAGAAAATGTATTTCATTTTTTCTTGTCGATGAAAAGGTCTAAAAATGGAAATCAGAGTGTTTTATTGCATACGTGTTCGGAATAAGGGTGCGCTAAATATCAATAGACCGCGTGCTCCCGCTGCCCCACAGCCGCGCAGCCTCGCGGGTGGACGAGAATGAAGAATGATGGTGTATCAATTTGTCTTCAATTCCTTCTGCGTTTAAGATATTTTGAATTATGTAATGTGTTGACAATAGGCTCATTCAAATATAACGTTATGTATATTATAAATTCAGATCTATTTATTTTGTTTACCATTGTCGATTTTGTTGAAAATAAAAAAATACGAAATATGTCAACTTAATGAAATTAAAATGTCATTTAATGGAGTTTCTAGAAATCACTGGAAGTTATGACGATGCAATTTCTATCGATCGTCTGAACTCTTGCCTCGCAGATTATAAGTACCAGTATAATGTACTCTACGTAGCTACGGGAGGCGAGCTGGCATTTCATGAGGCGATGACCGAGGAGGCCGACAGAGCTTTATGGCAGCGGCTCATGGTGTCCATATGCTTAAGCTGAGGGAGCGAACATGGACAAATGAATAAACTTGAACGTTAGCGGCCGAATGCTATATGGGCTATGAAGGTTCATTATACATGCATTAAATATATTCAAATAAGTAAATGACGATTTGTTCAACAGTTATTTATATTTGACTCTCATTTTATTACATAAAAGTACATCATGTGAAAATAATATTGTATTTGTAAACAAAAATTAAGGTTGATTACTTTGAAACAAGATTGTCATAAAAAATGAAAGGTCTTAATTAAGAATGGTAAGGATTTTGGTTATTGCCTATTCCAATAAAAAATGTTTTATAGGGAGGTTAAATGTAACTACAGGTTTTTATAACTACATTCAACCCTCAGCAGGCTCCGAGAGCAAAATATGTAAAACAAGCAGGAATTTCACCTAAGCAATGCTTGTGATGGTAAATGGCTTTTGATTTTGATAATTCAAGATTTCTCTCAGAACGTGCACGTTGGTATAAGTGGTAGTGGGGATGGAGGAGTAACGCATACGTGTAAATGCCCATAAATGCGAGCTAAATCAATGACTTAATGTTATAATTGTCTAAGTGACTAAATAATATGTTTATGCCATTCAAGAGAAAGGAATTACTGAAATATTCTGAGAAGATGTATCTTTTTTAGTTTTCCCGCACAACCCCTCACTGACTTCTCTGCACATATAAACGAAAAAGTAATTTATTTATTTATTAACGGGACAAATGTTCCAATAAAAACGTAAGCAAGAAAATGCAAGAAAACAGAGGTAAAAATAATAAAAGTATTTATCCAGTCTTCTATTGACAAAGCGCTCAATATGATCCATGATCGAGATGAATGGCCAGAAAATATGAGATACTTGCCTCTTCCTGTCTTAATTTAAAAAAATAAGATTTCAGGCTTTGACAATGTGATAGCATACATGAAGTACCAGTTATCAACTTTTTTCTACTGAAAATTAATAATTATAAGCTTGACAACTAACTAGGCATGGAAACAAGGTATAATAAAACTAATAATGTTAAAACATGTTTGTATAATCAATTTACTTCACCCCGAAGTGTTTGGACCTTGAAATTTTCTGCATATGTATGTACTTACACCACATTCGTATGAAAAATATTCACTTCATTTAGATTCTTCGCGTCAACATTTTCTAATGTTATAAAAAGTGTTCTCACCGCCATTTTCATTAGTCCATGTCCGCTCCCTTAACTGGAGCATATGGACATCACGAGCAGCCACCACAAAGCTCTGTCACCCGCCTTGGTCCTCGCCCAGAAATATAGTTCCCGACGGCCTACCAGGACGGCAAGAGCCCGGGGGCTTGAAGAAAAGGCAGCCGTAGTTCATGCTTTTCTGCGGAATTCTCAGGACATGTCCCAGCCAGGTCCACCTTTGCCTCTTGACATACTGCTTGCAAGGCTGCCTTCTCCGCTCCATTTTTCTCACATGGCCTGGATCATTTGGTTGCAAGAGAGGTTTAATCCGAAATGTACACAAGCGAAGGGACCATTTATAGGAAAAACCGGCGTAAACGCTAAATACGCAAAAATCTTTCATTTATGTTAAATATACATCCATATAATAATTCTTATTCATCTTTCGAATGGAATGAATCTAATTTTAAGCGAAGAGGCTTGTACTGAATTTACTTGATAATTTATATCGAAGCCTAATAGAGGCAAAACGAAGGGGAGTGCCAATAGCCGCCGTATTTGAATATAATCAGAGAGGCAAAATATTAACTCAAATAAAATAACAGTCATCTCAACTTTCAGAAAGGAGGCAGGTACGAGTACCTACGGCACCTTTAAACGGTGGCTCATTTTAAAATTTCCAGGGGCGTCTCGGCGCGGGCATCAATCATTTTAAAGGGCTTCTCTTATCCGTCAGCCGGGAGGATTTTATTTCACTGCGTCGCATCTGCCCCTGCGAAGCTTTTTACCTCAGAGCTATTACGAGACCTCGTCGGGGATTTGAAAACAATCTCAAGATCGTCAGATTGACGGCTGAGCTTGAAGGATTTCTACTCAACCTCCGTGAATATCGATGTACATTTTTCTGAATCTAATTGATTGCTTTCTGGATCGTCTACTCGCTCGCAGATGAAAATGGTTCTGACAAACTTTATTGCGGTATAAATGTGACGTGAATGAATGGTTTCATTTTTACATGACAGGTTAATTGAGTAAAAACAAACGAGTCTCAAAGCAATACCTACTAAATACGCACATACACGAACACAAAAAAACTAACACATAATCGATTATTATCAGCTCAAATAAATTCAACAAAAATAAACTCAAACCTTGATTATTAATTTCGTTACTTTAAAAAGTGTTGACTTAATAAATTATAAGTGAATGATATAAAAACAAAATTAAAGGGATATTTCGCACACCCTTAAAACAAAAAAATGGTAGTGTCGTACTACAGAATGAATTTATCGAATCTTCGGAACGCAGAGCTGGCAAGAGGCAAGGATCACGGCAGCTGACAGAAATTGATAGTTTGTTATTTGTTGTGATTGTGTGTTTTATAAGCTAAAGAGAAAATATAGATAGCGATGAAGACGAATATTTAGAAATGATTTGTAAGCAGTATTACATAAACACAAGATATGTATGTACGATGTTTTATATGTGAACACTTTCGGGAGAATACCTTGTTGATAATGAATTCTGTGATGGAGAAATCTTACACTCGTATATGTATTCATTAACGCTTGTCATTTTTAAGGATGGATAAGTACCGCATATAGAGTATTGATCAGTCAATGTCATTAGGTTACAGCCTAGCATTTACGCATAATGTATTTTTACGAATTCTCTATGTGAATGGGTGGATTAGTTTTTTATTTTCAGCATCGTCGAGGATTTAATCCACGACCTGTAATATGAAATATAGTTGTTCCATCGGCAAATGCTTTATCTGTAAGGCATATTCGTTGGCCCTATATTGTGACAATACAAATTCGTCGATATAACTAAGGATGATGGTGCAATACAGGAGCACGGGGAGCGTGGGGAGAGCGTGACGCCCGCGGCGGCAGCAATCCTTGCTAGTCTCTGCTCACCTTGGGCGCGGAGGAAATAATAGCCTTTCACGCTTAAAAGAAAGCCCCCATCTAGAGGCACCCCATTCGCGGCCAAAGAATGTCAATTAATTATTCAGGCGGTTTGGTGATTAGCATACCGCGGTGGCTGGGGCGGGCGGGAGGCGCCGAGAAGCGCGACATCTTGCGAGGCGTTCTCCCTGGGAAGTCATCGTGACCGTCGTTTGTGTTTTTAATGTTTTTAGAATATATATCAGAACTTATAAAACAATAAATTGACAGCTTATTCAGCAGATATTGATAGCTTCGGTTGATATTTTAGTGAATTGTGTGACGTTCTTTAATTTTCCCTTTTTTTTTTCAATTCCGCCTGTTTATTTGTAAAAATTTTGAAGTTTATATATCAATTAAAAAATCACAAAATTATCTCTCATAAGTAATCTACATGTATTTCATGGACTCGCAAACAAACCAATAATGATTTCAAACGATTATGCAGGTCTTCCCACATCGTCGGTACTTTCTAGGCCTAGGGTATCGATGTTGCTCCTTATCTTCTACTACGAAGTAGTATGTTGAGTAATTTCAATATAATATTTAGACTTCATGTACATAATTGCTCGCACCTAGTGCTAGTGGATGGATTTGGTAATACAGAATTTTTCTTCCTTGTTGGTTTTATATATTTCTTTCTTCCCATTACAAATTGTCACTACACAGTTATCTGTCAACCTGGGAAAGTACATAGTTCCAGACGCCATCTACGGCAGGAACTTGGTGATTCAATGAGACGCCTGCTGTAGTATCCGAGGCATAATTTGGGTGTATTGTTGTTTATAGGAGATCGAATGACTAGCCCGACGCTAACTGTCGTGCTATTAATATGTTTACCATAGTATAATTGTGTTTCAATCAAAGCTTAAAAACACTGTGAGTTGAAATCAGACTGTAAATATTGAAAATGCTATTTACTTTTACTTTTTTTACATTTACTTTTCACACCACAGTAGTCTGTTAACTCGGTTTTTGTTTCTCTCATCATTACTTGCATAAATAACACTATAGTTATAATATAAAATTATACAGACGTTCTCGGTTACTTTTAAAGGATTAATTTTAACACGATAAATAAAACTATCTTATGTGTATGTGAGAAATAAATAAATTACAGTTAAAAAAAGTGTTTAATACTTAACGTGTGTAGAAATTTTATGATCCGATGTATAATTAAAGATTAAGGGTCGGAAATTTATCATGCCACCACCAATAAAATAAGTCAGCTGCGTGCAATAATGATTGAGAATTTTCATTATGCAACTCGATGAAGAGTAGAGTATTATTAATATTTATTTCGCGAAGGGGTAATAAAAATGAACGGAGGCTTTTCGACTCGGGCCGAGCAACATCTTGAACAATGGGTCCGTTAATTAACATTTCTTGCGCCTAGCGCCTATCAGCCGTCCTCGACACGCCAGAGCCGCATAGAGATTTTTCCTCGCTTTTCATCTTCAATAAGATACAAAATACGATGAATAGAAGGCACTTCGTTTTGCTTGAGCCGTCATTCTAAGAGTTTTTTACGTCAAGATATCTGAACTATCGAGAGTCTAAGCCCTACTGTGAGTGCCCGATCTGCATCCCAACAATATGTGAGTATAGAAATAGATAATATGAAAGTTAAATAAAAAACAACCATAAATAAGTTACAGAAGATCAGCAATAATTTATTATTTCACGGATTTATATGTATTTTTTTTAAAGGTATTTGATAACTTATCTGTTTTATTTAGATTTCAGCGATCGAAGTACTTACCTAGAAAATCGATAATATTTATGAAATTGTTAAACCCCATTCACAAAGATTGTTGATTGAATTAATAAATAACTCCTTAAAACATGAATATATATATATACATTATTAAAAAGAAAACAACTAAACATTACAGATACCACTTGTGAGTAGTACCTACCTATATGATATAAGGATATGATATAGTAGTTCTAAACATCAAAGTAATAAGTTTGAATCGTTAATATTATAGATATTGTGTGTATGTTTTCAAATCTGTTAATGAAAGCTTAAAAAAAACTCCTAAATATCGGTTATTAGCGACTATTATCAACTGGATATGTCATACTGTACACTTAAAGTTGAAACAACATAAAAAAAAATATTACGAAAGCGACGAGCTGGTCGTTCGAACTCCGCAAAAAAAAAACCTTGTAACGAAACGCATAAATATGCTTCGGAAAATATAGCTGCCTTATTTATAAACCTCAGGAAGTAAGTCCAGAGTATAGAGTGTGAGGCGGCCCTGGCCGTGCCGCCCGCTAATAAAATAATCGGCGGCGGGAGCTTAATTTCAATATTGCCTGCTGCAGATTCTTGTGGGCCGCTCGCCGCTCGTCGCTCGCCGCTAGGCCGAGATGTTGCATTGAGTGATAGCTGACAAATGCCGTTTCGCAACTTATTTAGGGGTTGAATATTTACTTCATAATATTTGGTGATTTTAATTAGAGGCTTACGTTAGTACTAATGAATTTATTTTATTTTGTGGTATATATTAAATGACTAAACAGATTTAATACAAACATGATGAGGCATTAAAACTCCGAATCAATTAAAAATATAAAGCCATTATTATTATTATATTAGTATTTGTATAGCGCTCTTTTATGACCGAATGATCATTCCAAAAGCCATCTATTTATAAACAACTTTGATACAAGCAAGAAGGAGTTATATGTAAAAGCACAGAAGATTTCACTCTTGTCCAGTTACGGTGCATTACAAACCGATCTGAAAATAACTAATCGCTGACAAGAAATATATTAATTTCGAAATATATGGGTAGGAATAACGAAGCAAGTTAAAAGTATAACGAAAAAAAATATATATCTTCTATTTTATCTAAAATTAACGATAAGCAACATTAAATTAAAATTGATCCTTAAAAACGAAGTTTTAATTATTAATAGTTATGCATTACGTGCGAGATCTAACGGAAAGATTAACCAATATTAACAAAAAAGCGAATTATTCGTAAAATCAATATTGATGCTTATAGGACCATTGGGTAATAACACTTAGTTTGATAAAAACAGAATACGTCGACAGGCATAGGTTAAATTTAGAAAATAATGTAAATTCTTCTTCGTGTCAGCGACGTCAAATTATTTTTCCCTAGTATCTGGCAACATCGATAGCTCGTGTGTTGCCCAGCATTAGGTCCTGAGATGTGCAGCTTGTTGGGCACATGGAGCAGCATCTTAGGTGTAAGGTGGTCTGCAGGTCTCCACAGTCGCACAATAGTGTCTCTCCCTGCCGAAGCATTCCCCACCGCTCGAGGTTGTCTTTTGTTCTACCAACTCCAGTTCTTAATCTGTTCAGCGATTTCCAGGTCCGCCAGTCAAGGTTCTTGCCAGTTGGGAGGCCTTCCTTTGGAGTAATAAAATCCTCTGGTGCGATTTGTTGCCAGAGCTGGAGTCTCTCATTTTCAGGGCCGGATGTGAGAGGTTGTGTGATTTCAGAAAGCTGCTTCGCGACTTAAATATTGGTGTTGGGGGTATCAGATTATACAAGCAGTGGGACGGTTGGTTGATTACCTTACGCATTTCTTCGGCGCATATGACTTTGCGTCTTATAAATTTATCTTTATGAATGTAATATTATGGCAAAATGAAATAAAATACACATTAAAAAACATTTTTCGCTGATATATTAATAAAACCACCGATATGCTATATATACTTTAGACTTAATTTCTATAAATTACATCAATATATGAAACGTGACACGCTCGTTATTTCAAATGACATACATTAACCTGAATAATCCATTCCGATCGGTCTTCGTTTAACGTAGGTTCGGTTAAAGCAGAAAGTTCTCAAACCTCCCTCATGGCTAAAACAAATACTTGACCATGTCGGTGATGCCTGCGAGGGGTTGAGGAAAGGGTGGAACAGGAAGTAATGTCTTTTATAATTTATCTCTAAACCTTGTAATTATAAAGAAAACATTGATCACGGTGTAATTATATATTTGAGTCAAATATCATTAAAGACGAGCTGGGTAAGTATTACATAAACTACAAACAAAATGTATAATTTTTGGATTTGAAAGTAAAAACAATAATAATTATGATTTAAAAAAGAATTTAAGGACTTTGGTTAGCTTTTGATTTGAATATCATTAAAAATATAACAATTATTGTAGATGAATTGTCGATTAGGCAGAATCAAATATTGTAGTGCAATAATATAATAGGAATATTACAGTCAAAAATCCTGGTCAGCGCAACAAAACATTTTTTCTTTTTTTAAAGTTTAATAATACTATGAACAATGACTTAAATTATTCATTTAATTGATAAATAAATATCATCATTGTAGCCCAGGAGCATGGACAAGACGTTAAGTTTCTCGATCTTATGGCAAGCGGTCTCTTCTTATTCTTCGTGTCAGCGACGTCAAATTGTTTCCATACATTGAAAGCTTATATTAATTTCATTACGGAGTATATGCTAGCATCACGGATTTCCAAATAAATTATAAGCTAACATTTTATGAAAAATAATAACTAAAAATAAAAATTAGTCATTTATTAATTTTGTAGATAATAAAGCGACCCTCCCGATTGTTTGACATATGACAGCACTCTGTTAGAGGTCAATACTCATGCTCATGCGAAGTGAGCGGTATTGACCAATGAATGTCCGTCGCGCAAACAATGGGAACATATTGATGGGGGTCATTTTTCACTCGCCATTGGGAGGAAAACTCATAGTCAGATAAACGCTGGCCATATTGCCATCCTTTCATTTTACCCCGGAGGAAATACGCAGAATTATTATCGTCCGGTATCGGTCAATTTGAAGGACATTTATCACAGAGCGTGCGATCTGTTCGACGTTATTGTGTAAATTCGAAATAACTCAGATCAGAAGTCGAACTCTGCTATCCTATCAGTATAGCAGTCTACATGCTTTTTATTGTATTATGGCGTTCGTTGATGGTGACCGACAAATTGTTATGTTTATCTCAGCGAATCACCTAATTTAAAGGACATATATCATCTGTGGGTCTAATGGTCGTGTTCATTACTCTTACTTCATAAACGTGAAATATTACAGATGCATCAATCGGACTAAAGCGGAAAGTAAAACATTTGATAATGTGATTTATGGTGTTTGATAGAACGGATTATATTACAATTTATAATTGAGAATAATATATTTGTCAATAAATGACATTTGATAATATGACAAATATTTAGACAAACACTAGACAATAATGTTAACAATCGAAACGTAGAGAAAAAACTTATTTCTTATATGAAAAATATATTCAACACATTCAAATATTTAAATAATTGAATGAAAAAAGAAAACAATAGCGTTTCTTTATGTTACCGATAATATATATAAATTTATACTATACCCTTAAAAAACCATAACATGATGACGTCTCAGTACGAAGGAGTTTTCGGAATTGCATTATATACTCGTTGTTGTTTGTAATGGTATATGGAATTGTTTATTATAATGGGATATGAAATTGTAATTTTTATTGATGTCACATTAAATTGTTAATAAATTTGTATATTTTCATATGAAGTTTGAAATTACATTCTAAAAAAAATAACATTAGAAAATAAATCTTAATCATTTTTCGTTTCGTCGTAGAGACCGTTCATAAAAATTGCACAAAAATGTTAATGATCATTTTCACGGTTACTAGAAATTAAAGAAGACTTGAGAGTAAACATAGTGGTTAGCGCGAACTGAAAAAAAACGAATTATCCAGGATAACTCTCTAACGAGAAGTCCAGTAACCTGGTGAGGATCTTCAGATGAGCTAATTGACATCCTCGCAAAACACCCTACCTCCGCCCTGCCACCCCAAGGGCCGCCCATCGATCCGAAAGGCTGAATAAATTAGTACTCTCCTACACACAGCGGGATATAAAATTTTGAATATGAATGGGAAATTTTGCATTTGTAATAAGCCGCCCTCGGAGTCGGTCTCCTCGGAGAAACAAAGCGCAGCTGACGATGGAACATATGTAGATGAGTGGGCGGGGTGAAGGGGGCGGCTCGTCTCCAGGTGGAGGAAAATTATTTTGTCATGGCCGTGGGCGGGAGCAGGAGAGCAGGTGGTGGGCGGTGGATTTAAGATGCCGGGTGCATTATTTAAGCAGTCACGGAAAAATAATTTATGAGATGCCGGTGTTTTATTTACATTTGCGGTCGGATTTAATTGCTAATGTTTTTGTAAGAAACGTAATAAATCTTTTTTCAATACGAGCCCTTACGCTTTACTAGTATATTAAAATAATCATAATTTTAAGCCAAAAAATATTGAAAATTATAGTTCCATACACGCAGTAGGACAATTTAGCTTGGAATATGACAAAAAGTGAAACACTTCCCGCCGTAGTTAATCTAAGCGTATAGGCCGAATACTTATGCCAAGTAAAATGGAGAAAAATACAGGTACAAGAAAAGTTTGAAGAACGAAAAAATGACCACAAAAAAAACTCCAAAAATTAATTTACAAAACAAAATCATGGTTTCGAGCTACACGATCGCAAATATACAGGGTTCATTAAAAAAATCGAATATATGGAAAGTATATAATTAAAAGGGCTTCCAACGTACATAATTTGACAGTTATACACGATATGAGCATTTGATTTATGTATATGCAAGTATTTTTATAGGTAATATTTATCTAAGTCTAAAATAAAAAGATGACTATTTCATATTTTTATATGTTTGAAAGACAAACATAATGTTTGTAGGTACTTTAAAAAGCCAACGGTTAGGGTAACTATAACCATATGTATTTGGTCTCGTTTATGGTACTTAGAGTGAAAAATAAATTATTTGATATCTCAATCCAAGCTCTAGGGAGAATAAGTCTCTCCCCCAAACACAGATCTTTGCCGACACTGCCACCGCCACAGCCACCAATGCAAATATTATTTTTATCCCCATTATAGAATCAATTAGACGGCGAGACCACCGCGGGCCTGGGCATCTTCGGTTGTCTTCTTAGAATAATAATGACGATCCAGTGCCACTTGGAGACGAAGAAATTCTCAGTAACCGTGTTTTGATAGAAATGTTCCAGAACAAAAATGAAAAATAAAAAAATATCGAATTAGCATATTGGCAAAATAAATAATTACGAACTATTTTTTAAAGGGCTGGGGTGCAGTTAGTCAAAAAATATGTGATTATAACCTTTTTTAATTAATGTAAAAAGCTAGTGAGCACGATGCTCAACTAATCTTAGAGTAAATTCAAGATGTTTTTCGAATTTGTTTAATGATTTTGTTTAATTAAAAATAACTATGTGTACCTATGTTTACCTTATGACTGAAACTGGATTGAAATGTTTAGTTTATTTGTATACTGATTTTAAGTAATTCACCTAATTATTTATACTGCGTACAATATCAAAGCACATTGTATCGAACAATGTCTTTCATCGTGAATGGCAAAGTAAGCCTTGTTTGGTAGTAGATTTATTTTATTCTGAAATAATAGAGGATTTGTATGGAAATGCGGTTTTCCCACAAGATTCGTCGGCAACTTGGCTGATTGCGTTATAGGGCGGAGCGCACGTGACGACGGGAGGCGGGGAAGGGGCGGGGTGGCATGTAGCAGGGTGGCAGGACTCTATACTAATTGTGTTTTGAAGGACACACATAAGCCGACCTATTGGTAAACAATTTGCGAGAAACCATGTACTCGTATAGGAGAAGATATTTTGTTAATATACTTTTGAAAAATGTTAATATTATGAACCAATTATAAATTAGAGTATGTAAAAAAAAATGAAATAAAGAAAACATATGTGAAGGTTGCGGAGATCGTGAGTGTTCATTGTCTGATTTTTGAAGAGTTAAAGGTTGAGAGAGAAAACATATAAGTAGATTACTATCATGTTGATTATTATAAATTTGAAAAAAATTAATACCCTTTCAAAACGTTTCACCGCTTAAAAAAAATAACAATGAAATAATATTATTGACATTTTTATACAATAATGTGAGACAGAAATATTTAAAAATCAACAATTTTTATTACTAAATAATCTTAAAATATTGAAATGTTAGAGGTAGTAGGAATCGTTTCGAATGTAAGAATAAAAACTGACTATATATAATAAAAAAAGTCACGAATTGCGTCAGATATCGACTGAAGAAGAATCCATATGGGGATATTTAACATTTAGTGCTGCCAACATACCTATAATTGATAAAAAAAAAATCTTCTTGGCATTATTTACAATTCAATTTCAAAAATATTTTTAATAATTTGATAAAGCGATGATTATACTTTATTGGATTTATATAAAAATAAATAATAAAAATCCTTAAAAGATACTATGTGCATGACTAAAGTCCATATGAAGCAAAAAGGGAGTCTTACATCATCTAACTACTTAAATTCCTATACAACATGTATTGCATTTCTTCGGATATGTGTAATGTTTAAAAATGTTAAATTTCATAAAGTATAAGTCAGGCAACACATATGGGCGGATGTCAAAAGTTCTAGCACGTGACTCACACGCGGTAGGGTGGCAAACTTGTCGGCTATCATTACCGACAACCATCTGTTTCGATGTTCGTTCGATGAAAAATATTTATGTTCAATTATAGAGTAGGACAACAAGAAGAATAAACGAACAAAATATGATAATGAGTCGTGTGTTCTATTTGACAGTAAAATAATTCCCGAAGAGTGAATTCATATTATATTTATTAAATAATTATGAATTTATGTGTTGTACAATTGTGTACAATTTAAATGACATCAATAATAAAAAAAATAGAAGACGAGATAAACAATTATTGCAAAAATATTTATGTTTAAAACAAATGGAATTAGTATGAAGAACATTAACCATTTTCAAAAGGAGTACGTGTTTTATTATACTTCCAAAAATGTGGATTGAATTTGATAACCAAACGACAATCACAAGTGTGAAGAAACCATGTTGTAAAGTAGTAAAAAATAAATATATGATCGTTTAAAATATGAAATTTGTCAGTTTGTCATAAAGTACACAACTATTATAATAATACAATAAATACGAGTATGTTACATAATCGTGGCAAAAATAAGACCATGAATAATGCGAACCCTCAGGGAGAACCAGGCAGAATTCTTGCCTGGTAAATCGTATGGGGAACAAATCCACTACATAAGATATAGGAGAGCCAGTAAATGAACAGTGCGCTTACGTGCTGTTTCATTGACTACGAGAAAGTATTTGATAGTTCGCACCGTCCGTATATGCGGTTGATCCTTAATGCATATGTGACGCTTGCCGAAATTGCAAATATTATAATGTATTATATACTTAGATAGCAAACGCTGTATTGGAGTAATTAACTATGTAAAATAAGATAAAGAACACAACATAATATTGTTCGAGCTAAAACATTTTAATTATTTTTTTAAATTTGCACGTCGTACATTTTACGTTATTTACAACAATAATGTTTATTCCCCATTGTTTCAGACTGATAAAAAGCACACAAAATAATGCAATGTGATATAAACAGTGACTTTACATATAATAAGCCAGGAAAATGTGCGCTCCTATAAAAATGTAAAAAAGTGCTAGCACATTTCATGGCTGATAGTTGACTTATGACGGGGTTGCCGATACGGAACCCCATCATAACACGAGGAACACCGAAATGCGATTCTTCTTCGTAGTATCAATCCAGTGGATTAGTTTGCTGCAACAAAATCTCGCATCTCGATCCCTGCAGTCCTCTTCAGCTCAGCATAAGAGCTACAACTCATGTCCTCGAACTCTTGCTGCAAATACTCCCGTCTAAGGTACCCTCTACAGTTTTTACCCACAACCATACCTTTCACAATGTCGTGAAGAAGACCATCGTGGCGCATGATGTGACCGATCCATCGGGCTCGCCTCTCTGAGATGGATTACTAAAATTAAATATATATTTTTAGTTATTTTATTTTTATTGTAAAATTTCGTAGACTATATATTACATAAAAATAAAACAAATAAACGTAATCATGGAAAGATGGGATAATAAAAAATTAGAGTTTAAAAGTCATTAATCCAACATTTCTCCCGCGCGCACTACAGTGGCTAGGCGCTCCACTGTGGGTTGTGGGGTTCTCGCCGACAAGGAAAGCCCCAGAAAGCCTTTAAAAGGAAATCGTACTTACTACTTGCCCCACCAAGCACACTCGGGTCTAATCCAATGAAATCCCTCGACGATAGTTTCTTTCTTTACTGGTCGTGAGATTTTCTGACTTTTCTCTCTCAATGAAATATAAATAGAGGTAAATTATATCTAACTATGAAATGGAAAGAATTCTATAAATTGTTTTATAAAAATATAAAATTGAACCAAATTTTTATAAGTAATGAATGAATGTTAGGGAAATCATACCCAAATATTTGTGTACTGATTGACAGTGGTTAAAAGATTACACCCACAAAATAGTATTCATTTTATAAATTTATATACGGAGAGAGATGGTAAACAGATAGATATTCCCGAAACTGATTTAAAATTCGTCAAGGTCCTACCAACCTAAATAATGCCATTTCTCTCTGTTTCACGTCACGTTTTTATTGATTTCTTAATTATGCAAGCTTTTTTATGATTTGAACGTACGCTTGAATATTTTTTTTCTAGTTTGCTTTTATTAAAAATATTATTGTGTTTTCATGAGTATGCCACATGTTTAATTTGTTATTGATTATTGTTTTTTATTTTTTTAAATTAATAATATGACCACAACCATGGTGATTGCATTCGATCAACGTTGCATCAAATATCTTATGAA
The DNA here is from genome assembly GCA_022606575.1 of Glossosoma conforme. Classification (NCBI taxonomy): domain Eukaryota; kingdom Metazoa; phylum Arthropoda; class Insecta; order Trichoptera; family Glossosomatidae; genus Glossosoma; species Glossosoma conforme. Next base: position 826,830 of record JAGTXR010000041.1, on the reverse strand, counting down.
TTAAATGACGTATTGCGAGATATTGATTTAGCTATAATTCTTTTGCCTGTTTTAAGTACTATCGGTAAAATGAAAAACACATTTTTAGCACTTCTTAGTTAGAATGTCAAATTAAGTGAAATATATTATATTAGATTTGACAACAATTTATAATGTAGTAATCCTTCATTTTTAAGAAAGTGATTGAATTTTAAAATGCATTATGGATGTTTTGAATTTTTTGTGAAGCATTTGATACAAAATAATCCAAGACGTGACTTGCAGACTTAGAGATAAGGCAAAAGTTGTACTTTGAAGCGACTTGTTCTCTAGAATATCGGAATGACGGTCGCACATTTCACAAAGCTCTTTATGATATACATACGTACAGCATTTACAAGTTTATTTACAAAGCGTCGTTGACTTTTTAAAACTTTTAATGACAGACTTTAAATTTTTATATGAATGTTCTTGAAGCTTTTTTGTCCCCAGTTCCACATTAATTACCCGGAGCTCGTTTAGTCCCAAGAAATAAATTTAAGCTGATTTTCGTTTCAAGTATTAGCATCGTCCATGAATATAATTATATATTTTTTCTGCAGAAAAACTAAATGGTGCAATCGACGATCTCTTAATTCGCTTTTTTAAGAGAATTATCTCTCATATGAAGAAGGTAATACTTAGGTATATACAAATATGTTTATTTCAATAAATACATTCGTAAGTTATAAAAAATGAAACATTAAGCTGGTGTTTCCCCTGAAGTTTGATCAATGGTCTCAAATGCCGTGGCAATGAAGTCTAATTCCCGATATACGAGTACGAGCAGGTGCCGGTGCGGAGCCGCTGCCGAAATAATGCGAACATCGCGTGAGACCTGTAATATCATGACACGAGTGGAGGTGGCGAATGGAACGGTGCGACGCTACTACTGTGACTGGTGACAAGCTAGCCTTCGCGGATGACGTTTAAATAAATGAATTTACATTATGTATAGTACAATTTAATATACTTTGTTAATATCATAGCTGATCGGTGAGGATTGTAAGTACTCATACTACTGATATAAAGTAAAATACATTGGATGATAGAATGCTGAACATACAGAAAAGATGATAAACTTTCTAATCGATTGGCTTTACAGCTTTACGGGTCGATTTACATCAACGGTAAAATTTATTACTTGTTCATTTTAATAAGAGTCCAATGATGTTTGTGTGTTGTAATCTTCTAAACACATATCAAAAGAAAATATTAGAAATTAAATAACGTCATTATTTTCAAAAACAAAATAAATGACAGGACTTCTTCTCAGTGCAAGTATAAAAAATATTTGTAAAGTTATAAGTTTGCAGCAAAGTCCTGCGTATCTTATGCCGTCGTCTTCGTATTAGGCCTTTATGTATATTAGGGTATGACCTCGAATACTTGTAAGTACTACTCGTATTTCAAGTAATGTGATTTATTAATTTCATTTGTCTATGTCCGCTCCTTCAACTGGAGCATATGGACGTCTCGAGACGCCACCACAAAGCTCTGTCAGCCACCTTGGTCCTCGCCTCATCCCATGTCAGCTCTGCCTACCGCAACTCCGCCGAGTACATAATATATATAGTTTCCGACGGCCTACCAGGACGGCGAGAGCTCGAGGGCTTGAAGAAAAGGCAAGCCGTAAATACAGCTCTCCTGCGGCATTCGTAGGACATGTCCCACCTTTGTCTCTTCACATACTGTTGTATGCATCCTCGTCCGCTCTCTCCCCTCGTCATTCCTCATGAAGTCAAACCATCGCAATCTATATTTTTTTATTTACGAGTGTCAGCCCTACGTGATGTCAAACTAAAACAGTGCGGATGAAAAATATTTTCTTTAGCTCGGTAACACATTGAAATCGAAACACAAAAATTATGAGTATTAATAATGATTTTATTTTCGCAAAAGAAGTGAGTTTTTGGGAGCCGCTGAGTCGCTGACCCGGGGTAAGAATGTAATGAGAAGGCATTGACCTGAAGTCGGGGCCACGTAGCGTTGATTAAGGATTAATATAAGTGAATCTTTGATTTTACCTACTGTACTGCAAATTGCAATGCTCTTCAATGGGCTGCGACGTAATGCACTACATTTGTTTTTTATTTGTATTGATTAATATTTTTTGTCATTTTAAGTGTTTTGTATAGTTTTTTATAAATTTGAAATTTTTATTTATCGAGAAAACGTAAAGGTTTTATTATATATGTGTACGAAAACTCACAATCATCCTGCGTAATGTGTAATGAAATCACACTAGTATGAATAAAAGTGAAGCAGTGAATTCTAACTGAATAGAGTTTCTCCAAATCATTGGAGTTATAATATAGAATGTTATCACACATAACATGAGGATTTGTAAATGTAATTATATTAAAAATGATAATAAAATGACAATGCTTTGTGATAACATTATTATAAATGCGTAATTACGTGTATATTAACATATTTAATTATGTACTCACCTTTTTCATGCCAGACTGCGATTCTTGAATTACGAATGCCAATTCTGAAATAAATACAAGAAAAGAAACTTTAAGTTCAAGATATTGTAAATTTTGAAACGAAGAAGACAAGAGGATTGAAATAATATTGCATAGAATGTTTCGCCCCTACCGCCGTGTGCACCGCCAGGGGAAGGGCTGAGCTGGCCGCTCATCCCTGGGAGGTAATAACAGTGATTAGCTGTACGGGTAACGCATAACGGGATGAAGCGAGAGCTTAAATTTGTTTGCCTATGAGATTTCGTTCGATGTCTAAATAGCTTGAAGTTACTTTCAATGTTTTATAAATTGTTTCGTCGTATTAAAATTGAATTGTGTGTTCAAAACCTTAATTTTTTATTTTAAATTTAAAAACATTGTAATAATAAGGTAAACTCTCGGCAACTAGTATAATGAAAAAATATGTATGCAAGTATTAATCAAAATAAGATTCACATTTCAATGTTTTTTTTATACCGATATAAATAAATGATACGATAATCATGAGATTGACCTCTTGCACAGAAAAACCTAGAAATAAATCAGAAATATAAGTTTATTTAAGAGAATCGAGATGAATAATGCCAAAATAAAATGTAAGTGAACCATTTTCAGGAGCGTTAAACCAAATTTACCTAAAACACACGAAAGGTGAAAAGCTTTCTACTAAGTGAAATCAGCAAGTGATAATCGTTTAATGAAATAAAATCGTGTTGTCGTGTGAAATAAACACTTTTACAAGTGAAAATCTTATGCAGCTAAATTTATTAATTAACTTAGATTATCGAATGGAAAAGTAAAGAGTTCAGTGTATTGTGCCTTAAGCTCGCTCTCTAGGATTATCTTCAATTAATGCTTTGTTGTGGATATGCGATAGCTCCGATATCGACATGCAAAGTATTTATAAGCTCGCGCATTCCTGGAAGCCGGGCACCCGGCTGCTGTAATCAGTATACCTCAGATGCCGACAACAGAACACAATATAAGTACGAGTACAATTAACTTCGGTAAGCAGTTTGATATTAAATGGATAATATCAGTGGATTTCAATAATGTATAATGACGCATATAAAATACGTATTTTAAAATATGTTCGTATAATTATATGTTATTTAAAGAAACTCATTTTAATGATCAAGAATTGTCAGCCAACAATTTGTATCTTATTTATATTTAGTATTTGTAGCAGAATATAGTAAAACGGTAAAAAATATATTCATACATTTTACGTGCCTTCATTTAGTTCGTATTGTTCCTTATTGGGTGGTCGCTTGTCATACTAGCTATTTTGGACCTACTTCCATATATTTGAGATAGTGAACTTTGTTGTACATGTCTGATGATAATGCAATGATCTTCGTGTCAGCGACGTCAAATTATTTTTTCCCAATATCTGGCAACATCGATAGCTCGTGTGTTGCCCAGCATTAGGTCCTGAGATGTGCAACTTGTTGGGCACATGGAGCAGCATCGTAGGTGTGAGGCGGTTTGCAGGTCTCCACAGTCGCACAATAGTGTCTCTCCCTGCCGAAGCATTCCCCACCGCTCGAGGTTGTCCTTTGTTCTACCAACTCCGGTTCTTAATCTGTTTAGGGATTTCCAGGTCGGCCAGTCAAGGCTCTTGCCAGTTGGGAGGCCTTCCTTTGGAGTAATGAAATCCTCTGGTGCGATTTGTTGCCAGAGTTGGAGTCTCTCATTTTCAGTGCCGGATGTGAGAGGTTGTGTGGATTTCAGAAAGCTGCTTCGCGACTTTAATCTTGGTGTTGGGGGTATCTGATTATACAAGCAGTGGGACGGTTGGTTGATTGCCTTACGCATTTCTTCGGCGCATATGACTTTGCGTCTTATGTTCGGTGGTGCGATACCAGCCAAGGGGTATAGTTTAGAAATGGGTGTTGGTTTGAGGCAGCCTGTGACGACTCTGCATGCATCATTCAGGGCAGTATCCACTTGATTATAGTGGGCTGATCGACCCCACACTGGTGCCGCATATTCTCCGGCTGAGAAACAAAGTGCTAAAGCTGAGGTACGAAGAAGGGGTGGTTGGGCTCCCCAGTGAGTGTTGGTCAGTTTGCGGATGAGGTTGTTCCTTGTTGCAACTTTCTGTTTGGTGTTGCTGCAATGACGCCTGAAGGTGAGGGTGCGATCTAGAGTGACTCCGAGGTATTTTGGATGGTCGCTATGTTCCAGTACTCTACCTTCCCACGTGACACGAAGCTTTTTGTTAGCTTCCCTGTTTCTAAGGTGGAAACAGCAGACTTGTGTCTTTGATGGGTTAGGTTTGAGATGGTTGGTTTCGTAGTAATGGGACATCTCGTTGAGTCCCTGGCTTAGGATGTCCTCAACTTCTTCAAACGTTACTGCTTGTGCTGCCAAACCTAAGTCATCCGCATATATGAAAGACTTTGTGTCTTTAGGGGTGGGTTGGTCGTTTGTATATATATTAAATAGTATAGGAGCAAGTACACTGCCTTGTGGTAAGCCGTTCTTTTGGTTACGCCATCGGCTTGTTTTCCCCTGAAAATCCACTGCGAATCTCCTGTTATGCAGCATAGCCGCGATCATCTGCACTAGCGAAAAGTCACCTGTCATTCTGTACAATTTACTGAGGAGTGTGCTGTGCGACACTGTATCGTATGCAGCGGTTAAGTCGACGGATACCACTCCGGTCACTTTCCTTAGTTCGAACCCGTTTTCGATATGTTGGGTCAGGTTTAGTACTTGCCAAGGGGAGCATGAAAAGAACCTCCACGCGGTGCCCCCTGGAAACGGAATTTCGGACGTCCTCTTCCGGCCAATCTTTTCAACCCAGCGACAATAAAATGCAATGATATTGTGGTGACATTGTGTCTGCGATGAGTGGTTGGTGATCGATACTGAAGTGATCATACACAGAGCATTATAAAAGTGGAGTGCATTTTCTGGAAAAACAGTCTTATTGATCTTTATTGTACAGATCATTTAAATTCATCAAATACTCTCACCCTGTATCAATAAACATGCGTAGACGTATCTGCCACGCTTGGAAGGTACCCAAAAGTCCTGGATAATAATTTCTCTCAGGAACATAATTTCTCTCAGGAACGTTGTAACCTGCGTTTGCTTTCGTTTTAGCTTTCTACAGTCGGGGAAACGGAAAAAGTCACACTTTAAAGGGGCTGAGAGGCTACCGTATTGCTACGGACCAGAAAGTTGGTAACGATGAAGGACGCATGATTTTATTCTGACGCGACTATCTATGGCAGCGCGGTAAAACCGGTAGGAAAATGTGGTGGGGGATCTAACCTTCTAACGAAACTTTTGTACAGTAACATTCAATATATCTTTGTTTCTAAAAAATGCACATTACTTTCATAACAATCCACGTATAGTCTATGCATTTGAAAACAAATAATTCAATCCGATCGAGTGTGGACTGTGTAATTGGTCTTTCTTAGTTTTCTGGTCTAAGATGATATTTAAAAGAAAGATTTTTATATTTTATCTTGAAACGATTAATTGTTCTATTAATAGTACTAATAGCAAACATATTAGTTTATGGCCAACACAGAAAATTAATTACGCCTATGATAACTTCAAAAGATCATTAAGGAATTTGAGGCATATACTGAAAATGAAAATGATTATATGACACAAAACTTGTATTTCTAAATTAAAATACACAAAACGGAAATGTACTACAAAGTTCGACTGAATTATCGAAAAATACCTTTGATCAGGTGATTTTACTGTTTCATGGAATAAGTCATGTTTACAGTGAGATGGAACGCTTTACACGCTAGTGAGATATTTTTATGATAAAGGCAATATTCGAGTAATCAAAACAAAACGAATTACTGCAACAGGTTTGTATATTGGCCACCTCTCAGCAATTTCACTAAGGATAATACGTAATATTGGAAGCGAAATAATTTATATGGAAGCTAGTTTATGCAGACGTAATTATCTTTGCATTGGTTTACTAGCAATCTCAGCCCTCGTCCCTCCGCTGCTCGCCACGGTCTTACACTCACGCGAGGAGCCGAGGTGTGGAGGAGACATTTACGAGTAAGATTGTTGTATTTGAAATTAATTTTACTCACAGAAGTATTTTTCACAGATTGATTTTTCAGATTATTTTCACTGTAAACATAACACTATGTGCTGAATTGGGTTTTTAAACTTTTAGAATGATGAATATTTTAAAATTAAATATTCTTGTAAATGTTTGACGTACAAGAAGGACCAACCTATGTTAAAATTTAGTAATTTAAATATATTTAAGGGTGTATATATTATGTTTACTTCGATCGCAAGACACTATGAATGAATGTATATAGTTCCTTAGATATATACATTACTATGTAACGGGTCCGCCATCTAACGTTTTTTTTCAACTAGTGCTTATTTCGTGAATGGTAACACTTAGCTCATGTCTAATTTGACAGATAATTAATTTTATCTTTCCGCTGAACGAATATGGTTGTGTATACGCTTGAACAACGCTGGGAAATATTGCGACATTACTTTAAGAATCATGGTATTGTCCGCCATCTAACGTTTTTTTTTCAACTTGTGCTTATTTCGTGAATGGTAACACTTAGCTCATGTCTGATTTGACAGATAATTAGTTTTATTCTTCCGCTGAACGAATATGGTTGTGTATACGCTTAAACAACGCTGGAAAGTATTGCGACATTACTTTGAAAATCAGGCCATTTTTATTCAAAAATGATCAAGGATTGGCCGTTACAGTCAATGGCGATCGTTATCGGGCCATTTTCGTTCATAAAAATTGAAAAGGAGGATATTGGCAACATTTGGGTTCAACAGGACGGCACTACGTGCCACACAGCCGAAGCTACGCTCGATGTTTTGCGCCCCATTTTAAAAAAAAAAAAAAAAGTTATTTGGCGTACCCTATAATAACTAATTGTATTTTTACGTTGAAGTAGGTGGTGCTGTTTTTAATGAAAGTATTTTTTTTATTTTTTATTTATTTTATTTTATTAACGGCCTAGGCCAATACATATGGTTTTAAAATAGAAAATACAATAAATGAAATGGTAAAACAGAACAATATAATAGCTAAGACAATACATTTAGACAAAACATGAACATGAGTAAAAAAAAACAGATCTAGTACATTAGTAGAGGGATCTGCGAAATGCTGGAAGGTCCACCCCGAAAAAGTCCAAGTCACTAGAGGAGTTAACCAGTCTAATAGTAATATTTATGAGTTGGCTGAGAGATGTCTATGTATACGTTGCAGGGTGATGATGGAAATATGGAGATTTGATAAATTCATACAAAGCGTAAAAAACACTTTGTGGCATGATTTCTCTAAAATTTGTATATTAATCCAACCTAACTTGTCGACCACAACGTCGCAATTTTAATATATGAAGTGAATTGGTCATCTACCTAAGGGATTGGGTTAGGTTAGGTTTATTAAGGTATTGGTATAAATAGATGTATGGCAATAGTTGACAGAGTCTACCCGGAACAGATCCTCCAGCACACTGCTTTCTCAGTGTTTCTTCCGAAGCGCATCTTTGAGAGGAGCCTTGTATGCTGAAGTGAAATTAATTGACTTTCTTAGAAGGACCGTTACGGCCGGCCTGAGCTGGACAAGCTGATAACTTATTGCTGATAGACAATATGCATTAAGAGATCGGATGAAGCGAAACATTGATAAATAACATACAATTTGTAACGAATCTCTGTTTATAAATTACCTCAACACAAATTCATTTAAGTAAATAAATATTCTAAAATACAAAATAAATAATTTATAGGTATGTACTTAAACTATACGTTTTCTCTATCCAAAAGCTACATTATTATAGAAATGTCCTTTTATATTAAGCTATTAATTTAAATATTACAAAATAGTTAGCTGACGCAAAAATAAAATGTTGGAGATGATGATTTTTTTTTGTAAATAGCCAAGTGCATTTAAAAACTGATTTACAAAATATTATACAAATACTGGAAATAATGTAGGAGTGTCTGACAAGTAAGAAGAAATAATAAAAAATGTGAGTTACCTTTAATCTATAGGAAATAATTTATTAAATGTGGCTTATTATTTGCCTCTTTTTTAGTCCATAAGAAGAAATAAAGAGTAGAAATACAGCGATTAAGAATCAGCTGTATCACGACTGTCATTCATCCCGAAATTTTTAATTGAAAAAATATCCAATCGGTCGGGGGACCTTTCAATATAAATGCAAGGGCTGGTTCTCCATTTCTTACTTCCTCCTCAGCAATATTCAAACCTCCATGAATTAGCAAAAGAAAATAGACGGATTTTACAGCGATAATGTCAAAAATAATTAATTATCATCGATTGGGTCGTAGAAATGGGGTGGGTATGGAAAGAGAGGGAGAATTGACGCAAGGGGCAAGTCTGGAGAGCGAGAGTTGACGGGGAAAGAAGGGCCGCCCCTTGAAACAGTATTTTATGCACGTTCAGAGATGTAATGTTATAATGCAAGCCAGAGTTTTTCTTTGTAAACTATTTATTAAGGATCACCAAATCAATGATTGGTAGACTTACAGTTTTGTTTAGCGAAAGTAGATACTGTAACTATAACCAATGTATAAAAAGTTATGTTATAAATGAGCACCATAAGAGGGTTGTGGCCCTTCAGATGAATGTATTTTTTGAGTAAAATAATATTTTAAACAATATATGAACAAACAATATGTGATAAAATTTCAGTCCAGCGAAAAAGTGTATAATAATTTTATAGTTGTAGGATATGTGTATCATATTGTTTTTTTAAGAACAGTTTTAAGAATGTCCAAAAACTCATTAGACATTTGAAAGGGCCGAGAGATTGATGGAGTAAAGTGGTTGCCTCGAGTTGCTGAAAACCAAATAAAGTCCAGGTATTGGTGAGCGCCGATGCATAAAGATGTATGTTTATGTGGCGAAGGGGCGAAGGCGGTAGCCAACATTTTCCAATAACGACGGGTGGCGGAGCGGGAGGGAAGAGGGACTTTCTTCATTCATTAGCCAGGCAGATGCCCGCAACAAGGAAAAAACTATAAAATAAATTCACACGCATAAATGAAACATTCCATTTTAGTCAGTGGAGAGACGGTGAACCTGGCATCAACATATTATCTGATGCTGCAGAACAGCATTTATTGATTTACTATTTTTGGCAAATGGATATTTTATTCGTTATAAATACATTAATTTGTAATAAAGATGAATAATACTGAAACGCATAAATGTTTTATTTGATTTATAAAATCAAATGCAGGAGATCACCACAAGTAGATATGGTCACAAGCCGTCATGTGATATACTCGTATGTATACATAAAAAATAATGTATAAATATTCATTATAGACATGAGCATACATGTTTTCAGTGGGGTTGACAACCACTTCATCCCTTAAAATTCGCCCCCTCCCAGTGGGAAGTTTAAAATTAACGCCATTGACTTCAACTCAAACATTTTATATTAAGGAGAGCCTGCGAGGCAGTAATTAGTAACGCTTCACTTTTATTTGTTGACGTACATTATTCCTTGATTTGAATTCTCGTCTGGGTTTTGCTACCACAGTTATTCCGTAAAATGGAATTTTAAAGTATATAACTACGGAATTCATATGAGTTTCTTGTTAGATTTAAATGTTAAAAATTCAGCAATCGATTTTCATACGATTTTTGTCCATTATATTAGAAAAATTAAACATATAAAAGAGGTATGAAAGGGATGATAACTTGAAATTACATTTTTAAGAATATAATAACCTTTTTAAAAAGGTTTTTTCACATGTTTTTGATATAATTGAATAATCTTGATAATAGTTAATAAATACTCTTCGATTGAATTATTGAAGATTAAAATATGAAGAATATGCTTTTCTCATTATTTCTAAAAACGTGTAATATAAACTACAAGAAATGAACTTCTTGAAAATGAAAGTAAAATATTTTTTGTTTTATACTTTGTCATAAGTGATCGTGTGTCAGAAGCGAAAGTTTATTTTTTGCGTTACACCAAAATGTATTATCCCATTTGTATATTGCTTCAGATTTACAATGAAAGCGGCCTGTTTCTACCTTATACATCAGACATTTTCAAATAGAAATGAAAGTTTTTTTAGAACCGAAAAATATTATATACTATTTTATTTTTACCAAATTGTTATATCAAAATATGTTTTACTAACCGAAGTATTCAAACGACAATTGATTTAAATTACTGCAATCTCACACCGAGCATAAATAGTCTTCAAGCGATGGGTCTTAGTTACCTTCTGCAGAGTCCGACAAACATAACAGAGAACCTTTAAAATGGCACCTCATTCGGTGAACCCTGCAGCCTGATGGTCCTTTTCAGCGAACCTTCGCAACCCTCAGGGGGTGGCGCGGCACCCGAACCGCATATTTGCAATTTAAATCCGGCTAGGACCTCCTTAACACGACATCTGCCGACAAATTGGCGAACGTCAAACTGGACTGAATAACTTAGCCCAGGTAGAAAACATCATCGACTTCAATTTGTCGCTTCTGATTCCAACATCGGTTTGCGCTCGGTCCCTTAATTTATACCCTCGGTAAGAGAATTATTCAAATTGGAAAAAGGAAGAACGATTCTATAAATACAATCGCATTTTAATGTTGGGATATGAGTAAATTATTATCATTAAAATGGGTGTTCGCTGGTTCTAGAAATAACTGTTTTTCTTCATCTTCAAACTGATATCATGTTTCCATTTGTATACTTCCACTAGAGAAATATGAAATAATGTAAGTAACTGTCACGTATGGTGTATTCATGGACGGAAATAATTCCACACAAAAATGCAATGTGACCTAAATTTAGTATTTTAAAATAAAATATATTGTTTTTTGTTTGAGTATTTATTTAAAATAAAAATATGTGCAATAATCATTAAAAACAAGTAATGATTATGTTGAAATGTATAAATACGGCCTTATCCCAATCACATATGCTTAAATGTTTGAAAATGGAGTACTTAAAAAAATGGAGCAACTATCATATTTATTTAGATAAATATAACTGTTACCTAAGAGTGTGTAGGAGTGAGAGTGCAGAGTCAGGGCGGAGTATTCGTTGTACTACTAATTCGACATGTAGTTAATTCACAATCCTTCGTCATACAAAGTTAACGAAAAGGCGTGTTCCTGACGGCGCGGGCGGGAGCGGCACACGGGCAGCACACGAGCACAAGCAGAAATGCTATTAATCAGACCTGTGGGCACCCGGCACCAGTGAGGTGGTGGTTATGATAAATATCTTTACACCAGATATGTGATAATATGTTGTCCATTACTAGGCATTTAGACCCTATATAATGAAAAAAGCAAGATGAAGTTATTTCTTATTAAAGAACAGCATAATAATACCATATTCATAAAAACCTATATTGTTTCAGAGCATCTCTAAAACTATTCCGCATCAGTGATTGGCAGAACATTGATTAAGAAGCACAGATATATCAACTTTGGAGTCAAAACTTTTCTAATCTGTCATTTTACACTACAAATAAACTTTAGAATGTTATTACGACATCTGTGTACCCACCATCATTAAAATAAATAACACATTCAATATCAATTAGTTCCACTTCATAAGTCTACTAATAGGCCAAAACGTTCTGCTGGTAATGTTATACGTGACTTTTATGTAAAAACAAAATATTACGATTCTTCCACGTTGCAACTCATGACAAAATCCACGCCAGTCTCTAGAGAGACATTTTACAAACATAAAATGAGTTTAAGACTTAAAATTAAGGCTAATAATCCTAAAGATTATTGATCGATGTTAGCCTCCAAGAATAAACATTCCCTCATTCATATTTTAGAAAAGGCATTTTTTAACATAGAGATAGGATGATGCCCAACGCTCATGAAGCCTAGACCACTTGTTTCCAAGGAACGGCTGAATTGGCTTGACTCAACTGTGATAAGGGTATTGTCCTGAGTGCTTTTATATACAACAAATAAGCTTGTTATTAAAAAGAATGTATTAATATACTATAAAGAAGAAACATCGCGGATATGTTGACCTACAGTATGTATGTCGGGTGGACATCATTAATAAGGACGTGGGCGGATGTGCGGAGAGGGCAAGGCGGGCACCTCGAAGGGCGGGATTACTCGGCACTTTGCAGCCCACACCCAGGGGCGGGATGATTTTTTATCGACTTCTCCGTGCGGGTTGTTTGGCAGTATCTAAGAAGGACATAAGCACTATAGTCTAGCTTTTAAATTTACAAATTTACAAATTTACAAATTTAAAATCGATCATTGTGGTAAATATTACCGCAATTGTGTTTATATGAAAATAATATAATTAGAATTAACAAAAAAAATATTTTTTTTGTGTGTGAAGTGATTTATAATTGTGTGACACGATCTATATAAAGTTTGTAATCGAACAAAAGGATATAAAAATTTGATGGATATTGAATGAATTTTTATCAAAATAGTCAATATTTATAAGCCATATATATAATCGTGTCGGAAACAACAGGGTCAGATCCTGTCTGCCCAGAAGTGGGCGACGTCGATGGCGTTACTTCTGGCCATCATCAGGTCTTCCTGGGTGCAGCCACTCGGGCACAGCGCACACTCCAGAAGGTGTGACAGGGTCTGCTCCACGCCGCAGTCACATTCAGTCGGTCCGCTGTAAAACTGCCAGGCCCTCATTTGTGTCCTCGTCTTGCATACTCCGGTCCGAAGTCTGTTAAGGGACCTCCATATATTCCACCCTTGGTCATGTCCAGGGGCTAGGTCCTCTTTCGGGGATATCCAAGTATTCCCCTCAGTTGCGCTTCTCCACATGTTCAGCCGCAGGGTGGCCTCAGGTATCTCCAGTTCCGTTGTCGACTGTAGGAAACTTCTTCTTGATTTGAGCCGTGTAGTTATCTTTTGGTACCCAAACATAGGGTGGAGTGCGTCGTGGGTTGCTTTGGTGAGTTCCTTCTTGGTAGTAACTTCTCGCCGTATGTTTGGTGGGGCAATGCCCGAGAGTTGATATAGCTTTGATATTGGGGTAGGTTTTAGGCACCCCGTAACCACCCGGCACGTTTCATTCAGAGCAATATCCACTTTCTTGGTATGGGCAGACCTCGCCCATACTGGCGCAGCATACTCGCCAGCAGAGAAACAGAGAGCTAGAGCACTTGTGCGGATCAGGTTTGGTTGGGCTCCCCACTTCGTACCTGCCACTTTTCGGAGTAGGTTGTTTCTGGTGGACACCTTTTGCTTAACAGACTGACAGTGTTTCTGATAAGTGAGGGTCCTATCCAGCTTGACTCCTAGGTATTTAGGTGTGTCGCAGTGCTCTAACACCAAGTCGTTCCAGGTAATGTGCAGCTTTCTCTTGGCAAGTCTGTTATTAAGATGAAAGGCGCAGACTTGGGTCTTGCTTGGGTTTGGCTGTAGTCGGTTTTGGTGGTAGTACGAAGAGAGGGTGGTGAGTGCGTTATTAAGCTGGGTTTCTACTTCCTCGAAAGAGACCCCTTGTGCTGTGAGCGCCAAGTCATCTGCGTAGATGAAGGACCTGGTATTGTTCAGTATTGGCTGGTCGTTTGTGTAGACATTGAAGAGTAAGGGCGCTAACACGCTTCCTTGAGGCAGTCCATTTTTGTTCGTGCGCCATCTGCTACGCTTACCTTCATGATCAACATAAAATCTACGGTTCTGTAGCATAGTTGCTATTACATTAGTAATAGTTGCATCATGGGTAATATTCTGTAGTTTAAGCAGAAGGGTTTTGTGGTGGACTGTGTCATAGGCAGCGGTTAGGTCTACAAAGGCTGCTCCCGTTATTTGTCTCTTCTCAAACCCATCTTCGATGTGTTGTGTGAGGTTCAGAATCTGTCCAGTGCATGATTTTCCAGGGCGGAAACCAGCTTGTTGTGGGATGAGAAGCGGGTCTCTAAGGGGCGCTAGTCGGTTGAGAAGGATTCTCTCCAACAGCTTATACAAATGACAGAGCAAGGAGATTGGACGGAAATTCTTTGGGTTGTCTGGGCTTTTCCCGGGTTTAAGTATTGTGATTACTCTTGACTTCCTCCATATTTTTGGTATATGTTGAGTACTGATACAATTATTTAAAAATAGGAGAATCCATTTCTTTGTCTGTGGTCCAAAGTGTTTTATTTGTTCCGTCCTAATGTCGTCCAGTCCTGCGGCTTTCCCATTCTTCATTATGCTCACTGCTTTGTCGAGTTCAAGAATGGTGAGCCATTATATACACACTCTAAAAGGGACAAAATAATATTGACTATGTCGCTTTTTTTCCATATTTATTGTTTTTATGGGGCTGAAAATAATTATAAATTATATTGTATATAGTACCCCAAACAAGGGTAACATGAATAAAAATACTAGTCCACTATGTACGACATGTACATACATATGTAGGATATGCCCTTCCCGGTGGACCAACAGTGCGCATCGCAGAGTAAAGCAGAGTGCAAAATACTACATCACTTTACTGCATTTCATATATTGTAGTTGAAACACTTAAAAAAATCAACCATAATACCCTGGACAAAATTGATTACTTATATTGTGTACTTTTTCATATTACAAGAATCAGATTTATACAAAATTTTCAAAAACCTTACAGAACTTACATACAAGAACAATGATAAAAATAAAGGTAAGATCTAGAGTGATAAATATTATACTTCAAGAACAAAATGCATAACAACAAGAATGATCTTCTTATATTACCTAGACTATAGAATTCTTAAATTTTATTTTCAGTGTTTACAAAGCTAAACTTTCACGAATTAGAGCACACAGTGATGAAGACAGAGTAGAAGGTTGCATTATAACTCTCCTGCGTGCAGGCGCTGCCCGCTAGTGAGGGGCGGCCGCTGTGTGTTCGAGTCACAGATCGACAACTTTAATGCAGATAGAGAGTTACAAATCAAAGTTTCGACAATACAAATGTAAATCTGTTCAATTATATCAATACAAATATAATAATATTGCTTTTTTAAATGCGTTGACAGTTCCAATAAGATAAATAATTTTTCTAATGCAGGCTGAAGTTTTTTCTGCATTAGTAAAAACCACTTAGACGCTAAACCATTTACTGTTTGAATTTATGGTTTACCTTTAAAATCGAACTAATATATCAAAATATAATGAATGAAACAATTGTATTCATAGGCTTCACTAAGTATATCGGTATTTTAGTGCATTGTCGATCTCTGGCATGCGGGGGATGCGTATACGTGTGTCGGCCGCAGATTCCGAGTCCTAATTAAGACCGGGGGCGGAGTGGGTGGACGGGGAGGGGGTGGAGGGAGGTGGCCACTGACTCCGGGGACCAAGGCGAGGGTTTCGGCACAAAAAGGGGCTGCGGGGATCGATCAAACCTCCCCCCCCACCCTCTGGGACAAGGGAAGGAGGTATTTTAAAGATTTATTAGGCCTGTTTAATGGATTTCTTTTCGGGGCTCGAAGCCAAAGAAAATTCAATGGCAAAATGTTATCAACGTAAAATAGTTTAAGTTAGCAAAAAAGTGGTGTTATTTGAGTTTGGAATATTTGTGCAATAGATTGTTAAATCAAAGTGAATTCACAGAATGAAATTTACATCAAATATTTAATTTATCTAAAGACAATTAAAATATCTTATAATTCAAATTAGTTAAAAAATTACTGAACCCATTTGTAACAAAATATAAACATAATATATTTTTTCGTATTTCAACGGCGAGTACAATTTCTTCCTATGTAGTAAAACGATATTCTGCCAAGATCTTCATTATCATAGTATTTCGGAGAGGAACGGTAAGATGTCCGGTATGACATGATGAGGCAGAATGAAGAAAAAGGGATTGTAATTTAAAAAAATATTTATTATGATACAGCTCCTTTATTGAGATAATAGTTTGATATAACAATATGACTTCTGACAAGCAATTATGAGGATGATTCACACAAAGATGATAAGGATCTAGATCTCAATCTACTTGAGAGTACATCTAATAAAGTCTAGCCTAAATTACATCACTTCTATTGAAAACCCCAGCGATCGAACTGGCTCACATATACCACAACGCAGAAAAATTAGCGTCATTTATAAACTGTACATAGTACCCGGCCAGTATTAAGGTTCAATAAATTTGTACAAGGTGAAAGAGTAATGAAAGTATCTATCATCAATGCTAATAATTGCTCTGTAAGCGTGCAGTTTTACAATATGTAAGTTACATAATAATAGTTTGACTTCACCAGAGTACTGCTGACGTGTGATCTTCCCGACATATAGACTGGGAGAATCTGAATGGTATTTTATTATCGTTAAGGAAAAATGTACGAACTTCATTGAGACTTCTGCATATCTTTAATATGTAATATCCGAAGAATATATGGAATATTGGTTGCCATGCATCTAAGATACTATTAACGCATTTGAAATATTCACAATCAACATAAGGTACCATATTTATTCTAATTATATCAACTACAGGAAGAAAACATAGGTTTTGAAGAAATTCAGCTTAGGTTAGGAAATCTTATATAACAATCTCCGAAAAATTTCAAAATTAGTATTTCAAGGAAGTCATTTAAACATTAACATCATATTCTGGTGTTCTAAAAAGGGATATATAATATAATTTGATCATATAAAACAATTATATTACATTACAGTTTATCAAAAGAACAATAAAAAATATTGTTTTAAATGTAAAAAAATCATAGATATAATATACAAATAAAGTAAATATATGAATTACGAGTAAATATATTATGGTCAACGGTAGTTAATGTATGCAAAATGTATATTTTTATGAGGTTTACTAATGTGAAAATTTTCATAATTGAAAGTATGTCAGAAATTTCCGTATTGAAAATAGGATACTTTTTCATAAATTTCATAATCATTTAAAAAACCATTTTCTGTGTATAATGGATTCTATATTTATGAACACCAGCATTTCAATTCGTCTTTCTGTTAAGGTTGGTATAAGATGGGTCCCAGCCGAAGCTCTTAAAAACTTTTAATTACCCTCTCCGCTCGGGCTCAGGACGACGTTCACGAGGAGCGGATTACTCGGTAATGTAGTGCAGCATCAAGCACGACTACTTTAATGATACACATTAATACAACCATCATAATGCCCGGAAAGATGCATATAATAATCAGTTTTTGTGGCTTGTATAAACATATTTCAGGATTTTATAGTACACCACGGCAACCATCCAGAGTATTTAATTTAAATTTATATGATAGCAGGTAGAGTATGAATTCTCCAATGAAATAAAGGTCCATTATTCTCCATCTTCTTAAACTCATAAAACGACCAGTCTTTTTTGATATTCGTAATGAATTACGATTTATACATGTTTTTTTTAACCAATAATTTGCTTAGTTTGATTTATTAAAAAACTAGTAAAATGAATTAATAAACGTTGATTTTTCATACTCTCTAAAGCTTATTTTTTAAACTAAATTTTATTTTGAATTTTCTGGCTATTTATTTTAAATGATTTATGTAAAATTAGTATGTATGTCAAAAAAAGAAAAACGAACAAGTATAATTTAAAAATTTGGTACCATTTTCGCATACAGATAAATTAATATAAGTTAAGGAGATTATTATCTACTCCATATATCAGTGTTCACAAGAGCTGAAATTAAATTAAGATAAGATTATAATTACAAGTTACTAAGGATAAGTTACCTAATCATGTATATTACAAGTTAAATATGATTATATTATAAATTTTATTGGAGCAATCATCGAATTTAATGAAAAAATAATATATAGCTGGACTGCACCTTACTTTAGAGTGGCTGGTAGGATGAAGCCGAGTGCTGCGGTGTTCACTATGATAGCCGAGTTTTTTCAAGCTTCTCGATGACACCCTCCCGCCTGCGTGTCACGTGAAATTCGGGGGAGAGAAAACGTCGCGGAGAAAAATCGCGGTGAAAAGAGTGTCAAATGCACAAACACTTGCCGCCAACGCTTTTGTCGCAGCTTTTTTATATCCGTCAGCTTAACTCCTTAGCGATTTGCGAGATTATCTTTTTTAACTGGGAGGGTGGGATGATCTCCCGTGTTGACAGGGCTTTGTGCTTTGATACAATGGCTTCTGTTGAGATTTTTCACGAAGCCGGGCGAGGAGATTTGAAAAAATTTAGTTAACACTCGTTAGCGCTAATGGTTACTTTGAGCTTTTAGGCCGCCGTAAAAGTTTTTTTAACAGTCAAGGTATCTATTTACAAAGTAAAAGTAAAGGAAGGTGCATGCCTTAATAGAACCTTCTAATGGTTTTAAACTATTCGAGACAAATAAATGCTTTTAAGCAGATTATGTCATGACCTACGTTCTAAAAAACTACATCCAACTATGAAATCATCTAAAATATTACACAATAAGTCTACATATTGACGTAAAAACAATATTGAAATTTTGAAATTGATGTAAATTCGGTCAACTTAACCAGTTGCATGTACCAATTTAATATTATTTTCACTATTTTAAGAATAAAGTAGTCTTTACACATCAAATACTCTGTTTGTTTAATAATGAGAATATGTGGCAAACTCTAAAAAATCTAGCGAATTTGACATTTAACAAATACGGCTGAACAAAGTATGCGTAGAGGATATGTATCATTTTTAAAAAGTGTTGAAGATATTATGAGTGTACGAATCTATATGTGCTGATGTAACAATATCCAAATTGAAAAGGAGAATCACAAATGCTAGACCAGGTTGGTGGTGAAACATAGGGAAAAGACTTGAAAAAGTAGTGTTCCGAATAATATAAAAATATATTTATAAGACTTACGCGAATAAAAATAAATATTTTCACTCAGACACATAACGGTCAGTAAGGGTGACCGCCGAGCGACAAGAGCTTTTAAAATATCACCCTACCGCATCTACCTATATATTAGGGCAGTGTTTCCCAGCTTTCTTTATGCCATGCCCCACCGTAGTCTTTTCAAATGTCATATGCCCCACCGGCCTCTTTTTTAATTAAGCAGTAGGTAAATTTTAGTATTGCCAGTATGCAAAAATAACGGTCGATGAAATTGCTGAATGCACGTGGGTATATTTAGTCATGAATGAATATATTGTATTGTAAATTTGTATGTGGAATAGTTGATAATTGCCAATGTGTCCCATATCTTAAGCGTGGTGCCCCACCTCTGAGGCGCAATGCCCCAAACACTGTATTAAGGGTCTCAATATTAAAATTTCGTGGATATACGAGTATAAATGTTTTAGAGATGAGTTATTGCGATGTTATTGTGAATTTAATTACTTCTAAATTACTTTTTTGATCTTTTGATTTGAGTTCAGAAAGGGCAAGAAACAACACAAACCAAATATCGTCAATATGATTGATATATTAATGACTAGCGTGTACCCGGCATGCGTTGCAATGCCACTCAAAAAAATAATCCGCGAGTTTATAGAAGCGCCATGTCGGGAGCCTCTCGCCTTCCGATTGGATAAGTCGGACTTGAGGCGTGACCGGAGCCAATTAGAAACAATAAACTTAGATTATGTTGTTCTTACCTAAATTTGACAGTGGCGCCCGTATGTGTTTTTATTTATTGGAGTGCTTTTGGATACACAATGTTTTTTTCATTTTTCAGCCATCATTTAAGCCTGCATCGCGTAAAGACTACGGTGGATATGAAAATCTCCCATTCTCTGCATATTCTGGAGTACCTCAAGGCTCTGTCTTAGGTCCCCTTCTATTTCTTGTGTTCTTCAATGATATTGTTAATTGTATTGCCCACTCCTCGTGCAATTTATTCGCTGATGATCTTAAAATCTTCTCTTCCATTTCCTCCAATGAAGATATGCACAATCTGCAATCTGATCTTAATAGTGTATCAAACTGGGTTGCCATAAATAAGCTCACGTTTAGTATCAACAAATGTAACGTTATCTCTTTCTCCCGTTCTAGAAATCCTATTCTGTCCAAATACTACTTATCTGGAACATTCCTCGACAGAGTAGCAGTTGTCAAGGATCTAGGTATAACCTACGATTCATTATTCACTTTCCATACTGACATAATCAATTTAACTTCACGCGCCAATAAACTTCTCGGATTCATCATCCGCCAGGCTAGTCAATTTCATAACCCTCTAATTTTTCGTACTCTCTATTCTTCACTAGTTCTATCTGTTCTGGAATATGGGAGCTTAGTTTGGAATCCCAATAAATCCAAATACATTTTCATGCCCAAAAAATTCATAAAAAAATTCTCCGACGTCTTTATTTTTTTATTTTCGGTAACTATCCATTCAATTCATTAAATTCCGAACATTACCCAACTCTTTTTCTTCAAGGGATGCTTACTTTCCATTTGCTAGAGTCCCGCAGGAAAATTGCTGCACTCAAACATTCATTCCTTCTTCTTCGCGGTTCAATTCACAACCCTGGGATTCTTGAATGTTTTAACTTCTATGTTCCAGATAGGTACACGCGTGCTCGTAGCCATCCATTGTTTTTGATCCCAGTCGGTGCTTGTGGAGCTTCAAGCACTCAATTTGGTACAACGGCAATGTCGCTCCTAAATGGCCTACCAGCACACCTCGATCCTTTTCATACATCCTTTTCCTCTTTTGTCGATGGTATTGTTCTCCTTGATCTCTGTGATCTTTAACACGTGTCATCTTCTTATTCTTTTGTGTTTTTTTTATTTTTTATTATCTTCTCCATTTATTGTATATTTATGTATACTCTATGTTTCTATATATTTGTAAAGAAAAATGGAATTTCGATTCTGTAAATAAATAAATAAATAAATATATGAATATACTCTACGGAACGCAATTTGGTTTGATTTAATCAAATGTAGAGAAGTCGTCCAGTTTCTATTTTCGCGTTTATGTATTGATGGAACAAATGCCAAATTTTTAAGATATGATTTTCAGCGTTATCACGAATCATCAATCGATATGAATAGTAATTCATGGCACTGACTTTCTTAGTCGTTTCCTCATCTGTTTGTGGATTTCTCAACGGGATGTTGAAATGGTATCTGTCTTCTCCTTGCCAAAATAAAATCGGATATTGCAATCCATCGTACGATCGATGCATTTCTGAGACTTGCTGATGACCACTTCTACAATGAAGAATTATTTGCTTTCGGCAGTGGTAGTAATAAGAATTGTACTTTCGTATGTTTGCCAAGAAATGTTTTTATTCACTTGTATCACCCGATACCAACGTTAATAAAGGTTCGGGCAGTGAATGTAATTCTGGCAATTTCAATTTTCCACTCGCGCAACACATTCCTAGAGTTTCATTTTTAAATTTAAAGGCACTACAATGCACGCATAATTTATTAATTTATAATAACAACACTTGGGTACAGACTGTAATCATAATTAGGATCGTAATGGAAGGAACTATGATTTAAATCAGCATGCAGAGTACATCCGGTACGATCTACGCGTACTCGATCTGTTTCCAATCTTGCTTCCCGTTGCTCATCTGTTTCAGATGAACGGGTTTAAGCAGTGTGTACTCTGTTTCCAATCTTGCTTCTCGTTGCTCATCTGTCCAGATGAACGGGTTTGAGCAGCGTGTACTCGATCTGCTTCCAATCTTCCTCTCCTTTGCTTGACTGTTTCTGAAGCTCGAGATGCCCTTTTCTTTCGTGCTTGAGTTGTACTCTTGACCTATTGCTTTTTGTTTGGGTGGCATAATTTATTTTACACTGAATGTTACGTTTTAAAATTCACTTTTGAAAAATAAAAATAAATTGATTGATATAATACTATCCGAAGCCGACCAGCAATTGGAATTTTAAGAAGACACATTTTATACGTAATATTTATTTTAATTCGTTCTGTCATGCGATATAAAACTTAAAAGAAAAAATCGTCAAAAATTAAAATATTGAAATACTTCATTCGAAAATCGAATTTTGTTTCAAAATATGACCTTATGTTAGTACCTACCTAAAATACCTACAGAAAAATTTGCGTCCTTTTTCTTTTCGGCGTTGCTATTGAACCATGTTTCAAAATTGCCGTTCTGTATTACAATGGTCTTGTATGAAAACATGTTTTAGGTAAATATTCAATTTTTTTTGTAATTAAATCAAATTTTGAGTATTCTATCTTCTTCCCGCTAGTCTAAGCAATAATTCGACAAAGTTTTATCGCAGTCGGATTAATGGTATAGGAATGCATAAAGGACAGACAGACAGACAGACAGACAGACAGACATTTATTTTTATATATTTAGATAAAACAAAACAATCTGAAGTTAGCTAAAATTAAGTTTCGCGAAGCCGACTAAATTGAAAATCAGTACTACTAATGATCTATTACATTTTGTGACTACATATACAATTTGTTCGCATTTGCGGTATTATCACTTTTGTTGAGTTTCGGAACGCGACATTAGATCCTACAACGCGCACGCGAAGACTATTTTGGTAGATATGATTGAATTTGAACATGGTGCAGCGGTAATAAATTGCAAGTTGACTCTTTGAAGTTAGGAACACACCTAAATTTCTTAGACAACAGTGAGTAATTATAATTTAATATGAACTTTAGTGAATAGCATAATTTTAGTAAAAAAAAAACTCACAAATGTCAAAAATTAAGAAAAAGCACATATACAATATCTCTTTTTTTACATCCACTCATATGAATGCTACAAACTACTGCCATATCGAGCTGTCAGCTATCATTATCCTTGCCTCTTCCTGAGTTGTCTCTGCACTTGTAGCTCAAAAAATACATAATATGCGCAGATCTTGATAGTTTCTAAGATAATATTAAGGAAAACACAAGAGAAGACAGCTGAAGTATTTAAAGAGTATTTTGTAATTCGGTCAGAAAGTTCAAGGCAGTTGAATGATTAGCCCGACGCTCTAAAATCCTGGAATCTAATTAAGAATATTGAAAATTTCATGAGCCAATATGTGATAGAATTGTTTTACGTAATAAGCAATGGAGTTGACTCGAATGAAATGTGTCATCGCATATTTCTTATAGAAGACGGTCACAGTGATTCAAATATCTGTACAATTCATGAAGTAAATATAAATATTTGTTGCTGGAGGAGAATATGATGAAAGACTGGTGAGCAAAAGTAGCGGCGCGGAGCTTTAATTAGGAGAACGTGACAAAAGACGTCGCCAGCCGCGTACGTGGACATGCGCCATAAAGAGAGATTTGGACTCGGAAGGTCCAGATTACTCGCCCTCGACTGGACTTATGCCTTTTTGATTTAAAATTACACAAAAAGATGTCTGAAGGGGACGCGCCGAGGACACGGTTTTTAATTTGCGAGGAGTGGTGACATTTTAATAAGAGTGCGTGTGGATACAAGGGTTAAATCGGGTTGAAATATGAGGCACATTTTATACAATATCGTTTGAACTTTTTATAGAACTTGTGGACGTAATGGGAAAAAAATAACAATTTAGTAGGAATCTCATATTGATAACATTCATTTATTTTATTTTATTGATAAAATTTAACACAATAATATTTCCTGAGATAATAGTTTTAATCTAAAAAGATTGTTTCACAATGTTATATACTTAAAGGGAACTATCTTACTATGCGTATCTGGGTTATGTTTGTTGTTATTTTATCTCAAATGTAAAACGAAAAATATAACTAAATAAAACTTAGTGGCATCACACATTCTAAATATTCTCATAAATTATGTATACGGATTTAGATATAGGTAAGGCAAGAGAAATATTATTTCTATACAGATCATTGAGTGGAAAAATAAATTTCAACGTCTTAGACTATTGCTTTAACACCCAATTTTGGTGCTGCTTACCAAAACACATTACTCGTATAGCGAGAAAGTGCTCTAAAAAAATGCTTTAGTAAGTGGTCACAAGCTTAGGTGCAAAGCAACAAAAAAAACATGGAATGAATGAAAGGCAACATCCATTTTAATTCCACGAACTGGGTTGTAATAATTTAATTTGGAGAGGTGTGTGTTTTTGGTAAGAGTAATGCAACAAACGATAATAAATAAAAAAATTACGCCGTCCTAGGAGAAATTTAATTAAATACTAAGCAATATTTTCTGCGAAAAAACGTAATTCCGCATATTGGGCTGGCAATTAATTCCGCCTGTCATTCCAAGCAGGGCGCCCAAAACATCGAGGCACACACAAGCCACTAGCCACGAGCCACCTCTTTCACGATACCATTACCAAGCTTTATCATTTACTATGAACACTTCTGCATTTCTCCGTTCGCATGGGAGAGGAAGCAACCTGTCCAAGTCTTCTTGACAGAACTGGAACTACTAACGGCATAAATGACCGATTAATACTATAGGTAATTGATAACGAGTTTTTGAAGAAATAGAATATCAATAAAGCAGATTGTGCAAAGATTTGGGGATACAAATGATCGATTATGTATAAGTATATATTTTTTTAAATTAGATTAATTAAATACAAAAATAGTGCTATATTTATAGTTTATTTGCGGGTAATATTTATAATATTAATCCGTATATACGGGCATTATACCATCCTACAGTAGATCAAGAGACAAGAAAATAAGGAAACCATAACACAAAGGTGCGTTTACTACTTCAAGCCGAGATGAAATGGAAAGATGTGAAGGCCATGGCAACTTCAAGAATTAATGGCGGAAAATTAAGGCGACTATATAATATATATTTCGCAAGGAAGAATACAAGACGTTATAAATTAAGCAGTGGATTTAAAATGTTATGAGTATATATTGTATAGTATTGCTTACTATAAATTAACCATTTAATGATACTTCTCTCGCTTGTACTCGTATTTGTATCAGACGGAGAGTTGTAAAAATACCTTACATGGCTTTGACATACAGGTAAATATACCTCGATCAAAATTGTAACGGGCATTTGAGCGGCGGCGGAGAAACAATTAGACATTTCCCGCAAAAACCCGGCGGTGGGCGGCAAATTTAATAACAGAAACAATTATAAGTCCGCAGCGGCGGCCGCGGCGGGAGGTGATCCGCTTCAGGCATCGGGTTAACTTTCCCATTTAAAACTGAAACACTTGAACAATTAATTAGTAATTAACACGATGGGGGAGGGGATGGTAGCGATGGAGGCTGCAGCATGATGGACGGGCCGGCAGATGCACCTTTCGGGAAATGAGGATTAATTACGTGAAAATGATCGGGCAGCACTTAAATTGAAAGCTAGTGGTATAGACATATATGATTTTATGTATTTGACATTTATGACACATTATGATAAAATAAATAAAAATAAAATATATTAAGCTTAGTGTCATTTTTTTTTGTAATTTTTCCAAAAATATCACTGGAAACCTCATCCGAGGATTCTAAGACGATTTTGAGGGTAGCTATACTTTGTAGGAACAAATTTTATTGAGCAGAAATACCAATAATGAAATATTTCTTCTTTAATATATATTTATTTTTCCTAAAGGAGAGACGATTGTGAGGAATAGTCATGCGAGATGTCTACGCTCAAAAGTAAAATGATACGATGATAATGATTGATATTATCAAATTTTATTTATTTCAATAAACATTAGATGGAACATTAGATTTAAGATCGGATGATCATTTTACTTCATAAATAAAATGGAAAATAAAATAATCGGTGAGTCAACCAATAAAGTAATCGTGCCGTGTTTAAAGGGTTTTGCCGCCAAGTCTGCATTTCCGAAGCCGATGACTGCTAAGAGATCTGCTTCGCTGGCAGAGGGTGCGGGCGGAGGGCGGGCAGCCGAGCTAGGGCGCACGGCCTGTCCAAAAGTTCGTCCGGTTATGTCTAGTAGCAACGTCTGTCCGAAAGCAAGCTAAAAGTCCCGTAGTTAGCTAATTAGCGGGCAAACAAGATCGCGCTACCTGGGACCGAGCAGCTTGCAATGGTAAAGGCTTTGGGTTCCGGGTGAGGCGCTGCCAGCCGGATGGAGTTTCAATTTGCTGGGCGGTCTGTCGGTCTGACAGTACCTGTGCAAGAAACCGTAAGGGCTGACTGGCAGGTTTTATCCACCGACTTTAGGGTGTGTGTGTGACATATAATGGTAAAAAGTGCCGTACAATGTAAATATTAGTTTTTGTATGTCTATAACATTATTCATACTTCTACTTAGATAAGGAATGTTATTTAGAATAATAATAATACTAGCATACGGTAAAAATCTTATCCTTGGATTCATTGATGCTTGCCCTATTGAGGAAAACTAAGCGCTGAATGTGGAAAGTTGATCTACTATCGTCATTAGACTACAGCCCACCATAGACGAATCGTTACTTTGTAAAGTGAGTCTTTGTGAATGGGACGTGTACACGAGATATTTAAAAATTAAAAAAAATCGACTCTCAGATGTCAATTGAACGCTTTAAATTTCGGTGGTACAAGGGTATCTATAAAATACAATGGATTCCGGTGTCTATAAGCTTTTGTGATATATCATAATAAAGGAGTATTAGGCAATGCCAACCATAGTTAAGCATATAACAGCCATAAAAATTATGTTAGCTGCCGAAGCTTTTGTCCCCCAGATCAGGTCTGCATCCGGGAACTCCCATATAAAATTTGTGTAGATGCAACCTGATGTTATCGACTCTTTCAAAGAAACAAGAGCTCAGAGGCTTAAAGGGAAGTTATCTAATAATGAATAACCTATGCTTATTTGTGTGCGTTCCAAAAAAATATAATTAGAAAGCAGATCCAGCTCAGTACCAAGGGATGCGTTTGCAACCGCGTCACTTCCGCCGCAGCATGCACAGCTTCCTGCCTCTGAACAACAGCGCTGACAACAAGCCCCAAGTGCTGTTCTTAACACTAGCTCTCCCTCGAGCCCTGGCTGCCCAGCAACTACTAGTACATAGATCTCAGTCCGAGTACGAGTATACGTACTCGTAAGTATCAGAACTACAATTAATCTCCACTGCCGATTTGAGTCCAATGTCACTTAGAAAGTCCATTATTAACAAATATTACATTTAAACATACCATATATTGCGAAAATTAGTCAAATAGGACCTTAAATAAAAAATTTCAACCTAACATCGCACAAGCACCACCTAGCGGAATTGAGTCAAATTAATAACCAGTGTTTACCAACGAGTGCATTGACTGAACCAACCGGTATGGTGTGACATCCATGTGGATACACTGGCTTTACTACGATTTCCTATTTTACAATTTATGAGCTGTCGTCTTGAAGGTCAATATAGAGAATTATAAACTGAATGTTCTCAAGTATGCAGAAATGATTGAGAAGAGATGAGGATAATGGCACCGAATATATCTGACTTTACTATGTTAAAACACGAAAATAAGATTTCAGGTCGCTAGACTTGATGGAATATTTCAATTCTGTAAAATATTTAGAATATAACATAAAAACTAACATATTTTAAAAACATACTCTGTAATCAGAATTAGAATTTTCTTCTTATTTTACTGATATTTTCAATAATAGAAAGGATCGACACCATCTTTAAAATCGTATCATGTTTGATAGTTTATAATTCAGTCAATAAAAAAAAAAAATACTACATTAATAGCTGCACGTATTTCATAAAGATAAATGTAAATATTTCCTCAGGGCCACGCGGGGCCCACAAATAAGGTTATCTGGCCGATGCGAAGCTGGATCGATACACATTTGTCAGGCGGCAGAAACTTTCTAGACAGTTTTTGTATGCGGCAAGTTAGTGCGCTGGAGCTGGGCGGCCGCAGCTGGGGGGAAATTATCATTCGAGGGATACAACTTATAAATGATATGTATATTTCAGGAATATAATATTTATATAAAAAAAACGAAGTGGGATAATACATTTTCTATAGAGCGTCAAGTTATTAGACCGATTGTTGTCAAACAAATGTAGCAGACAAAAAAAATGTAGCAGTGATTAAAGATTTAAGCAGTTGAATAGGCGGGAGAAAAAACAAAATAATACTTTTCTTTGACGCCAGTGAACGCTAATATTGAATAAAGACTTGATAGATGGAAGACAGGACAGAAGATCTTGAATAACTAAAGTTATTCGGGTTGATGATGTTCACGATTAGAGTAATGGTTGATTTCCTAGTAAATAATACATTATTTTTATAAGTACGTACATAATTATAATCGAATTTTGCAAGAGCATTTTTGAAGTAATAAATTTAAACTTTGACGATTGCAATTTATAAAATCAATAAAGGTTTTTAATGTTTATTTTTAATACTTCTAACGATGACAACAATAGAAGGCACTGGGTCTTTTTTATGCCAACATTAAGAGTTGCTGGCCAGTGCCGTCTAATTGGTAATATCATGTAGTGAGCTATATTTAGTCTAGTGTGGCATAACTATGTCTTTCCAAAAGAAATATATTTATCTATGTAACCTTGTGCTGAAAATTCGTGCCAGTATATGCTTCATCTATGGAGCAGACATGGAAGAACAAAAAAGTATTCGCACCACAAACTTGTTATATACAACTAAACATAAATCGGTCCATATGCTTTCGCGAATAACTTTCAATTTATCTTTACATACTGTCGGGGCTTGTCAGTTCCCCCATTAATGTTATTAATATTGGCTATGAATTTAAAAAATGCCTTTACTCCAGGAATGCATTACATTACGGGACGTGCGGAAAGCTGCGTCGGGTTTTTCCCATATTTTAGCAACGGGCGCTTTGCCTCTGAGGGCGCGCAATTTATTCCCTTATGTGAACTCTGTAGCATATGATATTTATGGTTAATATATATCGCTATTCATGCGTATTTTATGTATAATTGTACAATCATTTACCAGATTTTAATTGATAAGCATTTGAATGTCTCTTTTATTCGACAACGATCATTATCGTTTTTTAATTTAATTCAAATCTATGGTACAAAATACATAAACAAGCGAATTAGAGGGCTTATTATTGTGATGTTACTATTGTGTAATAATCACTAGAGAGCGTGAATTTAAGACAGTAATATAAATTAGCGAGTCTATATATTCTAATAGGTATAATATAAAAAATATAATAAGTATGAGTAGTGCTAC
Organism: Glossosoma conforme; assembly: GCA_022606575.1. Taxonomy (NCBI): domain Eukaryota; kingdom Metazoa; phylum Arthropoda; class Insecta; order Trichoptera; family Glossosomatidae; genus Glossosoma; species Glossosoma conforme. The sequence continues at coordinate 797,334 of JAGTXR010000041.1, read as the reverse complement.
AATGTGGAATTCCGAATAAAAACGTGTTATTTAATTTATGAATTTAACTGTTTTTTTTTGTCGAGATTGCAAAATATATGAATTTAATGGAAACACCATATTTTTATTCCTAACCTTATTAGTTACAATTAGTTTTGATAGTATTATTATTATAAATATGTTATCTAAGCGAAAGCTTCTACTTCAAGTCGGTGGGCATCAGAAGGAATTTTATCCTATTAATGTCGAATTGATGAATAGCGGAAACCAAGGAGTGGGCGGAAGACGACCCGGGCTGCTTGAGCGGAGGGCGGAGGGCGAACTTGTGAGATCAGAGGATAGACTAGCAACATAATTGATGGCTGTTGACTGATTTACTCAAATAAATTGTCTTTTAATAACAATTATTGTCTACAACTACGATTTACAATAGTATTATGAACATTTTATGTTGTGAATTTTTTAATTTTTATTAGAATATTATTTTATTATTTCAATATTCTAATCTACTTTATAGATCATTGACTATATTACAATATTATTATTACTTAAATATACATATACTATACATAAAATTCTTTTTTCAACGCGTCAATCCAAGCACAAAAATAACGGCAGAAGCGGGATGCGAACCGCGGACCTTGGAAACCAACTATGCCCAGGTATTCATACCGCTCGGCGAACTGCGCCATTGCCCTGCCTAGACTGACTTGCGTTGAAACTAGTATATATATGATTGTTATCATCGTACGATAGATGTCGCGGTTCGCATCCCGCTTCTGCCGTTATTTTTGTGCTTGGATTGACGCGTTGAAAAAAGAATTTTATGTTGTATTATACAATTTCATAGCAAAGGTATAATGAAGGGGAAGGTAGATAAAAACGTGTAATTTTAATTTAAAACTGCAAATGCTTAATAAGATCAATCAATATCATTATGGGGTGTGATAATCAATTATAAAATAAATCAGTTTTTCTTCTTTTCATATTGATATAACTAAATTGCCCGAACAATGTTTTCTCGCGGTCTTGGATAGTGTACCATGAGTAAATCACACAAAAGCATGTATTAACACTAAGGAGAGTTTTATGTGCACCTTTCAGTCAGTTTTTTTTTAGTTTACTTGGTATACTAATAAAGTCCTGAAGTTGGATTGCGTGTTTTGTACTAAAACCGATGATACATGAGTTACGGCATTATTATATTCCTCCTTAGTTCTACGCCATGACACAAACAGAAGAACGATAACCTTTAGCATTTGTTAAATTACTTAATATTTTTTTTTGTCAATGATATTAGTAAATGGTCAATAATTGCTGTCATATTTAATAATATATAAATAATTGTTTGTTCAAGATATGGATAATACATAACTATACAAATTATTATTCATTATTTTATCGAGCGGAAGAGGAATATATATAATATGATATTTTTACGTTATCAGTTTTAATGACACATAACATATTAATATCCTCCACACAAATATGACACTTGGAAGTAAATGGGCTCTGAACTACATTGCAAGTAGTCACAAATCTCAACAGCAGGCGAGGCACATTGTTGTTCATGAATCAGATGACACATTCAACCGGCAGCCTTTTAGTCAGCAAGTACTGTTACTGGAGAAGAAAAGCACAACAGTACAGTCCGTTGAATGCACACATACTCGTACAATATTTGGACTAAAAATTCCGCCCAAAGTAATAAATGTATTTTTTGCTTTGTAATGTGTTGTAAAATAATTTAAATATTCAAAAAAAAGTATATCTTGATATTAATAATTTGTCATTGATGGAACCTAACTTAAGTACTCGTATAACGATAAATAAATCTCATACTTTATTTCTTTTTCGTGGATCTGCTGGAAATAATTGGCAGGAAACAATGTTGCGATACAAAGATTAAAGGCAAAAATCTACTAGCTGTTATTACAGCTTGATCAGATACAAATTAAGCACGCAGCAGCCAGAGTCATAAGATGGAGTATCAGGTATCATGGCAACCATGTTACCGAGCACCAGAACTTTCAACTTGAATAAGTGGTGATAATATATGTACACGAAGCTAGGATGAGGCGCAAAGCCTTTCAGTCATTAAAAGGTTATGCATGTATTTTGTATCTAATATACAACCAAGGAGTAGATTAAACAACAATGTTTAAAAGTAAATAATGTTCTTACCTTTTATAAAATTTCTCTAATAAATAAATATTTTTAAATCCATCCATTTTATTCTAGTGTGAATATATTCGTAGAAAATACTCGGAGAGGAAGATTTAGTACAATAAGAAGAATAAGCATGTTTGTTTAACTTATATGCAAGCTTAGTCATACATTCGTTATCTGCCAAAAAATAAAATAATGTCGAATTTCGTTTGATAAGATTTTTTATTTCTTCTTTAGATCAAAAACTCGTGTATGAACTTTTTATTTTTATATACGCATTTTATTTTCAGTAACAATAATAATAATAAAATAATTGATGGCGCTAGTTTAATTCACATGCCTGTAGAGTGAGACCCGAGCCTAGATAGCAACCATGCAAGACAATGACTGGCGGCGGTGACGAGCGCGTGGGCGAGTAGCGGGGCGAGTAGCGGGGCGAGTAGCGGGGCGAGTAGCGGCGCGAGTAGCGGGGCGTGCACTCGCACCAGCGCGGCCCCCTCCCCGCGGCCGCGTTAGTATCATCAGCTAATTTCCTCCCCCGGTGATAGCTTTGTGCAGAAGTCTGTTCCGTGATGCTCGGCGACAGCCCGTCACTGATGATCTTGTATTACGGGTCCTCACCTCGATTTATGTAATGGGGATTGTGACGATGTGCGCGTAAATAAGGAGATAATCGAGTTAATTAAATATTTTTAATAAATATATATTTACACAAACATAAATAAATAAAAGCAATGTATTGAATATTTTCTAAAAATTAAAAAAAAACCGTTTGGAAATATTATTTTTTGAAATAACTAACGAACTCAAGATCTAACAGTATTAAATTGGAATTTATTATATCTTAATTTTAAAATCAAGATTTTTTTATTATAAACTTTTATTTGACTTGCTTTTTTAATGACCGTGGGCGGGTGAAACCTGGACGGATCGCGGGAGACGGTTAGATGACAATTTTTTTTAGTTGTTTAAATGATGTTACGCCTTTTTGTTTGCATTAATAGCTTAGATTTTCTGTCTATTTTATAAAACGTTTTCTCGAAGACTCAAAGCAAAAGCTCGCGGATTTTTAAAATCTAAAACTTAATGTTCAAAATAATAATAATTGATATATTTTTGAAATCAAAAGTGATATTGATAATGTAGTGATATTATTTCATACGCAAATGATCAGTATTTATATATTTTCTCGTATAGCTTATGAAATATATACGTTAGGATTATATTTATAGACTTCCAACCGTAGATACGTAATTGTTAATTTCAGAGGGGCTTTTCCCTGTGCTTTATGAAACATAGAAATGCTTAAATTTGTTTATGTCTGCAGAGATTTATTTGCCGATCCACAATTCAAAATTTTATCGATAATGGTTTTGATGCTAAGAGAATATAATAAATGAGGTAAAGTACTACTTATTTGTAGTAAATAATCGTATTATATAGTATTATTAAAATACTAGTAAAAATAAGTTTCAATTGTTAAGGATAAAGGATGAAGTCGGTGATTTAAGAATAATTTTCGAATGCTGAAAGATGATGCTTGTGGAGGTGTAGCCCCCCCCCCAGAGATGAGCACATCGATCATCCAATTAGCCCTGCTGATCAATCATCTGGTGGCAGTGGCCCGGCCTCCGCGGGCCGATCAGAGCCGTGCTTCTTCTGCCGTCCTTGTCTTTCTTATTGAATAATTACGCGACGGCGCCAATAAATAAATTTATGCGATGTACGATTATATGTCATTTTCAAAATTACTTATACGGCTAAGTAATCAAAATAACTTTCTGAATAGTAATTTTCATAAATAAAAACTATTGCTGCATTCAATACAACTCTTAAATCATTTGAAATAGTTGTTTTTAGTTGTAACGATTAAAAATATGGTGATTTTTCATATTATAAGTTAAATATGTTAGAAAAAATGCAATAGATAATCGTGTTTACATAAGACTCTCTTAAAAGGTTTAGTAAGTTGTACGTCTTTATATCTGAAATTATCATCTATTTCAACAATTTGATTCCGTTGCCGAGTGTTCGATCTAAATTTCGATGAAAGTTTTTTTTACAATTTGAGCACTTTTGATTAAAATGACAGTCAGCAGAGCACCAAGGCAACCACGGTTCATAATTAATTAACAGAAAAAGCAAATAATGGCAAATAATGCAAATTTTTCAATCAAGACATCCGCAGGAAAATAATTTTAAAGACATCTGTGGTAGGATCTCGGTTAATATGGAAAGAATTGGAATTTTTTCTCGCGAAAAAACAAAAAAAAACATCCTTTTAAGAGAAATTGAAAGGAGATTCTGTTAAATTAAATAATAAAAAACAACACGTTGAAATGGTAGAATACCGTGTCGATTTATTTAAAAAATATTCCTATTCTAAACGTGAAATAATTTTTTAACATTCACCGTCGCAATACCTTGCATCACTTTGCATAAGAAAAGTGTAAGGCGGTAGCATCTTAATGGCAGCACATCTTAAATGCTAGGCGCGTAACGGAGAGTAATGTAGTCTCCGCCGCCCCTCGTTGCTGAGCCGCAGCAGAGACCTCAACCCTTGCCGCAATAGCCTACAGGTTTTAAAAGTACAACGAAATTTAACTGTTCCAGATAATGGATGGCGTATCGCAATCACAGTCTATGCAAGTATTTAATATAACATTTGCTGTACATTTTCATTTCTTATAGAAAAAAAACCACTGACATCAAGTTATGAAATATATGTAGGTGTTAATTAAAATATTTTTTCTACTGTAACTCTCAAAAATGAAAGCGATTCAACTATATAAATAGAAATAAATATATACAGGAACTCTTCTATGACTTTCGTTCATATGAGCTATTTCTATGATTGACGTGCCACTACTAATTCAACAGGGTCCTAATTCTCTCGGTTCTCCCAATAGGAGCCCAATGTTGGATTTGATTGATTCTTGAAATCACCTCAATCACCTTAATCACTACAAGCACGCATACATAAGCAGCCTCCAGCCAAACCGGTTGCGCATCAAAGAGTCGTGGTGCACTAAGGTCCTCGTGTATGTATTCATATTTAAAAAACGTAAAAAATAAGTTTATTATTTTGTACATTTTCTACCACTTATATTAATGTATTTGTAGTATATGTGTATTTGTAGTAAATGCGCTTTAGACAATTTTTCACTTAAGTTAGAACAAGACAATGCAGCCGTCTGATTAACTTTGGATAACATATGGTTTTGTATATTTTAGATTTAATCAACACGCAAATGTGAAATCTGAAAATCTAAAAAGTAATTAAGAGAATACATTAATTTTTTAATTTTTATTAGAATATTATTTTATTATTTCAATATTCTAATCTACTTTTATAGATCATTGACTATATTACAATATTATCATTACTTAAATATACATATACTATACATAAAATTCTTTTTTCAAATCCAAGCACAATAATATAATATTTTTGTGCTTGGACAAAAGAATTTTATGTATAGTATATGCATATTTAAGTAATAAGAGAATACAATTTACTCGTAGATTCATTATTTTTCAAAACGAATAAATCGAAATTAGCGGACGATTCACTTCCATTAAACGTTAAAAATTTGTTTGGAAGTTTCTAATTTCTTAACGTTGTTGTAAAGAATATTAAACCGATAAAAACTTATAAAAATAGCCAGTTTTCAAGTCAACGAACTCGATTCGTAAAAAAGTGTAAACACGAGATAAAGTTTTGCAAAACAAAAAGTCAGTCGCCACCGCAAGAGCCGAACCTGCCCCAGCGAGGAATGATTGTTGTGAATATAAAAAGTAATAAGAAGAACAACTAAGAACAAAAATCGATGGAAATGTGGCACAAGAAGTTTCCGCGACCGCAAAACTGGAAAAAAAGAAAAAAAGATTTATAAAAAATGGAAAGTTTAAATTGCGACCTTGAACCGGAAGGAAAGTTTGTTAATAGTGTGACTCAAAGTTTAAGAGAAAAACTTTTAAATGGAAAGAGGTCGATACCGTGGTGCTATCATTAACTTTCACCCGTATAAATATAACGTACAACTTGGCAAATTTCTATTTCTGTTAACGAAGTGGTTGGCCAGTTCATATTTGACACTTAGTGTCCAAAATAGGACTCAGATTGAAAATATCGTTTATGACTACTAAAGTTTGCACTTGATGGATTAGGGCGATGGAGGGACGTTGTTGCGGATATCGTTTATCACCAAAATTACAAAAAAAAAGTGTTGAATTTTTCATTGGAACATAAATCTTATCTTAAAGTTCTAAGAGATGATTTGAAATTTTTGTTGGGTTCTTTGGCCAGTCAACATCTTATAAATTATAAAAAATCTGTTATACAATGTTGTCGGTCGAGAAGCGAAGGTGGACCAGGTCGGGACGTACACTTTGGATACCACAGGAGAGCATAAATACTGTGCCTTTTCTGTAAGCCCCCGGGCTCGCACCGTCCTGGAGGACCGTCGAAAACTTTATATATATACATAGAATGTACTCGGTGGAGCTGCAGGAGGCGGAGCTAATAAGAAATGAAGCAAGTACCATTGTGGCGGCAGTTTGATCATTATATGTTATATATAATTAATATAGGTTTTATCGGCATATATCGGTACAAAGATAGTCTTAGAATCAGATGATATGCATTTTTTGCTTTTTAATCTTCGTCAGAATAATGCACCAAATGACGTGAAAAAGAAATATTTTTCTTAGGTAGTATTAAAGAGCAATTAAACAATCAAAAGTATTATTTACCAGAATATATTTCGTGGCTTAACGCCTTATAAGTATTTTTAAAGCCTAAGCTATTACTAACTTACTGAACAGATTAGAAACGTGAAAAATTTAGAAACTCCTAGATGCCGCAATGCCGCATCATGTTGTATATTCAGTGCGCCTGATTGCTTTACACTGGATGAATTGGGCGTCAAGAGAATGATTTACCACCAGTTATCATTTTATGTCGAGTGAATAGTTATTTTTTCATTACAACGGTAAACTAAACTTAACTAAAAGGAATTGTACGTCTTCATGTTTTTTTTTATCAAACTTCAAACGAGATGCTGAATTTAAAGGAAAACAGAAACATATAATTTCTCCAACACTTTTTATGGGATCATCATCAGCCTGTGTCCGTCCACTGTTGAACGTAGGCCTCCCGCATGAGTCTCCATCCTCTTCGATCCTCCGCCTTCCGCATCCAGGTGACTCCCGCTATTCTTCTTATATCGTCAGTCCATCTTGTAGGGGGTCGGCCAATGCTTCGTTTGCCAGTTCTTGGGCGCCATTCCAATACTTTTCTTCCCCATCGACCGTCGTCTCTTCGACAGATATGACCTGCCCATTGCCACTTGAGTGTGCCTATTCGTTGGGTAGCATCCACTACTTGAGTTCTTCTGCGTATTTCCTCGTTTCGGATTCTATCTTTTAGCGACACTCCGAGAATGGATCTCTCCATAGCACGCTGGGTGACTTTTATTTTATGGGTAAGACTTGCTGTCAGATTCCACGTCTCTGCGCCATAAGTTAATACAGAGAGGACGCATTGGTTAAACGCCTTAGTTTTAAGGCATTGCGGAATTTTCGCTTTAAAAATTTACTTTAGTTTTCCAAATGCTGCCCATCCCAGTTGTATGCGCCTGTCGATTTCTTTTGAGAAGTTATTTCGCCCTAGTTGTATTACTTGTCCCAGATAGGTATAGTCGTTGACAACCTCTATTTCTGTTCCTCCAATGGAAATAGGATCAAAGGTCTGTGAAATATGACTATTAATCATGGCATTTGTTTTATCCATGTTCATTTTCAGACCAATTTTGTTCGACACTTCATTGAGGTCGTAGAGCATGTCTTGGAGCTTGTTAGGTGATTCGGCTATTAGCACTATGTCATCTGCAAATCGGAGGTGAGAAATGTACTCTCCGTTAATATTTATTCCACATTTTGTCCAGGATAGCAGTTTAAAAATATCTTCTAGGGCGTTTGTGAAGAGTTTTGGAGATATAACATCTCCTTGTCTAACACCTTTGTTTATAGAAATATTGTTAGTGCTATCATGGAGCTGGACCATCATTGTTGCAGATTTGTAAAGAGATTTTATTATCTCTATATACCGATAGTCTATTTTGCAGCGTTGTAGTGAATCTAGCACTGCCCAAGTCTCGATTGAGTCAAATGCCTTTTCATAGTCTACAAAGGCGAGGCAGAGTGGCTGATTATATTCTTCGGTTTTCTGAATGATTTGTCTTAGAATGTGGATATGATCAATTGTACTAAAGCCTTTCCTAAACCCAGCTTGCTCTCGAGGTTGAAATTCATCAAATCGACCCGTCAGCCTGTTTGTTAAAATTCTGGAGAATACTTTATACACATGGGAAAGAAGGGAAATGGGTCGGTAGTTTTTTGAGCAGTGATTTATCCCCTTTTTGTGGAACAATATCGCAATACTCGTACTCCATGTCGCCGGGGTTTCTCCATGTTCTATTACCTTGTTGAATAGTTTTTTAAGCTCTTTCAACAGAGGGGTTCCTCCTACTTTCAGAAGCTCAGATGTAATTCCGTCTTCTCCAGGGGCTTTGTTGTTCTTAAGTTGTTTTAGGGCCGATTTAATTTCGAATATACTTATATCTGGGATGTCTTCAGACCAGTGCTTTGTGAGCGTAGCCCTCTTGTCATCAGCAGATCTGTCATTAGGACCTGGCATCGTAGATGAATACAATAACCCGTAGAAATGTTCTATTTCCTTCAGTATATCATTAAGATTTGTTGTTATCTTCCCATCGTGTGTCTTTAGTTTGGAAAGTTGGGCCTGTCCTATGGAGGTGTGTCTGCTAAATGCATTTGACCCTCGGCCTTGTGCAACAATCTCCATGATATACTCTGTGTTTGAACGACGAATGTCAAATCTCATGGATTTTTTCACTTTTTTGTTCAGGGTATTGTAATCTTGGATGCTTCTGCTTTTACGACGTTCGTTCATAAGAGCTATCGTTTTGTCTGAAAATTTTGACCCTTTTTTCTTTTTGCACTGCTATATGACTTTTTTGGCAGTTTTTTTAATGCTGTTAATGATTCTGTCGTTAAGTTTGTTGACGTTGTCGGTGTCATCACTATCTTCCAGTGCTGCGAATCGATTTTGTAGTTCAAGCTGAAAAGTTTCCTCCAGCTTGTTTTGAACATTTAACGGACGTATAACTCTTTGTTTTATTAGCTTTTTCCTTTCCAGTTTGATGTCTAGGTGCACAGTATTTCGAACGAGACGGTGGTCACTTCCGGTACTAAAGCATTGCATCGCTGAGACATCAGTGACTATGTTCTTCTTATAAGCCATAATAAAATCAATTTCGTTCTTTATGTTACCATCCGGGCTTCTCCAGGTCCATTTGCGTTTTGGTTTTTTCTTGAAGAATGTGTTCATGCAAAACATTTTGTAACAATGTAGAAAGTTTACCAGCATCTGTCCTCTGTTATTTCGGAGTCCGGTTCCATATTGTCCTATAAATTTCTAGTTTCCACAGCACTTTCCAATCTTAGCATTAAAGTCTCCCATAACTATGCAGTAATGTGTCTTATTGTATTCTAGGGCTTTTTCGATGTCTTCATATAGAGCTTCTACTTCTTCATCGGTATGGCTAGACGTTGGGGCATATACTTGCACCACTCGTAAGGAGTATCGGTTCGATAACTTAAGCGTCAGGTATGATACTCGGGGGGATATACTATTAACTTCGGTGACGTTGTTGGCAATTTCCTTGTTGATAAGGAAGCCAACTCCACCCTGAGAGATTTGATCCCCTTCTCTATAGTATAAGAGATGTCCTGAGTTGAGTTTAATCAGACCTTCTCCTTCTCGTCTAACTTCGGCCAGCCCAACGATGCTCCATTTGATTCTATCTAGTTCCTCTTCCAGTTCTACGATTTTCTCATCTAGTCTCAATGTTCTCGTGTTGTAGGTAGCGATAAATAGTCGTCTGTGGCAGCCTTCAGTAACCCAGTGATTCTTAGCACCCCCCGCCCCGCCGTTACCATGGCCGCTGCCGTGGCCAGGAATAGCGAAGCTGCTGGGAACTAGGGGCCGGATCTTTTGTTGTGTTTTCATTCGGGGTTGTTGGCTTAAAACGCCACGCTTGCCAGGCGGCTTGGCGAGTTTATGGCCGGTTTACACCGTGCCTAGTTAGAGCTGGGAGAGTTCTTTTGATAACTCTCTCAGCCCTCCTTTCTCCCGTCAGTTCATCACGTCATATCGCCAAAGGGATTGGTTACCGCAATCTTGATGTGACATGACTATGTAGGGCTCACCACGTACAGGTGGGAGTGAAGTTGGTTGTGAGAGGCTATAAGCTGCTGTTTTAATAGAAGTCGGTAGGTGCGCATCACCACCCAAGAGCCCCCTTTTTTTTTTTTTTTTTTTGGTTACCACACATAAAAGTTAATTTTCAATCATCATTACAAAATTTATTAATTGAAAATAATATTGTATGCGTTTAATTACTCATTGGGTAATAAGAGTAATTTAAAAGCTTTCTCTTAATGTATCCTTATCTCGGCAATTAATGTCGACTTGCATATTGTCAAATGTATTATTTCCTCTTGTTTAAGCTACTATTTTTTTCACAGACTACTAACAATACACTTTTGAAGGTAAATAAGTCTTTAAAAGAGGAATAAGTAAATTAGAAGCGACATGATAAGAATCTCCCCTTTTTTAAACTGCGCGCTCCACCTTATAAGGCGGGGAGTGGGTCCTGATTCTGAGGGGAGACGTTGACAGAGGCGTGCGTGGTAGGAATACATTTCGCGTTGGTTTTGTCGGTTTCCATTATTATTTGTCTGGTGGGGCTAAAACCGAAATATTATGTGAAAATAAATACACAGGGTGGAGTAAATCTTGCAATTAGTATCACGCTAAAAAATTGCTCGAGAAAAGTAAAATTAATTACCCAAAAAATTTAAAACGCGCAAAAGGTGAATGTAAAAATAAAACATAATTATAATAAAATATATACAATATGAATATATTTATTGTAAAGGAAATAATGTATGACTATCATTTGAGTGTAACTCTCAATTTCAGTGGCATTATGAACGACACAAAACCGTTTTAGATGGAGAGATGACAAACACAGCTGTAGTAACATTTTTTATAGACCGTGGTAAGCATTGAACGGTAAATGAAATAGTAGAAGAAATGTATATACAGGTATATCTCATCAAAATAATATATAAATATATTTAAAAAAAGCGTCTGTGTAATTGGTAATTTTGAACATAAAATTAGAATTTCATCGACACAGCCTGTAGTTAATAAAACCGTTTTCTATCTGCAATGTAATATTAATACAATCACGTTGGTTGTAGAGTTTATTTTATATTCGCACGGTATTTAGATATTAGAAATTTGGAATATTTCGTTTGCGTGATTTTTTCTACAAATGTAATTTTATTAGTATAAACATTACTTTTACAACGAAGCAATAAAGTTATAAATCTTTCGCGCAAATAGTAATGCCAGTATGACGCGCCCTCGCTGTTCCATTTATATCTTGGCGCATTCTCTTAACGGGAAAACTTAAGAGGAATTTTTTCCAAAAAAACAGCTTTTTCAAGTCTTAAAATGATCCCGAGAGTACACAGTATTAGCTGTAATCACCCGACTGAGAAGAGAGGGGCAGTGTATTTTTATCTTTATAGGATATGCTAATATTATGAATGATCTAAACGGTTATAGGCTTTGTTTAACATATTCACCCCATGACATTAATTTACTTCGTTTATTGCACTACGTGAAAAACACGTTAAGACGCATAAAATAAAAGAAAAATATTTAAAATCACATTATGTTTAATTTATTTTAATATGTTTACTGAATGAAAATAAAAGTTAAACTAAAAATCATTGTTCAATTATCCAAAACATAATTGAAAAAATACTTTAAATATAAAAATCGTTTTCAAATTTTACATACCATTATTGCCAATTGTCTTAGTTATAGATTTGTCATCAAAAATTTTAATCTTCCAAAGAAATCTTCCTTGTAATATATTAAGCACGTTTTAAACAATATTTTTAATTGATAATTACACACGAGAGTACCGATAGAGTCCTCACCGGTTCTATGGTGCGCACCCAAACTAGACGCTGCGTGTGATAATTAAGGTATTGCATTTTGTTATCGTATTAAAATCCATTACACAATTGTAACAGGAAGAATTTGTCAGTTTTTCAAATCGTTCATTACATAACTAGTATTATTTTATTCCACATATTTAAAGGAAAAATTATAATTTGCAACACTTGCCAGGAGTGTCATTCATCACTGGGAAGGAACACCGCAAAATATTCCACTCTATTTTAAGCGGCTCCAAGCAGAGCGTCCGCATTATGGCAGCGAAAAACGCGAGAGAAACAAAAGGCGCGAAAGCGATGCGACGCCCGGAGAAGGCGCAGCGGGAGATGTGACAAGAGCCTTCACGGGGGACAACGCGGCAGGTGGCGCAAGCCACTGCACAATAAAACACCAGGCGAGGTGAGCTCACTAATGTTTTCACGCTTACGAGTGCTTAGCCCTTGTTGAAGTGATTTATTACAACTAAATATATTTTTGAAGATTTTCTCTAATCTACGAGTATATTTCTAATCTATGACTCTCTTAACTCGGATCACAATTGGCGAGTATTATAGCATATAATTGTAAATGGATAGAATTTTACTATTTTGATATCGAATTTTATTTTCATATTAGATTGACATTCTACAAACCGAGACCCAGACTAGCTGACCCATTAACGTCAGGGAGGCTCCTGGAGGGTTTTGTTGTCTTTGAAAGCATTTTCGAAAGTGGAATTTTTGTATTATATACAATATAATTAAAAATTGCATATGTATTTTAAAATGTTTACAATTTAAACTTTAATAAATTGTTATCGTGGAAGCGTTATAAAAAACATAAAGATTTTTTAAATTATTCATATATATATATATATATATATATATATATAGCTCACCTTCAATGAAAACATAAGTTTTAAATAAAAATATATGAAACATTTACATAATGTATTTTGGGAACTATCATCGAATGCAATCCGCAAGGTAGTATAGTGAAACTTCAACTGCCCGACTATATTTCAAAGTCAAACAAGATACTTGCGTCACTTCACCCCTATTGACTATCCACTGAGTGGAAAAATATCTATCGCTCCAAACATATTTCATCCGAGAAAAGCCAAAAGAATCCGCGGGAAGGAACGCTAAACTACTGGGGCTCCCTCAGAGAGGAAGTGCGCAGTATAATATACTAGAAATATGATAAAAATGTAAAGATCCAATAACCATTCATCCATCAAGTGTCAAGATATAATCTGGACCGCAGGTAGTGAGCGCCCTCGAGCAGGGGTTTCCAACACTAACGGTCTCTACGTGAAGCCTTTGTGAAAGGCAATCGTACAGGTGTACTCACTTTCTTTCATATTCGGTTCCCAGCTGGAGTAAATGGTCGTCAAAAAGAACCGTTGCAAGGTTCAGTAGTGGCCATGATTGTCACCTGATCCCCTCCGATGAGTTCATTTGATTTACTTTATGATGTTCATTGAAAACAAAACTTACCGTTTATAGTGCTAGAAGCATATTTAGAGGTTAGATTTAATATTTATTATTATGACATCAACTCATAGTATAAAGAGTATTTCTTAAAATCGCCAGAACCTGACATTTAAATTTGTTAGAAAGGTTACAGTTTTTATCGAAGTATCGATCAAAAATATGTTTAATGATCGATTTATAAAGTCATCGCCATTAATAATTCCATTATCAAGTCCATTTTTTTTTATCGAGGAGACGAGTATATTCATGTTTGATGTAAAGAACCTTTTTCAAAGCATGTCAATTTTGTACTGACGTACGCAATAATTTGTAAGGTTCTTGATTATGGTAGCCACCATTGAATTGGAGCTCCAAGAATAATAAGGATGACACGGTTGAAATAAGAGCGGTGGGTTTATATACAGGAAGATCGGGGAACATATATTATGGAGCCATTGTATACAATGGCTCCATAATAAATGTTCCCCAATCTTCGGAACCCAAACCTTAGCCAGGTCACTAGGCCGTTTTTACTGATACTACCCCGGTTGTAGCTACGGTTGACAAATGTCAACTTAAGACGATCAGTTTTTTAGCTCCTCATATAACATGAAAGGCTTTGGAATTCTATACCGGCAGCTGTGTTTCCTTTCACAAACACAATACATATTTAAGAAGAACTTGAATAAACATTTGGCATCCCTTCCAAACATGCGCACAGCCACTACATATCCTCACACGTACCTTACAACCAACCAAGTTGAGCGAATTAGAATCAATCGCAGGGACAACAGTCTGTTAGTGATCTCATGTGTGTGATTATGATTTCTTAGTGTGGTCTTCATAGTGTAGAGGTTACTAATGTCAATACAAAGTTGAAATGAGTGATGAATTTTTTCGTAATCAATTCAAATAAATGAATTTTAAGTATAATTCTGTTAACTATGGTGGTTAACGGAACCACTATCGGATAGGGATATAAAAATGCTGACAAACCATATCCGGGCGCGGGATTCTTTATCCTCCGCGCGGCGCTAGAGCCTCCGCCGCTACGCACAAATCTTCGTAATCTTGATTGTGGAGACAGTCGCTGCACTGTCGAGAGAACACCCCCGACAACTTGGTCAATACTTTAAAGCCTTTATCCACACTTGGGCCGGAAGTGACTAACTGAAGATAAAATTGGATTAAATGCGTTTTTCATTGATCCGATTGCGTCCTGTAATGTACTGACGACTCTAAATAAACTGATTGCTGTTGGGTCTCATTTACTATTTTACAGATTAAACATCTTAAACTATTTTTAAAAAATAAAGAAAACTCAACGGCAGAAGAAAAAACAATAATCTAGAATGAAAAAGCTAAGATATTAAAAATTGTCAAATAATAAAATGATTGTTGAATGTAGTTAAAATGTAAGGATTACAAAAAAAACAAAATGTTTTCAGTAATAACGAAATTCAAAGCAGCACAATGTATAATCCGAATTCCAATAACTGCCTGAATTTATTTCGAATGCCATAAAAGAATATAGTATAAATATCATTTGAATTTTTCGGGGTGGCTTGGGCGGGGGGGGGGTCGGTGCACCGCGGGGGATAGCTAATTACTTGATTTGCAGCCGCTAGCGGCGGGGGAGGAGAGGGGAGGGGCATAAAGAGGGATTTGCCGGAGAGGGACGTAATGCAATCTAAATTTTTCATTTTACGTCCCCAAAAGTAGCGGGAGGTTTTCTTAGAACTGGGGTTATTTTGAATTTTATCTTTATATTAATCCAGACGCTATCCAGGTATTATAAAGTATAAAATTAAAAAGTGGTTTAATTTATACAAAAAATAATAATGAGGGAAATAAATGATTGTTTTTCTAAATAAATCAGCTATTTATATAATATATCATTATAATTTATATTTAGGATCATTATGCCCTGAATTATAGATATAAATTACATCACCGCCATAGAGGACTTAATCGCAACATTCAGTTAGGATGTAATCTGTAATAATAAGTTGTATTTACGTAAATCCAAGGTTTTAGAACGAGAGGGTCCTTATCTAGTTAAGCAAATGTACTTATATTTCATGTATTTGGCTAAACGACGACGTAAAAAAACGAAAAGATTTATTTGCAAATAGAGGTCCATGGCGGTAAATAATAATGTTTTCTAAAGATCAATAGTCGACAAGAAAGGTGCCATGGTTTTGATTAAAATTTAAAAAATCAGTTATAATAAGTGAGTTAATGTTGAAATGTTTTTTTAAAAAGAAAAAAAAATGACAAAATTTATTTCAACATTTTGAAATTTATTGCACTACTGCATGGAAATAAACTACAGCAGCCTTTTGGATCGCACTATCATGGAATGCAGTCGAGAACTATACATAATGTACGCAGTGGAACTTTAGGAGGCAGAGCTAACATGCTATGAGGCGTGTACCATTGCTGCTAAAAGCTTTATGGTGTCAGTTCGTGATGATCCTAATGCTCCAATTATAGAAGCCGATTTGGAAAATAATGATGACATAAAAATATTGATTTTCCGCCGTGTTCAGCTTTCATTTATAATAAAGAACCAAAAATTACTTTCTTTGGATGGATCAATAAATATGAATTCATATTTGTCCTTCGCTGAACAGCGCCATGCTAATTTATGAAACTCTCAATTCGTACCTCGACAATAAAAATCTTACATAATTGTTTTTATTTGAATAATTTTATGGTGAAATTTTCATTAATGCAGGGGAGAAAATTAAAAAAGAAGCAAATGGAACGAGAAAGCGTTCCCGGGTAGGATATAAAATTGATCGCATATTTATGGTTTGCTAGACCAAGAGTTATCGGATGGGAGGGGGCGCTTCGAGCTCTCCGTTCGAAGGATTCTGGATTAAGCAGCCTGAGGAAAGTATTTCTATCGGCAAATCAATTATGCATAACATTGTTCATTATACCAGGGACAGGAAAAAGGGTGAAATAGGCATGGGAAGCCTAGTAGCGTTTCAGATAACACCAATTGAATTTATTTCTTCAGATTTTATCGTTTTTCATTTAGGTTAGATTTTAAAAATAGACATCATTCTTTTGACAGAACAACAACAATGTACGAGTAGTTTGTCTCGCTTAGATTTTGTAGAAGTACAACAAGACTGCATTTATTTCATAACCACTTGATAACCGGAGTGTAATAATTGATTGAAGTTTACTTCAAAGTTTACTCACTACCGGAAAGCATAAGAGAGCTTAAAGCAGAGGCATCCTTCAGAAGCAGACTCAAGACCCACCTTTTTACTCAGAGAGGCAAAGAAGCGCTTTTGGAATGATCATTCGGTCATAAAAGAGCGCTATGCAAATACTAATATAATAATAATAATTCAAAAATTAAGTAAGAAATAGCAAAAGGTGATCATTTGGTTAAAGTCATTCACATCACCGTCAGATCTAAATCATCTTTTCAAGCGTATTTACACTGTTGATTTAGAACAGACGGTATTACGATCTTCTTATGTAATAATGCTGTTATTAAAAAATAAATTGGGAAAAACTCAATGGAACATATTGTCAGAATATTATTTTAGTACTGTCCCAGATAATTTGTTACACAATACTTAATACAATCGCAATCTTTGCAGGGAGTATATTTTCTTAATTCCTCAAAATGTATAAAAACTAGACATAACAATAGCTACATCTACCTAACCTAACAACAAAATCAAATTCATTTATGTTGTGAATGTTATACTTGTGATGCGTTTTTTGAAACTGAGATAATTGTATTTTGTCAGAGATCATTC
Organism: Glossosoma conforme; assembly: GCA_022606575.1. Lineage (NCBI taxonomy): Eukaryota > Metazoa > Arthropoda > Insecta > Trichoptera > Glossosomatidae > Glossosoma > Glossosoma conforme. Next base: position 779,821 of record JAGTXR010000041.1, on the reverse strand, counting down.
ACATACATACTCTTACTTTAAGACGTAATATCCACGCAAGAGATGTGTGATAAAGATTCCCGGTATAGAGGCATTAGTTTTAAGAATTAAAAAATATATATTTTATGCAAACATACCCGGAAGAGATCAGCAAATGATTTTGCAAATGAACATTTTGGCATGTTTTTATTTTAAAATAGAGCTAGGTTTTTTGTGTTACCGAATATATGACCATTTTTCAGACAGCTGATTTAAAGCATTAGATTAGGATTCAAATTATTGCAATAAAGGCATGTGCAGCCATTATATTTCCTAGAGATTTTTTAAGTCTAAAACTAGCAAAAAAGAATATTACGATATCCTAAGATCCAGGAAAGTTTTTAACAATTAATATAGATATTTATATCTCTCAATTGTATTATTACATTATTACTTTAAATCAGAAAGAAATAATTTATTGTCAAACACAAAAAAGTAATTCGTTGATATTTTTGAAATTTTAATAGAAAATATAGACATTTATTATTTATTTAAATACATATACTTTAAATTAACTGTAAAAAAAACGCTAAACGAAAATTATCAATTAATTAAAAATAAATGTAAACATATTGATAATAGCAAAAAAAAATATTCATATTTATATAGTGGTGGAAGAGGTTAGTACAATTCTAAGCCTCTTAATTTTTTGTTGATTAAATTACACTAGCGATTCTTTGGAGTATTACTACGAGCCTCTCCAAACAGTGGAATGAAGGGTATAAAAAATTAAAAAAGCAAAGCATTCTTAACTGAAGTCGACTTTAACCCTTCGCTAGCCTTAAGGGGAAGGGCGCATGCCAAAGGACTCACGCGCTCTTGAATGTTCATTTTTTGCTTATTTTATGTAGACAATATACAGGAAAAATGTTATCGATATGGTTCATATCGTGAAGTGGAAATGGGTAGAATGTATGGAAGTAACTTATCCTTGACTGTTAAAATGCTACTAAAAGCAAAAGTTAGCAAATAATGCTATTTTTAACGCAGGGGCGAGTAAATAAGTGGTTGTGGGTAGTAGTTTTAGTGAGTATTATAAAACGAGTATATTCAAATAAAAGTAATTACATTCTTACAATTTTATTCATCGATTTACTATAACTTATTACTTTCTTATAATTTTATGTATCGATTTATATTGTGTTGTAGTTAATGGATATTTCATAAAGATAAAAACATGTTTTCTTGGAATATTTAAATTATATACTAGTGCATATATTTTTTGTAACTTTATAGTTCCCAAAAATTAAATTTTGGCTTATCGAACAATTGATTGAATGTAATTTAGTAATTACGATAGTAAGATAATGGAATCGTTCCACGTGTCTTTCGAATGTTAAATAAATGATATAGTTTATATAGACATCTAAATAGTTTAACGAGAAAATAGATTTCCGATAAACGCTCTCACGAGATAGGTATCGTTTACGGCTTGGAGGGGACCTTTTTATCAGCACACGAGGCCGAGGGGGCGAATGGCCGGAAGGAAGTAAATAAACCTGACTGACGCCGTAACCAGGTTATGCCAATGTCAATACAAACAAGCGGTTCGGCGCTGGTCGCTGTGCACCGTGTTGTCAATATAACAAATAATACAGTTACTAAAAGGAATAAATACTTCATTTAAATTGTTTTCATTTTTCTAAAAAAATATATATAATACATAACTGCGTACAATTCTAAATTATATGTATAAACATATTATGTAGATGCACTAAAAACATTTAATGTAATTATGTAATGCTACGATTTCAGTAGTTATTATTTAACCTTTGTTTATTTTATATACGGCGGGAAGAATATAAGTTAGTAATAAATTTATACACATTTTTAAAAATCAAAACGTATAAAATTGAGTGATATTTGTAAAAGAGGTTGCAGTGAGAGGATGTTTAGTTATGCAACTTTTAGGACTGCAAAAGAGACACTACATATCGCTTACAGTCCACAGACGAGTACTTGTTATTGTGATTGGGAATGCAGGGGATTTATCGACTCATATTTCTATTATATACTTTATTTGACTCATTTTACTATTATATACTATAATCGAAGAATATTACAAGTATTCTATTGCTAGCACGTCATCGAAAAAGGTTCTTTTAAATATGTATACAATAAAAGAGAAAAAGTCTATGCCTGTCTCAAAACACTCACAGACTCTATGAAACTATATACATATTACCATATATATAAGTCTTATTAGTTCTAGTTAAATTAAAAAATTAAATCGATATTCAGTATATTATATGTTAACAAAAGTAGAAAAATCTCGCCTGAAAAATAATATGAAAAAGTCTTGGTATGGAAATTTAGTATCGCCGAATAAGAAAAAGTATTGATATTGCCATTTTCCTGATAATCGTAATTTTAGTCTAACCAATGGAAGAGAAGTCCATAATTTCCTTGCGAAAAATTGTTGTTTGATATCCGAAGAAACATTTATTATTATTTTTTATAAATCGTAAGTTATACATAAATATCATAGGTCATATGGCTTTTGTGAAACTGGTTACATTCTCGTAAACTGAAAACTAAATATGTATTAATTAAAATTGGTGTTAAGTGAAAGTCATCTCGTTAAAACCTTCCATCCACAGTCCAGACCTGCTTTTGTAAGAAAATTATATTACTATAAGGACAAAATAAATATACTGATTTAATTATTTCGATTTTTTCGATCGATATTTCTTGGTGAAATTCCATAATATCAGATGTAAATTAAAAGATTTTTTAGAATTTATTCCACATATATTTTTTTGACGACATGTTTCAGCCAGGTCAGGTGGTCTTACTTTAAAATGGCCACCCGACCTAGCTGAAACATGTCGTCAAAAAAATATATGTGGAATAAATTCTAAAAAATCTTTTATTTTATATCTGATACTGATTAAACTTTTTAGTTGCCAAATGTCAGTAAAATGATTGTGTGTGAAGGCATAAACCATACCTAATTAATTTTTAAAATTATATTATACTAGAAAAACATTTGAAAGATGTCAGATAGATAGTTCTGCAAGCAGATGTGATAGACAATAACGCATTACTTCAGCTATGGAGCGGCTAAAATACACGGAAAAAATATAATTTTGAATATCATAAAAAAGTTCCTAGATAGAAAGGTTTAACAGTGCATATTTTCACATTATTTTCGATAAATGCAATTTTATGAGGCTTTATTGCTTTTTAAATTGATACCGATGAAAAATAAAAATGAAGGTTTATTTATTTTAAAGCGCCACAATCTTAATTACAGTACGCCGAGTTGCCGGTAAAAAGTTAATCACAAAGTAGAAAAGGAGCTCACCGTCAATTATAATTTGGCACGATATTTTTAATCACTCGGCTCACTTTCCACAAAGAAATCTGCAAAGGGGATTGCCTAATGAAATTATCTGGCCATCTCTTGAGGACGCGGAAAACAAAGCCAGGCCCGCCCGCTTGTTTACCCCTGAGGTGTTCTGAGCCTCTGATCAATTATCATCTTCAATAAACTCACCAATTATTTTTGCCGCGACTCGCTCGTCTGAGGAAGATAAAAGAAATTGACTCTGAAACTGACTGACTGGCGGAATCGGGAAAAAATAATTCAACATGGCGGAGGTAGAAAATTAGCTAATGTGCGCGGAGAAGGTTACAATATTTTGAAAGAATTGTGTTTATAGTGCGCTGAAATTCGTAATTACTTTTATAATAAAACCAAAATTTATTACGATCAATTAATAATTTATTTTGTGTTTTTTTGCGACGAAAAATGTTATGTATATGTACTTAAATAATCTTTTTAGATTTTTAGCAAGAACACATTCATTACTCTAAGATTTCATGAAATACGTAGCCTACCTTTTTCACAACAACATATCAAGTATTTGAGTATTTTATGAAAATGAATATAAATTTACGTAAAATGTTTCGTTAAACGTAAATAATATATATTAATTTTTTAATTTTTATTAGAATATTATTTTATTATTTCAATATTCTAATCTACTTTTATAGATCATTGACTATATTACAAATTATTAAAAATATACATACTTTGAATATATACTATAGCGACATCTATCGTACGATGCTAACAATGATATAAATACTAGTTTCAACGCACGTCAGTCTAGGCGGGGCAATGGCGCAGTTCGCCGAGCGGTATGAATACCTGGGCATAGTTGGTTTCCAAGGTCCGCGGTTCGCATCCCGCTTCTGCCGTTATTTTTGTGCTTGGATTGACGCGTTGAAAAAAGAATTTTATGTATAGTATATGTATATTTTTAGTAAATAATATAATTATTATAAGTACATATTTAGTTGTATTTTGGATATAAAAAAAGACATTATTGAAAAATGTCTACGTGCAATGTGCTTAAATCGAAATAATGTATTGACATATATGAAACATTGAAAAGCATTAAATGAGAGAATCAAAATATTTATTTTCTGGCCCTAGGGTATGAAATAGTTGAATTTGTTTGTCGATGCAGCCGCGCGGCAGGTGAGAGGTGTCGGCAGGATGTGATCAGGACGCGGGCCGCGGGCCGCAGGACGTATCACAGATGGAAATGTCCTATTTAAATGCAAATTCTTTATTTGTCACCTCAACCGCGAAGAAAAAGTTTGATCTTTCTGCGAGAGTTTACATATTTCCCTGTAGACCGTTTTAGTGTTACTCAAGCAGATGCATGTAAAAAGAGATATTAATATATTTCAAATCATGATATATAGATATAATGGATCACGATAATAATTTTTTCATATAAAAATAAAAAGGTTTTTAAAATTTATTCTACGATATTTAATGTTATTGTAGAAATATTGTGGAAAAAATTCTAGTAAATATTTTATTTTTATTGATTATTTTGGAATTCCACCGAGAATTATCGATTGAAAAAAAGGTATATGGTAACTAATAAACGTATTATAAATTATCATACAACCGTTAATGTGTTTATTGTGTTTGTTGTTTCAATGAAAATGAGGAAGCCTATGTTTAAGCAGAAACGTATACAATGTTGAATTATTAAAAAAATGGGTATATTTTAAATAAATATTTTTCAGATTTACATTTTTAAGTGTTGTATAACTATCACAAGTATCAATTATATTAATTAAGACATTAATACATTTTTAAATTCTCATCGTTATTCACTGCAGCAGTGACATTACCATGCAATGTGAGAAAAATGTATTTTCTTCTAGGTCATTGTAATTTAATCCGCATGCTGAATTCAGTCCATATTTGTGGTACTCTACATAAATATAAACCTTCAATATAATGTTTGAGTTTTTATAACAGAACAAAAACGTAAGGTTTTTCTGAATACAAACCAAACGTGAAAACGAGTTATTTAAAATTTTTAAAAAATAGGCGTTATTCTTACACATAAAAAATCACGCCAAAAAAGTTTTTACAAGTACAATATGCATCCCCGTCCCCGTCCCCCGCAGCTCGTAAGCGCCCAAGTGCGCCCATAAAAGTGAGTGCCCCGACCTCTCACAGAGACAGCGACAACAAAAACAACAAGGCGTTAAGTCTTAGTTTCATTTGCGCGAAACAAGCTGCGTAATTAAGCTCCGGCCTTTAGGGGGCGCGAGGGGGTCGTTTGGTTTTTTGCGAGTCCCGCGGAGGACCTGTCGGGGACCGGCAAGGCGTGATTGAAGCTCTGCATCAAACAGTAGTCGTTTTACTTACATACAGTTCGCATATTGCTTAGATTCATAGTAATATTTAATATTTATTTTGGTAAAATATATTTAGTGAATAACTTCGATAACTGTTAAGCGTGTAGTGTTGATCCGCCAATATTATTAGGTATTCACGTATCGTTCATGTCTGTAATTTATAAATATGTATGTTTAAAAATGACGTAGTACTCACTAGAAACAAACATTTCCATTCTTTTGTGAGTCATAAGATGAATTAAAATAAACATGCATTCCTTCTTCTATTTAATTAGTATAATTAAAGAGCGTTGGTGATTTTGTTGAATTTACATGTATCTGTATAGTAAATAATTGTCTTAACTCATAAATTATGCTAGCCTCTATTTTAGATCCGAATACAAATCAGAGTACTGCGTAACATCATCGTCGGTAGTTTGAAATTACATTTTTAAATAACGCTATTTACCGAAACATGGAAGACAGAATAATTTGTTTTCCTGTAGAAAATGTTGACAAAAGCAAAAGCACATTGTAAGTATGATTTTTGTTAGATCACCGAAGTTAAGCAACATTGGAACCAAAACTTCACGGGTTACCACAAGTTGCTTACCACGTGTCGTTGGTTGGGTGAGCCGCCCTTTAGGACCAAGTATTCCACGCCATGGGAGCGTCGGGATAATAATCAAATATCATTAAAAAAATAATAAAGACTCTGGTCTTAATTGATTTAAAACTTAACGCAATAAATAAATTGTTCTTTTTTTTATTCTCATGCTGTGTAATTACTTTTCTAGTTACTTTAACTTTTACGAAATATTACTTTACTTCTTTACTGCCTTTAAAAAACTCATTGCATAACAGCAGGTATTTTTTTTATGATACGTTTTTTTATATTAATATTACGTATATTGTACATTTATATTGTCAATTAAAGAAAAAAAAACGATGGACATCTGATTCGAACATTAAACAGAATACCGAGGTAAGTTTTTTTATGAATAATCATAAATAAATTCAATTGAAATTTTATTTCATATTATTTAATAACTTTAAGCGATTTCCTCCTAGCTTAGCAAATAAATGTAAAATGCAATACAACTATATATTTTAAATAAGATTATGCAGTTTTACCAACAATTGTCAGTCAATAACTTTAACCTCACAAATATATATTTCATTTAACCTTAATAAAATACCTTCAAATGATTCAGAACAAGTGCATATGGCAATATTTAATATTTTTAAAGGTACAATTTATCTATTCGTCCAGATGTTGAATGTTGTAGTGTTATGAGTAAGTTAACAAAAAGTGAATGAATCCTCTAAGGTTCGTATCATATACCCATAATTTTTTCTTTGATTAATTATTATCAAAAAAGATTGTGATATTTGTATGGATATGTATGTGTATTTATAATTTGTATTAGTACTTATTGTACTTCTAACTAAACATTTTTTATGGAATTATTGTAATGTATTATGGTGGCTCTTTTATTATTATAAAATATTTCTCATTAAGGACACCATTTGTAAAGGGAACATAATATTAAGTAGGCAATTAATATTTTTATGGTGGTGAAAAGTAATGAAGATATTTCAAGTTGTGTTAATTTGTCTGCCAAAGAAAGGCGGCGCTGCCAAAAATAAGAAGGAATATAAATCCAGAGAGTGCATGACGAAGACAACAACCCTTCCAGCGGAGCTCCTTTATTGCTCTATTTGTGTATTTTAATTACAGTAATTATAAGCTAATGACGGCCATCCCTTTTTCTTATCCCTTTGAACGAGATTTGCCACCTATAACTATTACTGGCGCTTCGCGGCACACACAAGGTTCAGGGGCAGACCCTGGAAATACGAGTATGATGATTTAATATATATTATAGGAATAAGATAATTCAAACTTTGCAATAAGTAATATAAGATGATATAAAAACCCCTTTATTTTAAAAAGGCGTGTAAAAATTAAGGAATTAATTAAGGCTCATACTTCACATTTTCCTTAAATTGATTTTATTATTATTTTGTTTGATAATTAAATTAATACTTTTAAACGATTGTTTAAGTAAAATATTGAAAGATGATGGCATGAAAATATAGTGAAAAAATAAATAAATTCATCAAATAATAATATAAGGGTTTTTATAAATTAAAATTTCTGAGCATATGAATAAGTGCAATGCAACGAAGTTGTAGGCATTGAAAGGGTAAAATTATAAAGTAGAGACGAAAAATATGAAAGGAAGTATAATAAGTAAATATTATATATTGAAAAATCACATAAGAGTACTTGTTTAATGGATGGTTCCACCCCTGTGGGCTGTGACGCTTTTGCAGCCGGAGGATGATTTACTGCGGAGGCTGCGCGAGATTTGTCAGGATGTTTGCTTTGTGAATTAAATTCCAATTAAAATAAGCCGAATTTTATTTGATAATTAAATGGGACGGAAAGGGTGAATTGTTTAATAAATGTAAGGCAATTGGAAGAAATTGCTTTAAGATTGATAATTTTAATACATAAAAGCTAGAACTTTCGTGATGCTTTTAAGACGCTACAAATATTAGAAAAAATGTAATATTAATACTTCACCATTAAGAGTTGCACAACTGATCGGCCTTGAGAGAGGTAGCTACTACAATGAAGATATAGAGGGGCAACTTAATGTATCTACATTGGAGAGACGTAGAACAGTGACTGACTTGCTGTTTATTTTCAAAATTATAAACTCCATAATCGATGACTCGACATTATTGCAGGAAATTACGTTCAATGTTCCCTCCTGGTTCACTAGAGGCAGTGACCTGCTACATGTAAGGACATCCAAAACCAACTACGGATTCTATTCTCCTATGTTAAGAATGTGTAGACTGGTTAACTCCTCTAGTGACTTGGACTTTTTCGGGGTGGACCTTCCAGCATTTCGCAGATCCCTCTACTAATGTACTTGATCTGTTTTTTTTACTCATGTTCATGTTTTGTCTAAATGTATTGTCTTAGCTATTATATTGTTCTGTTTTAACATTTCATTTATTGTATTTTATATTTTAAAACCGTATGTATTGGCCTAGGCCGTTAATAAAATTAAATAAAATTAACGTGGTAGAATATTTTTTTACAAAATTAATCTTATCATTACAATTTTATTAATTCGTAGAAAGAAAATGTTTTGTTTTACGAGTATTTCAATGTTTTTTTATTATATGAAACATAAATGATAAAATGTGTTTATACTGTAAACATAAAAATTTACTGAAACTGAAATTTAAAAAAAAAAACATAAATAAATTAAATGTTTTTTTAAGGTCTTTGCAAATGATAACTTTCCATAAAATACATTATTTTATAAATTTTAATCAAGGATTAAGAAATGGGGTCGGGACGTTTTTTACACAAATCTATTTAATTTATTGCTTACAGAATTCACCTCTAGGTGTTATTCTTTCTCGATCTCGACATTGGGGTGCACAAACACAAGTAGGTAGTCGCCGGCTAACCTGGGATTTTTTTATCACCCGCTGCAAGGCTCAGTCGACCGCCCTCGGGCCGCCCAGGGTGAGGAGGGCGGTATCAGCTCAAGTGATATAATGAGGTTTTAATCGGCAAAGAAAGAAATATCCCGCAAGCCGCGGGGGAGCGACTGGTCTCAATGAGAAATTTCTTTAATTCCCGCTTTCTTTATTTATGAGAGCCTCCGTGATTGCTAAAAGAGCAGCGAAATGAATTAAAATTGGATATTGAAAAAATGCAAGTGGATTTATGGAGAGGTTTAAGCGGCATATTTTGTATGGCTTTATTAAAAATTGGGCGAAATAATAAATAAAAATTAAATATTTGCAAAATGTATACATGTGAAAAAAATATATGGGTTCTTCTTCTTCGTAGTATCAATCCGGTGGATTGGTTTGCAGCAACAGAATCTTGCATCTCGATCTCCATTCCTCTCGGTCCTCCGCAACCCTTTTCAGCTCAGCATAAGCGCTACAGTTCATGTCCTCGAATACTTGCTGCAAATACTCCCGTCTAGGGAGCCGTTCTGCAGTAATGTTCGAACATTCCAGGTGGCATATCTTGTTGGCTGAAGGTTTTTCTTATTCGTCTTGGTTGTTTTGTCTCGAGCAGTCCTCACCCGGAGATCAGATTGGGGGACTATTTTATCTCCGGAAAATTTTACTTGAGATGCAATCATTTTTTTGCTGATACGTGGGATGTCTTTAAGACCTTTAATGTGGTATTTTCCCCTTTATTTCCACATCCTAATGCCGATGGGTTATAAAACTATATTAATAGTTAAGCAGTATTCGTGCACAAAACTTAAATTGCCATCTGAGGGTATATTCTTAGTGTAACAGCTCCGTGGGAAGGTTATCTGAAAGGATATAATAATTGGAACAATAATTGCATGCATTGATAATAGACCTAACACATAATACAATTTATAAAAAGCTGATAAATGTATATATAAATGAATTACAAAATTGAGAATTTTTAAATAAAAATCTTACAAATACATTGTTTTGACACCGAAATATATTCAGAATTATCGCATTTAAAAACCTTAATGCTGATTTACTGCGCTCCGTATTGAAATTCATTCATACGTTTCGCGGCAAAAACATCAAAATACGATTTCAACTCTCACACGCGGCGCTCGGGAGAGACATTTTAAATTCAAATATGCTCTCACGTGACACGCCTTCCAGTGGGAAAAAGACGGCGACAGCGAGCGAAGTGGATGCAGATTTTTAAATCAAAGAAATAATCCGCACCTTTGTTTCTTTTCTCCCGAAAAGTTTTGAATCAGCCGCGAGGATGTGGTAATTCATTTAGATCCTCCTTGCATGCGTGCTAATGCTTCAAACTTTACTGAAGCCTTCGCCTTTGCCTCCCACCAAAGGAAAACAATACTCACAAGGATTATAATAAATTGTGTGGGGCACGCGTGGCGCGGGATGTTTTTATTGATAAATGTGAGACGAGCATCCCGGGTCTGAGAGCTTTCTATACGAGACTGATGCAAGGGGATTGTCAGGGGTTTAAGTGGAACGTTTTCACGAGAGACTTTTTTTTATATATTTAAACATTTTAACAAGATTTAATTATTTTTATTATTGAAATTAACTTAATAAAAATTTAATGGATTTAAAAATAATTTCAGCCAGAGTAAATTTACAGTATGTTTTATTTAAAAACTACACACAGCTATTTCCTTTTATATAATTTCCATAAAAAAGTAACATTAAATAACTCCTATATTCTTGAGACGTTCAGGAACGGGTATACTAGAAGTGATTGTTAAATAAGAAGTGTAGAGGGGCCCCGTGGCAGTGCGGGGTCGGGGGCGGGGGAGTGCACATTTGCATAGTCGTCAGCTGCGCTCCTCAGACTTAAAACACACCGTAACTACTCGCAAGATCCTTACCATTCTGAAAGCTCCCTTTATTTTAAATATCTCATGGTTTTAACTATATTTTTACATTAATCTTAGTATCTGGAGCGTCGCGAATAATTTCACCTTAAAATATATTAATTATTTTCCTAGCATAGCATTGATACTTTTAACATCCAATGTATTTGGAACGCGGTGATTATACAACATAGGTAGCGACAACACAGACAAGAATAAGACGGTTCCACAAGCAATCTTTAAGCCCATTGCTTGCCTTTCCGGAAAACTCTGCCTATCACGTTGCCCAGTGATGGCCATATACTCTGAGTTGGGGGCACATATTATGAAGATAATATTTTGCATCTCGATCTTCATTCCTCTCGGTCCTCCGCAACCCTTTTCAGCTCAACATAAGCGCTACAATTCATGTCCTCGAATACTTGCTGCAAATACTCCCGTCTAGGGCGCCCTCTACAGTTTCTACCCTCAACCATCCCCTCCACAATATCGTGAAGGAGACCATCGTGGCGCATGATGTGACCAATCCATCGGGCTCGCCTCTCTGAGATGGTTCTTATTAGTTGCCTATCTTCCTTGATTATTCTGAGAACCTCATTGTTCGTGACGTGGTCTCTCCAGGAAATTCCGAGAATTCTTCTGTACGACCACATCTCAAAGGCCTCTAGTCTTTTTTTATCACTTTCAGATAAGCACCATGTCTCACAGCCGTACATTAAGATGCTCCAAACAAGTGTTTTGGCAAGTTGCTTGCGGAGCCCTAAAGAAATAGTCTTTGACTCAAGAATTTTGGCTTTTTTATTGAAAGCTAGCCTTGCTTGATGTATTTGACTGTTGACTTCTCTTTTTGTTCTGCCGTCCCAGGTGATTGTACTTCCAAGGTATACAAATTCTTTTGCATCTTTTAGGGGTACTCCTACATAAATACAGTAATGACGTCCTAAGAAAAAGTAAGTTTCTTTTTGTGCATATTACTAACTTATTAAAGTGAGTTCCAAATATCTAATCGTTAATTGTAAAAAAATAACAAAATTATTTAAATGAACAATTAATGACACTGTACTTTTACTTTTATATATTTGTAATAATAATAATATAATGAAATGTCGCCGAAGGATTTATTAGGGACGCGGCTGCTTTTAGTACAAAAGAGCATCTCGGGTCTACGAGAACATGGCGACGTGTTAAATTCGTGAACATCCGCCGTTGGTTTTATTGCGGAAGAGGCAAAAGTTTATAAAGTTTTTTGTTTGCTATCCGACTCAGTTTCTTAAAAGTCAAACAAAAATGTAAATTTCTTGAAGATATTATAATATGTACAACGGTTCCACCTTCCGGCGGAGCTGGGAAACTTTGAAATTATATTGTTTACAGCAGTAACAATTAGCTGTGACTGGACTCTACCGGTTAATTCACTCCAAAGTTTCAAATATTTTTAGGCAAAGGACTTATATAATAATTATTTCATTTTTTCTTCTCTGTTTAAAGAAAGATGTATCAAAAGAAATGCTAATAAGTACAAATGGAAAAAGCAAGTACTTCAATAGACTAAGTAAATTCTATAATACGATTTAATTATAAATTGAATAATGAATAATAGTACAATGTAAAATAAATAAGCAGTTATAACTAAGAAGAAAAAATTTGAGCCAGTAATAAGCACGTATTACGGTAATTTATGTAAGAAAAGTCATATCATGGACATATCAGATTGAATCAATGGTCCACATTTTGTTGTCCGTAGACTAATATCTTAGATTATTGTCATCGGGTATCTTCTCCTTTTATTATCTTTTTATATAACTAATAATTCGACCCTAAATAAATATTATACTACATCGTTATATGGAGGTTCCACAGATAAAGAAAGCTCTGAGAGCAGGGGTAATAGTAGTACCAGTGCCTTGTGGTGAGAGGTTGAATTGCCGCACTGTTATGTACGAGTACATGTGAAATGGCTCGATACGACATCTACATAAACATGGTACATAGTGATTAATATTACAACTTATTTCCATGCCACTTCAAGTTATTTTAATGTTTTAAGCAAGAGTCAAACTAGACTACCTGCCTGTTGCTGGCTAAGAGAGCCAATACTGTCAGCAGGCAATTAACTTGGTGTCAATACAAAATTCGATGCATCAATATCAGCTGTTGTTTACTGACACCATTACCAAGGACTTTCAAATAATATTTAGTTGACAGTAACGAACCATTTTTTTTATTCATATCTTAATAGATTCTTTATGTGTCAAGAAAAATAATTTAATTAGCAAACACACTTAGTAGAATACCAGCAAAGGGTTTTGGTTCTCTAATGGATTCAATACCGTAACATTATAATTATTTCTGCTATTCATATAAACGTTGAAATTCCTTTCACAAAAATATTAAAGATATTAATTGAATAATCAAATACAAAATAATACCTGGTCTCCATCACTACGATGCTACAGTGGATGGGTTATGGAAATTTAGTACAATGTAAAGTAAAGTCGCAAAGAAGTCGGAAGTCTCGTAAATAAACAGTCACAGACGATGAAGGAATATTCGCGGAGTATTTTGATTACCTTACATGTGATATTAACTTAGTATTTATGAAATAGAATATAGACACGTAATGGTAATTGCCAAAGACCATTAAACATTTTATGTAATTGCAATTGTGATTATTTTCCCTTAACATTTTCGCTTTTAAGCTGGAATATAGTCTATGACTGCCGTAAATAGTAGCCATACAGTTCTGTGAACTGCTTTGATTGTCTTATTTGATAATCGGTTTTTAAAAAAGATTGAGTCCGACGGTTCTACTGCATATTATAGGCAGTGCAAATAGTTTGCGGTTAGATACTTGAGATTTTGTAAGCCACACACAGACACAAACATTATTTAATAGTTCGAAATAGTTTTAGAGTACTATAATCGATAACGATAATTCATTTCTTTACAACTTCAGGGGATATATAGTTTTGGTAATGAAATTTGTAACGGTATATTACCATCTTACATTTTTCAGCGATACAGTTTTTCACTGCGCACCTGCCGGTGCCTCGCTCTCCCACAAGACGAGACACTCGCATTACCCCCTTCGTCTCTTACGCCGCGGTATTTGTCTGGAAGCCTCGGTGCCTTCATCACCCTTCAATCAGTGATCGCTCTCGAAGGGTGTATAACGCCATGGGTATCGCTGAATGTTTTTAGGTATTTATTGTTCCAATAAAATATAAATTCGAAAAATTATATGTGTATGGATAACAAAATATTTGGTATTATTAATTGGTTTTAAATTCCGAAACTATTATGTATCGGAAAGATAAATAATGTATATAGTTATAAAAAAAATAGTTAACAGACATATAAAAATAAACACGATTCATATAAAACAATGATTATTCATTAGGTTGGAGCAAAAAATAATTAAGCCGCTAATTTAAAACTCTTTTACCTACAAATAAAAATGTTTCCGAAGTCTATTTAAAAAACGAAATTTCAGCTAAATCAAATTACATGCTAACATTCAGCCATTTCCTTTAATTTATCAAATAACTAATGAATTCATAAATAAAAAAGTACTAATTTTATTTGCTAAAATACCATAACATCAAATAAGTAATAAAAATTTGGAATACGTATTGACATTAAAAAAATATAATATATGTAAATTAGAAAAATGTTGAAACTCTGCTTATGAAAATATTTATGGATCGTTTTAATGTAAATATTTGTAACATCACTCATAGTTTCCGTTGAAAATGACATTCACCTTAGAAATCACTTATATTTATATTATAATAAATAAATGACTTGATTTAGTTTAAATTATATTAAGTGTGTTTTTATGCCTTGACAATTGTATACGTGACGAACTGTTATACACGCAAATTCAGGAATAGTTTACATAAATTAAATAGAATTTGAATTTTTCTACTACAGAAAAATTATGCGGTTTGAAAGATTAATTAATAAAGATTTTTTAATTCAAGCAATTTGTTAGATGCTTCTAAAATTCATTGAAAAAAAAAAACTCATATATTTCACCTCGTTTATTTTTCCTTGTAAATATTTAAAAGTAAATAATGCAAGAAATTAGTTTACCATAAAATAAATATAACGTCCCCCCATCATGAAATTGTAATATCATATAATTCGATCAGATGAAAGCTCAAAAGCTCACGTCGTAGTACAAGTATCATGCTCGCCTCGTTTAGGAGTAATCACCGTTCATGCATTTCGACAGCGTGTCGACTGTCGACTGTCGACTCGACATGCATTATCCGCTCACGCTCAGAAGGCTCATTAACATTCACACGTCTAGCACACAAGAGACACCTCCACACACAAATATCTTTACATGAATATATTATAGAATGTGTTCAGTGAAATGACTTCAACTCTTGCAACACATGAGCTTCAGTATCATAAATTCAAGGTCAAGACCCTCTGTATAGTCAATAGTTAGTTCAGAAATATTTTGTTACGATTCGTTATCTAATGAATATTCTCAATTTATATGTAATAATAGTGATACATCAATAGTATATAAACATTATTTTGCAACTAACAAAGTTTTTATATATGTTTGATTTCGAATAATTGAAAATGGCTACTCGACCTGGCTGAAACATGTCGTCAAAAAATATATTGTAGAATAAATTCTAAAAATCTTTTATTTATATCTGATATTAAGGATTTCCACCAAGAAATATCGATCGAAAAAACTCTGAAATAATTGAATAATATATATTAAATTTTTTAAATGATATTCATTAATAAACTTTTTTGCAAACAAGGATACCAATATCCAAATGAATATATCGATCTATTTAATATAATATGTAACTTAGAATATGAAATATATTTTAATAAAATTCCACGTAAGATATATGTAATATATTTTACAAATAATTTACAGAATAAATACAAAATATCATCGAAGTCAATTACTATATAAGGTACTTGAGTTACTCGTAAATAAGCGTTGAATAAATGGTCTCATGGGATGAAATTATGCATTTATTAGAGTGCGGTGTACGATATTTGTTAATAGGCGAGTGTTTATAGCAAACAAGTAAAGCGTTCCTTAGTAAATATTCCCGTCTTGGGTCCCGCCGGGCGTAATGCAAGATGAGGCTGCGGCAGATTACACATGAATTATGGCGGGAGATATCTAATTGTGGGGCATCTAACTGGGCACCACGGGGGAAGAGTCCAATCATTTCAACATTTTGAGTTCATTTTATATAACTAGGAACATTATTTGGATGTGACAAATATCGCGGAATGATGATTTTATAAATCTTAAAGGATAAAGAAGGTCAATAAAAATTATATTCAAGTTTATTCAATTTTTTTACATTGAAAGTATCATAATTTACTGGGATAGTTTTCGCATTTAGTTTTTTTTACTTGTATGTCGTTGTAAATAAATAATTATTACTTGTTATGCCGATTCAAAAATGATATAATATATGTATGTTAATCCAAATATGTAGAAATGATTTTCACATTTCCAATGCCTTTTCTGACTAAATTAAAACAAGAAATCCCGGAAGCCGTCGCTTTTTAAAAAAATCTGAAAAAACAATGTTTGCCTCAATTTTGAAGGATCAATTTAGGTTATAGCCGATAAAGGTTCAAAGATAGTAAAAATCAAATTAAAATTTCATTGATTTAATATACTTGTACTTAAATTTAGCTTATTTTTATTTCACATAATTAGAGAATCGATGACTGAAACAGCTATTGTTAAAAATGGACCTGGACGGTTCTGAAACATGAACGAGTATCCCCGAAAAATAAATGAGAAATAAAATTACATTTTATTAATTTGTTAATTTATAATTGAAATTGAGTTGAAACAAAAAAACACTACTACTCATTATTATATTTGCATGTGTTTCTGTATGAAATATCACAAAATAAAGTAGTTGAAATTTACGCTTTGCTTTTTTTTGATAATATGAATATTTTTATATAAATAATATTTTAATAGTTTTAATATGTACATTTAATGTCTCAAAACAAATGATGAAGTCCCAAACATAGATTTTTGTGAGAAACAAATAAACAATAATTATTCGATTTGATTAATTTAAAGGGCCATGTGATGATAGCCTGATAGGTTTACAATGCTTCATTGGACTATGGGTCTCGGATATAGCTTACGACTGAGTGCTATTCATAATGCAGCGTTCATAGAGTGAAATTAATTTTATATTACGATTTGGCGGGTTTGGCGGCGGGCGGAGATAGCGCCGCGGGGAAGGCTTCCTCGGTCCTTCCACCCCATTTACCCGCAAGATACCGCCCTGGTAGAGTAGCGCCCGGTGTGACCGTAACTATATAATTAATGTGGTGTTCACAATTAAAATAACCGATTTAATGCGTGCACAACGAGACGGGGCGTGGCTGCATAACTCGATAGGTTGCGATGTGTTAACCGGTTCGTAATATAATTAGATTAGATTGACTGTACTCGTATATGTACTTTGGAAATGGTTTTTTTTTATCGTTTTTGACGATTTATTGCGTTTGTAACAGAACAATTCAAACATAAAAGTGTATGGGTTTCTTCTTCTTCGTAGTATCAATCCGGTGGATTGGTTTGCAGCAACAGAATCTTGCATCTCGATCTCCATTCCTCTCGGTCCTCCGCAACCCTTTTCAGCTCAGCATAAGCACTACAATTCATGTCCTCGAATACTTGCTGCAAATACTCCCGTCTAGGGCTTTATAAAGCTAATAATCATATTATTCAGTAACATTATAAAATTGTTATGACTTGACAAAATAGAAGTAAAATAAGTATCAAATGAGTACATGCCATCTAACCAACAAAAAAAGTACATTTTAAGCTCGGTTATCGTAATATCGAAGTAAAGAGGTAATCATAAAATTCGTACCAAAACATGGATGTTTGCCTCATCCCTTAGGACCAAATGGTTAAGGCCTAGGAAGTTACGGGCTAATCATTCGATGTCTTTAAAAAATACTGGTTAAAATACACCCAAATATGCATTTATAATCTAATACCATCTAATATGACATTTCTCTTACCAATGAATAGGAAATTGACACATACGGGATATTCAAACAAATTGCATGGACACCATACCCAGTTTTCAAGTCGATGAGGCAGCGAAAGTGGATGAATGATCATCGCGTCGGGCGAAACAACAGGACATGTTGTACGAAATCCGAGGTTCGAATCTCCGGGTTAATCAGCCATTTTTCTCTCTCCGAATTATCGAGAAATATCCTGTAATGATGTTTGATTTGAATTTAAAGTGTATTACTTTTAGAATATTTGTATTATTATTTCATTACTTTTTTATAGTATGCATTAAAAGTATTAGAAATAATATTATAACCAAAAAAATATTCTTTAAAAAAAGGTTCAATGTTTTGATTGTATATGGGAAAACGTCAAAGGAGTCGTATTTTTAATCGAAACATAAAAATGAAGTCAACGTTAACCGTATAAATGATTTTTATCGTTTTAATAACATAACTGGTTGGATATGCAACATCTAATTAGAAAATGATTAATTTTGGACGACAAATAAAAGTGTATCAAATAAAACGAGGATTTAATTTAAAAATAATGAAATGAGGATAAGTGCTCGGGTCCGGGAGCAAGTCCAGGTCCGCACATTGCCCGCCGCTTGCTGCTATCAGCCGCTCGGTTATTAACATAATAACGCCCCGGCGCATATTACCCGAGCACACACTCAGACGGATAATTAAGAAATATTCGCTTTTAACTACTGGAAAGAAGGGTGGCCACGGCTTAGCAGAATTGAAAAAGGACTCATTCCTTAAAAATAATTAATTTTAAAATTTAAGTCTTAAGTAAACAGGACAAAAAAAAGGAAAAAAGTTTGTATAAGAATGTCGTTTCGGACTGGTGGACGGTCGCCTATCCATTTTTAACTACAGCGTCTACTACATTGAAGTTCGTGATGCCATTTTTTATAAAATAACTGAAATTCTATTTATTTCCTTACCTCCATCAAGACAATACACACCAAACAATTTAAAAGCCCGTTTAACAATATTTTTAATGCATTTATGATGCGGAATTAACTTTTAATCGTGGCTGCTAATAAAAATGTATGGCGGGAACTTGGAGCAACTGCACGACATAAGAATATTCGATGATAAATATCAATATCACTGGTGTTGTGATAAAAAAATGTATAAAATTACTGCTTCTACACCTCTACACCCAATGATCCAATTTCGAATGATTTAAATAATATATACACATGGAAACCCTATTCAAGATCACATAGAAGCCACTTTGTCTCTGAACTCATTTGTTCTTTCTGAGAGGCATTGTGAAATTTAACGCAATGCGAAAACTCACTTTAACGTTTAAATGTTTCAGACGACTGTTATGTTGTCGTTACACATAAATATTAAATTATATGCATAATAGATAGTTTTTACAGATTAATCTCAGTAAATGTAATAATTCTATTATTAATTTAACAAAGATAAACTTTAATGTCGAAAAATTCAGAAATAATAATGTACTGACACTAGAACACCATAAAATGCGGTGTTATTTTATTTTATAATGTTTACGTTTCTCTTCAACATATAATATACTGATGTTGTATCATTATCTTCCCCATTTATTATTATTATAGTTCTAACACCGAATGATTGTATTTTCTGTATTTTATTTATTTAAGAAACTCTTCCTTATAATTGTATTTTTTTTTCATCATAAGGACACTCTCATGATGACCTCCAACGGTAGTTGTAATATTTACATATAAAACAATTTTATGCAAATGGCACACAGTAAAAGCGATGAATTCAAAGTCAAATTATAAAATATGTATTACGCCACGTATCAGGATATGATGCACATCATTCTCGTAGATTATGACTCCTGGAACGGCAGTTAAGTAAAAAATAACGTACAAACGTTTGAATTGTCATTGACAATTCGTTTATGTCCAAAATTTCAGCTTAAAATATCATAAAAGATACCTACGGCTTCAAAATTATTATCTTAAATAAATTAAAAGTATCACTTTAAATTTGGGGTAAATTATAATATTTCACAAAAATATCTCCCTGCAAAGAGATTTTTTGTTCTGATTTTTTTATTAATACGAGTATCAATTCTTCTGATGATATTAAGACAGTCAACTGTAGTCGATATATCGGAGAAAAATGAATAAGAACGCATCATCATCAATATCAAATTGATTTGCATAATATCAACTTTATATGAAATGATTGGAAGTGTATTAATTTTCACATGAATTTGTCTAATAAAAAGTAAAAATAAAATAAATATGAGCGGCTCTGAAGTTAATTGCAATGTTTTATAAATAAAATAATGACTTCAAATGCAACAATATTAATGACAAAATTCAAATAAAAGAACATATACATGACTCGATAGAAAACCTCAACCAGTTGGTACATAATAATGAATTCTCACTTACAAATTACAACATATTAGCTGAATTAAACTACCTACAGTGTATAAATAATATCACGAGAAATATTTGCAACAATATTAATGATAAAATGACGTCACTGCATAAGAAATTGAAATAATGAAATGTACTAAAGATGTATTATTTATTTATATATACTTTAGATTTAATTCTATACATAGTATCTTAAAATTTTAATTATATAATGTTAGTATCATATCAAAATTATGACAATGTATAAATGTGTATATGTAAAATTCTGTATAAATATATAACTGTAAAATAACATAGATGAATCCCACGCCACACACAAGATCTTATCTTTAAGTGGTGTGGTAAGCGAATTTAAAAAAAAAAAGAAAATAAAAATAAAAAAAAAAGATGGAATGTAAATTAGTGTGTAAAAAATGTATCTTATTATATTTGATTAAATAAAAAAAATTAAAAAAAAATCAACCAATGCGTAGAAAAATGCATTTTTCAATTCTGCCATTATGATTTTATTAATTTTCGCTATTTATTATGTGTTAATCATAGTAAACAAAATTAAATTGTTAATAAAATTTAAATCTTCTAAGATATTGAGTATTTTTTAATCCTAAAGTATGTATTAGTAATTGGTGAAGTGCCAATAAGTGGGGACATCATCCTTTTATATATCATATGTATCAAAATAAGTCACGTTTATTAAAAAAATGTGTGAACTGTCTTCTCTTAAATTATTATTATATTACTAATATAATTAGTTTGTTAGTGGTTTTTACAACGGTTTTGAAATTTTCCGTACTTAAAAGGTGTCTACGGCGAGTCTCTTCAGATACGAAAAATGTATCCTGTGAGGGTTTCAAAGTGCATCGCGAGGAGGTAAGATACGAAACAGAGAGCTATAAAAGCGCACTCCTCTTTATTTATCAGTTTAGACTGCGGCGGTACTGCAAGCAATTAAAGATGATTCCAGCGCCTGAGTACTCGCCTGGTAACAGCAGCTATTCTAGACCGACTGGATTATATTATAGACATTACAACATAACGTATTCAAAGATTAGCACAAATGCTAGTTGACGAAATGAATAAAATAATAGACTACTGTAAAACAAAGAGATATTGATTGGAACTAAATAAAAATATGTTTAATTATTGTTGCTTCTGAATTATGAAACTATTTAAATATTTTAATTCTTTCCACACAATCTCCTTCTGTTTTTCTAGAAATGAGTCTTGTTATTACCAGAAACCTGTTCTTGCGATATTGAAGACCATCGTGTAGGTCTGAGTTCGGGCTCCACGCCAAGTTCTATTGCAGTTGAGCAAAGACTTTTTTTGTAGTATCTGTAATATTATGACGTGATATCGGTATTTATGTGGTTGGTGTGAGTGTTTTAATGTGGGATATTGTAAAGGTAATTAATTGTGTTATCTGCACCATTAATACTTTGTTGCAACATTAAGTATCGGCCATTTTGTATTTTATTGCCATGAACATTGAAAAAGCAGTGTACATGGTACGAAATTGATGATTATTTATAATCAAAAATGATAATAAAAAATGATAATTAAAAATAATAATTAAAATTGATTCTAAACGAACATATATTATGGGAATTTATAATCGGAATT
Source organism: Glossosoma conforme (assembly GCA_022606575.1). NCBI lineage: Eukaryota > Metazoa > Arthropoda > Insecta > Trichoptera > Glossosomatidae > Glossosoma > Glossosoma conforme. The sequence goes on along the minus strand of JAGTXR010000041.1, from coordinate 757,662 downwards.
TGCACGTCAAAAAAATATAAATACCTAAAGGAATGCTTAGTTGGTTGCAACTAATAGGTATGGCATTTGTATGACACTATCAGAGGGACTAGACGCTACATGAGGAAAATATATATTAAAGAGTAAATAAAATAAATATAATAATTTTAATATAATATTTGAAATATATTGAAATAAAAGCTTACAAGCTGGAATGTACCCAGATGTTTATAAACAAACAAATGTTACCCCTATTTTTAAATCTGGTGACCCTAACGATATTACAAACTACAGACCAATATCAATAATTTCAAACATAGCAAAAATATTCGAAAAAATAGTAAAAAAAAAGAATAAATGAATTTATTAAAACTAATAAACTAATAAATGAAAACCAATTCGGATTTATGGAAAACCGAAACACACAAGACGCCATTGCTAAACTATCAAATTATATACTAGGTTCACTTGACAATAATCATAAATGTTAAGGTATATTTATAGACTTGAAAAAGGCATTTGACAGCATTTCTCATGCAAAACTAATATCGAAATTAAATCACATTGGAATAAGTAATAGCGCACTGGAATGGATAAAAAGTTATCTTTATCAACGACCACAATAAGTCAAAATTAATAATGTACCGAGTCAAAAAGAAACAAGTGAATTTGGAATACCGCAAGGAACAGTATTGGGACCACTATCATTTATTATCTACGTAAACGATATATTCAAACAGAATCTGAACGGTAAAATAATATCTTATGCTGACGATACAGCAATAATAATTGAGAGCAATAACTGGAATGATACAATAAAACTAGCAAATGATGACATTAACAGTCTTAAACGATGGTTTGACGTTAATCTACTTACATTAAACGCAGAAAAGACATATCTAATCCCATTCTCCATTAACAAAAAAATAACGACAACTCCCATACCTAAATTATTTATTCATTACCCTGGATGTAATAATACCAACTGCGAAAAAACCTGCTCATTGATCAAAGCTACTGATAAAATAAAATACCTGGGTATAATTATTGACAGTAACTTAAAATGGAAACCACACACAGCTGAATTAGTAAAACGTATACGCAAATGCATCTATATATTCATCAGACTAAGAAACATCTTAACTAAAGCAGATCTAAAAATGGTATACTACTCCATTGTCCAATCTCAACTGCAATATGGTATTGTTGGTTGGGGAGGAACATACCTAAATACTACCAACCCCATTAGAACTGTACAAAAACTTATCATCAAAGTGATATTGAAAAGGTCTCCCACCTACCCAACAGAAAGCCTTTACAATAAATTCAAAGTGCCAACGGTAGACACACTATACCAAAAATACACTATTTTCAGACTATTAAAGAAAGTAGAATTGAAAACTGGTACACTTGTCATTCTGCTAGGTATATGTACAACTTATTAATACCGAAATTTAACACACAACATGTAAAAAATGGTCACAAATATAACGGAATAGTTAATTTTAACAATCTTCCTCGGGGAATAAAAGAGATTAGCGATATTAAAATATTGATTGAAAAGGTGAAACAGTACTTTAAAATAATGACGAACAGAACCGACGTCACTGCATAACAAATTGAAATAATGAAATGTACCAAAAATGTATTATTAAATTATATATACATTAAATTTAATTCAACATATAGTTTATTAAATCTTTAATCATATAATGTTAGTTTTATATCAAAATCATGTAAATGTATAAATATGTAATACTCTGTATAATTACATAAAACTGTAAAATAACATAGATGAATCCCACGCCACACACAAGATCTTATCTTTATGTGGTAAAAAAAAAAGATTGGAATGTAAATTAATATGTAAAAATGTATCCTTTTATATTTGATTAAAAAAAAATAAAAAAAATATTTGAAATATATTTGAAATTTAGTAATGGTTTTAAATGTATTATAATAAAGGGAAATTGTAATGGAAAACCGCATATACTTGTAAGGATTTCTTAAAACGGCGCATCTTCAATTTTACACGTTAATTAAATGAAAGGAAACCAAACAATGATGTCTGGTAATACTGCGGGAGGTAGACGGGCGGGGAGGTACAGGGCTCGGTAGTGCCATCTCGAAAGCACAAGCCGCAAGATGAGTGCAATCTCTAATCCACAGCTAAGAACGGATGCATACAATATACGAGTACACGCTCCGTATGCAAAAGAACGTACATTGTATGCAAACAAAAATTTGGTGGTTATATTTTTTATTTTATGGAAAAATATATTTTGAAAACATTTTGAGTATGTGAGTACAATACTTAAATAACACTTAGAGATAAAAAAATACAACGTAGAACCTATATGCTTTCATTGTATAGATGAACAATATACGAGTAAGTTTAGTGGAATCATGCAAAATTTGAAAATAAATGTTATCTTTCATGCTGGTTTAATGTTAAAAGCTTTATGGATATGTAACTGTATAAATGCTGTACAAATATTAACCTTTTTACATGGTAATTTCAAGTTAACCCTAAAATTTCGTATACATATTTGACAATAATAATAATTAATCAATTAATAAATAAATTACAAATATGAAAAATATACACAAAAAGAAATAAATAATATTGTAAGTAAAATTTAAGAACAAAAGCATTCAATAATCAAGTAATTCAACGAAACAATATAAAATTTAAAAAAATTAGCACCTTACGATGAATGAAAAATATGGCGTAAATTCATAAGAGTTTCCCAAATATCCATTGATTGGATATAAATATGTGTTCTATAATATCTACCCCGCTTCACAAGTAGTTATTCACGGGTCTCTAGCACTAGCAGTAGCACTACACCCCGGCTTTAGTGGTTGGCGTCTGGTACTGAGTAAAGCGGAATTATCGTCGCGGTGCACCGGTATCACTGCGCGAGTGTTTTATTATGATTAAGTATCATGAAATGCGCGGCGTTGCGCTGCGGGAGAGCAGAATTAGCTGAAAATGAATTGGGTGACTTCTTTTCACAAACTTAGATTTTAAGAGAGCGAAAAAGGTTTTATCTCTCTAGTGGAATAATGTTATTCAGCGTAATAGCTAAACGCTGTATGTGAGAATGATTCTTACTAAAGAAAACTAAGGAGTATGTATGCTGGTAAAGCCATCACTATTTTACTACAATGTTTCTCAATCGTGACAGAAGGCTTGCAGAGTCTTATGTAGCGGTGAAATTAAGTTAACTACATTGAGATCGAATAAATACTGTACGATTTTGTAAAGTGAATATAAAATGGTGATCAAGAGAAGAGTTCTAAATGTTAATAAATATTTTTTTAATTTTTTTATTTAAGCACATGTAGGATAATACCGACAGATGGTGATAGTAATTCTGAGGTCTCATCTGTGGAATTCTATGATGCCTACCACGGAGCATATGGCTAAGTGCTGCATGTGGAGTGTTGATCCGCCAACGGCATAGACTACAGCCCGAGATTCACGCATCATCCTTATTATTATAGGAATTTACTATGAATGGGTGGTCTTCACGGGACGACTTTCGTCTACCACCAATTTTAATTAATAGGCTGTGATTGTCATTTTACGGGTGAGGGATCAAATTCACACCAACCAGGGCTAGTTTAGAGCTCATAAATCGATTAAACATCCTTATTTTTTTAATCTCCGTCGGGGATCGAACCCACGACCTTTGGCTTGCAAAGCTAACGCTTTGACCATTAAGCTCTACCCGCCGGTAAATTGATTGATAAGAACATTAAATGAGTAACTTTGGAATAAAACAAAAATTCATAAAAATAGTATTTAAAAATTAAAGAATTTATGTGTTAATAATGATCAACGAATATAGACAATGAATTCAATGTAATAGTTTTGAAAATACAAGTACACTGTTCTCGTCGGTACTGTGTTCAAATCGAACCGTGCACTTACCAAGAGGCAGGAATTTGAAAATCTGGGAAAATTATATCGAATAGAATCGGGATTTCTATGGGTAAGGAGCGTTGTAGAGAATACTGCAGAGGTAATGGGTGGCGGAGGGTGGTGGTGGGTGCGGACCTCTCGGGGGTCTTGAGAGGGTATATTATTTATTCTCGCGTAGAAACCGGTAAGGTATTGATATTTTAAAATATTTTTGTACCGCGAGATTAAAACAAAAAGTGAGTGAAGTGAAATAGTATGTATTGTTTGTTTATGATATTTTTTTAATGATGAAACATTTGAAATGTTCAAAGGTAAGCTGAAATATTTATAAAGCGTAAATATATAGTTATACTGCTTGTACGTATAAATATATTAGGTGCGGCGTAACTTAATATTATGTATGTACAACTTATTAAGTATAGGATGTGAAAATAGTTTTTTTTAATAAAATGTAGATGAATTTAATATAAAATTATATATACAACAATTCTTAATTTAGATTGGTTTAATAAAAATAAAAATATAAGTTTATATTTTATAATATAAACTTATAATATAATGTATACATTTTAGTTTCATTAATATGTCACAGAATTAAGTATGTTTTTAATACCAAAAAAGTGTGTAGAAATATTTTTATCTACAAAAACTGTTAATTTATAACTATAGATAAAAACCTTTTCATGTGATCCTGTGCGCCCTCCGTACCCTCCTGTCGGTGTAATATCCGCCCGCCACCGACACGGCTTCAGCCGGCTTTATTGTTATGTGCGGAACAAAATAAAATTAAGCCCATAAATAAAAAAAAGTTTCGTTAAAAATTTACATCTACGGAGCTAGCCTGAAAATTTTCAGGGCTCGTATCGGGCCGCGGTTAACTCAGAAGTTCCCTCCTCTCCTGAGGGTAGTTACGGGCATGAAAAATTTCGACGAAAGATCTGCACATTTTTCGTACATTTATATAGAGAAATTTGGGACATCGACGAAACTGAATTTGAGTTATTTTATCCTAGGATTAAAGTTAAGGAAATTACATGGACTGAGATGCTGGCGGCCTTAGAGATATATAGCTCAATGGGCTTAATAAAGATTTTGTGGAAGAGCAGGGATTGAAGCAAACACCTTTTCACCAATAAATGGTGAAAATAATTATAATTAGTAAATTTTCACATTAAATGACAAATATTGACAACATTATATTAAAAAAAAATATATTTAAAAATAGCATTTTAAAGAAAAGTATTTTAATATCGACTTAATCCGCCTTTGAAGAATAAATAGACCATTTTTTAGAAATTTCGAGCTAATCACTCGATCTTCTTAAAAAATTTAATAAATTTTCAAATATGCTTCTGATATTACAACAACAAATAATATTTCACACAATTCTATGAAACGAGTGTACAAATATAATTATTATTCGGCAAATAAGTGGGTGATTAATATAAACGAAAAAATATATTTTCAAAGTGTTTGCACTGTTCAATTTTATTTATTCATACATCTATTTCACGTTTCGAAGACCGTGAATATTTAATTCAATTAGTCCAATTCGCACCCTCGTTTGCGCTTGGTGTGGTCATTCGCCGCATGCTATCGAGGCCTGATCCTTGCAAGCCCGCAGAGCGGTCAGCGCGCCGCCCGCGGATCGCTTTACACCTCGCCGGCCGGGCAGCGTCTGACCGGTGTTTACCTGGTGGACTACACTGCAGAGGGTGAGGCGAGAGCTTCTGGGACCAGCAAACATGCACCGTACAGCAAACGAGAGGTAGATAAGATTCCTTGTTGCTATTATCGTCTATGCAAAATAAATCTTTTTGAATTTAAAAAAATATAAAATAAACAAAATAAAAAACTAGCGTACACTTATCCGTCTTCATCAATATCAATCTACTGCTAATGACTTGTATTTTTTTACTTGACGAGTTGAATTGTCTGAAACTCTGATTGTTGTACTTTTCGTTCGATTTCACTCAAAATCTGATGAATAAACTTTAGGTTTATATACGAGTATCTTTACAGCTTAGGCAAATTTATTTTAGCCGTTTTCCCGTTGTCCGTTTTATTTTGGATAATGGTGAGCATATTTTCAAAGAGAAAAACATACAATGCGTTATAATTAAAAACTTAATAAGTACCTAATCTATCAAGTTAAGCTTAGAAAAAAATGGTCCAGGCCTCGGGATTATCGGGCTAATCATTCGATTTCCTTAAAAAGTCTAATTAACAAATCACTCAAAATATGCCTCGGAGTCTAAATTATACAGCTGCCCCCTTCTTAAGGACTCAGACTGGATTCTGCTTTGGAGATTGTCGGGAATTATAAATGTTCCCAAGTGTATTTTCAGATGCAGATATGTCCAAGAAGGTAGAATTGACAAGTGTGGTAGTAGTAGCTGACAGAACTACGTGGCTGCAATGATTGTGCAGCTGATTGTGGTGATATATGTTCCAGATATAGAACGTATGCGGAAAGAAGTTATATTATTTAAAATGACTTAATGTGATCGTCATATAAAAAAATATCTTCACATGATAAAATACCAGATATCGTTCCCGCATTTGGTTCCACAACTCAATTACGTGTAGTGTTTTGCTGCAATGTCAAACGGTTCAGGTAAATTCACATTTACTAATAGCGGCTTAACTTGAACCATCGGAGGTGAATTCACGATTGGTTGGTCCCCGCCGGGCGCCTAAACAGGTTACAGCCCGGGCCCAGAGAGCTGGAGCCGCCGCTGAAAGATTCAGGGACTCCCACACACACTTAATTGACAAACAAATAGTTCACGGGGGATTTAAAGCCGTGCAGGATTGCAGGTAATGCTGTAATGGCTCTAATTGAGATTTAATTTGATTTTAAGTCACGTGGATTGATATTACAATGCTAAAATGAAATAACGTATTTGTTTATTCTTTTTAAAAGAAAAATAACGTGTTTTTAATTTTAATATAAAAAAAAACACTTAATATTATCTACATACTATAGAATATTCTAGACAATGTACACATCTTTTCAACAAATCAAATCGATTTCGGTTTCTAAAAATGAACATAATCACATAACACCGCGTTATATATTTTAGATTATGGTGACAATATTATTTTACTAGGGAGCGATTACTGTTGGGTAACAAACTACATCAGAATTTAAAGAGCAGTTACCACTTCATCTCTATTAACCGAATCTTCAAGTGAATAATACATTTCATAAAATTATAGTATGGTGAACTGACCGTTGACTTGGATATGAATATGGCATATAAATTGAGTTATTCGATAAAGCATTGTGGTAATTATGTACTATTATATATAAAGAATTAACGATTATTGTATGGTATTATCGATATTTTAAAATTTATTAGTATCGTTATTCAATATCATAATTTAAATTATTCAAAATAAAAATGAAGAAAATGTCACAAGACTGTAACAAAAGATAGATAATCGTATAAGAAAGGGATACACTCCGTGTGTACATTTTCATAAAAGACGATCTACTGCAGCTGAATGTTCACCGGTAATCCCCCGTAAGCTCATATCATAGCCAGGGGCAAGCATCTAACATAAGGTTTTTTATGTGGGTACTTACCGAACCTTACCCTTCCGGGTTCTGTGACGCCGACACAAAAGAAAGGGAAAGCGCTCGACACCTCGTTACACGAACGATTTACCGAAAACGGAAAAAGGGCAACCTTTCAAATACCTTTTGCAGGTATCGTGGTTGAAAAGTTAAAAGACATGAATTCAATGAGGTAAAATAGTTCTTAGCAAATAACGTCAATGTTCACCTATTAAATCTATCTTCAAAATATTAAAAATCAACTTTAAAAAATCTCAAATTAATAAAATAAAATAAATAAATAAGTATTATTTTGAAAACCACGCGCTTTTATACATTAATTATCATATTGTTTTTATGTATTATTATAAAAACAGTGTTATTGTCTGCATTATTTATTTTCATTTTCATCATCTAATACTCTTCTATCAATGAATTCAATACGAAAACAGTGATTCCAGCATGAAACAATTGCCATTCTGAAATGCAGCAAAAATAATACATGCAGTGTAAGCTTAGTTGGCGTTTCCCTTATAGGCCATGCCCCTGACGTCTGTATCCTCGGCCCGGCGCTACAGGTGGCGAATAACATTTTTCAGCGTCACGCCCGCCCTCTAGCTTGCTAACCGCCCATCGCCCGCCGCCCACCGCCCACCACTACGTGTTAACACGCTGTGGGCGCGCCCACTCATACGTTATGCTGGGCCGCCTGGACGATATCTGATTCAAAGCGTTAGGCTCATGGAGTAGTTAACACTGTGGCGTTTGAACTGACCCATGTAAATAATGAATGTAAATAATTATCTCACAGATTTAGTAATTTACATATTATTTGTAATACAATAGGTTAAGCATTTTTGAAAGATTGTTCTCTATCTTTTTTATGATTTAACTGTGAATTTAGGATACAATATGAGAAGGATTTTTTTCTTTTGCCTTTTTGCATTAGTAGACGCGTCATATATTATAGTAAGTACGTTCATTTTTTTGACAGGTTTTAATATACTATTAAACACCTAGTTCCAAGTTTGCATCCCGAAGTTTCTTTAAATAATCTATATATATATATATATTTAAAGCTTAAACGGATTTTACCTTATAAATTATTACAATCCCAAGTCAAGAGAATTAATATTACTTTATTATTATAATGAATCACAGAAAAAAACAGTCCATTTGAAATTCGCTCAATAACTTCAATAAAATATACACTCACATTAACCATTGCGCCACTGCACCTCCGAGTCAAATTGAGAAATTAACACGTATTATATTCAATGTCAGTTTTTATTGATTAATTTACAAAAGAAAGATTATGCATTATGATATTTACTGTGGATCTGTGTAAATGTATACATATTTGAGTATGTCTATAAATAATCTTTTTTTCAAGTAAAAATTCAACGAGTAAAATATTCTCACCATAATTTGCACCCTTGAAATAAAAAAGCACATAAGTATAAGCTTGAATAAAAGAATAATGTTACGCCCGGTGAAAATTAAATATGTATAAGAGCTCGGCCGTGTGACGGTTTAGGCGCAATAATTGCTCGGTTGATAAATTGTGTTGAAAATGGTTATGTTACGTCGGCAAAACAATTTGGTGTCGTTTGCCAGCGAGTGATACGGTCTTGTTTATGATACGGAGGGAGGCATATTTGCATGTAGGCGAGCGATAAATACTGGGCGGTGAAAACACACCACAGAAAACTTGCATAACGATGGCCGGTGCAATGGGAGAGTAAATGGTGCATAGTAAATTGTGATATGATAGATGTTTTTTGAAAATATAATGAGTCGTTTGATCTGAAATAGTTTGTCTTTCTCTCAACATATTGCACAAACGAGGAAAAAAACTCTTTGAATTAACTCTCATGAGTGAGTTTATTTTTATACTCGATGAAAATATTATATATATTAGAAAAAGAGGAAAAAAATGCAACAAGTATTTAGTTTAGAAAAATATACCTACACATTAAAATAAATGAATCTAAAAGTACGCATATGATGTCTCCCTCGTTTTCTTATCCTGTGTAAGTGACAGCAGACTGTTCCAGGAAACTCAATAAAGAAGAAGAAGACCGCCAACACATCGCGGAAATCATATTTACTAATCTTCCCTCTGAGCCGCGTTTTTTCTATTCTCTGCGGGAAGACAGGGTGGAGATTCCTGCGGACGAATAAAGCTCAGATTGCCTCGTTTCAGGGAAGTGGAAGAGATGAATCTTTATTTAGAAGTTCTAACAGTACTTTTTCTTGATAACCATCAAAAGAATTAATGTTATTTATAAGTAATATAAAATTAACTTATTTCTTAGAGTAATATCCAAAATACATTGAGGTTTAATAATTTTCATCATAATACAGGTATAAAAATTCAATTAAGTCAGCAATACCTATATATTTATTACCATATTTACCAAAATTAGACGCCACTCAGTTCTCTCGGTTGCCATTAATATTAACTATATATATATGTATATATAACACCTAGATCACTCGGTCCTAAAGAATAGCTACGAACATACTTCATTTATCGTATGTTATATAAGTATAAGTATTTAATTTAAGAGTAAAAAAAAGTAATTTTAAGAAAGAAAAGATTTTTAAAATGATTAAATTTGATTTAAAAATATATATTAGACATATGATTTTGAAAATATTAAATAATTGTGAATAATTTATAAAATGTTGGATAGTTACATTAAATATCCCTGAGTTGGATCTTCACCACAAGGAATGAAAACAATCGTTTCCTTGGCCTCCGGAGGGGAGTTTTTCTGTTTTTGCTCCCGTTATTAAATTTCCGCGTGTTTTTAACACACAGCCGTATCATTAGATTGCGGGTTTCTTTCCAAAAGAGATTGGGCACAGCCTCTGAGACGGTGTAGGGAGATGAGGAATATTCGAGGAAATGAGATTTTTTGGAATAAATTTAATCTAATCTTCAATTTCTTGTATTTTATTGAATACGAGAAGCAGGATGCATTTTATTAAAAAATAATAAATAAAGTACGCTACATAACAATATGTAGTATTACATTTACTTTCAAATAACTAAGTGTGCAGATATTTAGGTTCAACACTGTAATCACAATTTTATAAAAACATTAGAAAGTTTTATATTTGACCTAAATATTCATTATAAGGTACATTATGAATATTAGAGATACCATGTTCTATAATGACTTATTGACTTTTAACTGCCAGAAGAAATGTACAGTGAACGGTGGTCCCATTTACTGGAAGTTGTTCAATTCAATTTTTTTAATTGAAAGAAAAAATAATTAAATAGTATCGATAAAAATGTTTTCAAATCATATCTTTTGTCGCAAAACCTTACATATAAAAAGTAAAAAAAAAATACATTTTATTTCCCGGGCATAGCATTAAAGGGCGTCTGCTTTGGGTGGGAGTGATAAAAAGTATACTGTTAGAAATTACGTATTTTTTCCACTCCCCTGCAATTACGACATTCGAGAATAAATATTGTATGAGCCACATTACGGACGAAGGCGGAGGCAGTATTTTTACTTTTAAACTGTAACATTTGTACCTGAACGTCTCGTTTGTATGATTGGCTGTTTGTTACTCTGACACAAGGGGAGCCTCACTCTGGGTGTACGGCCACCTCTACCTATAGGTAACATTAAGTCACTATGTTCTACAACACTTCTTGTCCTAACATGACGGATATTTTTGTGTCAGCCATTAATAATTCTCATTAAATAATAACCATTCATTTATAAAACTTGTAGGAGAAAAGGAAATATCCGATTATGTGGTAAATTATCTTTTTTTCACATAATTTACCTGGAATTACAACTTCAAAACATTTTTTTATTTACGAATTGAAATTATAAATATATCACGAATAGCGAAAATAAAAAAGGCAAATAATATTTAGTTATTAAGCACCTATGATACTGTTGTAATTGTAAATCAAGTATGTAGCATTAACCTTTCCGGGAGTATGGTCGCATATGCGCGACCGCGCGATTTTTCTTTAAAGGAGTATGGACGCACGTATGCGTCAGTGCATTCGTGTGGAAGACTGGTGTGTTAATGCTTCAATTATGAATTATAATGCCTTCTGTGGACAATATAGAGTATTATTTTACGATTTCAAAACAGAATCCATATTTAAAAACCGCGAAAATCTACTTTATCAAATGTCACGTGATATTTACATGACCTCACACCATCAAGAGAGCACATGTCATATAAAGCAAACTTGAGATTTTGGCGCGCGCGATTTTTCAACTTTTTTGCGATATTGTGAAGTTTTACTGTTTTTTATCGTGTTTTAGTGTGATTTTGTTGTTTTTTATTGTGTTTTTACAAAATTCTCGCAAGGTTGATTGGTTTATTAATGTTTTACGTAGTTAAATATGAATTACAGTTTTATAGTGTTTTATCATCCTTTTCTTGCAATTTATATAAGTTTTACAGTGTCATACTATATTTTAACGTGATTTGAAGTTTTTTATTGTATCGCTTTCTGTACTTAGTTTTTAATTTTTAGTGCCGTGATTTTTTTTTTCGATTTATATTGCTAAAATGGAAAGAGACTTAGGAATTGAGGACATATTAATGAATAGTGACAATGATGAAGAAAACATCGAAGATATTGATGATATATCAATGGAGTTTAATGATTCTTCTTCTGATGATGATGAGGAACCAGATATTCAATCTAGTGCAAAACGTAAGCGAGAAGAATCAAGAATGTGGAACAACTCTAAATTTATGTTTTTATACCTGTATTTTATTTATTTTTTATAGCTGCTAAAATAGTGAAAAGTGGAGTGTTTTTAGTGTGTATCGATGGTTTGCGATTCCTGAAATCTGCAATCGAATTTTTGATAATAAAACTTTAAAAACGTGAGTATTATTTTTTTTACTATTTTTTATCTTCTTTCATATTCTTGTACCATGATTTGATAAAAAAAAATGTTTGTATTTTCCATGTCAAAAAAACTCACTCCCCATAGCTTTGACCATATAAATTATTATACTCCCGGAAAGGTTAATGTATTTATTGGCGTTATATTTTGAAAGATACAATTTTAATAAAATGAATGATAAATGTTAGCATTATGGAGAAATTGTGTGGGAAAATGAATGTGTTCATTTAAACGACTAAGACATCTATGGAACACAATTTTTATTATGAACGCCTTCAAAATTATTTGAATATATGATTTGTGTTACGAAAGTTCGTAAAATACACATTAATAATTAGAATGTGTTTATGAGACATTTTTTTTGTTGATAGTGCAAGTATACACAAATAACTGTAATTTAATTTTTATGTCCTCTGAATTTGAAGAAATATATATTTTATGGATTTTTTAAATTTTTATTAGAATATTATTTTATTATTTCAATATTCTAATCTACTTTTATAGATCATTTTACTATATTATAATATAATTAATAATTAGTCTATAGATATATACATTCAGTCTATAGTTTGGTTCGAGACCCGAATGGTACTTACTAAAATAAATAGACTGTCGGAAAGTAATAATATTAAGCTTGTGAATAAATGAAGACTGATTGAATAATAAAAAATAAAAATATACATACTTTGAATATATACTGTAGCGACATCTATCATACGATGATAACAAAGACATGAATACTAGTTTCAACGTGAGTCGGTCCAGGCACAGTAATAGCCCAGTCGGCTGAGCGGTATGAATACCTGGGCATAGTTGGTTTCCAAGGTCCGCGGTTCGCATCCCGCTTCTGCCGTTATTTTTGTGTTTGGATTGACGCGTTGAAAAAAGAATTATATGTATAGTAATTATTAAAAATATATATTTATTTTAATGTAAAGCACAATATTTATTAATATTATTTTTAAAAGGTTAAGGATTGAGTTTTTTTTATTCAATTTCATATTTTTTAATCAACATTGTGTATTAAAGAGACAATAAATATAAATCAAAAGTAACTTTACCTTGGCTCGGAGGTGACGGAAGTCTATGTCGAACAGTAGCCTGAAACAAAATGATGAAATAACATTTAATATTACATTTTATAAAAAAAATTGGGCGTTGAAATACTAGCAATGAAAATTTTGCAAAATTAAGGTTTTAATTGCTCCCTCAAAAAGGTAAGTGAATTGCTGTGAGAAGTAGGCAGGTATATATTTAATACACTAAGAGGTTTAGTTTTGCAAGTACATATGGAGTACAAGTATGGTTGTTTTATCCAGTTCAATTATTTTAAAAAATAACAAATTAGTCAATCGTAAAATTAATAAATTAAGTCGGTTTATCGATTGATGTTTGTAATTGCTGTAGTTCGACTTTTTTGACGAAGGCTGGATAATACAACGATTGACTATTATCAACAAGTTATATAAACATGATACAAAACAGGATGTTTTATAATCGTATCTTTTACTTAAAACTCGTGATTATAATAACAGTAGTCAGTAGTCAACACTGAGTATACAGAACTAAGCAGTGCAGCGTTATCATTCAGAAGGCGCTCCGGACCGCCATTATTACTTTGATTCTGTTTGGCGCCTTCTCTTTGTGACACTAAACTTTACGATCTCTCTCTGTTTAGAGAGCTTTAACTGTCGGTTTTGATTTTGAGATAAAAATCCGAAAACTGCAAAGTATTTATTTATAGTTGATAAAACATGATCAGCAATCAGCAAGGACAATCATTGAATTTTATTTGTGAAAACGAAATGAATATTATGATACGTCAATTATACTGCATTTATTGATGAGATTGTTTTTACTTTCATTTATTGCAATTGATAAAAGTATTGATATTTATTTTTATTACAAAATATATATTTTAAGCTGTGGAAGAATACAAAATACATTTTTAAATTACGTATAATGCTCATTAGGGCACATAATAAGAACCATCTCAGACAGGCGAGCAGGATGGATTGGTCAGATCATGCGCCACAATGGTCTTCTTCACGATATTGTGGAAGGGATGGTTGAGGGTAGAAACTGTAGAGGGCGCCCTAGACGGGAGTATTTGCAGCAAGTATTCGAGGACATGAATTGTAGCGCTTATGCTGAGCTGAAAAGGGTTGCGGAGGACCGAGAGGAATGGAGATCGAGATGCAAGATTCTGTTGCTGCAAACCAATCCACCGGATTGATACTACTACGAAGAAGATATAGTCATTTTATATATCAGCGTGTAAGCACTCAGCTAGATGTACTACACATAAAGTAGGTATATGAGGATATGGCGTTTGACAATAAACCATTGCAGAATAGTTTGGTGTTGTAAATTACCACATAGACTCAAAGGTATGTTATACATACTGTGAGTCTATTTCGTAATGATCGATGTTGTATAGATTTATAAAGAATAGTCAATTATAATTTACTATATCTGAGACATCAAGTGATTAGATACAAAGATGACTATGTCTTCTTTGTAGTATCAATCCGGTGGATTGGTTTGCAGCAACAGAATCTTGAATCTTAACTATATGTAGAAACCAATGTAAATAAATTTGTAAAAATAAATAATTTTTCTTATATATATATATAAATAGCTTCCCATATCCGTTGAATATCAGGAACACATGGTCACCACAAATGTCTACCACTTAGTTCTGTCAGTGACAACTGTATTATTTATTATACTCGTTATATTATAATATTTGATAATATTATAATATAACCGTGTGTACAGTGTTCTTTTTTTAAATAAGTATAAAACAAAAAAGTTTTTAAAATTAAAAACCAAATCAATAACAGAAATCTTCTTTTTTTAACTTTGAGATATTTCACCTGCGTATTTGCGACTACTGAAGTGACGATGCCGACTGAATACCCAGTGCATTTTCTTAGACATTTACTTAGTACCCAGGTCTTGGTCCGCGGCCGGTGGGGTCCTTTGATGAAAGTTGTGCTAAAACAGGCCACTTGATCCCCTTTATTGTTCTCGCGGGCAGTGCGCGTGCCGCGCCTGCAGATGGCGCTCTCCCTCGCATCTCTCAACAGCCACTGTCAACTTTTTGTTTCATCACGCACCGACAGAGAATTGGATCTTGTTTGAAGAATTGATTAGTTGATGGTCCACATTTGATTTATATATATATATATATATATATATATATATATATGCTCTATGAGTTACGATACAGCGTTGAAATCTTTAGAGAAGAAGAACCGAAGTATTTGTGGCCCGAAGAATTTGTGGCCCGAATAATTATAATCATACTCGTACATGAATATATTTATTTTACCGAGATAAAAAGTTTATATTTTAAAATATAGGATAACATGACAACGCGGCCATACGACAATATAAGAAATGGTGTTTTCATTAATATAATATGAATAAATAAAATCAATAACATAACAATTGAGACCATTCGGTGGATTACAGGACAATCAGTTGGATTCAATGAAAATGTCTCATTTTATTGGATCTTGATTTTTTCCTGGCTTAATAAATAATATCCGCTTCGAGTGAGGCCACCGAAGAGGACTCCTCGGAAGATACTATCGAAGGAGCCCCTGCTGTTTTGAGTAAGGCTCCCAAGGACTCCCGTTCTCAGCCGGGACGAATCATCGTTCGAGGAACTGGAGGACCTGAGTGCTTTCTCCGTGGATGTCCTCTCCCTCCCCCGAGCAATCTTTCCGGAGAAGTTCAACGTTCTAAGTTGAGTCGCGCCTCTTCACATGGGGAAAGGCAACAATATTCAGCACGTCTGATGATCCGTGGTTCTGCAGCTCCTTCAAAAAACGTTACTGGAGTGAAGATGGCGTATCTTCACGCCAAGGGCCTTCACCCAGATACATCGGCTGAGGACTTGCAGAGCTTCTTGGCAGCGACCGCTGCATTCAATCCTTCTTGGATGACCATCAGGAGGATTGTCAGCAGGCGGACGCTGTCAACTTCTTTCAAAGTCGGGGTCATCGCGACTTCGCTGGAGTCACTCATGGAGCCTCAAGTGTGGCCTGAAAGGACCATCGTTCAACCCTGGATACGCATAAGACGAAAGAATCGCAGTGAACAGTGGTTGAAACCAACTTGAGTGAAGATATTGACATATTTAGTGTTATATTGCTTTAAATTCAGTACTGGTGTTTATGGAGGCGAAATGTTACACGTTTTATTTTGTGACAATAATGCCTTGTTATTTGTGAGTCAATCATGATATACTTATGACAGGGTTTTTGTTGTTACAAGTCAAACTATTTATCTTGAGTCTCCTGACGCTAGTTCTGAGTGTGAGGTCAGTGATACTAAATGTGTCAATAAATTTACATCACCACATTGGTTATGTTACCTAATGTATTTTTATTTTATATTATATTATTGTATTTATATTATTGTACTTCAGAAATGCATTGAATTGATAAAATTTGTAATGTTTCTGCAAGGAAAAAATAAATAAAATTGAAATTGAAATATAGAGAGCATACATGGCAATGAAAATAAATCATTGTGACTCAAATATGAACGCTCTCTAGTAAAATATCTTCAAATATACATATTTAAGATAGACTGTATTTAAATTTTATTAAAAAAAAAATACATAGCGGTCAAGTAAGCATTGAAGAAAAAATATAGCGTAACAAATATTAGTAAAAATATAAATGGTGACAATATGTTTTGAGATGCAAGAAGCAGTATTTACCAGAACTTCTGATTTCTCAAAGTCAAAAGCGTTCTTTAAAGTCTAAGTTATTTGCTTCAATTCACGAATCATCTTTCCCCGTACATTCAGCCGCTTCAAACTTACGTAACGCTACTCTCTGTGCTGGCCGGAGCCCCGTAGTTCCCTTTTAATTAAAACCAGAGTCTTTTACGCTGGGCTTAATTAAAAGGGTACAATATGCACTGCGACTCATCAGGTCAAAATTAATGTAATTGAAATAACCAAAATTACTTCAAAAATATTGTTATTAATTTTGATAGAAATATTAAATATAAATAGTATACGTCACATTTCAGAAGTCAATTTCCGAAAAAAAAGTCTTTCTTTCTTTGAATCGATGTCATATTGACGTGGAAAAGAAAAAACTCCGTGGATTTTCGTCTTATAGGCTTCTACTGGACACGAAATTTTTAAAGAGTTCCTCAAAATATTTGGCCTCTCTTCTTATGAAACCTGTCCATGTAATCCTGGCATAAAGTAAGCCGTAACAATTTTTCTGATAGAGTGCATCATTCATGACAGCAGAAACGCATCCTGTGTTTTCTTCCTTTAGACTTTAGAGTCTCTGCAATTTCCTGAACTGGTTTCTGACGGTCTATTGTTGTTAAATTACATTAAGGATATCGTCGGAATTGCGCGCGGATTAACAAGGCCGCCATGGAATACACTTTTTCTTCGAATGCTATAAACTTGTGTGTAATTTGCAATTACAAGTACCATACGCAACAATTTTTTGTGTTAAAAAAAGAATAATAGAAATAAGGATGTACATATCTTTTCTATTAAACAATTGCGAAGAAAAATATTAAGTAACAATTAAGAAATATATAATGATCCTTGCTGAATGCTTGTCGAATCATTAAATAATGTTATAATTTTTCATTCATGACAACCACTTTCATTTAAAAATATACATCATCATGTGTTTGAGTCTTAGGGAAAGAAAAAATTAAAATAGAGCATCTAAAAATAATCAATAAAATTAAGTGTCTAAAAATACATTTAAAGAGATGAAGTGATCCATTTTATTTTTATGAATATTTTATATTTGGTGAATAGGTAAAATATACAATTGACTTCATGAAAGATGTTTCAGAGCGCTGAAAAGTTTGAGGGGCGCTTTTAAGGCTGTTCTACGAGGCGATTCGCTTTAATTTCACTTAATTTGTATGAAGATTTAAATGAAATTAAAGAAATCTCAAAGCTGCAAAGCCCATCTCGATAATGTGTCGCGCCAGGGGGCGCCCATTACGCCAAGTTGGCTGGAGGGACGCGGAGCGCCGCATTAACGCCAGCCTAATTGCAAAATAGCAAAACAGGCAAAGGAAATCTAGCTAATGGGCCTAAAAACATGTTTACGTCAGAGGATAAGAATATAAGGTCATTCATTTAATGATATATTCCTTCGCTAATTTTACGAAATCGTAACATAATAATTCATCTAAAAAAACAAGATTATCATAAATACAATAAGTGAAATAATATCATTATATTTAGACATAATGTCAACCGTTTAATAATCCTTAGAAATAGTGTCATGGATTTGAAAGTAATATAAAGATGCAATAATTAATATTTAATAAATCTCGTTGTTATCATAATTTCGATAAAACATGCATGAAGATATAAAAAACAATGATTAAGAATTTTGCAATTTGTTTTTGGAGCGTAAGTCCTAATGCTGAACTTGACCTTAACGTACATCTAAACGTTAATTATATATTGTATATCCTAGAGCATTCACATTATAACCAAATATTCATATCCACTTACGTTAACATGAATAATTAGTTATCGCTAATTACAGATATATCAATTTTGGCATTATTAAGGATTAACTGACTGGTCACTTTAGGCTGGCTCCTAAGAATCACTTAATGCATAAGACATATGTAAGTGATGGATTTTTGGGAAAAAACATGTCAGCACAAATATTTTTAAATTTGCAGATTGGCTATTTTACATATTCTTCTGACTTGATATATTCTTACTTAATACTGCCGTAATGAAGAATTTCAGGTATTCACTGGGAAGATACCACCCAATTGATACCGTTATACGCGATCTTTATTGGACGTATACTACATATTCATTCGGCACTTGTGCATCTTGATTACAGTGCCAGCTTATGGATGAGTGTTGATACACGCATTACTATTAATATTACCAATATCATGCATTAGAGTGACTGAGATACCAAATTAGCATTTAATCGAATATTAAAAGCGAATCACCTCTGCAAAGTTTACACCGCGCATCCGACGAATAATTATATTATACAGTGGAACTTTTCTAAAAAAAAACCTTGCGATTTGGGGATATTTAATACGATAGAATGATAGGTAGATAGATAATCAATATGAATAGATGTTAATTTACCGATTTTTTAAGTTATCCTAAATATTATGCTGACCTTTCTCTTAGCATTGAGTTTTGAAGATTTATAAACTTTAGGAAATAATGTTCTCTTGTATTGAAGCTATTATAGCTGGTACGGCAATTAATTCTTCCACATACGAAATTCCGCTTTAATTTACTATCCATAAAAGCCATCCAACGACTAAAATTTTTACAAATATGGAATATTTATAGAAGTTGGAAAACAAGTAATTGTTTTTTTCCATCACTCAATTAATAATGTATTAATGAGCAGAATAAATAAATTAAAGCCATTTGTCTAATTTACCTATGTAATAAATATTTTATCCGTTTCAAGGTAAAATCAAGTGAATTAAGAAAATATGATTCTGCTGATATAGTTGCTGATTAATGTTTCCGTATCAACTGAATTTAAAAATATGTTATCAAATAAAAAAATGACCCCGAACTAAGTGTCATGCTGTGATAGATTCTAATCCCCTAAAAAGTTTTTAGATCTTCTTGAGCCTGTTAATGGTATGGCCAATGAGATGAGAGATCTAGTGGAAAAATGCCGCCTCGCGTACCGTTATATACCAGCGTTTTAATTACACTAATGGCGCAACCGAATGTTAATTACAATTGAAAATCTCGCTTGGCCCTCGCGGGCTCAAGATTCAGGCCGTTGAGCCGAGAGGACGGGAATATCTACTGCTCTAAAGAACGTCTACTGAGTGCATGTTAACTATAGTGAATATCATCTCAGCCGGCAAAATAAGCCACTGTACCTTTTTACTGTAGACCGAAAACCTAATTCAGTCAATTTGTTGTGGTTTGAATGCATAGTACATTTTAAAACAAATAATGCGAAACAATTATCAGTATGAACTCCTATAGACTGAAATCTGATTACTTATGAAATTTAAAATTTCTTTTCTGCTTATTCATAATTAAATGTGAACTATGAAGTTGGTTTCTTGTTGAAAAAAATAATTTTTCACCGGGGCAACATAATTATCAATTCTTACATATAAAATTTACAATAAATATTTTAAACAATGCCTATTATTATCCAAAAGAGATAAATTCACACCGAAACCATAAATAAATTACAACCGGAAGAAGATATTTGCTTGAATTATGAAATTTTTGCCATCTATCTAATCAGACTACCCTTTTTGTCGGATATTTCATAATTTGTGATGAACATCACGGTACCGATAACATTTTACAAATCTTCTCCGTTTTATAGCTGATCAGATGGATATGGTAGTCTAAAATTATCTAGGCTCGGTCTAGACTCTAGAACCACTGAAATAAGTTTGGAAAAGTCACTTGAGGTTATCAATACCGATAACTTACAGTAATAAATACATATAATATGAGAGTTTACATGTTCACATTTTTTTTTCAATATCTACATTTATTTGGAACATATGATAGTTTATAACCTTTCATGATCTTCGATAGGTTTTAAACCATCTCTGACCTAAATTTTCGCCGATGTGAAGTTTATAAATGTACTGTTTCCGAAAATCCTTTAAAACGAAAATCAGGACGCTTCAAGAGAAGATAGCTTATGAATTCGAAACTTATTTTTGTCAAATATATTCTCAAAAATAATGGGTGATTAATCCGGATCTACTGGATCAATTGGTCTGAAAGAGAAGCTAAGTGGCCAATATTTTTCTATTACGAAAAGTAAAATATAATTCGTGAAAATAATGAACTAACGATTCCAAGCAGCAGACGACAATTCAAATTGACTGCTTATTAATTACGCAGACAAACGACAACCAGACGACAAAAAAACTAATCAGAATAAAGAAAGCGACTTTTTACCGAAGCGGGGAACGTCACGGTGCAACGGATAAAAGGCATTCTTCACTTTGTGTGGAAAAAATAACAATGCGGAGATGGATGCAAAAAATAAATAGAACGCTGGAAGGAAATGTCTCGCGTACAACCGAAAAAGACATTCATCCAGGCGGCGTGTTTCTATTTCCATTTATCAAAGAAAAATATTGTCAAACAGATTTGAGCCGGAGCTAATATTGAATGGCGGTGTTTACCGAGCGCGGCTTGGAAGCGTTCAAATAAAAAAATGGAAATTGTAAGCAGAAGCTTGGGGCGGCGCAGGAAGGGGGCGCCTGTCCCGCTGGCCTGCGGATGTGGAGACATGAGCTTTTAAAATGTTTTTGCGTCGTTTGAATGTGGAAAATTTTAGAGCTTATTGCTATTGATGAATGGGCCTTTTTAAATAAGTTAAATTGCATTATTTTTGGCGGAGGTTGATAATGATTTTTTAAAATAAAATTACAATAAATACCATTGTTGTTAATTGTGATGACCGCGAACAGCCAAACTATTAAAAGTAAGAAAGTGAAATCTAATCTAAACTATTTAAATCAATATGAATTTTTGATCTCGCCAGGTGTAGTCTTGTATTAAAATTTATATTTAAAAACATTATTATGAGCAAGAATATATTTTTATGTGACTTCAATTGAAAAAACTAATTACCATTTACAAATATATTTTATGAAATGTAGGACATAAGTCAACTCAAGTATATCTGAAAAATAGATATATAAAATACATTCGGAAATCCCAATAAAAAACTATAATATACATTTACATATCCGAGTTGTGATGAACACGAAAAAACGCTTTATCAATATAGGAGTAGGTGAATGCGCAAATTATGCGTTAGTAGAAAAATTAAAAATATCTGCTCTGCACTCCCGTGGAATTCCCTTGCAAAATGCTGCGTCTCCGCCTCTTTACTGCCCGTCCTTTGATCGTGCCGCTCGGAAAAATGCTCATATCCATCACAATCCTCACAAAGGGGCAGATTAGCTAAGCGCGGGCGGCGGGCGGCGGCGGGCGGCGCTTCCGCATCCTGTTCCGGGCCGCAGATGCCAGATAGGCTCCCTACAGCCCACTAGACTCCTGCACTAGAACAGCTCCGGACCATCTGCTAAAATATGACTCATTATTTATTTAAGCGTTAGTGCGAAAATTGTGTATAAATGAATTTTACCTGATACAGTATTAATATGATAATTTTACATGCGTTATGTGATTTACTTTGTACAAATAGTGGTGTGTATTCGTCAAGACAGGTGATGTTTTATATATTTTGTATAATATGCTTTCAATTACTTTTAGCTAATCAGATGAAATCGAAGAGTGGTAAAACTAAGTTGCGTCATAGAAAATATTGCTGCGACTTTGTCGCGTGATATTTATTTTAATTCGCGTGATGCAAAAAGTTTTCCTTGTTGATGGGCGCAAATCGTATAAATTTATAAAGCAACAAAATACTCGTCGATAACATAATAGAAAAAAGGTTTTTTAGAAATTATGATTAGAGATTTAAATTTTTGTAGAATGTTTTGGGAAATTATCAAATAAAACTACAAGTATACTTTAGATTTAATTCTATATATAGTGTCTTAAATTTTTATTTATACAATGTTAGTATTATATCAAAATCATGTAAATGTATAAACATATAGATGAATCCCACGCCACACACAAGATCTTATCTTTAAGTGGTGTGGTAAGCGAATCTAAAAAAAAAGAAAAAAAGATTGGAATGTAAATTACTGTGTAAAAAATGTATCCTTTTAAATTTGATTAAATAAAAAATAAATAAATAAAAAAGTATCGAACATATTTTAAAATATTGTAATTATATTATAAATAAAATAAATAAATAAATCATACCAGCTTTATTAAATATTATTATAAATAACTCCCTGTCTAATTACATTTTAGGCAAATACTCGAATACCTTCAATACTCGGTATTTCAGTACTAGTTGTAGTTTTTGGTCGATAAGCCCGGCCCGGGTCAGAGTTGATGTAGGCGCACTACTAAATAAACAATATCGCCCCACGGATGTTATCATCTGTGTCTTTTCGCCTAAGCACATTTTCATTAAATAATAATACTTCGAGCATTTAAATGTTTTCATCAATTATTACGTGAATATTATCGGTTTGTTACTAAAAATAGATGTATTAACTTCCTGTTCTTTATTAAGACAAAAGTAAGTTCTGCAACAGATAATAATGGGGGTATATTATACTCCCGAAGTTTTTTATTGAATAAAATAAACTATGTAATTATTTTGTGTACTGTTTTTTGGTAATATAGTGACTTTATAGTGACTTTATGACCAAAAATACGAAACTATCATGTTATCAAATATAAGGTTATTTTTCATAACACAAGGTCATTAAGTTCGTAATAATCTAAATATGATATATTTCATGTTATAGGTGTAATTAATTGAAGCGCAGACGATATAATACAAATGATGACCTATCATTTAAATTATATCGTCATAAAATTATATATACGTCATATATATTATAGCCACTAATTGAAAAAAAAACATTTTTTTAAGTTCAAACCGGACCATATTTATATCCTGTATACTTCACATATAATATTCTTTATAGTGATGATGATGATCCTTCAAACCTTTATATATACTCATATGTAGGTTAAAATTTCATGAGAGTTATTAGAAAACAAGCAAGACAACTACTCTTTCAGGGTGGAAACATTATTAGTACCTGCGAGAGTAACGATGGCTAATAACGCAGTCACAGCGGAGGTTGCCCTTCGCAACAGAGGTGCAGCTTCCGGTGTAGTACTATGCTTGCTCCTGGAGGTTATATTAATTGCACTTTAAGGGAAGTGTAAAGTTAGTGTTTTTTTTTAAATTTTCATGCCTTAATTTGAAATGATATCTTTTGGCTACATTCATTATACCTGAAGCGGCGGTCGTGATATCGGTTACAATGAGAAATTCGCCACACACGGGTCAAACCAAAAGCAACAATTTTGAAGTAAGCGTTAGTTATCGAGTCGATTGAAGGCTATGGTAAATTAGAGGTCAGAATGAAATAAAATAAAAATAAATACTGTTCCCATACATTTACGTAATGCTTGCTATCCATAACAATAATGTTGTATTTATACAACATGATTTGTGGATTACAATAAGAGCTTGCGCCAATATATGTTAATAATAGTTTGTAATTTTTCAAAATGTTAAATAAAAAGTCAAATTCAATACTTACAATATAGAATAAGTGTATTGTGAGTCTAAAAAGGATATTTTCGCTTACAATAATTTTATTTTGTTATTTTAACACATAAGGCCATGAAAAAAGTAAATTAGAAGAAATCAAGTAATTGTCGAGTCCCTTATTGACTTTTACGGCACGCAAGCCACTGAAAGCTGTTAAGTTACAGGAAACAGCATTCGAGGCGACGAGGCGTGATCATTATAAATATTTGATATTGTTCTATGAAATAATAGGCAATTATATACAAATACTATTATTAACCAACTTCAAAAAGGATGATTATTAATTTCAGTAACAAATAATAATTTGTAAATTCAACGATTACAACCAAAAGCTCTTTGCTTCGAGAGTATCACCAGGTTACCTTGTAAAACTGATACAAAATACTCAAAGAGTCTTCGGATACAACAGGTATTTTTAATAAATTCTCATTGTTTTTGTCTTTGAGAAATGAAACGAATGGTAACGATGGTATCATATAAATGAAATCGTTCATTGAAATATTTTTATAACACCTTTCACTAGGAAGCAAATATTAATGATAAATATAAATGATAATATAAGAATAAATAAAAATAATAAGTAGGTACGTCAATTATATTGTTGGTAATTTTTCTTTAAAACACTAAGTATCCATTTAAGTAGTTTATAATCTATCAATATTATATAAATCGAAGATAACAGTTAGTCAATAAAAATGTGAATTTGAAGAAATCCATAAAAATCCAATATATTCAATGAACACTTTAATCTGCAACTTAATGGGTATTGAAAGACATCATTATCAATAGCACAGGCCATAAATTTCATAGGACAACATCTCATCTCGAGAATAAGCGAGGGATAAGGAACAGTAAAAAATGTATCATTTTCCTGTTTAGAGCCAAGTAAAAAAGAGAAGATTTATAATGTCATGGGCTCCAGAGGGGAGGAACATGCAGCCGGCCTTAGTCAGTAATGTTGGCGGGATTAAAGTGTCTCCAAGTGTATAATGCCGACAAGCAATATTACTACAAGAAAATATATCGACAATTTTAAGTGGTCGCCTGGCAGTTATTCCTATTTGATGATAATAAAAAAGCCCTTAACATAATAACCGGAGCTGTTCTCCAATATAATGATTACTGGCTTCGGAAAGTAATGTCGGTGAGTTTGTTTAATACTTGAATATTCGCTATTTATATCAACGTATTACATATTAATATTTGGAGGACGACTATATGAAAGTATTATTGCTCTATTTTGATATTTATAACTAACTAGATGAATACGAAATGCGTTGATATATATTTTGATTATTCAAGTATATTTGCATAAATTTGCTGCCTACTGATTTTAAAATTTAAAAAACATATATATTTTCAACACGAAACATTTAGTTAGCGATTAAATTTAATAAAATATATTATTTTGAAATAAATGTACGATTAGTTATTGTACCACTTTATTATTATGACTATTAGAATAAAGTATTTGAACTAAGGGGGGGGGACAAATTCAGTACGTTGATTTGTAAGTGGTTTTTCAAAGGAAGGAATTATTAAAAGTGATTTTGGTTTAGAAATCATTTTATTTTGTAGTGAAGTATTGGCAAGCACCATCGAGATCGCCAAATTAAACCTGAAAGTAATTTTAAAATGATGGTTAAAACGTGCACATCGTTAAAAAATAATACAATGTTAAGGTACTTAGTTATAAGTTGAACCCTATTTTTAGTAAATATATTAATATTTGCATAATTGATAGGCATTTGATTTTTTTTTATCTCAATATCATTTGCTTTTTCATTAAAAAAATCTTTTCTATGATAAGTGCGTTCAACTAATACGGAATATAGAAAATATTTTTGTTGAAATGTCGGTTTTAATGCTAAGTGTGTTAGTAAGCAGTACGAGTGGAGATATCCACATTTCGATATTGGAGTCAAGGAATATGAAACATCGACTTTATAAGGGGTGGAGGGCGAGACCCGGCGAGCATGATTTGTAGTCCGACCGGGAAATATTGTACGTAGAATTAAATAAAGTTTATCGAGCACGTGCCCTTTGCAGTCTCGATCTATGTTCTAGACCCCTGTGTAGATGTGGACAGTCTGCGACAGCACGACACTATATACATTATATTTAAAATTTATGAAAAAATCTTTAAATAATATGTATTATAATGTTAACCATTTTAAACGTAGTATCAAATATTATATATATATATAATCGTGTCGGAAACAACAGGGTCAGATCCTGTCTGCCCAGAAGTGGGCGACGTCGATGGCATTACTTCTGGCCATCATCAGGTCTTCCTGGGTGCAGCTATTCGGGCACAGCGCACACTCCAGACGGTGTGACAGGGTCTGCTCCACGCCGCAGTCACATTCAGTCGGTCCGCTGTAAAACTGCCAGGCCCTCATTTGTGTACTTGTCTTGCATACTCCGGTCCGAAGTCTGTTAAGGTTATATTATAATATTATCAAATATTATAATATAACGAGTATAATAAATAATAGAGTTGTCACTGACAGAACTAAGTGGTAGACATTTGTGGTGACCATGTGTTCCTGATATTGAACGGATATGGGAAGCTATTTATATATATATATATAAGAAAAATTATTTATTTTTACAAATTTATTTACATTGGTTTCTACAAATAGTTAAGATTCAAGATTCTGTTGCTGCAAACCAATCCACCGGATTGATACTACAAAGAAGACATAGTTATTTATCACTTGATGTCTCAGATATAGTAAATTATAATTGACTATTCTTTATAAAGCTATACAACATGGATCATTACGACATAGACTCACAGTATGTATAACATACCTTTGAGTCTATGTGGTAATTTGCAACACCAAACTATTCTGCAATGGTTTATTGTCAAACGCCATATCCTCATATACCTACTTTATGTGTAGTACATCTAGCTGAGTGCTTACATGCTGATATATAAAATGACTATATCTTCTTCTTCGTAGTATCAATCCGGTGGATTGGTTTGCAGCAACAGAATCTTGCATCTCGATCTCCATTCCTCTCGGTCCTCCGCAACCCTTTTCAGCTCAGCACAAGCGCTAAAATTCATGTCCTCGAATACTTGCTGCAAATACTCCCGTCTAAGGCGCCCTCTACAGTTTCTACCCTCAACCATCCCCTCCACAATATCGTGAAGAAGACCATCGTGGCGCATGATGTGACCAATCCATCGGGCTCGCCTCTATGAGATGGTTCTTATTAGTTGCCTATCTTCCTTGATTATTCTGAGAACCTCATTGTTCGTGACGTGGTCTCTCCAGGAAATTCCGAGAATTCTTCTGTACGACCACATCTCAAAGGCCTCTAGTCTTTTTTTATCACTTTCAGATAAGCACCATGTCTCACAGCCGTAAATTAAGATGCTCCAAACAAGTGTTTTGGCAAGTTGCTTCATCATCATCATCAGCCTGTGTCCGTCCACTGTTGAACGTAGGCCTCCCGCATGAGTCTCCATCCTCTTCGATCCTCCGCCTTCCGCATCCAGGTCACTCCCGCTATTCTTCTTATATCGTCGGTCCATCTTGTAGGAGGTCGGCCAATGCTTCGTTTGCCAGTTCTTGGGCGCCATTCCAATACTTTTCTTCCCCATCGACCGTCGTCTCTTCGACAGATATGTCCTGCCCATTGCCACTTGAGTGTGCCTATTCGTTGGGTAGCATCCACTACTTGAGTTCTTCTGCGTATTTCCTCGTTTCGGATTCTATCTTTTAGCGACACTCCGAGCATGGATCTCTCCATAGCACGCTGGGTGACTTTTATTTTATGGGTAAGACTTGCTGTCAGATTCCACGTCTCTGCGCCATAAGTTAATACAGGAGGATGCATTGGTTAAGCGCCTTAGTTTTAAGGCATTGCGGAATTTTCGCTTTAAAAATGTACTTTAGTTTTCCAAATGCTGCCCATCCCAGTTGTATGCGCCTGTCGATTTCTTTTGAGAAGTTATTTCGTCCTAGTTGTATTACTTGTCCCAGATAGGTATAGTCGTTTACAACCTCTATTTCTGTTCCTCCAATGGAAATAGGATCGAAGGTCTGTGAAATATGACTATTAATCATGGCTTTTGTTTTATCCATGTTCATTTTCAGACCAATTTTGTTCGACGCTTCATTGAGGTCGTAGAGCATGTCTTGGATCTTGTCAGGTGATTCGGCTATTACACTATGTCATCTGCAAATCGGAGGTGAGAAATGTACTCTCCGTTAATATTTATTCCACATTTTGTCCAGGATAGCAGTTTAAAAATATCTTCAAGGGCGTTTGTGAAGAGTTTTGGAGATATAACATCTCCTTGTCTAACACCTTTGTTTATAGAAATATTGTTAGTGCTATCATGGAGCTGGACCATCATTGTTGTAGATTTGTATAGAGATTTTATCATCTCTATATACCGATAGTCTATTTTGCAGCGTTGTAGTGAATCTAGCACTGCCCAAGTTTCGATTGAGTCAAATGCCTTTTCATAGTCTACAAAGGCGAGGCAAAGTGGCTGATTATATTCTTCGGTTTTCTGAATAATTTGTCTTAGCGTGTGGATATGATCAATTGTACTAAAGCCTTTCCTAAACCCAGCTTGCTCTCGAGGTTGGAATTCATCAAATCGACCCGTCAGCCTGTTTGTTAAAATTCTGGAGAATACTTTATACACATGGGAAAGAAGGGAAATGGGTCGGTAGTTTTTGAGCAGTGATTTATCCCCTTTTTTGTGGAACAATATCACAATACTCGTACTCCATGTCGCCGGGGTTTCTCCATGTTCTATTACCTTGTTGAATAGTTTTTTAAGCTCTTTCAACAGAGGGGTTCCTCCTACTTTCAGAAGCTCAGATGTAATTCCGTCTTCTCCAGGGGCTTTGTTGTTCTTAAGCTATTTATTTAATTAATCGAATATACTTATATCTGGGATGTCTTCAGACCAGTGCTCTGTGAGAGTAGCCCTCTTGTCATCCGCAGATCTGTCATTAGAACCTGGCATCGTAGATGAATACAATAACCCGTAGAAATGTTCTATTTCCTTCAGTATATCATTAAGATTTGTTGTTATCTTCCCATCGTTTGTCTTTAGTTTGGAAAGTTGGGCCTGTCCTATAGAGGTGTGTCTGCTAAATGCATTTGACCCTCGGCCTTGTGCAACAATCTCCATGATATACTCGGTGTTTGAACGACGAATGTCAAATCTCATGGATTTTTTTCACTTTTTTGTTCAGGGTATTGTAATCTTGGATGCTTCTGCTTTTACGACGTTCGTCCATAAGAGCTATCGTTTTGTCTGAGAATTTTGACCCTTTTTTCTTTTTGCACTGCTTTAAGACTTTTTTGGCAGTTTCTTTAATGCTATTAATGATTTTGTCGTTAAGTTTGTTGACGTTGTCGGTGTCATCACTATCTTCCAGTGCTGCGAATCGATTTTGTAGTTCAAGCTGAAAAGTTTCCTCCAGCTTGCTCTGAACATTTAACGGACGTATAACTCTTTGTTTTATCAGCTTTTTCCTTTCCAGTTTGATGTCTAGGTGCACAGTACTTCGAACGAGACGGTGGTCACTTCCGGTACTAAAGCATTGCATCGCTGAGACATCAGTGACTATGGTTTTCTTATTAGCCATAATAAAATCAATTTCGTTCTTTATGTTGCCATCCGGGCTTCTCCAGGTCCATTTGCGTTTTGGTTTTTTCTTGAAAAATGTGTTCATGCAAAACATTTTGTTAGCATGTAGAAAGTTTACCAGCATCTGTCCTCTGTTATTTCGGAGTCCGGTTCCGTATTGTCCTATAAATTTCTCGTTTCCACAGAACTTTCCAATCTTAGCATTAAAGTCGCCCATAACTATGCAGTAATGTGTGTTATTGTATTCTAGGGCTTTTTCGATGTCTTCATATAGAGCTTCTACTTCTTCATCGGTATGGCTAGACGTTGGGGCATATACTTGCACCACTCGTAAGGAGTATCGGTTCGATAACTTAAGCGTCAGGTTATGATACTCGGGGATATACTATTAACTTCGGTGACGTTGTTGGCAATTTCCTTGTTGATAAGGAAGCCAACTCCACCTTGAGAGGTTTGATCCCCTTCTCTATAGTATAGGAGATGTCCTGAGTTGAGTTTAATCAGACTTTCTCCTTCTCGTCTAACTTCGGCCAGCCCAACGATGCTCCATTTGATTCTATCTAGTTCCTCTTCCAGTTCTACGATTTTCTCATCTAGTCTCAATGTTCTCGTGTTGTAGGTAGCGATAAATAGTCGTCTGTGGCAGCCTGCAGTAACCCAGTGATTCTTAGCACCCCCCGCCCCGCCGTTACCATGGCCGCTGCCGTGGCCAGGAATAGCGAAGCTGCTGGGAACTAGGGGCCGGATCTTTTGTTGTGTTTTCATTCGGGGTTGTTGGCTTAAAACGCCACGCTTGCCAGGCGGCTTGGCGAGTTTATGGCCGGTTTACACCGTGCCTAGTTGAAGCTGGGAGAGTTCTTTTGATAACTCTCTCAGCCCTCCTTTCTCCCGTCAGTTCATCACGTCATATCGCCAAAGGGATTGGTTACCGCAATCTTGATGTGACATGACTATGTAGGGCTCACCACATACAGGTGGGAGTGGAGTTGGTTGTGAGAGGCTATAAACTGTTGTTTTAATAGCAGTCGGTAGGTGCGCATCACCACCCAAGAGCCCTAAAGAAATATTCTTTGACTCAAGAATTTTGGCTTTTTTATTGAAAGCTAGTCTTGCTTGATGTATTCGACTGTTGACTTCTCTTTTTGTTCTACCATCCCAGGTTATCGTACTTCCAAGGTATACAAATTCTTTTGCATCCTTAAGGGGTTCTCCTAGCAAGGATATGTTAATTTTCTGCTGCTCATTGCGGCTTACTCTCATGACTTTGGTTTTTGTGCTGTTTATCTTTATACTGTAGTTGGAATTAAATATGTTTTCCATGGATGTCAGCGCTTCCGTGAGTTCATCTTCAGTTTCAGCAATCAGAGCAATGTCGTCAGCAAACCTTATCATATCAATCTTTTGGCCATGTATTTTAACCCCCTCTCTATGGCCCATTTTTTCCCTGTTATTAATTGCATTTTGACTTTATCTATTTATATATAAAAGAAAGACGACTACGTTAAGTTTCTTTTAACTCAAGAACGGCCAAACCGACTTGGCTGAAAATTGGTGGAAAAGTAGCGTAGAACCGGGAATAGGCTAAAAAATACTCAAAATTGATTTGATTAAGAAAAAATATTGAATATTTACGTAAACATGTTTTCATACAAGACTATTGTCATTTGACAGAACGGTCAGTTTGAGAAATTGTTGCCATAGCAACGCCAAAAACACAAATGACGCAAAAGTAGGTATTGTAAGTAGGTACCTACGTAAGGTAGGGAATATTTTGAAACAAAAAAAACAAAAGACAGGAAAAAAAATACAAAAACAAAATAAATATTAGTCAAAATATCAGTTGATTCTTTTATTTGTTAAAAAATTATAACAAAAGGCAAGGAATCTGACAGATAATATTATTATTGTCTATGCATACATAGATATTTTGAAGTCTATCGGTTGACGTTTTGTTTCGAGAACTTTCGAGTTTCTATTAGCTTATTGTGCCGATATGCGCGACCAAAACGATCGAATCTTTCACGAAAAAGCCATCATGCAACTAGGAATCGAAACATTACGAATGTAAGGCAGCGATATGGCGGTTTTTGGCATCCTTACCTCGAATAACAACGATGAAATTGCGCGCTTTCAAGTTGGTCGGTATGTCAACTGTAATGAAGCGATTTGGCGTATATTCGCAATCCCTAATCACGAACGACATACTGCTGTTGTGCATTTGGCGGTGCATCTGAAGAATGGATAACGAGTATATTTCACGGCTTCAAATATTGTTCAACGTGCTGAAACACCTCCAGCGACAATACTGACCAGTCTCTTTACGATCTGCCAAAGCGATCCGTTTGCACGAACTCTAGAATGGACGAGGATTTAATCCTAAATTCAAGGTATTTATTTATTTATTTTTGTACTTACACATAATCTAATTAACATAATAACATACTACACTGATTCATTTCAATTATGTATGCTAATTCTAAAAAAAAGTGTTTATAAATCAGTAATATTGTGTTTGCTTTTGATTCTGTAGATACAAGGACAGATTCACCATCGAATCGGATCATTTCAACCTCTCGAAGATGCACAGCATAAATTTTAACAAATATACTTCAATGACAATATGGAGGAAGAACATGATCGACGTCAAGAGATCAATGCAGCAATGAAAAGACCAATTGTTCAAGATCTGTGCGTTTGTCAGGCTGTTCAAAAGTGCTTTGGAGCGCATGCCAAATGATGACTACAAAGTCGTGATCAGAGCGGATAAACGACCATCTGGAACACACGTCGTGATACTCGGCAAATACAACAGATATCTGAAACACGTCGTTCATATGACACGTTGCAATACCCACTGATACTTTGGCACGAGAAGATGGATATTATTTCAATATCAAAATGAAAAATCCATTGAATGGTGAGTATCAATATCATAGTTTAGATTTCATCATGACATACATTTTACAGTGTTTGGTTTTGCTTTAGGTTTTAAATAAAAGACCAATTACACTGCTTATATCCAGGAAAATAACAGACTTAAAGATTAGGGGCTGTTTGCTTAGATAAAATTGGACAAATGACTGGCAACCGATTTAAAATCATTAATCTTCACCCCTTTATAATTATAAATGTAAGCTTTACATACAAAATAGCAAATCTTTTGTCTTAATTTCAGGTGAAGAAACTACCAAGAAGGTTAGCTCGATGAATTATAACGCATATCGTTTGATGATTCGTCGTAATGCTGACAACTCTTTGCTGCGGTTTCGTCGATTACTGCAACAGAATTTAACCAGACCAAATAAATAAATGTGCCGAAAAATTCAACTTAATAAAATCCAAAATCTGTTCATTTATTACCTCTCAGGCGGAACAAAGTTCACCGGGTCAGCTAGTTAATTATAAGTATGAAAAGAAGGGATTACGAAAAAATATATATTACAAGTATGGTATCTAACTAATAAATGATTTTCTCATTTATATAACCGATGTGAAACATTTATAAGCATTAATACACTAAATTAATATCTATTGTTTTCGTTATATTATACTATACGTTATAATTTAATTTTTTCCAGATATATATGTATTTATTCTTCAATATAGCTCACAATTTGCCGCCATGATCTGTCAAGAACTATGATCCACGCATCAGATAAAGGCAGCTCAGCATCCAGTAATTCCACCGAAAGCATTATTCGTATGATTCCTTATAAATTTAATGTAGTCGATCAATACTTTGAGGAAACCGTTGTTATTTTTAAACTGGAATAATAATACAACAAATAAAAAATATGAAGAAAAAAATTTAAAGGACATTAAAAATTTCTACATTCCTAATTTGTATATAAAAAGTGTTTTTTTTTTAAACCATATAAATACTGATACGATAAAAGGAAGCTGATGTAAAATGGTGTCCTCGGTTTATTGATCACTGTGGGTTTTCCGCTTTTTTTCAGCATAGGACGAAATAACAAATGAGTAGTGTTATTTCCCCGGGTGCAGCGGCTTACGACCCTGAACCAGGATATATGGCCGCTACGGAGCGGTAGATAAATCCTAAATAAAAAGAGACACGCGCCCCGCCGGGATATGAATCGATGACCATCCACATGCCCTGACCATTCTTGTGCTAGCCGTCTGCGTCGCCTGCTGTGGGAATAGATGTACTCAAAACACGGTGCAAATGTGCCCAAAACATAGTGTATGAACATTCAATTTCATATATTATTGAGGTACGACTATCTTCGTCAGGCTTGACCATATGATTTATGTAATAAAGTGCGTTTTTTTTTTCTAATACTATATTTTGTTCATAAATATAATATGTCATTTTATAATCATAATGGTTGTGAAAATACATGATTCGATTAAGTTTATTATGTAAATTACATATATATAGAGGTTCATGAAATTAAAATGAATGAACACTCATCTATTTCACTATCACCTCAAACATTAAGTTGATGTGATTATAATTAACTTTTGTTATATCCCTAATGTTTTTGTTAAGTGTGCACACTCGTGACGACCTGTTCTACTTGAGCAACGTTGACCTGCGGATTGGCAGTCCCCGCTGCTGGTAATTAAATTTTGATCCACTCTCCGATAACGAAAGCTAATAAATGCGTGTCCTCGTGCTCGCATCCTCGTCAGCGCGGACCCTGCTCAGCGGCCGTCGACAGATGCCGCCCTGTCGGGGCTGCTGACGCTCCCTCTTGACTCTTCACTTCTGACTAACCGAGGCGTCTTCAGTTGCCATTTATCCTTTAGACGCTCACGGACGCTAAATAGTAAATAGATCTAAAATGAAAGTAACCGCAATGTAATAGTTCAGGAATATATTGTATATTATAAAATACTGAATTGAAACCATCAAAATTTAAACCTGGACGCAGATGGATGAAGATCGATATACACATTATTAGTATTTTGATAAATTGTTACGTAGCTGTATTTCGCAACACAGCTTCAAATATTGTGTAATATGATGAATGAAATTACCATGTAGCTATTGTTAGGAACTCTTCTGCAGATGTGTATATTATCTGCTTACAAAATCACGAGTTGATATTTTTAAGGTAAACTGGAAACATAATATTATAAAATTAATATTAATTTTAGTTGCAGACGTTAAAGAAAATTAAATCTACTTATGTATGTGTTGTAGTGTAAGTGCCCCGAAGAAAGTTCAAGCACGTCCATTTCAAGAGATAATAACACCATAGGCAGAACTGCCTAAGACTTTCAATAAAGTCATGGTTTGGGCAGAATATTGGATGCGAGAGTGGCTGAGAGTACTGAGGCTAAGCGGGGCTACACGTCCACCCTCGCGTCTTAACCGCCCAAGTTTCTAGTCACAATCAGAGCAGTCCTCTGTCACGCAGAGGCTCAATGTATTGTATCAAATTTGTAAAATACGTTCGCCCGATACGAGCTTTCCTTGTTCTGGGCGGATGTGCCAGTCACAGTAGCTGCTAGTAAGTCGTTTAGTATTAACGTATATATAGATCAAAGATAACATTCTAGTATTAAACTGACTAACAAGAAACTCATAAACGATACATATTTATAAAAAATAATATATCGATCAAATATTTATTTTATAAATATAAAAATACGATCGTGACCTAGCTGGGACATGTATTTCAGATGCCGCGGGTAAGCATAAATTACAACTGTTTTTTTAAGCCCCCAGGCGTTCCTGAAAAACTGTTGGGAAATATATTGTGCATACAAATGTACTTGTCGGAGTTCCGGGAGGCAGAGGTAACATGGGATGAGGCAAAGACCATGGCGGCTGACAGAGCTTAATGGCAGTAACAGTTAGAGATTACAGTTAGATTTGATGTTATGAGAAAATTATAATATACAGTTTATAAAAAAAATTGAGTAAAAGTTTAAAGATATGTATACCTAATTGTTAATCTACAAGTATAAAATAGATCACTATGGATATATATATGGAAGTTAAATTAGGCTATGAAAATAGTTGAAATATTGTCACAGTCTGGCGTATGAATTCCCATTGTATATAATACTATCTTGAATTGTGCTACAGACTTGTTGAAAGTTTCCCCGCTCGGTGGCCACCTGCCGGAAGGCGTCCCGCCCTCACCTTATCTGCTGGGCGGCGGCCGCTGTACCCGAGGAGCGATAGTCCGGCGATCACCGACGCGTCGTGCTGGTGACGCTCTTCGGACAAAACAATTTTGCTAGTAAACATTTCACAATCACATGTCAGAAGATCGACCAATATTTACTTAATACGTTTTTAGTCAAAAATGTATCGTTTTTATACAATTGTTAACATTAATATCGCATTCATCTAAATAAATAATATCTTAAATGACAAATCTCATGCATGCTGTGACTTATGTATGTTGAACATATGTTACCTGTACACATACGAAAACAGCAGATTTGGTTTTACTATTATCGTACCTCATCATTATCAAAATAATACTTTAAATTTGTTTACGTACAATTGTGATTCATGGGACGTCATTAAAAATGTAAAACTGAAATGCTTTATAATTTGATATATAATGGATTAAAAGAATTTGAGACACGAATTAAAACGAATGGATAAGAAATCACACGGACTGAATTGATATTATTAAATGTATATGTATTTTAAACTTCAAAAAAGCCCTAAAAAAACAAGTTTTAATTTGATATAAAAAAATAACGAGTTTGTATATAAGAGGGTTCATCACTCTGCGAAACTTACTGTTCTCGTACTGTACATTTTTATATATTTACCGTAAAAGAAATACGTATATGTTAACATCGTTTTGTGTATTTATATACTGTCCATAAAAATACAA
Organism: Glossosoma conforme; assembly: GCA_022606575.1. Classification (NCBI taxonomy): domain Eukaryota; kingdom Metazoa; phylum Arthropoda; class Insecta; order Trichoptera; family Glossosomatidae; genus Glossosoma; species Glossosoma conforme. The sequence continues at coordinate 720,597 of JAGTXR010000041.1, read as the reverse complement.
AAGCTTAAGGCAGAGATTTGTGAACGAGAAAATATGCGCAGACAAGAATCCAAACACAATGTTATTCGTTGAGAATTTCGGGTCGTATATTTTGAGAAATCTGCGAACGGAACCGACGTCTTTTAAAGGGATGACCGGACCGGATATTTATGTATCGCAGCCCCGCGGCACAAAAAGGAAATAAGAAATATGGCGCCCCACTGGCTGATGAAGCAAATGCGATTGTAAACTTTTTGAGGGTATGCAAATCAGACAAGTGAAAAGATATACGCAAATGTGTCTGTGAGGACATTCCTTGGACTAAAGTAAGCGCTCGCTAAGGGTACACGGAAGAACAGAACGGAAAACGGAACCTGAGTTCAACCATGTTAGTAATCTGCTAATGGGATGGTTTTACTGTTATTTTTTAATTTGACAGATTTGAAAATCATATTTATTCATTTGCGCTTGCAAAATCAAATAAAATTATGCGTATATATTGACCTATACACAGAAAAAAATCAAATCTAACCAAATCTAAATCTAACGGGTCTATTATCTTGTAAGATTAATGAGTTGATTTTACAAGATGAAAAAAATAAATTATTTTACGACCTGCAACAATTTGTTTGACATAATACACAATATCCCAAAAATAATGATAGAAAATTAATATACACTAGATAATATACGAGTGTGTATACTAGTAAAATAAAATATTACATATTTCCAGTCTATTTCAGGGAAGGATTTTTTCCTCGGCACACAAGTACTAAGAAAGTATGGATATAGAAAAAACATTAATTTTCGATTTAATATCTTAAAAAAATATTTATAAGAATGTTCAAAATGAATGTAGATAAACTGAACTACATATAAATGCCATTCACGCACAGCTTAAAGTATTTACCACGGCTTTCTGTATGATAATCATGAACTTTGTAGATATGTTGAAAGACGATAATTCCCAAAAACATTAAAATGAAATATCATTTGAAGCAACTCGGTATTTAGTGGTAATATTATTAAGTTTCTTTTGACAAAAGATAGAAATAACAACACAACCGATTAGCGTGAAATATATCTTGCAATAAAAAGCTCGTAGATACGCAGCTAAATAAACTACTTCTGTACAGTGGGGTATGTTCATCCAGGCGGGGGTCAAGACTAAAGTTCCTGCCTCCCGCACCCGGGAGGGACACACGGGCGAGGGTCAGGAATGGAGCAAAAAAGATATGTAATTCCTAATATAAAAGAACATATTACAATTATTTAAGACATACAAATAATAGGATCGTGAAGTAATAATATTTGAGGAAACAAAGTTTAAAAAATCGTTGATGATTTAAAAAAATGTGTTAAATTACACCAAAATACTTCTTTCAAATGTATAATCAAAATATTGATATTATTAAAAATAAAAGATGCCAGTCTGAAGTACTGGAGAATGAATTAATTGGATATAAAAGTAGACATTGTCCGGAATTGCTTCTTAATCCACTACTGGTAGGTGTTGAAGTGAGCAGGGAGCAGGGAGCAGATGCGGCTTCTCCGGATCCTCGGGAGCAGGATGCAGGAAATTACGGTTCCGACTGTGGCGGTCCAGGCAGGAAAGACAATTTCAAAAACCTCCGCGGCGCCGCTTGCTGGATTTTTACACCGTCACGTAAGAGGCACTCGTGCATTAATTGCCGCTCAACCTTCCTACCCCCCGTTCTAAATAGCTTCATCGGTATTACTTTATTATAAATGTGATGTCAAAGGAAATAGTATAATTTATTTTTATTCATCACATTTCGTAGGTATAGACGTAATCATTAAGGAAATAAATATTTTTTATTAATTTATATTAAATATACGAATTTTATGCTTTAATATCAAACGTTAGATATTACATTATTAGTGATAAACACAAGCTAACCGTTTTATTTTTTTTTATTTGTCATATATATATCTTAATATGATTTCTCAAACAATCACAAATTGCACATGCCGTACTTGTCTTCTAACATCAGGATAGTGAAATTCTGATACGAAGAAGTGCATTCAATAGTGTCATGAACTTACTGTATCATTGAAAGATAACAGAAAAAGTCCAGTTATGGCTCGCCCCTGCGCAATGCTCGAGTGTGATCGGAATATTATGATGTATATTTGAATAAATTGAGGACGTCGCGAACAAAAAGATCCACCCATAAAAGCTCTCGTATTTATATTGAACTTTTTGTATTTCTTATCTGTTAGCCCTTGGACATCGCATAAAATATAATTGCAGTGAACGTTACACAGTTTGAACATAGAATGAAAAGCATTAGACCCACAGAGGGAAACGCTATGAGTATCGACATGTGCTAGAGTAGAAATATCAAAAAGAATGTAAGTAATGTGTATAATTTATGTTGCTATATATTTTAATAGGTAAAATTCATAAAATAAGTATGGTAATTTAATGTAACATACATAACTTTGTAAGTGTTGTATAATCCCTATTTAGTCATGGATGTTATTGGATTGAATCATATTAAATTATAATTAATACTGTTCAAATAGGTTTGCGGCTTTAGAGAATATTTAAAAAGTTGGCTAAATTTATTGTTAAGATCATTATAAAAACAATATTTTAACTGATGCTAAGTTGTTATTTTGAAATATCGGCAAACCAATTTGAAAAAATGAAAAATATTATCATTAAATCAAAAACCACAAACGCAAAATAAGAGCGAGCAACCAGGGTTACCTTAAGATGATATTTATTGTACCCGCCTAGTCATAGAAATAATTTATTCTGCAAGCGATCCTGTGCCATCAAAATAAACCCGACAATTAGGTGGGTGCGGACCGCGGACTGCGGACAACTGGAGGTTGCAGGTTCCCGGCTTCAGGCTTCAGCTCAGAAGCTCGGCCACGACCGCTTCGTTAGAGCGGCGGCCCAGACGCCGCCCGGGGGGAAACCAAAATTAATTCTATTGATTGTTCGACAACAGGAGTCGCCGTGTAATGAGGATGCAGACGAAAAGGGCCAGCCTGAACCCTTGTAGGTTGAAGGTTGAAACCGCCCGCCGCCTCTCGTTCCCTCACCTCCCTTAAAACGACTTGGCCCGGCTTACCTGTACCAATATCTTCACTCTTGCGCCACATGATATTCTCATGTTTTTGAAACAAATCTACATGGTCTTCCGTTTTAAGATTTTTCGTCTTGCATTTTGTCATCATCATCATTACATTCAATTTTATAAATAAACAATATATATGTAGCTATTTCAATATATATATATATATAGGTAAAATTCAAAAAATAAGTATGATAATTTAATGTAACATACATAACTTTGTAAGAGTTGTATAATCCCTATTTAGTCATGGATATATGTATATATATATTATTTATAAAATAGCCCATTTAATACATATTATTAATTAAGAGTTTAACACTATTAGGAGTAAACGTTTTTTTCTGAGAAGCCTAAAATTTGAGCATTTGTTCATTCATTATCTTTTAGTTCCATTCACCGCTAAACCATTTTTCTTGAGATAATTTCCCACCGAAAATTTGGTGACCTCAATACAAACTCCGCTCCGCATTATAAAAATGAATGGTTTCGTAGTGAAGCAAGACGTCGTTGTTCGTGCCCTTGTGTGCTACCGCGTCAGACATAAGCCGGGCGGAGCGCAAATAGCCGGGGGCGGAGCGCGGCGTGCCGGGTATAATTTGCCGAAACACTGGTCTATTATGGCGTTCATTCAGCCGCAGCTAATTTCACTGTTCCAGCCTAATGTGTCGGAGGAAAGGAGGATCTTCTCTGCGCGGTGGACTAGCGTCGCGACGCCCAGGATAATTTGCCGAATTAAAAGTGATTATGATAGATGACGAGCAGCGGGAGTGATGGATACAGCCGCACCGTGTGAGGCGTCATGCCAGTGTACCAGAGCCTAGACGTGACAACGTACTGAAATGCAGAATGATTTTTAATACTAACAAAATATTCAAGATTTTTATGCTTATACGTATTTATAAATAGCGCAATACAGAGAAATATTAGTAATAATATTGTTTGAAATATCTTTATTATTATAATTGTATAATAGTCACCTGAATAGTACGATATAAAAAAGTGGCTAGTGGTTGTAGAGAAAAATACAAATAATTTATTTACATTGAAAATGAAATATTAAATTAGTTTTTTTTATGAATTTCAAATAACCTATTATTGTACGATTTGTTTTAGTTAAAAAATAAAATATTGGAATTTATTATTCTTCTATATCCACATACATTCATACAGAATTGTCATGTATGCCATTATCCTTATACTGCTATTATCCTTGTCTTAACCTAAGTCATCATTGGGTCCGGAACTTATCCAAGTAAATATTATGTTAAGTATGTACCCCAGATACAGCAGATGCCTTCCTTTTGTGTGTTAAAAGCACTTTTATGGAGATATAGCGAATATTTAATTCGTTTTAATATTGACGCTCTCGAAGCTGGAACTATTTGGTAATAAATGACGGCTCAATTTAACCGAGTCTACTGTTATCTAACCGCGATGTTTCAACATGCTTTGGCGGTTGATGTAAGTATTATATGTCCTAGTTATATATTCACAACACTGAATAGTCAACACCGCAGATTAGTCAACCATCTAGGGAAGTGTAGCTGCGGCTGTCGTCTCCGACCTCATCACCTTGCTCGTGCTGGTGCTGGTGCTAACTGTCGCCAGCCAGACGTGAGGTGCGGCCATCAACTCCGCTACAGTCCTAATATTGCACATGCTCACTTCGCCCTCTCACCTGTAATAATATATGGGTGTCATAATATGCCAGTACAAATGAACATAGGAATTTATGGAATATATTTAATGCCATATACTAAAATAATATATAATAATAATCAGTTTCAATAATTCAAATACATTTTTTTTGTTATTTTATTATTTGTTGTTCAGAAGCTGACGGATGTATTTTTCCTAGTTTTTTTTCAAATAAATTATTAATCATGTAGCTCTGTATTAAGATTAAGTAAAGAGTGGGAGAAATTTCATCAGAATCCCGTTACAAATATATATTATCGATCAGATTTTATATCAAAGTGTAATCATAAAGAAAATACTCAATAAAAGTTTCATTTCAGTACTAGCATGCAAATACTCGTATGTAATGAAAAGGTATATAGGTTTATGAAACAACTAATTTATAATTTTTAGTAACAAAAATGTTAAAATTAACGTTACTGGCAAGATAAACATGTGATTTACATGATTGGTCAGTGTTGCGAGAGCGGTACTTCAGTCGCCTCTCGCCTCTGAGTTCTTGTTGCATCAGGAGGCCATAAATCTGGCCGGCGCGGGCGTGGACATGAAGGACGGCCTGGGGCCACAATACTTCGACCCTCCCAGTGAGTGTTTATGCGACCAGTGTTTAAGCACTACCCCGGTTTTATTTGATTAGAAGCCTTTAAGTGAAAATATATGTTAACATCAATAATTAATAATGTTCAATTGTACTCCATTTGAAGTTAACTATTAATTTCAAATCGATACACAATCGTATGAAAATGGTTCGTAAAAGTTTTAATTAATTGACTTGTTCATTAATTAAAACGATGTTAATATTGTAGCATTTACTTTGGATTGCATTTTGAAATGGCCATAAGTATTTTTTAAATAATTATTTTTGTACGGATTACAATGCGTTGTGGAGTCCATATGAAACCATGGTTCCGCAATAGAAGATTATTAATGTGATCAATATTAAAAGTATGTAAGGAATAATTCATTGGCCTTAAATAAAATAAAGTATTTCGTATATAAGAGGCTTCGAGGTTCTTTATTTAAATTTTATTACAACGATAATTTTTTGGGATGAAGACTGGACAAATGAAACCATAGTTTCCATTACTATTTATTAAATGTATTCCATATTAAAGCAAGCCTCGTATTTTTGAAATGTATTTGTATTTTCCAATCGTACTGCATACGCCGTGCAATCTACTTAATGAACTAATCCTTATACAAATAAAATATTTTATCACCAACGTCACTTATCCACTATAACACTAATTCACTCCTGTTTCACGCTTGTTTTTCTTAAGACTACCAGCATGGTCATAAATTGTCACAATTACTGCCTGCGTGGATGAAGATGCTACTCTCAGAATAACATAATAAATGTTTATATTACAAATCTACTGGGGACGCATTTAGTGTGCATTGGATATATGAGTAAATATTATATATGTTTATAACGCATCACAGCATTGTATATTTATTTTAAGTAAAATCCTGTGTCATGTTTTATTCAATTAAATTGATCGAATTGATCATCCACAGCGATTTGAATGTTTCAAAATTAATTTAAAAATCATCGATATTGAGAGATGATTTATAATTAAACGATAAGTCTAACTAAAATATTTTAGGTAATTTCAGTTGGTCTTTAACTTTAAATGATCCCCAAATAATTTTATATATAAATTATTAAGAAAAAATATCAACACAAAAGATACTCATCATCATTGTAAGTTAGCGATTCAAAATGTAAATAATATTATAAATATAAAAATGACAATATTGGCTAATAAATATAACTGAGATAGGAATGGAATTACTTAACAAGGAATAATCATAAAATGGCTTTCTCTAAAGGTAAGCAATGTTAATTAATAATGGCAAAATGGACGAAGAAATTTATCACTTGTTGATTAAAACCAAATCTTTTTAGCTGACTATTTAAATAGATGGCATAAGCCACGGGAAAACTTATTTTTCTCGTTTATACACCAGGTAAGTCCCTTCGTATCTTTTTTTTAATAATTACCAAAGAAAATCATTAAATAATTGAATTATCCACTATTTTTGGGGAGTCTTGTTAGAAATTCTAGCAAAAAACAATTATTATAGGAAAATCATACAAATGTAATACCTTACCTCCTTAGTATGTAAGGTAAATAAAGAGAGATTTACTCGATGTACGGCGTAATGTCAGCCGTAAACAAATACGTAAACAAAAATCCCGATCGCGACGAAGAGGTAGCAATCACAGTTTATTGACAAAACACAAACAAAAGCGGACATTCCCAGCAAGGCTCTGCCCTCGCCCCTCGCCACAGTCAGTTCTTCACAACGAAGGAAGATAATTCGCGGAGCCGGCTTAGACTTTGTTATTTCTCCGGGAGGGATTCTTTTGTGCATGGATTCCCGTCAAATGAAGGAGAAGTAACGCTGGCAATCACGCAGGAGTGAGGGCCGCTTCTGAGCTGAGGCCGGCCGCCCTCGCAGTTGCAAAGGCGCATTTATGCGTTTGTCTTATTTCACGGGAGAGATGAACCTGATTCTCCGTGCAGGTTCCGATTGCCAATACGTTTTGTGAAACGAAGTGAAAATTATCGGAATCATTATTTTGTATCATGATAATTTGTTTTGTTGTGATTTTATGACTGACATTTTAGAAGAATTGGGGGAAATGTCGGAATGTAATTTTCTGTAAAGAGATAAAAAATGTGATGTTAACGGAATCTAAAATAAACATATGGTAAGAATAAAACGGAAAAAGGTACATACTTTTTTCTTTTTGATAATTACTCCCTAAGTGAACATAACATGTCTATCTCATAATCATATGTCTGCAGAAAACGGACGACAGGTTTCTTCGTCAGTTGCTAAAGCCTTAACTTATGTTCCGTTATCAGTAATTTTGTTGAATATATTTTAAAATTACATACAAGCGCATTTCATGCGATGATCAAATTTAACTGGTTTCTATGCAACATAAATATTTAAAAATGCATTAGCCGCGGTTATCTCTTTGCATTTTTATCTGTCAAAAATACTATAACAGGCACCAGGGCTATTCTATATTAACACATATTTCAATATGTTACGAGTAAATCCAGTATTTGGGTGACCCTAAGTATGTTTTAGTAATTGATCAATTGATCTAAATATTATATATTTTAATTTGGACAGAAAGCGATTTCCTTGCGAAAAATGACTAATTATTTGTACTTCCCGAAGAAAAACTCATCTAGAATAACGGAATGTGAATAATATCCCTGTCAATCTCGTTATATTAATATTTGATTATACGAGTATTAGGAGATTTTATATTTAAACATCCAATTGAAAATATTATTATTAAAAATATTTATATTGTTTTTTTTACTACAGCAATATCTATATTTAGAACGCTATATGGGATTGCATTGTACCTTACAGAGTGCAAAGTATCTATCGATTTTCTGGCCAAAGTTAGTTTCGTATAGTTCTCAGACTAGATTGGGAGCAAACTCGGTGCCCTCGAAAACTTCGTTTCGCTCCAGCAGTTCTACTTAGCAAGAAAAATGTTTCGTATTAATTACAATCTCCCAGCTTAATCAAGCCCGCCGACGCAGAATACATTGCTCGGAAAGTCTACTCGATAGTATTCTATCATATCAAAGTAGATTATGACGGCGATAAATTTTATTGATTTTTTTTACAATTAATATTAATAAAATTATGAAATGTATTAGTAAGTGCATGTGACATGTAATATTGTATTCGATTCTTTATAAATAACGTATTATTGCTTATAAAATTAAATAAATTGCTAAGAATCGGAGGTTTGAAATAATTTTTATTTCGTATCTTCTGTTATTTTCAACTCGATCAAGCTCTTTTATTCTATGTCATTGTCATGAGATAATTTTTAAGCGCTATTTGTAATTTTTTATTTAGACAAATTTTTGCCATAATTAAAAAAATGAAGAACCCTGAAATTAATGAGGCTCATATGTGTGAGATTGTAGAACATATTGATAATAGTGAAAAATTATATTTTAGTAGTTATTTTATATCTCAGATGCACTTTTATCCTCTAAACTAATTAACGGAAGTATATATAATCGTGTTGCGTCATATCCTGTCTGCCCAAAAGTGGGCGAGGTCGATGGCGTTACTCCCGGCCATCATCAGGTCTTCCAGGGTGCAGCTATGCGTACACAGAGCACACTCCAGAAGGTGTGACAGGGTCTGCTCTACGCCGCAGTCACATTCAGTCGGTCTGCTGTACAACTGCCATTAACGGCAGTAAAGCTCATTGATACTGTGCACGTTTGAAATAATTAGCAGAAAGCAGCCGACATGGGCTGCCATGTTGATGATTGTGATCACATCAGAAAATCATTTATTCAAATTAAAAAAATATACAAGTTTGGAATATGCATTTGCCAATTATATTTTATGTATTAAGCCATTATATTAAGATAAGATAAGACATACCCATGGACTTTATAAATGAATTTTTTCAATGGTTTTACCCGCACACATATACAATCTGTAAATATGTGTGTACTAACGTAGGAACTAATACTTGTACATACCTATATTAGTCACTGCCAGTTTCTAATTGAATCATTATTGAAGATGGACTCCAGGGAGGCCGAAACATGTAATCGTTTAAAATAAATGTGAATCAAAACTAAATACTTTAACTTATTTAATTAATTTAAAATCATAATTAATTTAAAATTATAATTATCAACATTAAATTGCCAAAAAGATTTTTCCATGTTGTATTGAAAAAAAGAAGTTTTAATTGCACACGAGTCTTCAAAAGTAACTTACAATGAGGTGGCCTATATGCCTTATATTTTTGTAAGGTTTCCTCATTGACTAATTGATATCCTTAGAATCATATTGTATATTTCGGATATCTAAACACTGCTTATAGTATTTATTGTCTAGGTCTCATACACTTGCATGATACGAAAATTAAATTATGAAAGATGAAATATTCACAGGGGGACACACACTCAGCGAGCCGACTGGCGAGGTTTTGACTTAGTTTGCTGGGACGCACAAAAACCTAAGGGGCGGGGTTGAAGCTTGGCCGCTAACGAGATGCTTTGTGAGACACTCTTGAGGCCTTCGGGGTCAGCCGGACCCTCGCGCCTGGCGCCTCACGCCTCTGGGCACCACAACTAGGCGGCCAACAACTACATCAATGGATCAAACCTAATATTAAATGTGTAAATGCATTTTAAATGAGAAAGATATTTTTTTATCTTAATGAAAAGTAACTTCTTTTTAGATAATGAGACCTCAATTTCGTGAAGTGTCCACTAACTCATCCATTAAGAGTTAAACAGTAACTGATAAGTTTGCTTTTTTACGGTGACACATGCTTTATTGACCGTTTTGTTCCTTCAGTGTATATTGTGACGCATATATATTAAAAAATATATTAGGAGTGTCATTATGTAACTCATATTAAAAATTGAAGCATTTCACATAAGATAGTTTATATTTTCTTATAATAAAATAAATATTTAACCAATTCGAATGTGTAGAGAGAGAAAAGGTCTATGTGAAAATTCCATGTTATTAAACAATACATTGTGCTGTAAGCCTTGTACAATTTATAAATAATCCATTAATTTTTTTTCTTTATAATTATTTAAAAAAAGTTTATATCTAACTGAATACGTAAATTTATATGCTCTCAAACTCAGATATCATTGGGCCACCAGTTTGTTTCTTTAATTTTAGATAGACAGTTTGTCATGACAATTTGTACGGTGCTTTTCATTGCGTGTTGTCCGGGAAGTACGATTTATAAACAAAAACATAAGTTTTTGTGTAAACTTTATAAACAGTGTAAATAAAATTGTAGTGAAAATAAACTCAGAGACAAATAAAGATATGATTTCAAGTGTTCAAATTTATAAATATGTGAATTTGTATATACCTACTTTACAGTGTATTAATATAGTAAGAGAACAAATCATTAAACACATTGAAAGATTTTTCACATGCTCATTTTATGCTGTAACATATCTGCATTATTCCATATTTAAGGCAAATAATTTTCAATAAAGAAATTACATAGTAATACAGACCAAATTTATAATTATTTAATCGAAATTCTTAAGCTGAAATTTTAGTTGTAAAATTATAAGATCTACAAAACAATATAAAATTACCATATGATTGATAAAATCAGGTTTTCATTTCCATTAGGCCAAATGTGATTCGGTTAAATGTCCTACGGCCAACTGTCCTGACAGTAGAGTGATAGGTTTATACTGAATTATGATAAAAGTACATCTTTATCATAAAAACTCCCAAACTATGAACAGTAGCAACTTGATATTTCAGCATACCATATACGACTAGGTCAACAGTGGAAATAAAAGTCTACAATTTTTCAAACATACAACATTTTTATTAATGTAGAGTATGAATTGAGCAATGATATTGATGTTATTTATGCAATAAAACATCTGTGGTATATTTTGACGATTTTGGGAGCATTGTCTACATTTTTATTTTCTTATTGTTTTTATTATCTGTCGTCTTAAAAAAGCTTCTAGTCCAGTCTTTAAAGCTTATGAACTGCAGAATCATCCGGCTCTAATTTGCTCTCGGTAAGCAAGAAAATATTTTAACCAATTAACTTTGCGGCGTATTTATCAAGTGGGAGCATATTTATGATTCGCTAGTCGACTCGGAACTCGGAACTCGTATCTGTGTAGTTGCATCTTCCTCGTTTCGGGATAATTTACAAGCAGCCGAGTATGATTTGCTCTCTGTGCGGCTAAATTATAGCTCCTTGAGACTAAATTATTACCAAGATAACTAATATTTTCTGGAATCGCTTTCACAATGAAAATTCAGTTAATTATAAATAATCACCATTGTTTTATTACCCATTAAACTAACGTAAAATAGTAAAAAACACCATAACAAATATAAGACATGTGTATAAACAATTAATTTATTATGAGTTCTATCCGTCGTCTGTAAGATATTATTTAAGTAGCAATACAGAACGATTGGAAAATTTAGGTATAAAATCAGAGAGCACCCAATCTAGGATACAGCTATTACTGTGGTGGAAATAAATAGGAGGTAGTGGAAATAGAGTAGAGATAGAGCGGCTGGCGAGGTTAAAGGCTTTAATAATCGCAGAGGCGGCTGAGCCGGGAGCTAACGAAGCCCTCCCACCGGCCGCCCGCCCGCGACCACACTTGCCTTGCTGCTTAATTTGCCTATCGTAATTACTCCGACCGCCTTACCCTGCACCTAGGGCGGCCGATGTGAGCGTCCCTCTATTTCAGAAAGCCGCACTTTTGGTAACGTTATGGAAGGTAATATAAAATATTTATATTTGGGACCAAATAATCTAAAAAAATGTTTTTTTGCGGAATACATTATAAATTAAAATTGTGTGAATGATTTTGTAAAAAAAATACAGCAATTATGTATATTTATCACGATTAAAGAAATATCGTACACAAGTATTAAAACAAATACATACTTGGCGGCACTTCACGGGTATAATTTGCAACAGCTAAAGGAAATAAGGCTTAATAGTATCGAAAATCAAGTAAGAAATATTAAAAGCTTAAAAATAAATAAATCATAATTATATAATATTTCACCCGCTGACTTGTCGCATTTTGCTGCGATCTCAGAAGAAATGAAATTGAAAAAAACTCTGAGATAACAAAATATTACCAAAGCCTACCAAAATCCAATAAGTATTCACTCAGTCAACACAAGAGTCAAAAAAAATATACTCACCTTATGTGACCGGTGACAGTGACGGATTGAATAAGGCTACGAGTTAGTCGAAACTACATTCTTAGAAACAGAAGTCATACTCAACGTGATCCATGTAAAAACTAGGTAAATAAATAAATATTTATTTTTCATAGTGGATCTCAAAGTGAATACTAAAAACGTTGGAAAAAAATAATATATTATTTGAAAATTAATATAAGTAAGAAAGGAAGGGATAATTAAGCTAATGTATACTATGTAACTTATTATCGATTTTTGGAGAAAGGTGGGGAGATTGGTGGGCTGAAATTGTTTTTTTATAATAATGTCAATCAATTTTGGTGAATATAAATTTTAAGTTTTTTGCACGTATCATTCATATAGATCAGATGAATGGTGTAGTAATGCATAAAGGAGAAACACAAATATATATTTTTTTAAGATATTATAATTATTTATAAATATATAAGATTCGATTAACACTTGATAAATGGCATTTTCTCACCATTTGATTATTGTAATTTTTACATACGAAAATCATGCATACGAGTATTATTTATTGGTAAATGGGAATGACTAATTGCAGCGAGTCTCCTGGGAAATTGTAGTCACTTCGGAATTGTGCTATATAGAAAAAAATATGACAATACCATAGCAATGTAGAAACGTTTCTATTTTTTTTTAATTTATGGATTTTGGGTTGAGACGTGTGGGGCAAATTGTTTCCTTGTCCTGCAAGAGAGAAATTGTTATAATTTTCTTTTGTGGGTAAAAAACTATTCACCACTATTGTATTTATTTTATTCATAATGATATCTAACATATTATATATATATATATAAGAGCAATCACCTCTGGCCGCCAGCTCTGACTGGAGATGCTAGACTGGAGCTCAGAATACATTTAGGCTTACGGTTAACCAGTGCAGCGGCGGACGCGACAGTCTCGCGAGCTGTTAAGACTACGATTTGTATAATTCTCAGATAACTACCGCCGCGTTGTACGTCATAATAATATAATTTCATATCATATGCATAAGCGTAGATGCGAATTCTTGGATGGTAACATTGGATTTTACAGTGAAATCGATAACGTTGAAATAATGTGACATTAATTTTTATACTCATAATACAATAAGGTCAAGAGAGGGTTACAAAAATAAGATTTTTGCTAGTGGCTACATTGGGCAAAAGGGCCGTTATTGCATTTTATGACAAAATTTAAGACATTTTACTGTATTGATTTCAGGTCAATGTGCATGCAGAGTACGTATAATAAAAGGTATTTTATATGTTTATGCGACTCATATACGCGAAAAACACGATATTAGTCGACAAAAACGTTTTATAAAATGTCGCAAATTTTGTCCAGCCAAAAATATCAAATGCGAGAATTTTGTCGTTTACTTTTACGTTTGAATGCTGAAAGATATGTTTTTGGCCGTAAAACAGCTAAGGATCGTGTTGTTGTCTATTGGGGGTATATGATGAGACTATTGAGGCCCGAGCAGCGCCAACTTCTTCCTAGGAGACAGGGACTGTTTCTAAGGGTAAAGGAAACTAAGCAATGTGTCCACAGTCCCTATTTATTATCAGATCTATAAGTTATTTAGAACTATCTATTGATAAGAGGTCATAAGAAACACAGCGAAGTGTTTTTTTGTATGTACGTATTATATTTCAAAAACAATATGTAATGGAATACCTAATTATTTCTTGATATTAAAATTTATATTTTGAAATGGAAAATTAAAAAAAATATATATTCAGTTTTTTAAGAAATATTTTCTAATGCAATAATAATATATGATATCTTGCATCAATTTTAATATTGTATTAACATACACAGCATGCTTACAATATTAGCTTACGGCTTAGACGTGAAAACTTCCACAATGTGTCATCAATACTATCCATGCTCAATACGTTACACGAAATAATGATATCCGAGAAGAATTCAAACAGTGGACGATACAAAAAAATTGAAAAACGCAAGTGGTAATGGGTGCATATTGACGAAACGATGACAGTTAATGTGGGAAAAAGTTGTGTAAGTAGCGCTTAAAAACCGGCAAACAGGGTGTCAGTTAACTCTTTGTTAATGACACTGACAATATCACTAGAATAAAAGAAGGGCTGCGGAAGTCTGAGTATTGAGAAACTTACGTCTAGCAGTTAACACATCGTGATGAAGAGGTTTTTTTTGTAGCATGATACTGTGATATGACCAAGCTCAAACCTTAGAGCTGCATATACTTTCTTCTTTGTCTCGACCTCAATGTTGTGTATCCATTGGTAGAAACTCATAATTTCCTCTTCTAACTGAAGTTACACAAATAAGTGTACTTGAAAATATTAAAAATAATACGATTTAAGCAATACACGTAGTATTACAATAGAAATAGACAGATCCATTCAATAGTTTTACTTTAAGAAAATATTAGCACCAAAAAATGATTGAATGAATCAGGTGTAAACATATTTGATTTGAAAAAAAAAACATAACTTATAAATATTATTTAAATTACATTTACATTGTGTTCCAATATTAATTTGAATATGGTTATCCACAATCAAATATCTATATTTCAGGTTTAACCTTTCTGGAATGTCCAGATTATAGGGTGATTTTACTAAGAGCTCATTGAAAATTCATCTCACTGGCTATTAAATAACCTCGCAAACTGGAATGACACCGCGCGACTATTTGTCCGTCAATTTAGGCAATAGATCGTGCGGTCATAAGGTTTATACGAGCCAATAGCCTTCAGTGCTCTTCAACAGAAGTATTACTCAATGATAGTGATCGAAATATAAATGTTTTAAATTATAACAAAAAGCATACTTTCTCTCTCAATATATTTTTTAAAACAATTTCCATATATTTTTGTACACTTATTATATTTGAACGTTTTAATATTGCCGGGACCTCAGTGCTAATTGCAAACATTTTAATCAAGAAGCAAATCATTAATATACAAGAGAAAGTGAATGGACGATATCACTGAATCAAATGAATAAAAAATAATTAAACAACATTAGCTACCTTTTTGCTTTTGTGATTGTCAACACTGAACGGGAGTAGAAAAAGGTTCACCGTTTCTTTGGAATTTTAATAGGAAAAATACTTTTAATTGTTTTTTGGCCACAAAACCAGGAGCTAGCAGTATAATATAAAATAATTTGAAAATTGACGCTTCTTTATGAAGGTTAACTATGAAAACAATGATATTTCAATGTCCGCTATGAATGTGACGTGGAATATTCTTAATTTACTGCTAATAAATTGTATGTCTGAATTGCAAATGAACGAATTTTACATTTTAAATATGTAAGGCACTAATATTAAGCTTAGAATATGAATTAAATAATGCAATGCATTTTTTCTCGCGAATAAAACGTAATATTATATTCATCTTTTATAATAAATATTTTAATTGTAGGTAAAGTAAAAAACACAATTGCATTAATAACCAAAATACTCGTACTATAGAAATTTTTAATTTTTTGGGTATTTTCTGGTGGTGAACGGGATCAAATATTTCGTTGGCAAAAAATGTTGTGTTTCACTTACCACTAGTGTTCTATGATGTTCTACGACGGTTTACGATGCACGGTGATTCCATAGAGCTTGAGGTTCGCCTGCAGCAGCCACCCTCAGCCAGCGGTCACGCCGGATGAGAGCAGCTCCACTGGGGAGAGTAAACAGCGTCGTGCAGATGAGGGACGGCGGCGAGCCGTAATAACACACCACCCACTAACATCTTAACATCTAATACACCGCAATAAATATTTTTATTTTTATATCTTAAACCCAGATTTACCTATCAATGGTATTCTTCACAGTAATAAATGATATTTGTTATTTTAAAGTGGTTCCACTATGCAGTTTTACTAATAATTCATATTTAGTTATTAAATATATTCGTTATGAGGCTAATTTGTTATCATGATTAAGTCATGTTGGCAATAGCTATAATAACCTTAGAAAAATTAAGTATTCTCATAATTAAAACTATTGCTCATGTTAACTCAGTTTATAAACATATATTTATTATTACCGTGGTTTAGTGATAGTGAAGCGGTCAAATGTTACGGACTTTCAATCTTTGTTCGGTGGTTGATAGCTTCAATCTAGGTTTAGTTTATATTTGATTTGACACATATCCGTATTCGTGTCTTTGTATAAGGTATGCATCCTTTCCATAACATATTTTGAACGAAATCATAAACATATTTTGTGTATATATTATATGTATACTATGTAGGTATTGTTTTTAATAATGTAGTCGTGAATGTGATTGCTTGAAATGCAATTCATTAGACACACTGTGTAACCTCACCAGGGTTAGTGCAGCGCAGCCAGTAAAGATCACAAGCGAGGGTGGGGGTCATGGTGATGTGGGGTCAGGCGGGGGGCGGCAGACGGATCCGCCAAGGAGCAGAGGTGGCGTTGCCCGGCGGGCCACTAACGAAGGGAAGCGAGGAAAGACCAAAGGTCGTCATTAGAGCGGCCGAGACTGCGCCCCCACCCCGCCCCCGCGCTGCCGCACTCGTAATAGCCAATTCATGTGCCGCCCGCCCCACGTCCGCTGAGGAGCCTTGTTAATTCGTACATGCTCCTTCGCCTTCCCACTGGTAACCTCTACATTCTACAAGCTCACGAGAGTCATGCAGATAGCAAGTGAAGAGATGATGTATATTTATATATATATATATATATATATATATATATATATATATATATATAACTGTATATTCCTGATCTCCCAAGATCCCAAGGGCGCAAAGGAAAGATACAGTAGTTTACATTCTATTGAGACATTCGAAGAACTTGTCCCAGAGTAGTCCAACAGCTTCTTTACCGACTGCAGAACAAGTTTTTCAGCAGTCCAACCTTTAAGGCTTTCGAGAAGCTGCTTGAGCAGAATAAATGAATGTTAAAACATTAGATATATTATTCCACATTTTCCATATCAAATAGCTATCTGCAGCATATAGTAACCAAAAATTACCGCCACACAGTTCAGACAGTTATTATCACTGTATCGGCTCATGTCATAATATGCACCCGGACTATCTAATGTGGAGTGATATCTTTCAAGGCTGAACAATTAACGCTGACGGCTTGAAGAGGCAGTTATAGTATCCTAGCATTATTTGCGTAAATATTCAGCGTTATTGAAAAAATTAGATGATTAACCCTATAGTCCTGAGAATTTAACCATTTAGTACCAAGGGGTGGTTCGATTAAAAAAAACTCATAAAACTATATACGTGTATTTAAACATTTAAGAAATATTTCTATATAAGTTAATATTTTACTAACATGTTTCTACATAAAGTTGATAATAAATCTCGAATGTGTTTTAAGAAACTTTTAAAGCTTTATCTCATGAAAAGTGTAATTTTATATTTGCGCAATTAAAATAGTACACGATTTTAAATAGTCTACATTACGTAAACCCCTTTATTTCTACAGTCATGTTTTCATCGGCGTACAACTAGCGCACGCCGAGTAAATCTCTAAACGCGGCGAGAATAAGAGAGAGGGCGGAGAGAATAACCCGGCGCCAAAACAACTGCCTTTATAACACAGGAATCCTCTTCTCCGAGAGCTTATGCTCTGCAAAATATTCCCCTTAAGTAAACGGAGGTGTTTACGCGGTAGAGGGACGTGCTGGATACATTCCCAGAGTCGTTACCGCGGGCGGGCGACACGGCCCAACAAGGAATACGGGCCGGGCCTTCTTCTAATTAACTGTGTTTACATGCGCTCCTAGCAGAATGCGCCGCGCCGCACCCGCACCCGCACCCGCATGCCGGTATTTATACACTCGCACCCACATGCGAGCAGGGCCTGTTTACAGGAAGGCTTGGCGGAGTCTGCTGCGGATAGTCTCCTGGCGAGGAATCACTACGGCAACTATTATTCAAATTGAGTTATATCAATCATACGACTATTTGAGTACATAATAAGTATATTTTTAGACATTGCCCACTGGTCAAAATGAATTATGAAATAAATGCGGCAAAATATGCCAATATATTATTTGGTTTTACATGCAAATATATTCAAAGTCAGTGCATAAAAACAATTCGAAAATTGAAAACAAATTTCATGTCGATATTGTAAATAACGAGTAATTACAATATTTGCTTTGTTTCAGCTATGCCAAACAAATTCAGCTTAGTGCCTGTCCACTGTTCTTGCAACTCCTGTCCTCAATAATGTACACGTACTCTAATAAAATACACAACAATTGTTATAGCCAAGCTTATGTGGCAAAGGGCAGAATATATCTCTAGAAGATACGATTGTCGATAGGGAAAAAGTGTCGGAATGGCGCCATCAGAAGAATAGTGGAAATACTTATGCTACTTTATTGTACGATTAAAGGTGTTTTATTGATTGTTTAAAAAAAACTACTAATTCCTTAATCAAAAATATTAATTTATAAAACCACATTAATATTTAAATAATAATAATATGAAAAGTTTATTATAAAAGTAATTTTTCTTCAGAAAAGTGGGAAAAAAGCGTTACCTAATATAGCATAAAAATTCCTAGTTGATACGAGTTGTCTCTCTAAAGTAGGTAGCAGAATATATAATGTACTTGATTATTTATATTTGCATGTGTATAAGAATCAACCATTTTACACGTAAAAGGTTCTAAGGATGAAAATATGTTCTTCTAACTGCAGAGAGCTTTCTGATATTTCGACTCCGTAAATGCGCACAATTATTTTCAATTTTCAGCTGGGGAGCGGGAGCGGGAACGAGTGCGGTACGTTTGCTTTTTTCGGGCTAGGGGAGATAATGCTGGGAATGCGGAGGCTGTCAATAGGGTAATTCCCGGAAGATTCTTCCATATTGGGTAGAAAAATATATGATTTTATTTTTTTAATGTTTTATTTTATTGGAAATTTAAGTCAAAATAAAGTATCGTGTTAAATAATTTCATAGGTTTTCATGACGGGCAGATTTGGAATTATAGCTTTTGGGTTGATCCGTGAGTGGCGAATTTCTTCTGATTAACGATATTTCGACAATATATGAGCTGGGGTCATATTTAAGATTTAATCATTTGTGATTTTTTCAAGCCCCCGAGCTCTCATCATCCTGGAAAGCCGTCAGGAACTACATACAGAATGTACTTGGCGGAACTGACATGGTATTAGGCGAGAAAAAATGCGGCTGACAGCTTTATGGCGGCGGTTCATATGAACAAATGCTTCAGTTGAGGGAGCGGGCATGGACAAATTAAAATGAATAAATGAATTGATTTGTGATAAGTTCGTCTTCAGGTGGTTTAGCTATCAGCTAAACATACCATTTCCAGTGTCATATAAGATGAGTATGTCTTTTGGAAGCATACTTCCACGAACGTCATGTAGGATAGCATCGGTTGTCTTTGTTCGTCTGAGAAGGCTTTTGAGCATGTGCTAGAGGTGAAATCCATAATAATTTTGCCCTAGTCCATATGACCTATCATGGTCACCTATCCATTAGGCCAGAGCTCCGCAACCATTTCTCATCTACGGCACACCAAAGTAATTCTTTGGATTTTACGGCACACCAAAGTTCTCACCTTGAATACCGCGGCACACGAAAATCAAAAAATAGATATTAATTTTATAAATTTCACTTTTTCAAAATTTCATTTAGAACTTAATAAAGCAAGTACATCGTTGTATGTCTACATAAATGGGCGATAGGCGCTGGGAGCTTGAGGACCGTTGTAAAATTATTTATTTATAATATTGCCTTTTTGATCGCGGCACACCTGTATCGGCTTACGGCACACCAGTGTGCCGCGGCACACCAGTTGCGAAGCACTGCATTAGGCAATGGTCCGCTCACTCTTTAAGGGAATTTGTTCTTGACCGTGTAAGGAAGTATTGTGTTATTGAAATTATTTTTTACAAAAAGCATTATATTTGTTTATATATATATTATCAGAACCCGCAAGCTGGAGCATATGGCTACCACAAAACTCAGCTAAATAATTTTGTCAAGTGCCCCATTATTTATGTCTTGTTCCGTTTCGTCTAACTCTTACAGATAAATTCTATGCAGTTTGATTGCTTGGAAAATAATTAAAAATAGGTATTTTTAAAAATAAATTAACAACGGCTTTCAGGGAAGGCACCTCTAGTATCCGAGAAATGTTATAAGACATCGGATAATTAGTGCGACGTTCCCGAAACTACGAAAAATTCTTTATTTGAGGCGGGACAACCACAACAATACGGAGCGTCGTTAATCGGTAACGATCCAAGTACGTGCCACGTGTATGTAACAACATGTGTTCGAGTGTAGTGCACCAGGATATTAAAAAAAATCTAAGATATATATTAAGTTAATTTAAATAAGCTGCCAGGTCTACTCAATTTATACCGACATTTACAAAGCATTCGATCGTGTAAATCATGACTTACTTCTTAGTAAACTGAGCGCTTTCGGTGCCTCTTCTATGCTTATTAAATTCTTCTCTTCTTACTTTTCCCACCGTAAACAATTTGTAGACTACGGTGGATATAAATCTCTCCCATTCTCTGCATATTTTGGAGTGCCTCAAGGCTCTGTCTTAGGTCCCCTTCTATTTCTTGTGTTCTTCAATGATATTGTTAATTGTATTTCCCACTCCTCGTCCCTATTATTCGCTGATGATCTTAAAATCTTCTCTTCCATTTCCTCCATCGAAGATGTGCACAATCTGCAATCTGATCGTAATAGTGTATCAAACTGGGTTGCCATAAATAAGCTCACGTTTAGTATCAAGAAATGTAACGTTATCTCTTTCTCCTGTTCTAAAAATCCTATTCTGCCCACATACTACTTATCTGGAACATTGCTCGACAGAGTAGCAGTTGTCAAAGATCTAGGTATAACCTACGATTTATTATTCACTTTTCATACTCACATAATCAATTTAACTTCACGCGCCAATAAACTTCTCGGATTCATCACCCGCCAGGCTAGTCAATTTCATAACCATCTATTTTTCGTACTCTCTATTCTTCACTCGTTCTATCTGTTCTGGAATATAGGAGTTTAGTTTGGAATCCCAATAAATCCAAATACATTTTCATGCTCGAAAAAATTCATAAAAAATTTCTCCGACGTCTTTATTTTTATATTTACGGTAACTATCCATTCAATTCATTTAATTCCGAACATAACCCAAATATTTTTCTTCTAGGGATGCTTTCTTTCCGTTCGCTAGAGTCCCGGAGAAAAATTGCTACACTCAAACATTCATTCCTTCTTCTTCGCGGTTCAATTCACAACCCTGGGATTCTTGAATGTTTTAACTTCTATGTTCCAGATAGGTACACCCATGTTCGTAGCCATCCATTGTTTTTGATCCCAGTTGATGCTTGTGGAGCTTCAAGCACTCAATTTGGTACAACGGCAATGTCACTCCTAAATGGCCTACCAGCACACCTCGATCCTTTTCTTACATCCTTTTTCTCTTTTGTCGATGGTGTTGTTCTACTTGATCTCTGTGATCTTTGAGACGTGTCATCTTCTTATTTTTTTGTGTTTTTTTTATTTTTTACTATTTTGTCTATTTATTGTATATTTATGTATACTCTATGTTTCTTAATATTTGTAAAAAAATGGTATTTCGATTCTGTATATAAATAAATAAACAGATTGTGTTATTATTTAAAAATGTTTATCAACTTTGCATACAATTTACAAAAATCATTTTAAAATATTACACAATAGTTGTCAAATATAATTTTAATATTTATTAAAAGTGTCTTCATAATTACACAGTTCTGCAAATACGGCAGCTGAATTAAACTCTGCTGATTGCATACGTTTTTAATTAAAGTCTTGAGTTTGTAAAGAATAGTATTGAAGCGCGCAGGGTGGGAATCCAATAGTTGTCTGCGCTCATCGCCGAGACAAGAACAAAGCTGCTGCAGCCGAGGAAGGCGAGAAGCAATCGAGGACTGTGAAAGAAGAGGCTCATCTCAGATGCGGGAAAAGAGAACGCTCTTTGAAAAGTTTTCAACACAAATCACGCAAAATCCTTTTGTAAGGGCGACCTGTGAAGTAAAACGTCAGACGGCCTGTTAGGGCAAAGAAATACAGAATTTTATTTGTCGTTACGTAAGACAATAAATGTAATAATAATACAAAATTCAATTCAATTAATTTGGCCCCACCTCTTATTTTCTATATCTTGATTACTGTGTCTCGTTTACACCACACAAGCGTGTCAGTTTTATTTCGGTACGCTCGACATCATAACCATTATTATTATACGAGTGAAAAAATGGCTTAAATAAATTATGTTATATATTGTTTACACGTAACAGAGAATATAAAGTCATAAGAATATTTTTCTAATCGAATTTAAGGTTTGTGCAGTTTTCGACATTACAAATCATAAATATATGTAAGATACTTATATTGCCAAAATTAATCATCTTATTTTTAATAATTATAGTAAGGATATCAACAAAGAAGTTTTTTCATGAAATATAATATTTGCCTGTGAGCAGATGCCACATTCCAACGTACTATTATTTAATGCTTATATGAAATGGAAAGGATATAAAATGTTAGCTTACACTACACATCACACCGAAATACTTGGTGAAGTTATGTTCAAATTAAATAAATAACATTGTTTATAAATTCAAATAATAATTAACGCAATTGATTAAGCCGGTGGTGGTATTCACGTATCGTGGTATAATTATTTGTATGGACTATTGCGTAAAACTTAGACGTCACGTAAGACCGTAAACAATACAGCTCCATCTCTTATACAGGAAGTAGAAGGTCTGCTGTGTGAAGGGAGGCTTTATAAAAGAGAGCAGTCCATCTACTGCAGGCCGCCGCCCCACACCACAGCCTCACGAACTTCATCAGGGGCTACGCAGCATCCGCCTACACATGACATCAGCGATGACTGACCGTTGACCACAAAATTTAAGTAATTTTTTAAACATAAAAATGTCATTTAACTAACATAAGCAAGTTATTGAATATGTGAACTGGTAGATATAACAAAATTAAATACGTTAAGAATACACAAATACACAAATTACGTAAAGAATATTCTTGGTAAAAAAAGAACATTTCAATATGCATAAATTATATAATATAACGAATAATTAGATCGCCAATAACAAGTGACGGTTAGTAAGAATTCGGGCAAAATGCGTCATATGTTTGACAAATTGCATTAGCAAAGTGTTAGTGTGGTTTACATGCTATATTTTTAAAAATAATTAACAATAAATTATCCTCAACTATCAAAAAGGTTTAGCACCCGTTCTTAACATTGTTCCCATGGAGGACAAAAATACCCCTAAAGGATTCCGGGGGCGAAGGAAACCATTTCAGCTCTGAGTTAAAACAATCGTGAGTTTAATGTCGCGCCCTTGCTGCGTGTGAGAGAGTAGGTTTGTGCGGTGTGAATTTATTGTAAGGAAAGGCCAGCGGCAAAGGCTCGAGATGTTGATTCAACTCTAGAGCTTTCAACAAGTTAGATTGTAAATGTTTATTATACGAATATCATGGTGTAGCTTATTAGATGGCGGCTAAATGTTTATGGCAATGAAAGAAAATTATATTTTATTTGGTTACTAGTAGCCCGATAAAATTACGAGGATGAATTATATATATTTTGCAAGAAAAAAAGGTTTTCATACCGTTCCTCATCAGGAGCATATTGTACCAAATTGTCCATGGCTTGTCCCGTATCGAAGGTCCACCTGGGAACATATAATACTACTAGTACATGATTTCCGAATACTGATTTCCAAAGACAGAGTAAGAGCCCGAGGTCTTAAAGAGACGGCGGCTATAGTATTCGGGGCAAATTGGATTTTTTAAGGAGATTGGATTATAAGCTCGACGTACCTGAGGCCTGGACGATTTGGTCCTAAGAAATGACTCAGCCTAGGAAATTAAGTATGAATTACACAATTATTGGAAGTCGAAATGACATTAAAGTTATTTTTTTAATGAATATTACAATCAAATATCAATACAGTTAATATAATAAGCATAATAAAAATATATATATATATACATACTTTGAATATATACTATAGCGACATCTGTCATACGATGATAACTTATATAGAAGATCAGAGACGAGACATCTCAGGAGGAAGAAATTGGCCGCTGGCCGAGCGGTATAATTACCTGGGCAAAATGGTTGGTTTCCAAAGGTCCGCGGTTCGCATACCGCTTCCGCCGATATTTTTTCTGAATGATTTGACTCGTTTAAGGATTTTTATGTATAGTATATGTATATTTTAAATGCTTATAATATTGTAATATAGTCAATGATCTATAAAAGTAGATTAGAATATTGAAATAATAAAATAATATTCTAATAAATAATTAAAAAATATCCATACAGTTAATATACTTTAAAGAAACATATTTTCAATTTTGTTTTTATTTTTTATTTAATTTTTATATATGATATGATAAAAAAAGTTTTAGTTTATAAATAATTCTAAGTATTTCAACCATTTGTGTCAGCAATTTAAAAAAATAAAAATATTAAATTCCCAAAAATGTGTGCACCTGATTAATACTATTTAATCGGTTCTCAGAACAAGTGCATTAATTACTATGTCGTGTAAACAATATTTAAAAATAATCAAAGTATGTTATAATATTATCTGGAAGATACTCTTACAATATGGGTACTACAATATGTTTGTAAGTTAAATAAAAGTAATTTTGTTCCGTCGCCCTATTTGTGGGCGCAACCCTTTGGGGCCAGCGGAGTCCCGCGCGGAGCTCAGCTAATTAGGGCATCCTCACGTATTACGGCAAAAACGCCTTCGCCGAGGAGCCTGCTAAACCATTAATTGATTTATTATGACATCGATTTTGGTAGAATGTCATAACTTCCCATCGTCCCTATGCAACGCTTAGGGGAGACTTTTATTAACCACGAAAGGGTGAGGGACTGAAATAATTATAATTACTCGAAGGACAAGCCGTTGCATTACGTATAATTATTCAAACACCAAATATATAAAATATTTTGATGTGATATCGTTTTATTAACCAATGAGTTTTACCGAAGGATGCATCGTAGCGTTTCAATTAAGAAGTTTTATATTTTTTTATTGCCAAATGCAAATGGAGGCTCCCCCGCCTTGGATGCCGTAACCATATATGTTTCCAGTTGGACCTCCGGGTGCAGAAATGTCTTAAGACAAGGCATCAATAAAGAAGATAACAGGGCTGTATAGCAGCAATGAATGGAACATATGTTCAACTATAGAAAAATAATATGTAAGGTTGGAATAGATTCGGGAAGAACATATGTATGTTTGAAAATATACACCAAAGCAAATCTTTAAAAATAAATAAATGTTAAAAAAGTTAAAAAATAAATGTTAATAAATATTAAAAATATATTTATATATAGGAAGTACCAAATATAAAAATTGCATCAAAAAATAAATCTCATTAAATAAATTACGTCTTACCTATTGACAACAACTTAATACGTTGGGTAAATTATTGAATTAATATGTAAAAAAACGTAAATATTGCTCATAATTAAAAAAAATGCTTATATAATAAAAAAAAATGAATTTAAACTCAGTAGTTTATTATTAAAATTACTTCGGTTTTCGCGAGGGAAATAAATGAATGTCCGATAAGTTCGTTGCACCGAAAAGGTTTTTAGTACAATGAAACAGATTTTAGTCCCTTAATTTGAAAATAACGAGCTTTAAACTAGAAACACAGACGGCCCGCAAAAAGCTCACTTCATTTGCAGTCTACCATGGAAAACTAATCAAATTCCATACGTACGGTATTATAGTGTTTAACCAAAGAAAATGTAATATTTAGTAGGATGGCTGGTAGTTGAAGAAAATTCAGTGGCTATTTGAAAAATAATATTAAACCAAAGCATGCCAATAATTTAATATACATATAAGGATTATAAAATGTTTTTTCCTTCTAGCATATTACGTATATTGTTAATTCATACTGAGAAAGATGTAACAATATAGAGAATCTGAGTAATTAAAAGCTCTAAGTAAATAATTTTATATCACAAAACCGAAACAGTCATTTTCTCGATCCATAATCTTCGAAGAATTACAGAGTACTTATGTGAGTATGTATTATGAAAGAAATATTCATAAAATATTCTTTTTTACTTGCATATCGCATTACTTGCATTAGTCGTTCCATGCGTTTATTTCACGTCACTTAGAGATGAGACATTAAAAACAATTGTAAAATGTTCATTTACCTCTATTGGAATCTTTATGCAAGCGTTTATACAAAAAATTGACACAAAAAATGATTCTCGGATACTTTTCCTGATTTTGATTAGAATAAAAACACAATTTGTTAACCAAATAGGCCTTAATGTAGTCTTGAAGATTATGCTCTTAGAAAATATGTCTTTCAAGACTTTGAAAAAATAATCCAAATAGATAACTTGGGGTGAAAGAGCGACCGATGAGAATATCCCCATTATAGAATGCAAATTATAATATTTATATTAAAGATGAGCGGGGTGGTGATGATGTAATATGACTATAAAATATTATATAGATACGGTTATAATATAAGTCTCTTTGGTTTATGTAAAAATGAGAGTACCAGGTGGTGATAAGGGAATAACATATAAGGATTTCGTGTTGCATCCCATTATAAAAATATGTAAGCGCTGTATGTGGAGTGTTGATCCGTCATTGCCACTACAACACAGCATTCACGCATCATCCGATATCAAGGGTGTGAATGTGTGATATTGACTTTCATCTATATAAGGGATGACTTTCACCTGTTATTAATTTACACATATAGTGTATGCCAGGTATTTAAGTAAGAGACATGCAAGATAATTGATATAATTCATTAAAATTCAGGTCTGTGATAAGCAAAATAAATGAATTTAAGATTATAATTATTGAAGTAATATAAATCTTATTATGTCAAATATATTATTAACTTTAAATATTATAATTAAAACAATTAACTAAAACAAGGAATGATTTTTTCCCCAGTTCTGAGTTCTGTACTTATGTGGAAAGTACAAGTATGTATATTATTTTCCTCGCATAGTTATTATTGTAGGAGGTGGTGGAGCCGGATGATGATCCGTCAGTCCCAGGCGGTCTCGCATTTGCCTTGTGATAATTTGACAGGTGGTATGGTGATTCTTAACCCGCGTTTTGTAATTTGGTAAGAACGCTGTTCACCACAGCTGAGTTTTATACGAGGGGTGTATAATTGATTATGCGAATATACGGGGACGAGGAGGTGGAGGTATACGCGCAGTGCGGACGCCGTGAAATTTTAATGCATACATAACAGTTAATTTTCCGATGAAAATATTTCTAATGTAATTGGAAATTATTTCCATATAAAATATGATCCAATCAATTTATTTAAGCATAATATATATATTAAATATGAATTAAGCAATACATATTCGAATCATGAACCTTTATTCCATTAGTTGATTGTCACTATAGCCCAAATGACAAATGCAATTAATATTTTGTATGGCTGTGAATCCCAGAAACAAACCAATAGTCTATGCAGCCGTAGGACGTGAAGCTTTGCTTGCGTAGAATGTTGGGGGAACGATAGTTGTACTATATGAGAAATGACGAGGTGAGAAATTGGACAAGTCAGACTTCTATTCTTTAGTTGGTAAAGATACAAATGTGGATCATGCTGGGAAACATTATAGGAATACCGGTGGAAAGCATATACTTAAGCTGCCTTTTCGTCAAGCACCTGAGATATATACAAATAATGTATTCGAAGGAGCTCCGGGA
Organism: Glossosoma conforme; assembly: GCA_022606575.1. NCBI lineage: Eukaryota > Metazoa > Arthropoda > Insecta > Trichoptera > Glossosomatidae > Glossosoma > Glossosoma conforme. The sequence continues at coordinate 692,262 of JAGTXR010000041.1, read as the reverse complement.
GGCTTAAATGGGACTGAGAGAATATCATGGCATGTGACAAATGTTTATTTCATCAATTTGTAACGACTACATGTTCTAAATAGGGAGCGAATATGGAAAGAAAAAACTAATTCTACGAAACATCACTGTAAATAAACAATCAGCCTGAAAATAATAATGTTGTCTTTTTTATCGGCGGAATTCAGCGCCATTGACATAAATTGTCGAACGTTGATCGGTGATTTGTCAGTACAGCGATACAAAGCCGCGCCCGCGCTCCAGCTAATGCATCTTTATGAGCAATCCGGCATCGATGGCCCATTATGCTGTCAGTGTGGATCCGCGAGTAATGTTACGATCGTTCTGTGCGACGCCACAGTCAATTTTCGGTTCTGATCCCGCACGGAGGCAGTGTATTTTAGAGCCTTACTAAAATTCATGTCCCCTGATCGATTTACTAAAAGCCTTTATATTTTATAATAATGCATACATTTTCTCGGTGCATTATATTACACAAATACACACTTTATGTTAGTATATACGAGTGTATGCATTGACTTTTTTTCAGTCTCAAATAGGGTTGGGTTGAGCCGCCCCTTTGACCAAATGAACTAGGTCTAGGAAGCATCGGGCCTATCGTTTGAGCGCAGGATAATGTAGAATAGTTGAATAAATCTAGTGTAATAAAATGTGTTATATACGTATCCAGGAATTATTAACGTTTTAAATGAATAAATAAAAATAAATGTATAATCCGGGAAATGAAATAATTCCATTTCGGGATTAGAAGTAATCGTCGGCCGCGATCTGAGAGTGGAAACTTTCTTGTTTGTCAAGTTAACAACACGCACCGCCACGCACACATGTTTGATATTTTGCCAATTACAAGAGACAACATTTTGTCGTGATCAAAAACCAATATCGACATCGAGTCTCGCTTTATTTTATAATAAAACCGCCAACGCGAAAAGCAATGTAAATATAAATTAATTTAAGCGAAGAACTTCCGGATATTTTCTTAGAATATTGCCTGAACTCATTACTGGCGGAAACTTTGTTCAGACGCAAGAGTACATTCATGTTTTAGCACACATTTCGATTTTAATATTCACTTAAATGAGAAGAGAAACTGTTGAGATTATTATACATTAAGTCTTTTATGAGGCTTTTATAACATAATTACCTCGAGTTTGAATGAATGAGTGATACAATTAAAATATCCAAGGTTTTTCTTTTGTGGATTAACAGATGTTTATAAGATAACTATAACATATAATATTATAAGTAAATTTTTATTTTTATTTAGTACAGACATAGGATAATTCTAAGTAAATAAGTTATAATAAAAATAATAATTTCACTCGGATGGTGCATGATCATCTATATAGTTTAAGGACTGATTTCCTTATTTTTTATAAGTAAATACATATTAATTTTCATTGATTTTAAGGTCCTCAATCATAATTATATCTCATTTTTTTCAGTTTCGAATGAAAAAGCCATTCTTTGAGAGTATCTTAGGAACAATTAATAGTTAAGCACTACATGTCAACACCCTCTGTTGGAACTCTCCTGAGTGTTTGAATTAAAATTATATTTTGTCATATTTTATATAATAATCATACACAATTAGTTATTATAATCACAATATTTCTCAGCTTACAGGATTTTTAACGAGTAGCTAATAATAATATTTACTAAAATAAAATAAAGATTAAGGTTCCAGCAATGATGGTTTTACTGATATAACACGGCTAATTCCTTCTAAGATAAATTCCGCTTCGTCAAAACGAAGCACTTCCGTTATGTTGCAGTCGGAATCCTATAATGCATCACGCCAAGTCGCTGTCATAGCAATTCCGCGCATCCAATCTTCATAAAATCGCCTTTGATTCTCAGGATGAGACTGGCTCTTGCCAGTGATGGGTGGCCGAGGTAGGCGACGCCCTCCGACGACAGTTAATCCCGAATTTCCGCACGTAATCCCGGGAAGTAAGAAGTATAATGCCGGCCGCGCCCAATAATCCCGCCCAGAAACCGCCCTTGATTTTTAAACAGTTGGCGGCTAAGTCTCAGTCTTGGCTTGTCGCAACTGCGGCACGTCGCTGGAAGCTGATGCCACCGCTCACCATCAACACAGAGGAATATTATATTTCCAATCAGCCTTTTTCCCCACTTTTAGTCACAGCGTAAAGCTGTATTTAAATTTTAAAAAATACTAAAATGAGACACCAACACGAATTATAAACAATAAAATGCAGTAAACTTTTCAGTCAAATTATGATTAATTATTATTTAATTATGTGATTCGAATATTTACAACAAAAAAAACATTATTTTTATAAAAACTCACAAGAGCGAGCACCAGTGGAAGGTTTTTGGTCCTCAACGGATTTTATTATAACTGAGTCAGACGGAGGTGCAGAAACTGTCGTCGATATATGTCATCCGTGTAGGGATGCTTGCAAAGGATTCCATGGGCCTGTCGTTGATGAATAAGTGGGAATAAAATATGACAAATAAGTAGGTTTGATTTGGTGTTTATGAAGATTGTGTATTTTTTTATTTAGAAGCATAATTATTGAAAAAATATTAAATAATAAATTAAGTTCCATCAATCTCCTTTCTCTTTGCAAAGGATCTTAATCCCAGACCTCCTCTCCCCATCGCCATCAACCGCGTTTAATCCATCACGTAAGACCAGAGCCAACAAGAAATCGTGTTACATCGACGAAAAATATATTAGCCCCCGCTTGCTCCCGCTACCACCACCTGCCCCTTCTTGCACCCCCCTTGCCAGCCATAACCGCTGTCAAATAGGCTCGCTCTTATGATTCCCTGATCGAAAACTTTTCCCTTTGCACGACGCGAGTTTTCCAAAGTATTTTGGCTGGTGCCCTCCTCTCCTACATTTTCTTAAGCCACGATTATACACCATCATTTTAAATCTTTTTTATGTTTAGCTAATATATAGGAGAAAATTGTTTTTTTATTAACTGTTGAGTTGTTTTTTTCCATTAATAAAGCCAATATTATAGCGTGAAATACTAATTAAATTTCGAATACACTCCTAGTAATATTTAGTCAATGTACAAGTACGAGTATTAGTACACGCGATAAAATACTTTATTTTGATACAAAAAAAAAAAAGATTTTTATGTTACTTTTTATTCAACGTCTACTTTTAAAATTGACCAAAAAGAATACATTTTCAATAAATATGTTTACAACGGTTTATTTTTAAAATAACTGGTACAATTATTGCTAATAACTAATATGAATAAAAAATAAAAGTAATCAAAACATTATTTTTTGTCTTTAATTTTAGCTTCCATGTTCGGTGAATCCACCTTGGCTTGGTGGATCGACTTTTCTCTTGGAGTGGTCTTGGATCGCATAAATGGTTTAAATCGCTTCCCATTAATTGCGATTGAGCTTTAAGACAGCTTCAAAATATTGAACAGAAAATATCACTTTCAAGTCAACACTCCAGCATTATAAAAAAGGTTTTACTTTTGATTCTAATCTTATCGATAAGTCTGCACGATTATTCAAAATTCATATCCATCAGATTATTTCTTTTAGTTTTATTAATTTTAAGATGTTTTTATTTAATATTAATTTTAATTCGTTGATAGTTCATCAGTTGTGAGGGTTTAAAACACAATTGCCTTATATTATAATACATGTATATTTTTCCGTTATTTAAACATCATTTAATTTTAAATACATAATTTTAAAAAAGGAGTTTATTTCAACAACATAATCTTTTTTATATTTATAGAGCAAAATATTTTTAATTTTGATGTTATAAATATTATTTTAAAATTCTTCAAATTAATCTACAAAACAATCCATTTTTATACATGCATATTTTATAATAAATTGGTTACCATTGCAGAGGTCACTATTACTATGAAAACAGTCCGTCAACATTAGTACTAAAAATCACAAATCTCATTAGCAAATCAGTTGTTTGTGAGAATCGTGAATTTTATGACTATTAGATATAATTTATTGCGTTTTATGTCTTAGTTACGTTTTTAATCATTTGTTGCAAATTTTGTTACGTAGGTTTTTTTAAGTTATCATAATTCATCTAGATAAAATAAAAATTCCAGTGATTAATTAAAGTACCCACTCTGCAGACGACCTTGCTATTAATCGGTTAAAAGTTCATAGATCTAACAATAAAAATGCCTTGATTCAACTTTGTATAGGTCAGCTATGGATGCTGCGATACAATAATTATGTACGTGTATCAATATTTCGTGTATATTCAATAACATATTTTTAATGGTTAATTTATTTATTCCAAGTACGCGGGACCTAAGATCACGGGCCAACAACACAGATCTACTATACTATATATATATACTAGCTGACCCGGTGAACTTTGTTTCACCCGAAAGGCAATAAATGAGCAGATTTTGGATTTTATTAAGTTGAATTTTTCGGTACATATGATATCATATATTTGGTCCATTCCAATTTTTTTACAAATATTTAGAAACATATATTTAGAATAGTATACATAAATATACAATAAATAGAGAAAATAATAAAAAATAAAAATAACACAATAGAATAAGAAGATGCCTTTCCATTTGCTTTTTGTTATAACATTTTTAACAAATAAAAGATTGAACTGATATTTTTACTAATATTTATTTTGTTTTTGTCTTTTTTTCCTGCCTTTTGTTTTCTTTTTTGTTTCAAAATATTCCGTACCTTACGTAGGTACCTACTTACAATACCTACTATTGCGTCATTTTTAGTTATGTTGCTGACTATGGCAACACATTCTTATCTGACAGCTGTCAAGTTACAATAGTCTTGTATGAAAACATGTTTACGTAAATGTTCTATATTTTTTCGTAATCAAATCAATTTTGAGTATCCCATGGACGTTTTTGGGTTCTAAGCTACGTTTCCACCAATTTTCAGCCAAGTCGGTTTGGCCGTTCTTGAGTTATAAAAACAAATATAACCCGACTTTCTTTTATATATATAGATAAGTAAGTATTAATAATATATGTATAATTAATCATTTTTATAAATAAAGTTATGGATATCATTAAAAGATTCAGATATCGTGGATATCATTTTGAAGGGGACAACGCAACAGGTAATTATTTTAATAGATTTATTTCATTTTTATGAATACTTCTATAATGTTTTGAAGAATCGTTCTTTGTCACGAAACCGTTACAGTTTGAAAAGCGTTAAAGCTTAGATATGATCATTCTTGTATAGAACTGCCCTTAAATATTTTTTATTTTTTTATTTTCTTTCTTATAATTGAGATAAAGAAATATTGAAGATCTCCAGGGAGTTCGAAACATGTAATCATTAAAAATAAATTAAGAATCAAAAACTAAATAATTTATTATTTTTTTAAATAAAATTAATTTAACATTATAATTATGCACTTTTACCAAGTATTGTCAGTTGATAACATTAATGTTTTATATATTTTCGATCCCGATGATATTAGGCACATATCACATTTTAAATAAAAAATATCGTTTTGCAAGAATAAAATGTTGTGAAATTGTGATGAAATTAATTATAATAGTAAAAGATTGTCGGAGAAGCCTTCCTTTCGCTTGACAAATTAATGGTCATTAATATTTACTCATTACACCAAAAGTTGTTTTTTGCGGGCTGAAAATAAAATGTATGCGTGTGAATATCAGTGATATTTCCAATACCTTGTCTCTTGTTCTAGTAGGAAAAACACATGATTAGTACTTTTTAAACTTCATTATCATTCCATAACATCTCCCTAGCAATATTAGGTAGTAAAAAACTGCCACCATAAAGTTCTGTCACCCTCAATGGTCCTCATCCTATCTCAAGATCCAAGAGCTTAACCGATATTTAAAGTTCCCGATGGCCTTCCAGAACGGTGAAAGCCAGGGGACTAAAAAGAAGCTGTATTTTATGTTCTCCTGCGACATGTCCCAGACAAGTCCATAATATATCTTGACCGACTATATAATGGGTGAATGTCATGTTCGCTCCCATACCTAGTAAGATCTCAGAAAGTTAAACTATCATACCTCCAATATTCAACACAAACAACTCTTTTTAAAATCAATTATAACTGCCATCTAACGTTTTTTTCAACTAGTGTTTATTTCGTGAATGGTAACACTTAACTCATGTCGGATTTGACAGATAATTAGTTTTATCCTTCCGCTGAACGAATATGGTTGTGTATACGCTTGAACAACGCTGAGAAATATTGCGACATTACTTTGAAAATCATGGTAATGTTGCAGAATGTGTGCGAAAATTGCGTACGGATTTTGGAAGAAGAGAATCACCGTCAGCTCCGTATGTTCGTTATCTTGTGAAAAAAGTGAAAGAAACTGGCATCCTCATTGATAAACCAAAGCGTGAAAAGCCAAAAACAGTGCGTACACCCGAGAATATTGCTGCTGTGGCAGAAATGTGCGTGAAGCACCATCAACATCAATTTACCGTCGTTCTCAACAATTGAACAAATTGTTGTTCACAAAAATTGAAGAGGAGGATATTGGTAACATTTGGTTTCAACAGGACGGCGCTACGTGCCACACAGCCGAAGCTACACTCGATGTATTGCGCCCTTTTTCAAAAAAAAAAAGTTATTTGGCGGACCCTATATATATGTATACGCTTTTGGTGAGGTGTCAAGATTTTTAGTCGGATAGTTTTTTGAAAACTACTCGTATATTATTGAATTCATTTATGAAGCAACACATTCAAATAAATAAAAATACGCCTTTTTATAGCTTTCAGGTGAAACTAAAACAAATATAATATTCTATTTAACTTATCCGTAACTGATTAAAATGGGAATTCATTAAAACGCGAAAAGCCTCGCCCACCAACGCTCAGAACAATCCCGAGCCGCACTCGACCCGTAATTGCAAGCGACACATCCCTGAGCAATATATTTCGCGCGATGCGCATTAAAAAATAATTTAGGGTTCTGGAAAAATCAGTGTCCGCGGCGCTGGTAGGCGCGGAGTCACCGGTACTGTGGGAATCTGCGTAACTGCGCCTGGATGCTTCGCAGCGGGCGCCGCCCATAAATCAAGCCGACCATCCCTTACCTGTTCCAGATACATATTTCATAGTTAATTCTTTCCCGTAAGACTGCCTCTATCTATTATTCGCGGGCACACTCGCCCCGAGTATAATATTTTTTCTAATGTAAATAATGCGGAGCCTCACGGCGAACCATCTGCTTAATGGCCGTCAAATGGCTCTTTGGTTTTGTCGGTGTATTTTAAAAATGATTTATGTTTAGAAAACGGCCGTATTTAACATAAAACGCTATATATTCAGTTGCGGTATTAAAACGTATTTTATTATTTTTTCGTTTTAAAAGTATTTTATGTTCAGATAATGGTAATATAAATATCTGATTTAAATACAAATTAACAAAATAATACTAGTAGGTAGTAGCTTGTCAAATGTTTAAAAGAAAAAAAAAATGCAAATACAAATTGTCTAATGTAAAATTTAATGGAACGCTAACCGCTGTTAAGGTGGTGTTTACCAGGGCTTGTCGGTTTTCAAACACCGGTTGTAAAAAAACTGGTGGGTATGGCTAAATTCTAGCCAACCAGTTTTTCCAGTTGAAATAAAAAACATTTTAGAGTACATATAATTATCCGATAAAAGGACATTAAATATATGTGAGATTTTTTGAAAGCGTCAAAGCTATGATTTATGGATGATTATGACATTTTATGGAAAAATGTTTAACTTAACACATTAGGGATATTTATAGATTTTTTATATGGATCACATGATAAATAATCTTTTTATTTAATATAATCTTTGACAGCTTGCTGGCTTGGTAAGTAAAAAAAATATCTCTTACTTATATCCGCCATACTTAATGGTCTTATCATATCAGGAAAGTATCAGGATCTGGCTGATTTAAGAAGCTTTGTTAATTATGGTCTCCAGCGTCTAAACCTTTTATCTGACGACAAAAAATACCGTACATAAGTCGTAATAAATTTATCAAAACTTTTTATTGTATTTGATTACTATAATTTAAATTTATAATTTTTGGTTTTTTTTTTTCATTATTTATAAAAGTACGTATATTTGACAAATGTATAAGGAAAACATTAATTACATTACGTCAATTTAGTTATTGTATGTTTTCTTCGACAAAACGGTTGAGGCACTATTGAAGTTACATTTTTACAAAAAATCATAATTTTACTAGTGATAACTATGAGTGGATTATTACTAGAATGAGAAGGGTGAAGAACTGAAGATGCATGCATAAGGCCTGCGATTCTCAGTAGAGAGATACAAGATGATGACATATTTATTCGTGCACACGAAATGTTTTAAATTAAACACATTAAATACAATATGACTTTTAACATTCATAGGTAACTATGGTGGAATAATTCAATTAATAGTCCGCATTGGTAAATAATACCCACAGGCCACAACAGTTACAGTGAAATAAATTTAAATAGTATCCATGAAAGTTTCCATGTAAATTCTCAGAAATAACAAATAAATACAGCCAAGAGATTATCCCCTCAGAGCTGGTGTAGCCAACAGCATAATAATAATATAATAATACTAAAATATCGTAATATATTCCAGTGGCTCTATCAAAACAGATTTCCAGACTAAACAATATAACTAACCACATGAAATTTGAACAATAATACATATGCTTCAGTGTTCGGTCATCTGTTAATTAATAAGAAAACACATCAAGCTGACGCATGCGTTGCTTTAAAATGTATGAAAATATGCGAGTTTATATTTATATATTTTTAAATATTATTTATTCATACATCTAACTGATAGAATAAATATATATATTTATGATGAACGAGACATTTCAAAAACCACTTAACCGAAAAAAACAGTTGAAAATATTATTGTGTGCTGAGTGGTATTCTTAAATCGTCTTTTCAGATATATAATTGTAAGTTAATTGTTATTTAAAATATATTTTCAATTAACGATATTAAGTTTACTTCTACATTATTTTATTGTTTGATTAAACATGTTTCGGACTAATCCATTAAAATGAATTATTTTTTAATTAAATTCAACTTAAAAATTATATTTATGCGGTTTTACGAACAATTGACAATTAAAGACATTAACGTTATGATACAATAAATAAGAAGAGTTCATATGGTATGAGGCTGACAAAACTTTAAGGCGTCAGTTAAGGACGACCATATGCTTCAGTTAGGAGAGCGAACATGGTATGATGGCGATTTAAAATAAAATATATCTTTGTATTCTTAAAGCATAATTTTTATTCTACCTAGTATTAAGCATCCCAAAACTAAATAACATATTTTTATATGGATACATTTTAAAGGCATCTTGTATTTATTCGTAAAAAAATAAGAACAAACTACGACATACTTGGGATTCATGACAGTGATTTCAGATTAGCGAATATCTGATAGACAAGCTACTTGACTACTTCGAATTCAATTAAAATCAAATAGACGTCATCCAATCAAAATGTAGTGGTAAAAGTTTTTGGAGAAAATAAGTCTATTGAAGATGTGCAGTTGCTTAAGTACTTTTTAAAATTACAAGTAGGTGCTTTGGAATGCTACTTTAGTAAATGTTTTCTCTATCATACAACCTGAATCTCTAAAATAAAAATAATAATAAAAACTTACAATATCATTATACGATCCTCAAATACACATTTCTACACATAATTACAACTACAGTCTCTAGCCGATCTAGCCGAACGTTATAGAGTTTACAGTAAGGCCAACCCTCTTTTACACTCCGCGGGGACAATCTGTAGTATAATGGTGCTGACAAATAAAGATGCAGTATTTAGCTATTCATGGAATGGAAAGCACCATTATAGTAACAGATGAGAATTTTTCATCATTGTAAACAAAAATAAAAACTAGCGTTACATACACATAAGGTAAAAAATAATTATTGATAACCTGTCTAAAACACAATCAACCAATAATTTATATTACATTATGAAATAATATGGAGTTATTGAGTAATGTACTAACGGAAAATATTTATAGCCAGATCTTGAACATACGAATATATGAGAACCTTTCCTTTTTAGTCAATTTTCATCAGTAAATATTAGGCTTTATTAGAGTGGGTGCATTATATTCCTTCGCTTCCTCAACCCTTCCTTTCCGCATTAGACTGCAAAGGGTTGCCCGGAAGACCACTAGGGAAGGGTAAATAAAGTACACAGCACAAAATCAAAGGAATAAATATGAATTTGTTCTATCGCACGGTTTTCGAAGATTATAATTTTGGGGGATGAATTTTCGAAATAGGTTTTATAGAAAAGAGGTTTTCAAACAATTATTTGTTTGTGCGAAGGTAAGCCTTAGGTCGGTCACAGAAAACAAATTAAATCATTTGAGCTTATCCACTAAAATCTCTCAGGATACCAACATTTTAATAATCTTTGGTAGTATCACTTATATTACATATAAAAAATAACAACTGTTTTTAGTAAGGAAACAGTGACCCAAAACAACCGAAACACAACCTCTCAAATATAACCGCAGACCAAATCGCCCACCAACTTCTATTAAATGGAAAGCCCACAAAAATGGTACAATGTGCTAGGAGGAACATAAAAATGAAAAATAAATCTACCGCCGAGACCGCTAATACAGGTCTGAGTGCAGCAGTCACCATTCTTGAACTCGACAAAGCAGTGAGCATAATGAAGAATGGGAAAGCCGCAGGACTGGACGACATTAGGACGGAACAAATAAAACACTTTGGACCACAGACAAAGAAATGGATTCTCCTGTTTTTAAATAATTGTATCAGTACTCAACATATACCAAAAATATGGAGGAAGTCAAGAGTAATCACAATACTTAAACCCGGGAAAAGCCCAGACAACCCAAAGAATTTCCGTCCAATCTCCTTGCTCTGTCATTTGTATAAGCTGTTGGAGAGAATCCTTCTCAACCGACTAGCGCCCCTTATAGACCCGCTTCTCATCCCACAACAAGCTGGTTTCCGCCCTGGAAAATCATGCACTGGACAGATTCTGAACCTCACACAACACATCGAAGATGGGTTTGAGAAGAGACAAATAACAGGAGCAGCCTTTGTAGACCTAACCGCTGCCTATGACACAGTCCACCACAAAACCCTTCTGCTTAAACTACAGAATATTACCCATGATGCAACTATTACTAATGTAATAGCAACTATGCTACAGAACCGTAGATTTTATGTTGATCATGAAGGTAAGCGTAGCAGATGGCGCACGAACAAAAATGGACTGCCTCAAGGAAGCGTGTTAGCGCCCTTACTCTTCAATGTCTACACAAACGACCAGCCAATACTGAACAATACCAGGTCCTTCATCTACGCAGATGACTTGGCGCTCACAGCACAAGGGGTCTCTTTCGAGGAAGTAGAAACCCAGCTTAATAACGCACTCACCACCCTCTCTTCGTACTACCACCAAAACCGACTACAGCCAAACCCAAGCAAGACCCAAGTCTGCGCCTTTCATCTTAATAACAGACTTGCCAAGAGAAAGCTGCACATTACCTGGAACGACTTGGTGTTAGAGCACTGCGACACACCTAAATACCTAGGGGTCAAGCTGGATAGGACCCTCACTTATCAGAAACACTGTCAGTCTGTTAAGCAAAAGGTGTCCACCAGAAACAACCTACTCCGAAAAGTGGCAGGTACGAAGTGGGGAGCCCAACCAAACCTGATCCGCACAAGTGCTCTAGCTCTCTGTTTCTCTGCTGGCGAGTATGCTGCGCCAGTATGGGCGAGGTCTGCCCATATCAAGAAAGTGGATATTGCTCTGAATGAAACGTGCCGGGTGGTTACGGGGTGCCTAAAACCTACCCCAATATCAAAGCTATATCAACTCTCGGGCATTGCCCCACCAAACATACGGCGAGAAGTTACTACCAAGAAGGAACTCACCAAAGCAACCCACGACGCACTCCACCCTATGTTTGGGTACCAAAAAGATAACTACACGGCTCAAATCAAGAAGAAGTTTCCTACAGTCGACAACGGAACTGGAGATACCTGAGGCCACCCTGCGGCTGAACATGTGGAGAAGCGCAACTGAGGGGAATACTTGGATTGCCCCGAAAGAGGACCTAGCCCCTGGACATGACCAAGGGTGGAATATATGGAGGTCCCTTAACAGACTTCGGACCGGAGTATGCAAGACGAGGACACAAATGAGGGCCTGGCAGTTTTACAGCGGACCGACTGAATGTGACTGCGGCGTGGAGCAGACCCTGTCACACCTTCTGGAGTGTGCGCTGTGCCCGAGTGGCTGCACCCAGGAAGACCTGATGATGGCCAGAAGTAACGCCATCGACGTCGCCCACTTCTGGGCAGACAGGATCTGACCCTGTTGTTTCCGACACGATTATATATATAGTAAGGAAATAAACTTTATGATGAAATTAATCAATCTTTTACATATTATAAATACGAAATATATGAGATAAAAATAATTTACTATGGTGCACAGCGAAGACACGATTAAACTGTTACAATGAAGATTGTTTATTATAAGCAACGATTGTAAAATAAATACAAATTTAAAATATAATAATAATAGTTTACTAAGCAATAGATACATACTTTAATAAATCTTACGTAAAATAATGATTATAAGTTTATTTTGTGCACGCTTGAATGATTCGAATTGAAGATATGAAATAAATGTTTGGAAATCAAGGCACTGAACGTTTTTAATATAAAACTCGATGGATTAAAAGTACGAAGGTATTTGGAAATTAAGCAAATGCTGGCGCGGCTCTCAAAGCGCTCGCGATGTGTTCAGGTGCCTTCCGATATATTTTCATTAAGAACTTATATTCAAAGGATGCATTATTAAGCGGTAGGGAACCGAAGAATGCGGAAAAGAGACGGAAACGTTGCAGTATTGTCCAGGGCTGGCTTAAGCACATTTAGGGCCCAATTTGCAAATAACACACAGCTCTAACAAATGTTTGTGGCGAATAATGATTTTGTCTTTTAATTATTATAACTAGTAGATTTTTACTGCTATTGAAAGGCGGATTGGGGATCTAGTAAGAAATAACGATGTTAACAGACCTAGCGCCTAATATAGGATGACTTTCGGTAGATTTGAAATGGACAAAATTGTGTGGCTTTGAGTCCTGTCGTTAGAAATTTTTGACTTTTAACAAAATCTTTTCATAACATAAGGGATTTCTGATTAAGATGATATTTTACTGTTTTCTTGAATTATCTACAAACATAGTTTTTTTATAAGAAGTTTCAATCATTTTGAACAGATCAAGTAATCGTAGTAGTCCTAGTTATAGTTTTATCCATACCGGCCCTGGTTATATTACCGAAGCAGATATTGTTAAAAGCGGGCTAGACTTTGGATAGCAAGAGATAATAACTCTCCTCACTCCAGAGGCTGCAGACTCGCAGGCATTCTCATAAATTCACATACTCATTTGGGGCAAAATAGATTTTGAAGAGAAGTCAAGAGTGTCTAGTGCTAGGAGGCAACTCTATACGCGGCTAGTTGGGGTGGGGGCGGTTTGGGCGCTCCCTGGGGTTAAATGAGTTCAAACGAATGCAGATTAAGTGGGAATATCTGATGACGTTTAAGTCATAGAATATAGACTCAATATCGAGTTTACTATACTCTCGTAAGTCCGGGTGAAATAAAAATAAGGACCAAATTATAAAAATACCTTAATTTTAATTACCTACGTATGTTTATCGCCTTGTATTAAGTGTATTGGATAGTTTCGATATTCTCTATTAGATTGATGAAAAGTAGATCTTTCCGTCCTTTTTAATAATAAATTAATGTCTAAAAGAAGATTGGTGAAGATTGTGGGTTTTAGAACACAATTCAAATTTTTATAAATCATATATGTCATATAAAGTTAAAATATGGCAACTGACACAGTGAATACTGCCAATTTATTTAATCTATTGCCGATTAATTTACTTTACAGCCAAAACCTTGAATTAATTACTGAACAAATAAATACAGGCCTTAAAATATTGGCGACCCTAAAAAATAATTGTCACATAGCCTTGACTACAACAATTTGTGAACATAATTTTTAAGGAGTAGGTCAGTATGACAATTTTTTCAATTGTGACTAGAGTTTGTTTTACAATTGCATTCAAAATTATAAGCAAATGATGGGCTGTATAATAATATATGATTGTTTGTTTACATCTACTTCTACATCTACCACGTCTTCGCGAGGAGCTGGGCCATCGCCTGCAATAAGCGACGAAGAGAGAAGTTTTTGCCGCTGCGGCTCATTACGGGAAACCTCACGGATAATATATTGCCTGGCTGTTGATGAGTTTGCACTGCCCCCGCCCCCACCCCCACTCACCCCCGGGCTGAAGGGCGAGTCCCCTTGGATGACTTGGGGAGGTCTTCTCTACGTTGGTATTTACTTCGGACACACCTACAATAGGATTCTTGATGTCCATTTTAAAATGACATTCTAAAAATATTATTAATTGTTATTTTCAGAATGACGTTGATTTGAAAAAATAACACTACTAAATAATACCTATTTAATTATAAACTTATTATTTAATGAATAAAGGTAGAGGGATTTCGTTTAATTTGGCTATTTATTTTGACTGTCGGTATTTTATTTTGACTAATAGTAGTTTTTGTTAAAAACGAATCACTCAGGTGCATATGGATCGTATCCAATGTTATTTTTTTTGTTAGATTAAATGAGATTCAAACAACGTACTTTTCTTATCAATTTTAAAATAATCATATTCTTGCATATAATATCGTGTTACACATGTATACTGACGGACATTGCAGTGCAAATATACGTATATTAAAATAAATTCGTATAAATATGTGATAATGATAAGATTTTTTTTTAAATCAATGCAGAAGTCACGGCGTTTCAATTTGAATAATCTACTTGTTGGATTTTGTAGGCAGATATACGTTCAGTTATTAAGCCAGGATACAATCTCAACCTTCAAAAAGTAGTGGATTTTATTTAAATTTATTCATAAGCCAGCATCTCACCGTTTTTACTGCACATGGAAACTTAATGAAATAATGGCTCTGGAGAAACCCGCCCAGGATCAGGCGGCGCGCGGAATTATTGCAGGGCGCGAGATATGACGCGGGCGAGGGCGGCAAGCTTCAGCCGCCCACCGGGAGATTTACGATAAACCTATCTGCGAGATACGAGGGCGGCGGTCGCGAAAAACGACCGACAACTTTATGAGCCAGTAGGGAAAGTTAAAAGAGCTCTAAGCAATATCGTTTTGAATATTGGAAATTATAAAAATGCATTGATTTTTGGAAATAGGTTCATTTAAGTCTTAATATATTGGGACATTTATTCAATATATTATTTAAATTTAATAACATATGATTGAATATATTAACCAATATTATAACATAGTGTAGGTAATTTTTTTGAAAGAAATTTTGCTGGGACGCTCTTAGTAACATTGGCCAATATGTGATGTAAAGTGAAACTCTTCTCCTCATAGACCGTCCACTCGCACGATCCTTGTATACTGAGTTAATATGGTAAGTTAAATGAAAAAATAAATAGGTACATAGAGAGTGTGAGCTTTTAGGTAATGAAAAAATAAACAAAACCACAAAAGTGCCTTAAGAAAGAAACAAACTTTCTAGCCAGGTGACAAACGTTATACGAAAGAGAGTGCAGTACGCGAGAGATTTCGCTTTAAAATGAATTTTCCAAAATTATTAGGCCTTTCAGTCAATATATGTATTATTTTTCCTTTAGCTGAAATATTTGATTAAATACTGACTATTTTTTATAAACTGTACTCTAATTGTAGCCTTGGCCTTATGATATATTCTTTACGAAATGAGGAGTGCTCTCACCCGACAAAGCCTTAAGCGCCCCGCCCCAGGCCCCCGTGTCGGCAGTACATTAAGCATCGTAGCTGCTTAATTTTAAAATGAAATGCAAGGTGGTTTTATACTGACGGCTGCCGCATACGTTCTTGCTGCAACGTGTACTCAAGAGAGCTGAGACGCGCTCAAATTCTTATAGAGCAACTGTATTGAAATGGTGTTCTCTGCCCTTTTTTAAATAATAACAATGTAGGGTATTCGCTACATAAAAATTCTATGTATTTTTTTATTTCTGTTTTTGTTATACTTTTTAATAAATAAATTTGTTGTTTTGATTTGAGACATTTAAAAGATTGATAAGTGATTATATTAACACAAAGGTATTGTGTTATTAGAGAAATAAATTTTTAACCCATAAAGTGTCTAATATATTTTTATTATTCTAAAACGAAAACGACTTTTTATCAAAAACTACAGCCATATATAAATATTATGATATAATGAATTTGAGGATTGTAATAATATAAAATATATGAGAAAATTTATCGATTTGAAATAAAAGAGAAATTAGATTTTTTTAACTACAAGGCTTACACAAAAAGTAAACGTAGTATTTCTGTTATTCCGGTAATATAAAATAAATAATACACAGCTCGGATCCAAAACTGTCATTTGCAGTCAACGTTGAATCGAATTTGTGTAATGAGAATTTACTGCTTTATCGCCAACATATTTTTTTCTCGAAGCATTTCAAGCAGTGAAATAATGACCAGATGTATGTTTGGGATAAGTCCATCATTCCATATTTGAGAATGTTTTGAAAAATAACTTAAATCAATTATAAAAAAATAATGTAAATCTATTAGAATGTATATTATACGAAAATAAGGTTTTTTAAATATATTTATTTTAAGGAGTTTGATATTTTAAAGAATAGACAGTATAAATTAAACATAATTTCAATTATTTGAATGATATAAACGTAAAGTTAAGTTTAAGAGTATTAACCGACAATTATTTATGAACTTTTAGCGATGTATAGTATGTATCCGTAGGGAGATGAAACAGGTTGAGTTAGATTAAATAAATGAGTTATTATCTAAATATTATTAATTTTTAATTTGGTGTCGTTTATATTATTTTTTTTATCGTCATATTAGTGTCACTAAATTAATAATAAAAAAAATATGTTTCAATCGAATTGAGTTTAAAAATGATGTATTTTGGTAGAGCACGTTTATCACACGATGTGCTCTTAATAATCAACGCTCTAGAGTCTAGGTAATGGTGAATTTCTGAGACGGCTATAACTTTCATTAGAAAATGCTAATGTTTACACTTATAAATAACGCGGCAGAGCGGGAGACGTTTAGGGAGGCAGGGGGCGGGTAAGGAACCGTGAAATGGCCGTGGCGGGATGCTATATGAGAGTGCATCACAAATCATGGTCGAACCAGTGCGCCGATTAGCATTTAATGAGCAAAAATAACTTATCCTACATCTATGATTTTACATAATGACATAACCGAAAATATATATACCTAACACACAATATAAGAATATCAATGTGCACATGGGTAATGCATATATCGGTTCTAGGATATAATCACTAGATATGTATCGTGGACTTATAAAAATAATCGATACTTTTATTTATAAAAGTGTAACTGTTTAATTTATTAAAAAAAGAAACTTCAAATAAGTAAAATCAAATAAATAATATTTATTCAATAGATTTTTTCAGTGTTGGCATATTTCGACCTCGGAAATTTTAGGTGATTTATTATATCCCATAGAAGGCCATATTTATGTTGCTATACACGTGACATGTGAGTGATACACTAGGATAACCGAAGAAAAATTTGTGTAGTAGACTCTATGGTTAGATGAACTGAAGACATCAGAAGAGTAACAGGAGTAGGCTGGGTGTAAAAGGCGGGGGATAGGGTAGTATGGAGTCTCATGCGAGAGCCCTACGTTCAACAGTAGACGGATACAGGCTGATGATGAAACATTCTGTGGATTGTAGGCATTTTCGAAATTTCAGCCAAGATATTTATTTATAAATAATCTGCTTTCGCCGCAAAATAGCGATGAATGAGATAACGTGATGAAAATCTTAAGCTTTAAAAAAAATCACATTATTAAACTAAGTGAATACAGCCCATTGAACGAGTATATATTGAGAAATATATTTGATTGAGTTGCAATTTAATTAATGAATAATATATGTTATCGTAGGGGTTTAACTTGCTCAATATAACATGTTATAAGGATATAGAGAATATTTCTCTCTACGTTGAATTGCGAGTACTAAAGGAATTTGGTTAACTAAAATATTTTTTTAACATATAAGAAAGAGTTTCAAGGAAAATATAAGATCACAAAAAGTTTACTACCAGTGCGATGAGTTCATATTGTTATGTGATTGATATCTCGTGAAAATTATAATATCAACATTTGTTTTTAAAAATAAGTACATTACGAGTAATCAAATATAGCATAGTCCTATGGAATCCAAGATTGTACATCTTTTTACAGCCTCACAAAAAAAACGATGGTATCGGAGTTTCGTTGTTTCTCTTCATCATCCTTTCAATATCCGCTACCCTTACTAGAGTATATGGTCGCCATGAGCTGCGGCCATAAAAGTCGTAAGTTTTTGCTTATTAGAGATCAATAGATCCAATTTTAGTATAAATACTTCGCAATTTAAAAAAATATTTTACAAACCATTAATGACTTAACCGATGAAGGATAATTATTATCATCATCAGCCTGTATCCGTCTATTGTTGAACGTAGGCCTTCTGCATGAGTTATAATGATACGAATATAATGTAATTTCTAATGCAGAAGAAAAACATTATTTTGTAATAAATTAATCATTACAAAAATATTATTTAAGTACATATACTTTTTTCGGGAATCGTTGAACAATGTTCAATACAGATATTATTTAGTATCAAACGTATATATAAGAAAACAATTATAAGTGAAAATACAGATCACTTGCATAAATGCGTGTATGAGTAAATTGATATATGTGTATATATGAATATATAAGGTAACCATGCAGTGTTATATTTAATATCTATTCTTAACGGATCACCAGCTGTAGTTTGCACACTAAAATTGAATACCATGTCAGTGTAGCCACTTCAGTATACAATGCAGAATAAAAGAAATTATTAAAACTTTTACTATCAATTCAATTCGATGTCAGATTAAGGGTGTTCAAAATATATTAATGAATAACAATAAATATCTTCTATTTTTTTTTTGTGAAAGATCTTTTTCGTTGATAAATGTAGGTATTTAACAGTCAAAATTATAAAAATAAAACATTACAAAGTTTTTTTTGAACGATCTTTTAGGTCGAGCGTTCACCCTATTATTTGATAAACTATTTGTTGTTCCAAAACGTGGTGTGTGATATTTGGTGTGTTTCATCTGTAGTGTTAATATGAGATTGTGTTGGTGCTTGCAAGCTCACGCGGGAAATCGAATTAGATGCAGTGGTTTCACTTGCGGGAGCCCTGTAGGAAAATGCACGTCAAATTATTAAACTTGAGCAAACTTGAAAATTTCGGGAAATTTACCTTCTGGTAATGACTTAACGAAAGATATATTGGAAACATTTTCTTAGAAGATATGCTCAAACAAACTATTCCTGATATGAAATTGAGTATACTTATTGTACAGTGTTTTGCAATGCGATATAAACTTTTTTTTTTATTTATTTATAAAGTATGTATACAGAATATCGAGTATGTTCATACAATTTTCAATAATAATTAGTTGTTTAAGTTGAAAGGCTAAAGTCGGATTGATACTATACAATTATGAGGAACAAATTTTCGACATGACTCGTGTGTTAAAATATACAATAATAATATAGCTCATAGGATACTCAAAATTTGATTTAATTACAAAAATTAATTAAATATTTACGTAAAACATGTTTTCATACAAGACTTTTGTAATACAGAATGACCAATTTAGAACATTGTGTTTCCTTAGCAACGCCGTAAACAAAAATTCATTGACCTGAAGTTATTTTAAGTAGGTAATTTTAGTAGGTATTTTAAGTAGGTATTAACGTAAGGTACTGAATATTTTGAAACAAAATTCGATTTTCGAATAAACTATTTCAATATTTGAATTTTTCACGACTTTTTTGTTTATCGAATTAAAATAAATATAACGTATTAATTGTGTGTGATATACAGTAGAAAGAGTTAATTTTGGAATTCTAATTGCTGGTCGGCTTCGGATAGTATTATATCATAATTTAATAATTAATTTTAAGTAAAAAATTAATAAATTAAAAATATTTAGTTTTGATTCACAATTAATTTTAATGTTTACATGTTTCGGCCTTCCTGAAGACCATCTTCAATAATGAAAAAATAAAAACAGGCCGTGGCTTATATAGGTATGGACAAGATCCTATATTAGTACACACATATTTACAGGTTGTATATGTGTGCGGGTAAAACAATTGAAAAAGGTTATTTTAAAAACTAATTGGTATGAGATTAGTATTAATGTATTGAGATTTTTTTATTTTTATGTAAACACATACAGGAGAATACCGACAGATGGTGATAGTAATTTTTTGTCTCATCTGTGGAATTCTATGACGCTTACCATGGTGCATATGGCTAAACGCTGCGTGTGGAGTGTTGATCCGCCAACGTCATAGACTACAGCCCGAGATTCAAGCATCATCCTTTATTATTACAGGAATCTACTATGAATGGGTGGTCTTCACGGTATGACTTTTGTCTACCACCAATTTTAATTGATAGGCTTTGACTGACATTTTACGGGTGATGGATCAAATTCACACCAACCGGGGTATTTTAGAGCTCAGAAATCGATTAATAATCCTTTTTTTTAATCTCCGTCGGGGATCGAACACACGACCTTTGGCTTGTAAAGCAAACGCTTTACCATTGAGCTATGACAGCCAGCATTATACAATAATATTTTTTTTGCTTTCAATTTAAAAAGATATTATGAAATACTAGGTATTATATATTTTTAATTATAATTAATTCTAAAATTATAATTATTTCACCAAATATTGTCAGTTGATAACCTTAATGTTAGTATTATATCAATCAATCTATTTTTATTTTTCAAAAGTGAATTTCAAAACGTAACATTCACTGTGAAATCAATTATGCCACCCAAACGAAAAGCAATAGGTCAAGAGTACAACTCAAGCACGAATGAAAAGGGCATCTCGAGCTTCAGAAACAGTCGAGCAAAGGAGAGCAAGATTAGAAACAGTTAGAGTACACACTGCTCAAACCCGTTCACATGAAACAGATGAGCAACGGGAAGCAAGATTGGAAGCAGATCTAGTACGCGTAGATCATACCAGACGTACTCTGCATGCTGATTTAAATCATAGTGCTTTCCATTAAGATCCTAATTATAATTACAGTCTGCACCCAAGTATTGTTATTGGAAAAATTGATAAATTATGCGTGTATTGTAGTGCTTTTAAATTTAAAAATGAAACACTAGGAATGTGCTGCACGAGTAGAAAATTGAAATTGCCAGAATTAGATTCACCCCCCGAACCTTTATTTACGTTGGTATCGGGTGATACAAGTGAATCAAAAGTAAATAGTAAGTTTATAATAAAGTACAATTCTTATCACTACTACTGCCGAACGCAAATCATTCCTCATCGTACAAATGGTCATGTTTAGCAAGTCTCAGAAACGCATCGATCGTACGATGGATTGCAATATCCGATTTTATTTTGGCAAGGAGAAGACGGATACCATTTTAACATCGCGTTGAGAAATCCACAAGCAGATGAGGAAACGACTAAGAAAGTCAGTGCCATGAATTACTATTCATATCGATTGATGATTCGTGAAAACGCTGAAAATCATATCCTAAAAGGTCGAAATTTGTTCTATCAATACATGTTCGCGAAAATAGAAACTGAACGACTCCTCTGCATTTGATTAAATCAAACCAAGTTGCGTTCCGCAGAGTATATTCATTCACGCGATGCAGTTGTAAATGATGGCTGAAAAACAAAAAAACATTGTGTATCCAAAAGCACTCCAATAAATAAAAACACATACGGGCGCCAATATCAAATTTAGGTAAGAACAACATAACCTAAGTTTATTGTTTCTAATTGGCTCCGGTCACGCCTTAAGTCCGACTTATCCAATCGGAAGGCGAGAGGCTCCCGACGAGGCGTTTCCATAAAAACTCGAGGTTTCTTTTTTTAAGTGGCATTGCAACGCATGCCGGATACACGCTAGTAATATATATATAACTTTTTGAAATTACAAAAGGTTAACTACTCCGAGGATATTTTCTTAACCAGATGAACATTACGAAGAAAAACCTCGAGGTCCCCTCGTCGAATTTCACGCAAGATAAAGCAGATTGCCGAGCTGGCGGTGGTTCTTTACACCTGCGAACAGGGCCTAATGGTTACGGGCGTTACGGCTACGGTAACCGCGCTATTACTCCATAGTCCGGACTATGGATCGAGGGAGAGAATCCGTTAAGACGAATAATTATTACTTTTATAATCATGCTTTTGGAAATTTGATACTACAATGTTTTGTATAAACGAGAGAAACATTTATATTTTAAATACCTTAAAAACACGCTTTTTTATACCATCTTAGATAAGAGTATAAATCAAGACAAACGTTGGCTTGCATCATTTTATACAACATTATATTTTCATAAAACTGCTTAATTATCTGACTCCCAAGTTGCTGGATACACTCTTGATAATTTTTTAAATTGTATTAAAAGGTAATCTTTTTTATTTCAATTGAATTCGAGGCTTATGTACTAGCGTATTTACAAAAAATATTTACTGTTGTTTTGAAAATTACTAGCAGAGATCATCTACAACTTTAAAATGGTTCGTTGTATTGAAAATGAAAAGTAGGCTGGATACCAAGAGGGATCAGGAAGGGTGGAGACTCATGCGGGAGGCCTACGTAGAGCTGTAGACGAAATTATCTTATATACCTAGAATCAATTATTAATGTCTTAAGTGGATGTGAAACTGATTTTCGTGATGAAACGGAAGGCAAAATGTTTAAGTTAGAAGTATAATATATAAAATGAAAAAATAGAGGTTTACACACGAATAACTAATTTAATACAATCACTTACTTTCACAAAATACTCAAAACCTTGTGTATTGTATACTAATAAAGGTAGAGACTAGACGTATTCGATATGTGGAGCTGGAGAAGGATTCTAATAATTTTCGAATAGCGCGCAAAAGCATCTATTATCAAGGAATTATATATTAGGGCGGATGTTAATGGCGTCTCTATGAGGTGTTTTGCAGTTCATCGTCCATACAGCACAGCTGGACCGATCAAGATAAAAGGGCCGTAGGCCTATCATAACATATTATATTCTACTCTGCCAAATGACTCAAACGATAGAAAATAATCGAAAAATAAAAACCACAGTTCTTATCGAAGTGTTGTGATCTTTTGTATCGTCCCTATTCTCCTTAAAGGCTGGAAATCTTGGTATCACACCAAAAAAAGAAGGTGGAGATGACGTGAGATGAGGCGAGGACCATGGCGGCAGATAAAGCTTTGTGGCGGCAGTTTGTGACAATGATGTGCTCCACTTAGGGGAGTGTAAATGGTGATGATGATAATTATTGATGACTCGGCTCAGTTAAAGAGATGTACTTGTATTTAGAAAAAGCTTATGCTGTATTAGTGCAGAAGGTGAAGACGTCGCCTTACATGTAGTAGGCGGGGGGCAGGCGAGGTGGCAGACAGGCTTCAGCATTGTCTGTCGACGATTACCGCCGCCAGTTCACCCGCCTTACTATTGCAAAACGTTTGTTTCATTCACCACTCAAAAGACCTATTAAATTCATCGTATCGTTCGGTACAACATTTGTCGTGAATTAATTAATGTAAAAGAATTAGAGCAATGACATTATTATTATTTAAATAAAATATACGAATATGATATCTCTCTGGTACATAACTGTACACGATTTGGATCAAATGACCACCTCAACTAATGAAACAAACTTATATTTCCAAGACAACTTCAGATCCTAAAGTTGAGTCTTTCAGGAAAACAAGGACCTGTTTAGTTTACGGAGTCCTGCGATAACCGATTCTTAGTCTGAGTATTTGGCCACCGTTATTTATGGGTCTTAGTCTTATATCGTCCTGAAAATAATTTGATTCTAACTTTGTTGAGGGAAAATTTATTATATTTTGATGAAACGAGAGATTTATCAAAAATACGTATATCATAGTAACATATTATAGGGTCAGACCTAATTATGTATATATGATAACTTAATTATCTTCCCCCCTCTCACCTGATATGCTTTTATAATAATTTCTGTATATGAATATAATGATAATATGTACCCTATTTTTATAATTAGTGTTAATAAGGAATTTTAACAGAATTGGTTTTGACAGGTCATGATTAACGTTTATGCGTTCATTCATTATCACTACCACCACATGAAATTTTGTTTTCTTAACTAATGATAAGTAGAATAACGAGGTTAATATATACAGAATTATCAATGGAATTAATATAGTAGCCTTAATTAAATATAAATAAAATATAAATAATAAGCAAGATATTTCAAAAGTAGAGATTGGTTATTAGATTTTGGAAAATACTGGTGTTAACTGTAATTTAGTACCAACAATTCGGTTACTTATAACCGGGTGGTGAGCGCTTTCGTTTAACGCCTTTAACCGGCCCATTTCTCAATTTGCTGCGTTCTTCGCTCTTTCTTCTCTGGTAAAATAACGTTTAATAAATTTTCCCTTGCATCCCGGCATTCAACCCCATCAGACGTCTTGTAGGGAAATTCGCAAGGGGTAATGCGCTTGAAACGATTTTAGACGTAATACGTATTACCTTTAGCGGCATTATCTTAAAAGGCATTATAAATTAAAACGAAAGTAAATTATTGGTATCAAATAATTGTCATAAATATATGAATTTATCTATATTTATTAGATTGATAATTTATTTTTATTATTATCGTACTTCAGCAAACATGCCAATACGCTACTAGTCGGGCACATAGTGCATTGTACTCAGAGTACATGATACTTAAATGAAGTACTTACTAATTCGTTACAAAAATACGCGTTTTAATTTATGTAACACTTGTACTTAAATTTGAAATTAAGATAACAAGATAATATATTTTTGATAAAACGCAAAAATAAGTAATTTAAGATACTTTGCCGTTTATTACGAATGGACCTCAGGCACACTGAAGATTGATTGATGAAATAAATAGTCATCATCATCATCAGCCTGTGTCCGTCCACTGTTGAACGTAGGCCTCCCGCATGAGTCTCCATCCTCTTCGATCCTCCGCCTTCCGCATCCAGGTCACTCCCGCTATTCTTCTTATATCGTCAGTCCATCTTGTAGGGGGTCGGCCAATGCTTCGTTTGCCAGTTCTTGTATAAATAAATATAAATAAATAATATAAATAAATAGTAACATCCAAGAAACACAATGATTACAGATAACATAAGAGAAAACTGAAATACAAAAACAGATATTCAAAGAAATTATAATACATATTATTACAAACGTTTCGGATCGCTTGGATTGCCTGGGGCACTGTGGAAGATAGGGTGTAGTCGGGGATAAACCCCTTCCCGGCCAGGCATGAAATTAGGAGCAGTTAATGCTGCTGTGTGCATTATAACATTCAGGACCGTGTAAACATGCTACCGTCTGAGGAGGCCACCAGCGATCTCCACTGCAATCACACTCGCCTCCCATCGGTCACTGCCCACTGACCACGGACCACTGACCACTGACCACTGACTAGTCACTGTTCAGAAATCTTTACGGAAGAAAACAAATAATTACTATATCGATTTACTTAGAGCCAAAACGAAATGTACACAATAATGTTTTGTTGATAACTAAATAATGATTTCATAGATATTTTCGATTCATAAAATTTGACAGAATTCCACAATTCAATGAAATTAAGAAATACACAAAATGTATGTTATTTAATTTATTTGTATCGCTGAAGTAAAAACATCTCAAACAAAAATATGTAAATATTGATTATTCTTATAAAATGTTTATTTTTACATTTTTTTTTTCATACGGACACCAAAAATTAACGTTTCACAGTTCTGTAAGCCCAGGCAGTCTATGCCTTGTTCCAGAACACTTGCATACCCGGAAGTCTACATAAGAACATAAATGGTTCCCGGCAGCCTCCAGAACAACAGTCCACGAACTTGCATTGACTATGACTGTAGTATCAGAGAAATATTTGAGTGATCAATAATCAGCGTTTGCTGCAGAGGCCTGGACAATTTTTATTTTTTCCTTAAGGGATCGCTCGACCCTACTTGGGGCATATAAATAGCTTATATTTTATTAAATCGATTTAAGAAAATCAAGCCTGGTCGGGATGCGAACCGTTGGCGTCTGAGTGAGATACGCTTTGACCACTGGACTATGCCACCCGACATTTTTACATACAACTGTAATTATTTTATATATTTTTCTTACGCAATGTTTTCAGTCTAGAGAACGCATATGATCGCTACAGTGTTATTTTTAGGTCTCTTTTTATAATAAACAAGTTTTTTTTATTAAAAACTAATTAAATTTTATATAGAAATATGAAATCCAACTACGATTGGTCCGCATTTGGAAAAAATAAGAATATTTTAAATGTGAAGATTACACTATGATTCAAAACTAAGGATCAACCAATGCATTCTCCCAGCGGTATATTGTATAAACATGTTTGCCCAGTAATACTCATCTGGATAAAAATACAAACTATATACAGACAAAAAAAAAACTCATAAACCCAGGCATTATTTTTTTAGGTTAGTGTAGATCCGCATATAAGCCTTATATTATTTATGGCATTTTGCTCAATTAATATTCGGATAAGCTGTTTATTATGATTATATGTACGATTGAACGCGATTTTTATATAAAACCATACGTTTCGTTATAGGTATGCTTATAAACGATCCAGTATTTCAATGTACGTTATATTGGTGTACCGCGGGCCGGGCATCATTCATCTGGCGGGAGGAGCTCGCGGCTGCCGATAAGTCAGCCGGCCACGCCAGCGGGAACAGATAAATGAGAAAAGTTAAGTCATAAACAATAACACGGGGCTGGAGGGCGCGGGCGCGGCCGCAGTAGTCGTGGGCCGCCAGCCTCAAAGAAGAAGATCTCGCGGATCTGTGTAGTTGTTGAGATCCCCAAGGACATACAACACACAACTATAGTGGAACCCGTTTTTTCATTCTCACTTTTTTAGTTTTTCCCCATAATTTGTTAATTTTTGATAGTCCCAGCAAATACCCATAAAAAACAATGTTAAATAATCTCGCAGAAGCTGTTGATGAACCATGATTTATATATTTTTTTATCGATCTATCATCTAAATATTTTGGCATTCTCACAAATATTATATTATCCCGAGTAACCATTTTTTTGGCAAAAATCTAAAAATGTACTTGTTCGTAAATATTATTATAAAATAGAAATACGCAACACGGCGATGAAGTTTGAGTCATGCAATTTTTTACGCAGTAGCGCTAGCCTGTTTGCTTTAAACATAATACCGACGTGTTTGACCTATATAGTGTCCTTGGGGGGATCCCCATATAACGTCAAAGTATGTTGTGTGTATTATGCTAGTCTGATGAAGCTTTGTTTAAATTGAAGGAGCAAACCTTATAATTTCATTTTTATAATATTTATGATATATAAATATGTAACGTTTTTTAATATGAATAAAAATGCTAATTTTCTTAGAAAATAATTTAACTATTTTTTTTTTCTTAAAACATACCGTTAATTGATTGAAGACTTTTGATTTGGTTTCGATTTCTAGAAAAATTATGGTCTAAAGGCTTAAACTAAGCAGTCTACTTACCTAAATTCAACATAATTCTTTTACACGGCGAAGCAAGGTTTTTATATCAAAACAGAGTGATAGAGCTACGGTATCTGTTATTTAATATTTTAAATAGTAAGAATTCTGCTTAATTATCATGTTAACATTTTCTGACGTGTTAACTTCTTAAAACATTTAAAACTTGGTCTTTCCCCGAACTTTACTGAGCTTTTGCAAACGACTCTTTTAATTGGAATAATTTTTCACGTAATTGAAGGAGCTCCTGAAGAAGAGCAGCCTACTCAAACAAACTCCCAGCCCACTCGAGATCTGGCAGAGAAGACATTACAGGGACTGTAATTATTAAATTCACTATTTAATTATGGTAATGACTTATTGACTCGGAAGCTCTCACCCATCCCTTCTCAATGGGACGAGTCCTACTTCTAGGCACAAAGGGTGACATCCGACAACTTGAGAGAAAGGATACTTCTTTTCAACGAGTTGCTGTCCTGCCAGTTGACTGTCAGTGGTGGTCCATGACAGACAATAAAGAAACTCTTCTGGTTGGCAGCTTGAATAAAAAATATGCACGTTATATTATATGCTTTTTTGTGAGATAGATAAAATAAATATTTTATTATTTTATTAATGAAACACGACAAATATTACAAAACTATTTAGAAGTGGTATTTTTTTTTGTTTTTTATTTTTATTTTCATGTTATTATTATATTTATTATTGAATACACTCGTATATTTTCATAGATGTGAAAGTTTTGATAAAAAAGGTGACACAATTTAGACACGTACGACACTGAACTGAAGCGATTATAACTTTCTTTTGTAGGTTCGTTGCCTATTCAGTGGCACACGAAAAGTACTGTGTTCGAATTTCTATATATTTCTGGGTCGTCCTGAACAGGTACACAAAGTTAGGCTGTTGGCACGACATCTGCCTCGCCTGGTCGAATTACAGGATCTGTAATAAACAGGACGGAGAATTAAATTAAAGACTCTTTGAATCTAACTACGGGTTATATAAGATACTAGCGTTTCCCGGCGCGCGTTACTACGCGATCATCAAAAATATATTTTTACTTTCAAATTTGATACTTAATGTATCATAATATGTAATGTGATATTTTCCAGCGCCCGCAGCATGCAATAGCGACCTCTCCGCAGATGTACGAGTGCGCACAGTTATTATATTTTATTCGGTGATATGTATCATGAATGGAATGCAGAAATATCATTAACTTACTTTTAATGTCATATATGGAACCAAATACCTTCATAATATTATATTTTATCTAAAATAAACAGATCCGATGAAACAAACTCAATTCATTTCTCGAAAAAAATATACGGTCTGATATACTCGAATACTCGTATTTACACTACAACGGTAGTGGAGTTCGTGTTTTTAATTTTTAGCCGCTTTAATTTATGTATTCTAGGAGACTTTTTATATTACTTTATCAAAATGAACATTTCACTTTTGTTGCCATCCCCGGTATGAACAGAGGTACTGTTTTGAGGAAAACGCAATCTCCTCCCGGCGCAGGCATAATGCAATTTAAAAAGAATATCCCGCGAAGTTGGTGTTGGTGTCCGCGGCCCGCCGCTTTATCTTTTTAATTGGTTTTCATATCTTCTGCATTGTTTTCCTTCTTTATTTCCTTAGATTTCATTCATTCACCCAACGCAAATGTCACCGATTTTCCAGTAAGAATATTTCCACAATAATTTGTGATGAATGATAAAATATGTATATATTTTGATAAAAATAAATTATGCACACGTAATAAATGTGCTGAAATATACATGATTCATAAACAATCTTCAAGTTAATTTTTAGTTTTAATAAACATCCTAACCATATTATCTTCAAGTGATAATATGATTTGCAGAGGATATTGCATCAATGAATGAACCTGTACCAAAGTAGAAAATTGTATGTTATAACTCAATCACGAGGATATCGCCTGAGAGATGGAGGAGTTGATCCTTTTATCAATAACATGATAACATTTCTAGACGTTTATGAATAATTTCTTTCAGTGGTGTTGACGGACTTAGAACAGTTCGGCAAAACTGGTTTACCAATTGGACTGGAGTTTCCTCCTTTTGTTATTGATATTCATTTCTGGCATAGATGATTTGAACCCTGTCGTAATTTCTATCGTGATTCTGAAAACATGTAAGGAGACAAATAAATAAAGGCAGATTAGCAAGTCAAATGTTTTGAAAAGCCCATAACAATGACACGGTACAACATTACACTGTCGTCACCGCCAAACATCGCGGCCGCGGGCGGCGCGGGCGGCACGGGCGGCACACAGATAACGTAGCGATAAGCGATAAGCGACAAGCGACTAGCGACAACCCTCGGGCAGTAACTCACTCGGCTGACGTATTGCAGCGGGAGACCGAGCCTCACCGCGCAGAGCACAGCTGACTTACAGGTAAATATCAGTAATACGGGATGTCGTAAAGTTACATAAAATGATTTAACATTAAGGATATCAACTGACAATACTTGGTGAAACTGCATAATTATAATTTTAGAATTAATTTTAATAAAAAAATTAATAAATTAAAATATTTAGTTTTGATTTACAATTTATTTTAACGATTACATGTTTCGGCCTTCCTGAAGACCTTCATTATTGAAGATGGTCTTCAGGAAGTCCGGAACATGTGATCGTTAAAATAAATTGTGAATCAAAACTAAATATTTTTAATTTATTAATTTTTTAATTAAAATTAATTCTAAAATTATAAAATGATTTAGTTTCCAAAATATATTTTGTTTCATTGTTATTAAAAAAAACATATATTTCAAAAAAAAATGTTTAAATTAATCAAATAAATAATATATTAGATTGATGCAAAAGTAATGACACTTTTTTATAATCCTGGGTAAAAAAATAAATCTTCAGAAATGATGAATAGTGTCTTCTTTTAAATGATTCCATTGTATAAAGGATTCCCTCAACTTTCTATTCAGTTTTCGCCTGGCATTTACGTCATTGTTTACTTTATGAATTCCATAAAGACAATACCGCGAGTGTGGCAACCAAAAACATTTACGAAGTGTATGGAGCAGATGTCATCAAAGTTCGACAGGCACGAAGATGGTTTACAAAATTCCGATCTGGGGATTTTTCACTAATTGATAAACCACGTACAGGCTGTGGCCATTGAAGTCTGATGATCACAAGTTAAAAGTCATAATTGACACCAATCCACGTCTAACCACCAGGGAGATCGCGTCGATGATGGGAGTCAACCAAACAACCGTATTAAGACATTTGAAGCGTATAGGGATGGTTTCGCGGTACGACGTTTGGATACCTTATCAATTGTCGGCTGCCAATTTATTGGATCGTGTTTCAACGTGCGTTGCTTTGAGTGAGAGACAAAAACCATTAACTTTTTTGGATCGTTTGGTAACGGGAGATAAGAAATGGGTCGTGTACAACAACGTGACAAGAAAAATTCATTGGGCCATACCTGGATAAGCCCCATTGGCGACTTCGAAGGAAGAAATTCATCAAAAAAAAGTTATGCTTTATGTTTGGTGGAATTGTCAATCAGACACTTACAGCAGAACGATATTGTCAGCAATTATCCAAATTGAACATCGCCCTTCAGAAGGACAGACCAGAATAAGAAGAAGGAAAAAATGTTTAATTGAATTTGTAAAAAACAGTCATAACTTTTGCATTAACGCAATATTTATAATACGACATGTAATGGGTATCGATATTTGGAAATCAAGGAGAGATTTAAGAATATATATTTTCTTATTGATCTTCTTATTGATGTTATAAAACGTACATGAAAAATATTTATACGAAGAAGAGAGTCCAAATTTAGACCACAGATTAAAATTTTACAGTTATTATATACTCGTATATGAAAATAATATAATTATTTTTTTAATTTTTATTAGAATATTATTTTATTATTTCAATATTCTAATCTACTTTTATAGATCATTGACTATATTACAATATTATCATTACTTAAATATACATATACTATACATAAAATTCTTTTTTTCAACGCGTCAATCCAAGCACAAAAATAACGGCAGAAGCGGGATGCGAACCGCGGACCTTGGAAACCAACATATGCCCTGGTGTTCATACCGCTCGGCGAATCACGCCATTACTGTGCCCAGACTGACTGCGGTGAAACTAGTATTTATAGCATTGTTAGCATCGTACGACAGATGTCGCCATAGTATATATTCAAAGTATGTATATTTTTTTTATTATTATTCTATCAGTCTTTATTTATTCACAAGCTTAATATTATTACTTTCCGGCAGTCTATTTATTTTAGTAAGTACCACTCGGGTCTCGAACCAAACTATAGACTGAATGGATATGAAACGACTACTTATAGTTCCGACTCGGACTTTATAACCAATCCTATTTTTTTATTTATTTAATTTGAATATATACTATGGCGACATCTGTCGTACGATGCTAACAATGCTATAAATACTAGTTTCACCGCAGTCAGTCTGGGCACAGTAATGGCGTGATTCGCCGAGCGGTATGAACACCTGGGCATATGTTGGTTTCCAAGGTCCGCGGTTCGCATCCCGCTTCTGCCGTTATTTTTGTGCTTGGATTGACGCGTTGAAAAAAAAGAATTTTATGTATAGTATATGTATATTTAAGTAATGATAATATTGTAATATAGTCAATGATCTATAAAAGTAGATTAGAATATTGAAATAATAAAATAATATTCTAATAAAAATTAAAAAATTAATTAATAATGTCTCCTTGAGACAATATCAAGAAGGTAAAATTATCCATCAGTAACACAGGTAAATGATTGGTTATAAAGTCCGAGTCGGAACTATAAGTAGTCGTTTCACATCCATTCAGTCTATAGTTTGGTTCGAGACCCGAGTGGTACTTACTAAAATAAATAGACTGCCGGAAAGTAATAATATTAAGCTTGTGAATAAATAAAGACTGATAGAATAATAATAAAAAAATATACATACTTTGAATATATACTATGGCGACATCTGTCGTACGATGCTAACAATGCTATAAATACTAGTTTCACCGCAGTCAGTCTGGGCACAGTAATGGCGTGATTCGCCGAGCGGTATGAACACCTGGGCATATGTTGGTTTCCAAGGTCCGCGGTTCGCATCCCGCTTCTGCCGTTATTTTTGTGCTTGGATTGACGCGTTGAAAAAAAGAATTTTATGTATAGTATATGTATATTTAAGTAATGAAAATAATATATATTCAAGACCAAACTATGAAGCTCAGGTAGGCAGTTACGATCGTCCGGATGACTCCCGAATCCGGAAAGCGGGTCATGTTGTATCACCACCACACGGCCGATCCCAGGCCTCTAATGAGAATGGTTGACCAATATGATGAAATGTACTAAAATATCTGTAACAACCAGTTAGAGGTCCACATCTCAGTAAAACAAATGTGCCCAATAAGTCCCTTAAACTTTAAAGGTCATTTTTCGTGATGCCATGGTTTGAATTATGATTGAATGATTAATTACATTAATTATTTTTGTATGGTATCAAGTTTTTCCGTTGAACAATATTTAGAGAAACGTTAATTTTTATCAAAAAACGGTTTTCATTTTTCGTAGCGTAAAAAACAAAAGTATCCCATACCGGGGTCTAAAGGGTTAGCATCCGTTTTGCACTAAGACTAAACTGAAATAAATATTTCGATGGTTATCGTTAAGCAACGATATTTTGTGTAAAAAATCCACCCGTTAATTTGTTTCCCCGTGCTCGGTGCCAGCCACCGGTGTCGCCGCTGTTTACACGTGATTATTATCTGCATCTGGCGGCCGCGGCGCTCGCGACTAATAACCCTAATGACCCGCGCGCGCCACGCAAGGAGACGTGACGCGTCTTAGGAGTCGCTGCGCCCTGTCGTGTCAAATTAATGGACTTATTATGGTCGTTCCCAACACATTTTCAATGTTTTTTATTATTTACATCGGCGAAAGCCATATTAGGCGTATATGTATCTAAATTCTTAAGATTTTATTTTTATTTTTTTTATTTAATCAAATATAAAAAGATACATTTTTTACATAGTAATTTACATTCCAATCTTTTTTTTTTAAATATCATTTCTATATCCAAGCTAACGGAAAATTTCAAGATAAAATTTATTCAACAATTGATACCCATTATATTCTACAACTTTAATACGAGACATGGGTCTGCTGTTTGTGATTTTAATCATTACATTCAACATCCGAATAATTTGTGAAAAATTACATATAACATGTTTATTCGTAGGTGCATATATGTATAGTCTAAATTCTTGTCGTAATATCTAAAATTACAGATACTCTGGCGTCGACAGAAGTCAAATTGTGCATTTGAGTAAAATAAGTAATTTTTTATAACACTTGAATTTACATACATTAATTTATGAAGAAAAAAAAGTTTTGGATAAAAACAAAAACGTTTTTAATAGAACATGAGGACATACAATGATTGAGGACTGTTAATATAATTAATTATTCGTGAAGCACAAAGCTGAGCAAAGTGACATGAGTATAGTATCTCATCTAATTCATTTGATTTATGCTTAGAGAAAGTAATGCGGTGCCATTTAAAATCCTCTAAAATTGATTGTTTGATAAAACTTAGTTAAATAATGATATGCGTATAATTTATATAAAGAAGTATAATTGATGCGAGTAGAGAAATACACCATGCAATTGGTTTGCAGACAATTTGTTTTTCGATTGCAAATTGAGCTATTTGTTTTATTTGAATAGGGTATCATTCTGTTGTAATGTGAAACGGTGAGTGGCTAAAGGGTTTCCATTTGTAAAGGCCGGCATTGTAAATCGGCAATATACTATTCCAGACACTTAAAAACTTCAACTTGGAACGCTTTATTATGATATTTTTATTGTTCTCCAAATAAAGGACCCGCGAACGGGAGAGGCGATCCGGAGATTGGCTGAAGGCTTTAGCCGAAACGGCTCCCCTGAGCGCTGTGAATGCTCCATTTCGTCAATAGGCTGGGTCAAGTGAAGGCTTACACACAGTAAACTTTGATAGCCTTCTCCTGCTGTTTCTCGGTTCAACACATTGGTATACGACAAAAAAGTGTCATTTTTTAACAGGGGAATAATTGCTGACTTTTTAAATTACATCACAACACAATTAATCTCATATGGTACAAAAGTGTATTTGAAACGTTTTAATGTGTATAATAATACAACAGCATATAATTATTAACAATCATGAAAATCTTTATATCCTGTAAATTTAAGTAATCCGTGATCGTGCAGGTTTTGTCGAGTTGCACGATATTCACAAAGCACCCTCCCGCCGCAGTAAAATAACAGCAACGAAATGATAATAATTTGATAATCACGCAAAGGTTTGTCATATTATTTACGTGCACTAAAATGTTTTAATAAGGAGTATCGTGCGCAGCGCCGTTGCGAGGCGCGTTGATTAAGACATATAAAACAGACTATAAAAACAAATGATTTATTAAGACAGTCTGAAAAACGAGTAACATATACTCGTATATAAAGGCTGTATGGATATTTATGGATAAGTATACCTTAAGAAAACGTTGTTATAGTAAATATGTTATATAACTTTAATATAGCAAAGAAGTTGAACTATTTTAAATGATTAATTTACTAATATTCAAAAACTATCATTAAAAATAAGAGTATACTGTAATTTAAAGATTTAATCAATTTTATTACATATCAGTTAATATTGCGAAAAGAATTAAATCCAGAATGATAATAAAAAACAGCCAACGTACCTAAGCGTAATTGGAAAATTAAACATAGACATTTGACTCTAAAGCCCGTCCGGGGAGCATTTAAACGGTTAAAATATGCCTTACTAAAATAACGTACAAAACAAACCAGTGGTTCTTTATTAACACCTATTGGGAACTACTGGTTTATATTCTATTAAACAATTTACTCATAATTGATTTAAATAATCATAATAAAAACGATATATCCAAATTGGAGAAAAATGCATGGATATATAAAAAAGTCATTAAATCATTAAGTCCTCCGTGTCTCCCTCACATTAACTCAGCCCGTAAATAAAATCAAAGAAAGCACCGAAATACAGGTACTGTGGAGTGCACGTTTTAACATTGCGCACAGTAAGTAGGCCAGTGGTGGATATTTTTTGATCAAATACTATGAAGATGTATTGGTCAGTTTGACGTCTGGGTGAGATTGTTGAGCTGCGGTATCCCTATAATCAAATAAGGAGCCGATATGGTATATATATTTGTAGATATATTTATAGATATATATATATATTTGGATTGGAGCTTGTGCTCTGTTAAATAAATAGAGAGACAAACGATGACTTGCAGCACAGCGTGTTTACGTCGTGTAATAAACTTAATTGGCAAGAAGATCTACTACAGAATTGAAATTAATTAAAAATAATACATAAAAAATAAGAATCTGGAGAACTTTTTTTGTGCAAAAACATTTTTTTTTTGAATAGATCAGAATTTCATATGTTGTTTTTATATGGATCTAAGCATTCTTGTTGAGCAATATTTCATTGAAACAGTGTTTAAATTGATCCATATTAAAACAAGGTATGAAATTCTTATCTTTTTAATATTAAAATGGATCTTAAAGTGAATGCAATACATTTGTTGAAATTATGAGTTTACGAAATTACTCTTATATTGGAATGTATATATTTTTGCATTATGCATTAAAATTGATTGATGGCAATATCACAATTTGTTACAAAAGACCCACAAAATTATGTAAAACCTACATTCCTTAATAATAAACGTATTGTGTTGAATAAAGTTTCCAATAAAATAAACAAACCTGTAATATTAATAATAATTGTAGAATTAATTTTAATTAAAAAATTAATTAATTAAAAATATTAAGTTTTGATTCACAATTTATTTTAACGAT
Organism: Glossosoma conforme; assembly: GCA_022606575.1. Lineage (NCBI taxonomy): Eukaryota > Metazoa > Arthropoda > Insecta > Trichoptera > Glossosomatidae > Glossosoma > Glossosoma conforme. The sequence goes on along the minus strand of JAGTXR010000041.1, from coordinate 655,500 downwards.
TACATGTTTCGGCCTTCCTGAAGACCATCTTCAATAAGATTATTGTAATGTAATCGTTAAAATAAATTGTGAATCAAAACTTAATATTTTTAATTTATTATTTTTTGAATAAAAATTAATTTTAAAATTATAATTATGCAGTTTCAGTTGTCAGTTGATAACCTTAATGTTACTGTAATATTAAGTCAACCGGTAAATTTATAAAGCTAAATGTCGATTAAAAATGTAACTTTTTCTGTAAAAAATTATCAATTATTTTCAACATTTTATTTCAAAATCCTAAATTATTTATTTCAGTAACTACCTTGCGAGCATCAGTAAGGAACCACAGCATGTAGACTATGGAACTCAGCGAGCCTGATATCCGGTTTCCACTCACGGGCGCCTTACGTCGACTAAAAGGAATGACGTTGCGATAGGGATGTCAGATATACAGAGCAATAATTCAATAATAGAAAGCGTTTAATATTATATGTGTTATGTAAGTTTCCTTCTAATTAATTAGGTAATAACATAATAATAAATACAACTTCTTTGACCGATGAGAGTGATAAAAGTTCTGATTTTAAAGTAATATGTTTTTCATCTGCATCAACAATTGCTATACGAAAAAGATAATACCTGTATATTTAATGGTAAAATAGAAAAATACATAAAGAATAAAACTACATTGAATAATTGAAAGCGTGCAATATAAACCCATCCCCTAGTGTCTTTGTAAGGGGCGTTTAGTGACCTAGAAATACGTGAATTTGACCTTTTTATGTTTAAGAAATATGACGATTACATTTTGAATGTCATTGTAATGATTAAATATCAAATTGGTTTTTTTTCAACAACAATATTTAAATTAATTGACTAGAGTCTCCTTTGAACTATTGTTACAAGGGCGAATGTTTGCTAGAGCAAAAAAAACCGAGATGAAGTTAAATAACTTTATTATTACGGGTTGATATTAAAATAGTAAATGGTAATTATAAATAGCTATTAAAAATAAAACTTCTGAAAGATTGAGGTGTACATCCCTGTTCAAAACATTGTTTTATTAAAGTGCGCTGAAGGTAATCTTCGGGTATCCGATATGCCTCCGGCCGCCCACCTCTGCCGCCCACCGCGCTGCTCGCGGGGCGCGCACGAATGCGAATTGCATAATTTGTTACCTGCAGCCACGTGAGCCTTGAAGGCGGGGGCGGGGCTGGCACCCGTCCGTGCCGTGCAACAAATAATTGTGAAGTAATTTAATGTCGCGCAGCGCAATATTAATAATTTGCAATGTCAAGACGTCGCTTACCCGCTGCGTTCCGCTTCCTGTCTGGGAGGGACTGATCCACGCGTTATGTGAAGTCGCTTACCTAAAAGAAATTAAAAAAACATTTAGAAGACATTTTAAGACTTTTTTTTATTCACTTGTTATTATATAATACGTTAACGAAATAAATATTTTTATAAAATTACAATAAAAATAACTAACTATTTAATTTATAGATTCAAACAATTTACTAAAGTAGATATACGAGTATAACGTAACTGCTGATATTTCTTAGTAATATCATTTCATATTGTGATATATAGAAATATTAAAAAAAAACGTTTGTTAACATAGCTTCACTTGTTTTGATTTTTTACTGTTTAAATTCTCATAACATTCAATTATTTAAGCCAATGTATTTAATTTAAGGTGGTGGTTTCTGTACATCACCATATCCATATGCTATCTTGTTGTTTAATACAGACTAAGCCCAGCAGACCACACAGTAGATATTTTAATTCGAATCTAAGGAAGTGACAGATTGTTTTGCTAAAAAGTAGTGCATACACGCGCGTGGTGGCAATTAGCATAGCGTTCACATAAGGAGAGGGGCGGGCGGGGTCCTGTGGGCGGCTGCAGTGCTGCAGCGGGCCTGGCACCGCCTACCACCGCCCGAACTGGCCACTGGACTTCTCGCCCTCGACCAATGAAAGCTGTCTATCTAAATATAAACTTTTTTCTGGTATTATACTCGTAATTATTTTTTTGTCGTGACCAAATACAATGGGTGAATTGGTTTGTTAAATCTTTTTAATAATAACAAGTTCAATAACTTCTTAGGTTTTCACGGCCAGATTTGATATTGTGGCTCTGGGTTTAGCCGGTGTGGCGAATTACTCCTTTCCAATATTTCGACCGCTACTGCAGGCGTCTTCTTCAGGGTTGATGACTTACTGGTTAATGGGTTAATAACTAGTTGTAATACGAGTATAAAAAATCTCGTATTACAATCGGAAAAAAAATGAAAAAACATGAGCAGATTCATGGCAAGGGGTGGGACATGGGCAGCTGAAAAGACGACGGTCATTTGAGAAGGAAACTGCTGAAGTGGTAAGCAAGGCGTCTTGGACAATTGATTACAGGTTCATAATTTCAATGAGTGGAAGTACATAAAGTTTTATTATTATAAATATTACTTTTTAAAATTATCATAATAACATATTTTGTATATTTATGCATTCTTCAACACCAATACATTAAATATTGTTTTTTTTTATTAAATTATGAAAAATTTGAACTTAATGTAGTTTGAGATTAATTTTGAGTTAAGATATTGTGGCCGTAAAAACTTAATAAGTTTTTCATGTAGTTTATCAATATTTTAATATTTAACAGTTTTTATTTGCAGTAAAATTTTATAATGAAACACTTTTCACTTAAAACCTTCGCACCTCTACCTCAGCGGTCGGGGAACCGGGGTTAATTACCCCAAATGGGGTAAAAACATGTTTTTTGGGGGTAATAAGGAAATTTTTCTAGTTTGCTATTTCATAAAAGTTACTATTTTGATGTAACTTTTTTCTTATTTTCCGTGTAAATTAATTCAATAAATAATGTTTATTTAAATATACATTGATTGTCTTCTTTTCAAAATAGGGGGAAGGAGTAGTATCGACTTACACAAAAAAAATGGGATAATATCGACAGACGAAAAAATATTTTGGGGTAATATCGAGTTACGCAAAAATATTTTGGGGTAATGGTTAAAAAAGTTCCCCGACCGCTGCTCTACCTATACTTCATGAACGATTTTAAATAAATGCATGTGCAACGTTCAACATATTAATACAGTCATATAAATATTTATATTAAAAGAAATTTGTTTAGCCATATAAAATAGTAGTATTTTGTAAATTAAAAAAAAAAAATCGTCTTATTAACCTTGTTAACTTATTATTGTGTGTATGTTATTAACGTGTTTTTGTTATGCTACAACAATATGTATTTCATATGTTCTATATCTATAGTACTATGTAAATACCACAAATTTCTGATTTCCAACTCTGCAATTATCATTATACATCTATGAGTGCAGAGATAATTCCAGACTCATCTGGAATTATCTCTGCACCTGGAGTCTCTGGGTAAATGAGTGGTTTTTGACGGCTTTAAGGGCAGAGTTTAAGGGTTTGAATGTAATGGAGTTCTATTATCTCACACATTTTTTGAACATTGTTAATCAGATTTTTTAATGAGATTGGATGATTAGGCCGTCACTCTCATTATCATCATACCATGTTTGCTCCTCTAAATGAAGCATTTGGTTGTTACGAACTGTCGACACTAAGCTGTCGGTCGCTATATCCTCGCTTTATGTCATGTCAGCTCAGACTAAGTTCACCGTGTATCATTTACTGATAAATAGTGTTTAAGGCAGTCACCAAGTACGCTGAGCATTCGCGTTAATTAATTATTAATAATTTATATATTATTTAAATTATTTGTAGTGTATTTTACGTGTTTCGATACTAGTTATAAAGCGGATGTATCAGTTTCAATCCAATCTTTACAATGTATGTGTTGAATATTCTAGGAGGACACGGCACCATTAATGTGTACACGGCGACATGGAGCTAAACAGTGGAGCAGTGAGGTGCGTGTGGAAAAATGATTAGCCAACAAGGGCAAACAGAGGAAAAACACGCATGGGACATTTTATTTATTTACTTGTTTAACGCTTGCTCAAAAATTCGCGGCTGGAATAGGTGAGTTTTATACAATTTATTGATTGAATTAAACAGTTTCTCGTTGTTTGGATGGGTAACCATCTGCTGTTTACCAGATATCTTTGGTTGGATTGAGTCGCCCCTTAAAACCAAATAGTCCAGGCCGTCGGACTAACCAGCAGATTCCCTTAAAAAACCTGTTTAATAAACACACAAATATGACTCCGATATATTCTGTTGTCAAGTCCCCGGACTGGCTCTAGAGATCACTAGTAGCCATCTTTGTTCCTATGTTGACATTTAGCTGCAAAGATATCTTGGAACATGGTATTGACAATGGTTACTGACAGAACTTGAGTGACGGAAAATTGGGGTGACAATATGTTACAGATTGTATGGGAAGATTCCGTGAAATAAATAGGCATTAAAACATTATTTTTATGTAATTATATACAGGAGTATACCAAAAGACTGTGATTGATCTCTTTGTGGATTCTCTGACGCTGTCTATTTTGAACAATAAGTAAGCGTTGTATTAGTGGCGTGTTTATGCGCCAACGTCTTTTAACTAGAGACCAGCATTCACTAATCGTCGATTTTTACACGAACTTATTGTTTTGTTTGACGGGTGGTGTTAACGGCAGGCTTTTGGAAAACACCAATTTTCATTAATTCATAACTGGATATGTTGGACATTTAAGGATTAAGGATAAACTTCGGTACAAACGGATGTATAAACAAACCTTGTTAATTTTTTTTATGGAACAAGCTTCTTTGGGAATCGAACTAACGATCTCTGATACGGTAGGTAGGCGCTTTATCTCAAAAAGTATACTCCTAAGAAATAATACGCAAACAATTATAATATCGCTGTGTGTAACTATTCTGCACACGGGCTTACTGTATAAATGTTTTAATTTTTTGGGATCACTCTATTGTCGATGTCAAATATAGTTCTTCAGCATTATAAAATAAATTTCTTTGAATGAAAACCAAATATTCCGTATTTTATATCCCAGTTTCATCTTTCAATCAATATTGAAAATATTAGGCACCGGTTTTTTAAAAATAATATTTGAGCTTGTTTAGGTCATTAAAAAAATTATGAGTTAAAAATAATTTAAATTGGGCAATAAAATATTTTGTGAGTGTTTGAAAAGATTTTTTTTCCAATTAATTGCTCACTATTTCATATTTATATGGTGTCACAAATAAGTTTTTCTAAAAAATATTTGAGTGACTTATGTAAAAATACATCAAGTAAATACGAAAAATCGAAGTGTTGACAAGTAAGACATTATGATGTTAGTCTTATTATTGTCTTGATAATTTTGAAATATTCGGTGATCTTCATAAAATGGCTATTAATATTTTTTGTATCTTTTTTATTTATTTAACAAATAAAAAAAAGCATAAAGATAATGACAGTTTACATATGTAGTGATATAATTTTTTAATTTTTTTATTTTTTTATTTTTTATATTCGCTTACCACGCCACATTAAGGATGAATCTTGTGAGTGTGGAATCTTTATTCGTATACTTCCCATAACTGCTCCATATATGAAACATATGTTCATCACATAATTCTGTATTAAGTTTTGTCAGTTGCCATTGACCAGACACCTATGACCCCGAAAGTCCACCTTGGAATATATATAGGTCGACGAATCAAAGGGTTAAACCTGATGAAGAGACGGCAGTCTAGTATCCGAGGCATACTTTGGGTGATTTGTCAATAGGATTTAAGGAGATAATATGATTACCCTGACGATTCTGACGTCTAGATCAGTGGTTCCCAAAGTGGTCTATATAGACCCCCAGGGGTCGATGAGGAACTATAAGGGGTCTTCGGCAACATGAAAAAAAAATAGATCGAAATGGGGGTCTACGAAAAGAATCACATCTCGGCTCCGGTTCAACGAGATTTATCCCATTTTAAAGAACTTATAGACCTCGCTTTCACCGACACCAAAGCAATGACGCTATGAAACCATCTAAGCTAGTGGATCATATGAGATAATGGTACCCTGATAAAATAGATACAGATTCGGAGTACTTCCAAACACTCAAAGACAAACAGCCAAAGAGACCTACACTGGACAGCATGTTCGTGTTGTCGTCAAAAAGAAAGGATAATTAGTCCTACCATTTATTATTTTCTAAGGAAAAAAATGATGGAGTAATTTTGGATGTCGATTTATATGTTTTTGGGGTGCTGAACCGTTTTTTTCCCGAAATTTTTAATCCGAACTTTGCCACCTCGTATCGGGTTGTAGACCAGATTTTCTGGAGCAGGTTTCACAAAACCAAACTGTTCCTCGTACTCCTTATGAACTTTTCTGTTACTGCACAAAGCACAGTCTTTAGACTCAAAGGGTAGTTTTGCAATGTAGTGGGGCTTTAATTCCAAAAAAAGTACTTGGGCGTCCCATTTTTCTGGATTCTCGGCCAAGTCTTGCGCCTCCTATTGAGAAAATAACTCCTTCCCAAGCTTTTTGTGATATCTGTTACTTTCTTTCACAATTTGAGACATCAAATGTTCTGTAAAAAGAACTACAAGAATCCTAAAGAGGAGTTTAGTCGTCAATTGTCTCGAATTCTAATGTCTGATGTCGCAGGAGAGTATGGGAACTCGGTTTTCTGTCATTTCAATTCAGTCATTTTTCTCTCTTTGGCTTTCGACACATGTGGTTCTATCATCATTATCTGAGCTGTTGACATTATCGTATTTAAAATCTTCAAAATATTAAGTAAAAGAGTAAATCAGTATGTTAGGATTCATCTTCCGAATACACATGCTCTTTAGATGAGATATCATGCGAAGTTCCAGCCATTTTGGAATGACTATTTTTCAGACGTGATTCTTTTGTAAAATAATATTTAACAATGTTCAAAATTGTTTCAAAATATAAAAATCAATACACAATATTGTTATAATCACGAGCAGTAATGTCGATTAAGTAGTTTTACGCACTAAAATGCAATACAAACGCATGTCGTGTCTCATCGGCTGCCGGCCGACAACTGAGTTGTACTGAACAAATAGCTAAGTCGGCTGACCCTTGGCAAAGAATTGCAACCTACAGCAGCAGCAGAAAATAAGTTTTAGCAGATGGAATTAATATAAATGCAGTCTATACTCAAATCTAAGAATTTAGAAGTAAAGTATATGTACTTGGTTTTTAATAATAACTTCCCAAAAGCTATACAAACTTTAAAAAACTGTCAATAAAAATGTGTAAATGTTTGGCTCCACTTATTTGTGCGGACAGTTATTTTCATGTATTAAATTACTATAATAGTAGCAGTTTGTAATTTTTTTGTCCAAAAACTGATATCTAAAAGAGGCGACATTAAATGTCCACCCCGCAGGCCGGATTTGTCCCTAGTGGACTTTATGCTTTTGGAATATCTTTAAAGTATAGTTTATATTAGCTATTCAGAATCTATTGAAGAATTAAAAGAGAACATATGAAATGAATGACATGATATTTCACCAATCATTTTTCAATTTCCAATCATCAAATCAATTTTAGTCCGGATTACAGTAGTGTAAAAATAAATAAAGTGTACATTTAAACAATATAATCTTCAAAAAGTAAAACCCTAATTTGTGGACTTTAAAACTCAAAATGCAGTTTTTGATATAAACGACGTGATTATTTTTTATAGCCATTTTAAATATTAAGAAGTTATTGGTCCATAAATGTTACAGTGATTCTTAAGTTTTATTGATGCGTCCCGCCGGTGTACTCAAAATACTTTATGCGGCCTTTGATGTCTTTTGAGTTTGACACCACAGAACTAATGTTTTTTTTTTGGAAAAAAAAAAAGTTTCACACTGAGTAGGAGCGGGTCATCCGAAAGCCGAAAATCATGGCAAGGGGTCTACGAGTCATATAAGTTAGGGAACCTATGTTCCAGATCATTTTGTTCTAAGGAGCGGCTAAACCCGACCAGTGACAGGCGGTTAGCAAAAAGCGGTGACCCATCTGAGTTTTGGTTCGCGTCGAATGTTGTTTAACTTCGGTAATATAACGAGAGCCGCGCTAATGATGTGTCATTTTCCTAGACAAATTAACTTGTATCTTATTATATATATATAATATGATATAAATAATTTGAATAGAGGTGGTAATAAATTATGCCAGACGTCAGTCAACATTACACGTATATAAATACAAGCGTCGATACGAATAATATAGTTATGACTGTGTGTGTATTAATTTTTTTTAGAAAATAAAACTTATGAAAACCGAAAATAATTTGCGGAATTCAACATTATGTATATAACTCAAAGAAAATGTATTAAAAAAAAACAAAATGACAGAATGGAAATAATTACCTTCTATTCCGGGTGGTTCGGATCTCTTCAACCGGTCGTGATAATGGAAAATACTCTGTCCTTTTCTATCGCCCTTTTCTAGCTCGCACGGCCCTGAAAGGGGGAGTGAGATCTAAATACAACTGAAAGGTCCTCTTGTGAGAGCTCGAGCCATATTGCCTCGCTGGAAAAGTTTTATAAAACTTTTCTTTGCAGACCCATTAGATATAGGAGTACGAGTACGTATGTACCGGAGAAGGCTGCGACGCAGAGGCTGAAGGTACTTGTACTTGCTATGTACTACTCGAGGCTGTAGAGCTGTTATAATAACGTAGGAGCTTACGTACCTAACGAAAAGTGATTTGTGCGTAAAAAATCTATGACTTCAAACAGTACGAAAGATGTAACTTCCCACAGATATTACCATAAATTAAAAATGAAACAATTGTTTTTGTATTTTTAAAACGGATTTCTGTATAATGGTTATATTTTAATAACATTAGTATTATGCTGAGTTTAATACATATGATAATTTAAATTTAAATGTTAAGATAATTTTAAAACGAATAGGTACAACTACTTTTCGCTGAAGCAAAAACATATAATTTACTAACGAAATTGTGTAAATATGTATACAAGTATATACCTATGGCCTATATGAAATGTATAAATATAAAATATTATGTTATGTACTTATTAAATATAAATACTTTTTTTTTTGTATTTCTTCCTTTTAACTTCAGTGAAGTGAATGAAGTTGGGAATGTAACTAGACTGTATTATGCAAGACACAAGACTGATGTTATAAATAGGTAGAAGGGTGCCATTTAACTCAAGAATGCTTTTAATATTGGAAGTAACTAACCACTTCTTTTCAAGCCTCAGCAGAGGATAAACCCAAATACACATTAGTTATATAATTTATATTTCCATGATAGTGTTAATATTTTAAGTATTCGTCAAATTATTATAGCGCCATTGACGACATATAGGATATAGTGAACCTGCAATTTAAATAACAATGTTCACACACAGCTCTACCGCAAGTCGACGAAAGTTTCCACAACAGCCTCGGTGCATTATACACCGAAAGCTGTCGACAGAAAGCGCTGAGAGAATACGTCTCTTACAGGAGCAAATCCACGCGACTTATACCGATGTAGAAGAGTAACTCGAGACAGTGGTCTGGTGCATGAAAATACAAAAGATCTATTCAAATAACTTTAACTAGTACAATCTTATTTTCTTGCTGCGCACAGTAAATCTTGTAGCCGTCCGTAAATTGACCGGTACAGTGACTTAAGATTACTTAAAATTCCTCCAGGACTGAGTAGAAGAAAGGAAGGAAAGCCTATGTTTACCAGAGGGTCTACATTTTTTTACAGTGAGCACTTTTATTCGTACACGCTTTTCAAGCTTTAATCTATAATAAAGTAGACATCTAAGCGTGAGCTAAGCTTATTTATTTTATTTGTATTTATTACACAGAACCAAAGTTCCAAGATACAAAATGAGAAACAGAGCAAACATAAATATAAAATACAAACAAAGGATAATAAAATAACATAAAAGAAGAATAAGTTAACACGTATCAAAGATCATAGAGATCTAGGAGAACAATACCATCGGCAAAAGAGGAAAAGGATGTAAGAAAAGGATCGAAGTGTGCTGGTAGGCCATTTAGGAGCGCCATTGCCGTTGTACCAAATTGAGAGCTTGAAGGTCCACAAGCATCAACTGGGATCAAAAACAACGGATGGCTTCGACCACCGGTGTACGTATCTGGAACATAGAAGTTAAAGCATTCAAGAATCCCAGGGTTGTGAATTGAACCACGAAGAAGAAGGAATGAATGTTTGAGAGCAGCAATTTTCCTCCGGGACTCTAACGAATGGAAAGAAAGCATCCCTAGTGACCACGTGAGTTTTATGCACTCCACTGACTATTTGATACAATAAAAATCCATAAGTTCTGTTTTATAACCGAATTTATCACATTATTGATGAAAATACATGAAAGATTCTTAATGAGTTAGATAATCTATGGCGTGTAGGGACAAACAACCTATTACTGCACACTTCACCGTGACACATGTGAATAATTAAATAAAAAATATGGTTTGTTACATATTTCATACTAAACACTCTATATTCAAGACGAAAATCATCATTCTCGGCATCAACACGGTTTTTGAAATAACTACACGATATAAAAATAATAGCGAGTAAATTATGTGTTATTGATCAGGTTTCTACATTGTACAATTTTCCATAAGGTTTTATGTAAGGTAACTTCAGAAGGCCAGTGGTTACATGTCAGGGGAGCTGTGTTAGGTCGTGGTGCAGTGCTCAGTGTTCGGCGCGACTTGATGCGACCGCAGACGCTGTGCCGCGACGTGCGATTTTGACGAGCATAAAGGCTATCAATGTGCCATTGAAAGTCACTAAATATTCGTCAACTATGGTTACTGATTCGGCAAAAGCATACTGTTCCTTCTAAGAACAAACTAGCTTTCCATCGGTAGAAAATTTCAAATCAAAACGATGTATTATTATAACAGAAGAATACTTTAACAACATGATACTTGGAATTTTATTATGAAGTAAACATGAATTTACGAGTATTTTAACATACGTAATAACTAACGTCTGAAGCTGACAACATACTCGTATTAATACATATAATGTTAAATTCAGTTAATTGAAAAAATATGCATAGTTTTAATTTACCAATGTTATAATAAATGAATCTCTCAAAAAATACTGTATCTATAAATGTTATTATCATGATAACATTAAGGAACAAGGTTAGTTAGATTTATTTTAAGGACGTCGAAGAAACAGAGTTTTCCTATTGATATCAAATTCGAGTGAAATAATGTAGATGTAGCTACACCAAGAGTTGTGTATTACTTGCTCGGAATTTATTTTTAGTGTCATTAATATTCCAGAGTGTTTTTTATTATTATATTTCTAAAATAATTTCAAGGCAGCTAAAATATGAAGAATATACATTCAACACTTTAGAACCGATGTTAAAACTAGGGTAGGCAAACATCAGAAATATTTTTTGTTATAGGATATTATCTGTCGGGAAGCACTGAAATTACCAGATATTAATTTTTCCTTTTCAGCAGCCGTCGCTAGCGCTAGCGGCCGGAGCAGCGGACGCGGCGGTGGGGATTTCCCGTGCTGCCGTCGGAAATATTTCTTAGGCCAAAGAGTCGACCGGGCGAAGAAATCGTGAAGGACACTTCAAGTTCACTAAACTCAATTGAATAATCGACAGCCGTATTTGGTAAACAAACCAGACCCATAAAAAATAACTAAATCGCAATCGGTGTGTTGCAACAAACTTTTTAACTGTCAAAAACTTTCCAAGGCGGCGATCGATCCGGTTCGCAGGAAAAAGTTAGTTATAACAGTCGGCGAGAGTAGTTCAACAACAACTGCCAACAACAAGAAGTAACTTCGGCAAGTCTGGGCAAACTTTTGAAAAATCCCGTTTATCACTGGAGCGACTTGAAAATGTAGGTCCGAGGGTGACGGCCAAGGAAAATCAGCCTACCTTATCCTCGAGAGCGCGGCGAAGCTGCACGGAGGAGCCGGAGCTCCGCGGCGGAACCGAACGTATCCTTCACCACGCAGACCGTCGGACGTCGGACTTCAAGTTTGGTGTTGCGAGGCTTCGAGGGCAGGCGGTGGGCGGGGGCGCGAGGCCAGCCGAGGCGGCCCGAGGAGGCCCGAGGAGGCACCGCTCCGCCCCCCGCCGGGTGGAGGGGGCGGCCCGCTATTGATTGGCGCCGGGGCACGTTACTCGGACGACGTTGTCTATTTTTTCGTCTGCTGCTACAGGATCTCATGATGACGCTTGTTGGATCATCCTGGTTGAAGCGGCCTGGCCGGAGCTGAAGATGCTGATGGACGATCCAGAAAAAAAGACGAATCTGTACATATGTGCTTTTCTATTGCTACTCTCAGTGCTACCCAATCGTGGTGTCACTAGCAAAAATAAAATGCATCTATATTCATAAAACAGTATTTACAAAGATAATCCATTACATTGCTTGAATTGCACAAGATGTAATATGTGATGTTCATCCTAATTAGTATTTGATTGCATTGTATCCGCATTTTATTTCATATGAATAATTAATTACTAATATCAGTTAGTAATTATTGAAATTTAAAAAAAAAATAAGCAAAAAATATTGGTATATAGACCTAACATTTAAAACATCATCAACCTGTCTACATTTGTTTTTATTTAAAGAGACAAATATGCCCCATATTCTTATATTTGCTCAAGTCTCTTGCGTTCTTCCAGGATAAGAAAACACGGTATTTTCTTGCTAGATTTTCATTCACCTATATCTATTATACATACGTTCAATTTGAACGGGATTATGAAGTAAACTTGATAATGGATGAAACCACGCGGACGTCGTGGTCTTGGAAAATGGTAGCATTACGTAAAAATGTCCCTATCGCTAAAAATCAGATTATAAAATACGGTAATAAGGTGTTTGTTTATGCTTAGAGGAAATCTCATTTATTTATATATGTATTCAGTTCTAAGCTTCTGTAACTTATCTTTATAACATTTGGATCATCATTATTTGGATTCTTAGCATAAAAAAAACTATTGTAACTAATGTCTTAGCTCTCTGGCCATTTTATAAGCATTTTTAAAATTTCCATCCGTCTAAAATATCTGTTCCTTTTCTGGTTCGAAATGCTCATACTATTATTTCTTTTGCTTAAATTTTATGCAGGGATTATATTTTTTTGTTAACGACAACGCGTTGCTCTTCTCATTGTAGGAATTGTTGTTATCTTAAAAAAAATCTTAACTGTTCATGAAACTTAATAGCATTGTCAAAAGTGCCCTTTAAAAAATGTCTTGGAAAAGATGTTAATGCAAGTGACAATAAAAATTAATTTCAAGTATGATGTTCAATAATTTATAATTCCTTTACAACCAACGATAATAAACAAGCATTTTGATTATTTATTATTTATTTATAATAAAACTTGTTTATTGGCTTTCCAATAATAATTATTATGATTTGTTCTCTTTGATGACGAACGTAATCCGATTTACTGTCTAACTTGTTTTTAACTGAAGGACATTAGGCTCTAGCATTGTTAAATATAATTGACAAATATTTTTTATAACAAGTACAGCCCTTATAGTATGTTTTCCCTTGCTTTAATTATATGCGTTAAGTTAATTAATTTTCAAAAGTTACCCAATGTCGTTATTATAAAAGTTATTTTTGTATGAAAATAAATTAATAATAACCTTTTATGAATAAGGTATTCAATAAAATGTTTCTCAAGTTAATATCAACCATAAGTGGCGGGTAAGATTTGTGGGGTTTTGCATTTTGTGCTGTTGTGATTTTTTTGTGACAGTTTTTAGAGATTTGATTGACTTAACGGAACTTTGCCGTTTCTATATGCTAATAATATGGAGCGGATTGGAAAAAAAAAACTCCTCACCTCAAATAATACATAGTTGTGTTCCAAAAATTTTAACTAATTTGTTAAAATAAAACAGGCCTTTTAAGTACATAGTTTTATATTACGACGAATATATTTTCGCTGAAAATTTACGAAAATCAAAATCAGCCGATCGTACGCCTAACTCTAACAACGTCCCGTAAAGGACTGACTATGATCCGAGTCTCTGAAGCGCATGCGCAGCCATCACCCGCCACCTTCTCGCCTACTACCAAAGGAGGCAAAACTTTTTATACACACTACGGAGCGCCCAACTCACCAATACAGCCTTCCCTTTTTGCCGTGTCGGAAAACCGGCTAGGGGGGTGAAAAACTTTTCCTCGCTCGCCGGGTAGACGTAGCCGCACAGTAGATAGACATAGACGAGCCCGGAGATGTAGGAGCCTGAAGCCTGAAGGCTGAAAGCGGCGCGGCGCGGGTTTCCAGGTTACGTCGGCCGGTACCTCTACCTCTGCTTTAGCACCACACTTGGGCCGCATTTACAAGGGCAGTGATTTTCGGAAATTGTAATGATATTACCTGTTATTAGAAGTAGCTTTACATTTGGGATACTTAGTAAAAAAAGTAATCACTTAGCCAGATCACGGATCACTTAGGGCACATTGGTAACATTTCTCACATAAACGTATTTAAACGTAGCCGACTGGGATTGCTAATATATATCTAATATAAAGTCTGGTTTAGTTATACGGTATATGTTTCAATGGCTGAAAAAGAAAAACTAATCGGTGTTTATAGTTATTCGGTAATTTTGGCGTGTTTTGTTTGAAAATAAATTTTGTGTAACTGAAGCTTCAGCGGGTATTTATGGCCAGTTCTGGCGCTGGGCTTGTATAAAATGCAACCGAAGTGTGCTCGTAAAAAAGCTCGGCCCGCAAGCCGCTGCGGTTGCCGCTACCTGTTAAATATATTAAGGACCGAGTTTTAAGGCCCGAAACAAGGGCGGCGAGGAAGCTCGTTCACGGGAATCGGAATGATTACCACCCCAAGTTGTGTTTTGCGGCCTTTCATGCCGGAACATTGTCTGCTGATCCAGATAACAATATTTATAATATATATTACGCATTCTTTGCGATAACGATGAAGTCCGGTTACTGGGTTAATCTGTGAAGCTTTTTTTTTAATATTCCAGGTAAATAAATGATTTTATACTCGTTATATAAGTTGGAAGAAAGTTTTCTTACATACTCGTATTAAATGATAACAGATTAAGGAAAACGGCTTATATACGCTGCTGACCACTAAGAAACTATGTGTGAAGGTGTTTTTTATAAATTGAAAATATTTTGATATTCAAAAAACATAATGGTGGTTTCTCTTAGGCAACTAATAAGTTTGTCAGTATTTATCTTAATTAATAGCCAGTAAATTTTTATGAAATGGTCAGTAATGAATACATAAGAGGTCAGTAATAAAAATAAAAATTGGCAGTAAAAAATTATAAATTGGCAGTAAATAATTAATGAATAAATGAAAGGTAGGGTTAGCCTAGGTTAGGTTTTTTATTGTATTTGATAATTATTCATAGTCCTGTTCATCAATTTGCATTTTAAGACTATCTACTCACTAGCTGTCAAGCAACAACTAGACATTTTTTTTTAAAACTCATTTCAATCATTTAATAAAAATATCAACCATTTTCTATTGTTTACTGGCAATATTAAATATAGCATTTAATTTTTTATTCTATAACTGACCAGATTCGTACTGACACAGTAAACTACCAATTTATTTAATATACTACAAGTTTATTTAATTGACTGCCAATTCATTGAATTTACTGCCAAAACCTTAAATTAGTTAATGAACAAATAAAAACAGGCCTTACTCTCATTTGCAATCAATAGAATAATGGTCACGGTTACGAATAATGTTGAAATTAATTCATAAATCATGTGGTAGAAATGAATATTGAATTTAGATAAAGTGTCGGTTTCCAAAATTCATCCTACATTCCACCGGTAAGCTTTGAAATGCTCCTCTAGTATCTGTGTTGTCTCCTTTATACAATCTGGATCTTTTCAAGAAACAAATCAATACGAACATGCTATCCCAGACCACACACATCGCTCGTGTCGCGCACGCAGGGTCCAGTAATCTTTAGTGACCGTCATGGAGCCCACTGGTCTCGACCGGTTGTGCTCTCCAATGTGCGCTTTCATAAAAACATGAATTTAATACCATCCATCAAGTCTCCTTAACACAAAAACGTAAGCAAACAAAATTTTACGTTGAAATTGTGTTTTTTAAAATATATATCATGTTTGTTGAAATATTTTTCAAAATTTAGGTTTCAAATTACATAATAAATAAATTTTCACAAATAAAAAAAACATTACTTTTTGAAAAATTCTATCTATTTTATGAAGGTCGTTATTTTAAAATAAAATATATTTATATAATGTTTGTGCAAAATATCAGGACTGTATTTTAAATGTTGTCAATTGAGATTAGTCGATGTTTTATTTTTTTGTTAAGGTCTAAACTAAACTGTATTGTGTATAATTGTATATGTGTGTTATCATAGATGAATCCCTCGCAACACACAAGATTTTTCTTAAAGTGACGCGGTAAGCGAAACTTTTTTTTTTAAATGTATATCTTATCACTACATATATAAAACTGTCATTTCTTTATGTTTTTATATTTGTTAAATAAATAAATATAATAGAAATTTAAAAAAATGCTATACACAAATAAAAAAACAAATTAATGTATATTTTTGAAAATATTTTAAAATTCAATGAGTTCAAATAATGACCAGCGACCATATCATGTTGTAACGCTGGTTTTAGTTCGAACATAAAAGTAAAGCAACATTGGACGTAGATTATACATCGATGGTGACTATTTGAATTACACTTCTATTCCTCTGTTTGGAATAAGGAATAAGGAATAAGTATTTGGAACGTCTATTTAATACAACAACGAATACAGAGAAGGAACTAATGACTACTTGATATATATTACGTAGGTGGTATATAGTAAGCAGTCACCCTTCCTTACGGTCAAGAGTGTTTACGTGAAATAAATGATTAATCGGCCGGGGCCGCAGTCTGTTTGATTTAACAAACTCGGCCGTTCACCGATCAACTAATATTATTGCCACAGCATTATTTCCGCTCTCCATTTCCACCTTTACCATAGGTGGGTTAGCCTTCAACCCTTAGTGGGTACAGTCAAAAGAGATGAGGATTTGAAACCCATATAAAAATATAATTATCATTATTAGACTGTGTTCATTCACTGTAGAACTGTGCCCATCCTATTATTCTGATGTCGTCAGTCGGGTGTCTTGTGGGGTGTCTTGTGGGGTGTCAGCTTATACTTCGTCGGCCAGTTCTTGGGTGCCACCCCATCACATTTTTCCCCAACGACCATATTTCCTTCGGTAGATTTGTCTCGCGCATTATCAAATGAGTTTGCTTATTATTTCATTAGCGATGACTACTTATATTACGCTCCGGATATCCTCACTTAGATAGAAAAATTATACTTATATACATATATATTTATTAGACATTTCGAACTAAGATTTTAACATTGCACGTTGGGAGATGAAAGTATATTATACACAAATCATATATTATTATATTTCATGCTAATAATCTTACATTACTTAACACTATTCAATAAAGACTTATACGATAAATGATAGATGTGCATGGTCTGCTGTTATGGTGTACGTGGTCTCCTTTTTATAGTCTTGATAAAGAGATTATCCATGAAATTTAGCTATTTGATCATAAATTCGTCATGAATAATAATTTAAATTATTATTTTTTTCCGTTATGGAAGTAAAGGGATTTTGAAATTGTGTACTGATAAGTATGGTAGCTAGTAGGTACTGCTCTGACCGCTGAGGTGCTGAGGTCGGTGCGGGTGGATGTGGGGGCAGGGTTGTGTTTGCTCAGTAGGCCAGAATAAATTAATTGTGTGAATGTTGAGCGCCCAGCGAGGATAATCTATCATTCTGCCGATACAACACAATCTTTGGTTTGAGTTGCCAGGTGGCCGCGCCCTGTGGTGGCCGGTGCCGCGGGCAAACAAACCAAGTTTCATGGGGAAATAATAACTTGATATCTAACTATGAAAAGCGGGAATTTTCTATTACACTCCGTTTTTTATGTATAAAATGTATACAAATTTAAGATTTTTAGTACAACATGAATTCCTAAAGTAGGAATTCCTATGATTCATATAGGTTTTTAGAAATGCATAATTACGTGCCGAATAAATTGAAATAGCAAATATTAATAAATACCAACCCTCTTTACTCTTTCCCATATAAATCTAATTCTTTGTCCAAAAATGTGTCATAAAATATAATTTTAAATCAGATAGTTAAAAAAATAATTTGTTTATAGAATTTCTTACTTTCTACTATATATGACGATTGAATGTTGAATTTTGGTTTAATATTTTAAACATGGAAGACCCTGGCACTTGTGGGGACCGAGAAAATTATTGAAAAAGTCGATATGATCTCGCTGTTTGATGAAGCGAAAAACGTCAATAAAACGTGTCTACAAAGATTGTAATTATAATTTAAAATGTACCGTCTTCATTTAAAATTAAACACTTATTATACTAGGATTTTCATATGAGGTAAATAAAATGTGATATTATTGCAAGGCTTTGTAAGATATATGAAATTCGTTTATTATTTATGTATGCCTTCTTTGTCTGAAACATTAACGAATGAGAACTGAAGGTACGAGCGACTGTAGTGTCCCCTGATGTCTAATTGCCTTGAAATCAAAGCAAACCGCTCACGTCCATCAGTCAGCTGTCATGAGCTGCGGCAGCAGCAGCCAGCAGGAGTCCAAGTCGCCTCGGGAGATATTGAGATATTCACGTGCCTATACAAAATTCACGGACGGACAGACAACCTACATGTCGCGTCACCACCGCACGTCCAAACAAAGTTGGTGACGTGGGGACACGGGTTAAGGGATGAGCCAGAGACGGGACGGGACTTTTGCTGAAGTCGGAAAAAGCCAAACGTTCAACTAATTTTTTAATATATATGTTATTTGTTCTTCAAATCGACTATTCCAAAAAATCATTTCCTTCTAAACGGTATATTATAGGAAGGAACTGATGGGGGATGTTGGCCTTCGAAGAAGTAAATGGGCGTTAGGAATGAATGTGAATTTGATTTTCACAACACATACGTAAGCGACGATTAAGATAAGTAATTATTTGAATGTAAATATTATCGTGGTTTTAAATACCGCTAGACAAAAGTATTCACCAAAACAAATTAAATAAGGTCTAAAGACGATCGATAAGGCACAAGTATAGGGTCCGCCATCTAACGTTTTTTTTTAAACAAGTGCTTATTTCGTGAATGGTAAAACTTAGCTCAAGTCTGATTTGACAGATAATTAGTTTTATCCTTCCGCTAAACGAATATGGTTGTGTATACGCATGAACAATGCTGGGAAATATTGCGACATTACTTTGAAAATCATGGTAATGTTGCAGAATGTGTGCGAAAATTGCGTACGGATTTTGGAAGAAGAGAATCACCGTCAGCTCCGTATGTTCGTTATCTTGTGAAAAAAGTGAAAGAACCTGGCATCCTCATCGATAAATCAAAGCGTGAAAAGCCAAAAACAGTGCCTTCACCTGAGAATATTGCTGCTGTGGCAGAAAGTGTGCGTGAAGCGCCATCAATGGCGCTTCCATTCGGCGCAGCCATGTTGAACGAATTTTTGTTCACAAAAATTGAAGAGGAGGATATTGGCAACATTTGGTTTCAACAGGACGGCGCTACGTGCCACACAGTCGAAGCTACACTCGATGTTTTGCGCCCTGTTTAAAAAAAAAAAGTTATTTGTTGGACCCTTTACAACACTAACTGTACTTGTATTCGTAAAGAAGGCATTCCATACAAGTCTTTCTCTAGAATTTTGTGTAATTGTTTTACATATTCCTACTTGATCATGATGCAAGATTCTATTGCTGCAAACCAATCCACCGGATTGATACTACGAAGAAGACTTGATCATCGTCCACCTTTATCATAAGAGCAGCTCAATCAACAACCATCGGGAAGTAGGTCAAAATCATCTTGTTTTATTTACTTAGTTATTTTTTTCTACTGCAAAAAAGTTAATTGTATTAAAAACATGATATTTTCAACTTTTATGCAATATGCACCGGATTGTTTTTTATTTATGTAAAACAAAAGTAATATTTATTTTCTCCATTGCTTTATTTCAAATATATATTTCCATAATCTTTTTTTTTTCAAAATGGCATAAAAGTGAAATTATGATTTCCAATGATTTATAATTTCTGAATACGTGAAAGTAATACAATTGCAGATATTAATGAAGTATCATTTAAGTGATCCTGTTCAACTCTGATTATGTAAGGTGTGGAACTGTGTAGTGTTCGGGTGTGATGTGTCCAGGGAGGGCGGGAGGAGCCGGGGCCGAGCGGCATCTCTGCTGCTAGGAAAACTAACGACGTTGATGCCAACATGAATTATCAAAGAGCTCAAGAGAGTGATTGAATGAGTGAATGTGTGACTAGCAAGCAAATGCCTTGTCGATGTTATTTAAAAATTGATCGGAATAACATTATTATGGATTAGGGCGTATTTTAATACAATATTTTTAATAGTTTCATTTTTATACATATGTATGCGCTGAATTTACACTGCATTTACTTTACTTACACAACATTTTTCCAGTTAAATTATAAAATAGATTTTGCAAAAATATAAAATTCACATATGTAAGTAAGTAAATATTATTGGTTCTATCCGTCCTGTTTAGTTAAGACCAAGTGATCCAGAGGTACCGGGATCGTCCAGCGAATCATTTGATCTCTTTAAATCAAATGCTGGTTATCAAACACCAAAATATACCTCGGGTACCATAGCTGATTTATTTTCAAGCTTCTAGACTCTTTCCTGGAGGCCGTTTGCAAGTATGAATAGTATGACTCGGCGGAGCTCCAGGTTCAGAGATGACTTGAGTCAAGAAGGTAATATTGGCATTTAACTGTCGACTGTGTGGCGTCATTTTGTGACTTATCTTTGTTTTTAAGTTGAAAAATTCAATTAATAAATTTTGCATTAAAATTTGAAGCATATTTTTTTAAATAAAATCAAAGTTGAACGTGACGCATTCAAACAGAATTATTAAATTATTTGAAGATTACGTTTAGTCACTCGAGAACTCATCCTTGAGATTTTCACTCTGCACCAAAAGGCAATTGCTTTGTTTTACTACGGTGGTAAGTGACAAAGAAAACCCGTTAGTATCGCGGGGCAGAGGCGGGGGCTGGTTCGTAGAAAAGGGTTGAGGACGGCGGCACATGGCCGGGGGCACGCGGGCAACTTGCGGCATAAATAATTGCACCCGACCTGGGGAGGCCCCCGTGGACGACACATGTGACCGGCCCCCGCTGGGACTCCGCAGAGAGCCCCAGCAAACTTCGGCCCAAGAAAGACCGCTTCATGAAGGCGTAATTATAGTGTTTGTATTTAGTAGAGCTTTGTTTAGAGTAAGACGTTTTCAGCTGTCTGTTATTTTATAAATATGAAAAGCAAATGTTTTCGACCTGAGCTTAGTAAAATAATTGATTTTTAATGAGATCGTAAACATTCCTACGGGTCGTTTTGTAGTCACTATATAATGTTTCTATGATATTTCTCCAGGAAATATATATATTAAAATCATTTACGCATAAGAATATTAAAAAATAAAAATGTTATATAAATGGAATCATATGCACATAAATAACACAAACAAAAAATTCATAAAATTCGCTAACTGTACACTTTTTTATAAATATAATATATTTTTATGAAAAAATCAATAAAAAAATGTAGAAACCAAAGTGTAGCGTAAATTAATAAAATAATATGCCTAACGAAGATTAATAAGAGCAAAGGTAAAGCGTATAATTGGTAAGAAACAAATTAAATTCAAATTTACGTTGTTATTATAATATAAATATATTAATTAAGTTCATCATTCTATAAAATATTCCATAAGGTGTCTTTTGTGATAATATCATACGGTAAAAAATAGTATTTTTCTCTTCGTATATATTGACTGCGGAGAGAGAAAACGTTTTGCAAGTTTCCGTGCGAGTCTCGCCTTTACTGACGCATACATTTTCAATAATTGCCACTCGTAAGAAATGCCAAGCTCCAGCCTGTCGACAAATCGGATGCATATTCATAAACAGCTCGGGGGGCGGGCGGCAGCCTCGGCCGCTAATTAATGGCGGCATTAGCAGCGCGGGCCGAGCTCTTGGCAGCGAGCCACCGGCCGCCCACTGAAGGGTCCGCCTGCAAGAAACTTGCCGGTGTCTCTGAAGACGACAATAAAAAGGCAACACCAACAGTACCAAATAAAGAAAAAAATTGATTGAATAGTATAAACAAAAGCCTAATTAAAATAATAAATATCTCTTACATTGCGAGACAATTCAGGACTACTGTGAGATAACAAATTATTCATGGTAACATACCACAAGACTATTGAAATCAAAAGTAATGTGACATAGAATTACAAAACTACTCGAACCTACATTTTTAAGAAGTATGTATGTGTTGTAATTATAAGTTTTTATTTTTGGATTGTATTTACATACCTCGAATTATGGTTATTATGTTTTATGTATTTTTATATGACAGGTAATACAAACGTCAAATAAACTATGACACTAAAACATAGCGCATTTTGTAATTTTTTTTAAATCATTTATATTTCTGTGCTGCGTTTTGATAATTTTGGAATATTTTATGAGAAAATTTACTGATGTATACATCATTTTAAGCATGATCGTTTACTGAACATCCTATTGTTGTATAGTACGTTATATGTGATTCTAAGATTGATTATTTTTTTAGTTTACATAAATATATGTATAATATATCAAATAAAAGCATAAATAATATATAAAAAAACCGAGTATAAAAAAACCGAATCGCAGAACAAAGTGTCCTCATTTTTGATTTATGCAATGGATTTGTTGATAGAGTCTGAAAGGTATTCATTTGCAAATAAATTGAATTCAATTTAAGCCGAGAAGGTGAAAAGATGACTGTTGGTCCTTATAGTTATTCAGAAATGTGATTTGAGCCCCCTTTTCTCTTTTTATGTAAAGTTCATAAGATTTCCAATTCGGACACATTTGTCAGATTTGTATCTGACAAATATTTCATAAAATCTAAATTTATGTACCTAAACTAATAAAAAAATAAAATGGACTTACGGAGAGTGAACGATACTTAATGGAAATAAACTGCATAGTAAAGTAATAAAACATCAGCAAGTGAATTAAACATATGTTTTGGCTGCAACTACGTAAAATTGAAAGAAAGCGTAGGACGGAAGCGAAGATATTCTAAATTGAATGTTAGTAGGAACAATCATAATTGAAGACCTTTCTTCCGCGCTCTCACCAGCACTTGTGGAATATAAATGAAGGGAACGTTTGTTACCGAGCGAGAGAGGGAGTGGTGACAGCCATATTACAGCAAGAGTAACTGAAGCATTATCATAATATTATGGTCTGGTATTACATGAAATGCACACGCTAGTTTTCATAGTAAATATTCATATTCTGTAGGAACGTGTTTCCACTGTATGCATTTCAGTCTATGTATTCAAAATAATATATTACTTTTCAAAAAATAGTTCTTACTTTGAAACAATAAATTTGAAATTCATAAGACACGTCTCTATTTATAAACGTTTTGTTACATACAATTCCAAGAAAAGATTTATTTATTGATATATTAATGAGTACATTATTTAAAAAATATATTGCAAAATATTTTGTTTGAAGCAAGCCAATCATTTATGATTAATATAATTAAAATATCGTTAATTATTTTGTATAATGAATTAAAGTATTGAACAATTTCAGATAATATAAATGTTTCTACAATAATAAGCATAATGCAATTTTTAAAATTACAATAAATTAAATTTACACGCTAAGCAAATTTACATTTGTAAAAAGTGGTTTTATGTTGTACATATAAGTTTCAATATTATTGAAATAGTGAGTAATTACGAGATCGTTACTATGAAAATTGGATTGTCATTTGGAAAAAACTACGCGCTTGGAAAACCATCGAACTAATTTTTTAATAGATCGTAAATTTTTAATGTGCACCGATAACTTACCTGGCGACATTAAAAATATTACACGCACAGCTCGAAGCACTTAGTCATATGAATATTGGCTCCACTACTAAACTTTGTCTTCCAGAACGAAAATACCTAAAATTGAACACGAAATCATACGGCGAATATTATGTTTTCGCCAAATGATAATTATTTTCAATAATAAATATCATATGGATTAAATATTTATTTTTAGAATATTAATTTATTTTTCAATTTTATAATCTTCTTTTAAAGATCATTGACTATATTACAATGTAAAGTGCACGTAGGATCTACAAGAAGTTGTTTCTCATCCATTCAATCTATAGTTCGGTTCGAAACCCGAGTGGTACTTACTAAAATAAATAGACCGTCGGAAAGTAATAATATTTAAAAAAGCATGTAAATAAATGTTGACTAATTGAAAAATAAAAAATAATAATATACATACTCTGAATATATACTATAGAGACATGTATCGTCATACGATGACAACAATGGTATAAATACAAGTTCTAACGCGAGTCAGCTCAGACAGAGAAATAGCCGAGAGGGCTAAGCGGTATAAAAAGACCTGGGCAAAGGTTGGTTCCAAGGCCCGCGGTTCGTATCCCGCTTCTGCCGATATTTTTTTGAATGAATTGATGCGTATAAAGAATTTGTGGAATAATGTATGGTTGATATAAGTTATTGATATCTCCTAAGTTACATGCATTAGTTATGTTATATAAATATTTCACAACACAGTATATAAGGTATTATTGCTGAAATAACATTCATATATTTAGCTGACAATAAGTTCTTGAAGAAATAATAGCCTAGAAAAATGAATAGTTAATCGACAGTATCAATGTAAAACCAGATTAGGATCATATTATTAAACCAATAAGCCCTTGCCTATAAATGCATCATAAAACACGCAAACCAGCCATTCGTTATATAGATAAATAATGTGAATCATCTTGTGAATCATAGCATCTTTTAAATGGAGAATTAATAAGATATATTGATAATGACGAAACGAAACAAAGCTGGTCATTTACTTATTACAGTTTTAAATTTTGTTGTATAAAATGTTCAAAAGGAAATATTTCAATAATTCTAAATTAAAAAAAAAGATTTATTAAAAATTATATTTTTGAAAAATTTAGAATGTGAAATGTGCCATGCTGAGCTGCTATTTATACGAGCGATACGGATAGCAGAATCGCTAAAAAATTTAACAGAGATACATATACCTAACCAAACAAAATCATCTCTATAGATCTAGCTTATTCATATAAAAACAACATCATGAAGTTATGTAGTAAGCTAGCCATGACAATACTATGTTTGAAATAAAAATAAGGTAAAGAAATCATTATATTCGTATACTCGGTTCTTTTTTAAGAGTTGAGTCATTTTTAAATTCGTATTACTCGTGTGAGTAGCCCTTTAGGTAATCGAATTTCATTCAATATAATGTTTACGTGCACCATATTCCATATTCTATCGTTATGCCGCGGCAGAGAGTGCACCTCGCCGGTGTCGCGCCGCCAATCTCAGCGGCAGCTCGAGATTTATGAAAGCAATTGACAAAGTAGTAAATGGCCCATTAGAAATCAGCGCGGAAGCTGGGGGCGGGCGGGCGCCCTCGCTGCCGGAGGGTGACTTATGCAGTGCACTATTTTCAGAAGCTATTCGATTAAAGTAATCGAAATCCCGATCGGAAGGAAGAATTATACATTTTTGAAATGCACTCATAATGTTCGATGTCAAACAAAATATGACTCATAGTAGTGGGTGAAAACGATTTAGTATGTTTTAATTATTTCATAAATTTAAGCAGATTTCATTTAATACATGGGTGAACCTTTAAATTTGATTCAATTTAAAATATTTTTCCTGGTCGATTATTTTCAAGTTTTAAATGAAAGTTATTTTTCTTTTTTATAGTCTATTTGTATAATTATTACTATTAAAAAACAGTTTGCAAAAATAACTCCCTATACTACATGCCAATCATGTATACCATCATCATCTGATAATATATATGTCTATAAGTTATTGAAATAAAAACTAAGTACTAAATTAAACTATTATTAATAATCTCCATACATGGCACTGTAGATATTCTTCGAAACTAAAGTACTCCCCCAAAATGATTTGTAACGAAGGATTCAAATTATTACACTATGTTAAAATAACATTTGTTTAGTATATATTTATATAGTAAGTATAGATATCAATATTACATTCCAAAATGAAAATAAAAATATCAAGGAAAAGAAAATGAACATTCCTTGGAACGGAATAATCGTAGTTTCGGGTTGTATCTTCAGTCGTGCGAAGATTGTCGTTCCCTTGGGCCGTTAATCGGTAGCGCGTCTCTCCTGGAGACAAACAGCCTGCAGCCGCCCTGATTTATGCGACCAATTTCTCTTTATATCTCTCTTGGCTCGCGCTTGCCGCCGCCTCTTAATGGATTGATGCAAAAATCCGCCCACTTTCAGGACGCGTTGGGCGGCTAAGTCGGTGCCTAGGTAAGCGGTAGGTGGGCGACACGCGCTATCGAATGCTGGGAATGCTAGGAATATGCACGCACAGGTGGATGCTACTATTGATTCCATGTAAAAGAAGAAATAAAAATACTCATTCTTGTTTTTTTTAAATTTAACGCGTATTAGTAAAATGACTCATAAAATGTTATACAAAGTTAAAAATTGGCAACTTCTCTATAATTTAATTATTATAATTGTTTTAAATAAAAAAACAGGTTGTGTTAATGGGTTATGTTTTGGCCCATCAGTATTATATGGCGTATTATACTGTATATCGTGCAGAAGGAATACATGTTATTGCTGAAGATGATTATATGTGCTATGTTTTACAAGGACGAAACATATTAAAAATATTGAATTAATCAACTTATGAAATATGTTGAGTGTTTTTTGTGTGTAATTTACTATAAATTGTCATTACTTTAAATAATTAATTTCTTATTTAGCTTTTACAATTGTTTTATAAAATTGTAAATATAGGCTATGGAGTATGTACTCGTACTACTTGTCCTAAATATGGAAACGAATATCCTGAAAGCAAGATTATTTGGAAATATTCATAGTAAGAGTTTAATATACATATTGACTTTAAGTAATTCAGTTATTATTAATGTTTCATTTGCTCTTATATTATAAATGAGAATTGTTTATTTTTAAAAATGCATATTTTTTTAAGAATCTCGATAAAAATAATAAAAACTAACAGTAAAAATATCTCATTAAAGTAATACATTTATTGAAGTGTTGCTTTAAAATAATCCAATAACCGAAAAAAACAAAAAATTGGAGCCCCTCAGAAATGCGAATCAAATTATTTTCCAATTTAAAAACTTTAAAGCGACAATCCATCAAAATAAAGCAAAATAAAAAAACACTGGTAAAACAAGCTCGTGGCATTAGACTAGAGAGTGACTGCGAGGGTCTTGTGCTCACTCCAGCTCGCTTGCCACTCAAACAAAGGCAATCAATACACTTAGCACGCTTAAGAGGCGAAAACAATTGAGCAATAAAAGAATAATAAAGATGATGGCCCCCAATAACAGAGAATTGGAGTCGCCCGGGAGTTGCGTTTTAATCACGGCACGGGGACTACGTGAGAAGTAAAGACAATTGTTCAGATGGTGCGTACCTATAGTTGTTTGTTTTGCAAAAATACTTTTTTCCATCGACAATTCTCGGTGGAATTGAACTATTTCAATGTCTTAAATAAAAGTGAACTTTTAGCATAAATTTCAAAAATTGTATTTATAATGACATTTCCGACCTTGTCGAGTTTATGGTACAAAATCTTGAAAACTCTTACCTCATTTCCTCTTTAATTTACAATATATATATTTATATAGGGTCCGCCATCTAACGTTTTTTTTTTCAACTAGTGCTTATTTCGTGAATGGTAACACTTAGCTCATGTCTGATTTGACAAATAATTAGTTTTATTTTTCCGCTGAACGAATGTGGTTGTGTATACGCTTGAACGCTGGGAAATATTGCGACATTACTTTGAAAATCATGGTAATGTTGCAGAATGTGTGCGAAAATTGCGTACGGATTTTGGAAGAAGAGAATCACCGTCAGCTCCGTACGTTCGTTATCTTGTAAAAAAAGTGAAAGAAACTGGCATCCTGATCGACAAACCAAAGCGTGAAAAGCCAAAAACAGTGCGTACACCCGAGAATATTGCTGCTGTGGCAGAAAGTGTGCGTGAAGCGCCATCAATGGCGCTTCCATGCGGCGCGGCCATGTTGAACGAATTTTTGTTCAGAAAAATTGAAGAGGAGGATATTGGTAACATTTGGTTTCAACAGTACAGCGCTACGTGCCACACAGCCGAAGCTACACTCGATGTTTTGTGTCCTGTTTAAAAAAAAAAAAGTTATTTGGCGGACCCTTTAATAATATATATATTGATGAGAATGGAAAATGAATAACAAACATAGACGAGAGGTTATAATGCAATGATATATAGAATTCTTAGGTAGTCAGATTTGTTTTTACGGGAATATTATATTCCCCGGAGAGCAATACGTCCTGATAAGAGCAGCGTGTGGTGTTACGAGAGTGCTGGATGTATTCTGGAATCTTAATAAGATTGAGCTATAGAGCTCAAGCGCTTTGTATTTTCAACTACCTGATTTTTTAAAGGATAAAGTAAGTACACATGAATTATTATTACTCGTATTTGTGGATGAATAAAATATTTTTTATATGTGTAATGATCAAGTCTATTTAAGAATTGTTTCTTACTGATATTCAGCAGTAGGATATAATGACTATCGGATTTACACGGTAAAAACGGAATGAGCATATATTGCTTCATCATTATTATTTTTTAAGGTTTTTGGGGTCATATGGATAAAAGAGTTGAGTGAATGGATATCACAAGATCAGTTGACGAGACGTGAACACTATAATTAATATAAGTGACCAATAAGAAGATGTACAGTTCCAAACGCATAAAGATAATTTTCCTAATTTGGCGCATGGATCAGTTTGATACACGTCACTAAGGAATAGTGGACAATGTGGAGAAGAATGGGGAAATTATAGAATACGACAACGAAAAATAATATGAAGGAAAATTCGCGGTTATTCTATCGTTTAACATTTATCTGTGAATAAACATTGTAGTGACTTAAGTTTTAAGCAATCCCCAGAATTAGTTTAAATTACGTGTACACTGTACAATGTACATGAATTATGCAATAGGTGTCCCAGGTTGGAAATCGGCTCACCGCTATTTTTATGCCATTTGGTCCGAATAACTCACATAATATTTTTTATTGCTATAGGACAATGATTTCTGATAGCGACTTGTTGTTGAAGTTTTTATAAAAAAAATTGTATGAAGACCAAAAGAAGCTTTTGAAAACTAAATGTGTATTCATGTATCTTACATTTATTAAGTATCTATCATGAAAATAACATTGATTACAGAAACTCTTAATTTTTGCTTTATATAATCAGGGTTCACCTGTTTTTGTTTTTCTACGTAGCTTAGTAGCTTTGTTCCTCTTCAACAGTATTTCATAAAACTTTAATGGAATACTGTTTTATGATGAAAGTATAAGTAAGTAAAGTATATTAATACCAATTTGCAGAAGTAATGACAGCAAACAAAAATAAGAATCTCTCTATTCAGTTTCTGTTCAAACACAGAGATATTAGTACTCTATTCAGTTTCTGTTCAAACACAGAGATATTAGTAAACACAGAGTCATTCTATTAGCGGGATGAATTGACCCGTTAATTTAATGTTTTACGTCTCCAATCAAAATAATCGCATTTTATAACTGCGTCACTACACATAAACTGTGTGTTGACTGAATGAAAACAAATCGTATCCTGATAAAACAAACCAGTATTAAAGAGCCCATCTGAGGTTAGATTTTGCGCGCCTTAGAATTCTAGTATTGACATGTTTCACCGTGGTTTTAATGATGTGAAACTTTTTTTACAATTATTTGGAAATCATTTACACAAAATGAGGGAGTGAGCCAAAAAAAACCATTTTTTTTTGGACAACCTAATGTACATATAAATCTAAATTAATTGATCATAGTTGTTGTGAAATGAATTTGCATTTAATACTCCTATAATCAGCATGACTTCAAACAGGTATTAATAATTATGTTTTTTATCTTATTTTTGGATTAATTTTATGTACGTTTTGTAATAAAAATATTAAAAATGTCTATATTCGTTTGCCGATTTTAGAAAAAGATGAAGGGTCTATGAACATTATTTTTTAAAAGAGGCGAAGCTACATACTGGATGATGGATACACACGCTGATAGGTAAGCGGGGAGCAATCTGTCATCGCTTCGCCGCCCATTGTGGCGCAAAAGTGGAAACTCATCCCGATATTTCCGATCCGTTGCTTCCGAATGTGTCGACTTTACTCGGCCCGCCCAGTAAACAGTGCCCAGACACAAAAGAATCAAACGTAATATACCACAACAGATCCGGTTCTGCCATCGTTGAAGACCGTTTTCTAATCACTTCCCTTTATATTATCATCAACTATTATAAATATATACTTCTATTAGGTACCGATCATCAAGACCATTATGTTGTATAATTAAGGGACGCTTGAGCCAATCCAAATGATAATTAGTTATCTAAAACTGTGGACAGCGTTATATTTATATTTTCAGGATAGTATCGGTATAAAATGTCTCATTTTAAGGAGAATAATTCTGAAATGAAAATATAATTTCGTCAGATGAGAGTCAATTTGCTTGACAAGTAATTAAACATCACGTAGATAATACAAGTATAATAGAATTTGGAGATTTTTCGCAGATCACTACTATGTTTGTAGGATGTCAAATAGTTTTTGAAATAATGTCACGCGATGTTTTTTTTTTGTATGGCAACGAAGTGTGTTTAATTTTTAGGTAACCAATAGCGTGCAATAAGGTTAATAAACAATGAGGTTCTCAGAATAATCAAGGAAGATAGGCAACTAATAAGAACCATCTCAGAGAGGCGAGCCCGATGGATTGGTCACATCATGCGCCACGATGGTCTTCTTCACGATATTGTGGAGGGGATGGTTGAGGGTAGAAACTGTAGAGGGCGCCCTAGACGGGAGTATTTGCAACAAATATTCGAGGACATGAATTGTAGTGCTTATGCTGAGCTGAAAAGAGTTGCGGAGGACCGAGAGGAATGGAGATCGAGATGCAAGATTCTGTTGCTGCAAAACAAATCCACCGGATTGATACTACGAAAAAGAAGCGAGTAATAACTCGATCTGAATATACACATACTATTTCTGCACGATCAAATGAAGAAACGTGAAGCCAGCTGTCGGACTGCAGTAGGAAACGGACTAAATATACCATATTTAGGTGTAGTGTAAACAAGTACAGTGCGGCCCTGGGCGCACCTCGCCCACCCACAGCTGATGATGACGGATCGGCGGAGCACCGATTGTTCAGTGGGACTCAAGTGCGAAACTAAGGGACTTGTTGATTCCTCTTCTACCTTCCTCGTCAGAACGCTCAATGGTTTGCAAGGAAAATTGAAGGCGTTTTTGCCAATATTATGCTAGATTTGCAGTTGATAACTTTAAATTATGATAAATATCGTATATTATTGTAGTAAAGTTGCATCTGTAAGGATCATTCGATATATTTTATTTTATTTCGTCTGTGGTCACTTTCACCCCGTAATAAAACTTGTCGGATGCTTGTCATATTACAATATAATAAATTGTTTTTCTTTCTTATATACCTTAATTGTATATCCATCATTTAAAAAAAAACGTTTTGTTAATTGGTTAATTTAAAAAGTGGCAATACAAACATCTTCTGTGATTAAAAAACTAAACCATATATATGGTTTAGTTTATTATTAATATTTAGTCATATAAATTTAAAGTGAGATTGCCACTTTTCTTGAAATTCGGTTTCGGCTAAGAATGTAGTTTTGACCGGTCACTGGAATTTTCTTATTTTAATGTTACAACATCAACTGCACAAATGCACAACGAATTGTTTATTTAATTGTTCAAGAGAGTGTCTGTGTCGTAAATTTTCAGTAGCGTCTCGCATTAACTTACAGTCCGAGGAATTCGAATGTACTGGCGAGCATCGTCCAACTATAACTATGCGAGCGTTTCGTCCAGTCCTCCGAGAAGCCGTTCAATTCCCGGCCTCGATTGCCGGCCGTTTCATTACCCGCGGTCACTTGCGGCGGATTCCGCGAACCCGCCCCCACCCACGCTCAGCGAGACTTATAAAGCAGTTTGTCGGGAATCATATTCAAACACAGCATATCTCCGACGGCGTTCTTCGAAGACAAGTTACTTAGTGTGATTTCAACGTAATGTTGTTGAATAATAATACACTTAATATATTTATTTCATAAAAATCCACGAAAAAATATTTATCATATATAATCATAAACATTTCGGCTAGAAGTATTGCACTACAATATAACAAGATTTATCTGTTATTAATTTTAATAAAAAATATGTTTATTTTGCATTTTATAAATTGTTTAAGACCAAACACTCAAACTGCATAGATGAACTCTAATTTAATTCTAGTTAACTATTTAAACTCCATAAATAATAAGATGTTTATTTAAAAAATTTTTTTTTAAATATATTTAAAAAAATACTGCACAGTAAAATTATTTATATTGGAAAACACTTTATTACTAAGATGTTTTTATAGATAATTAGTAGAGTTGCATATTAGTTCGAACAATATACATTACGAGTATACGAATTGTTTTGTGGTTGGTTGAAAGTGTTTCATTAAATATTAATATCATTAACATAATAACATTTTTTTAATTTTTGTTTTTTAATATTAAAAAGTATATAATGTGAATACGGCGTTGTTCTGAATCATTCGACCAAGCGTAAGGTAAGCGGTCTCCTGGCGACGGAGTGGATGGTGGATGGTACTCAGATAGTGAAGAGCCTCGCTGGTCATCCGGCGGCCGCAGCTGCAGCGCTCAAAGGAATCCATTCGCTCGGTTGTGCCACAATAAGAAGAGAGATGAAGAAATTCCCTGTGTCCGCAAAGTTTTGATTGTCTGATGCAGGCGGCATTCCCGCGCACGTAGCATTATGGCGGCTAGGCGCCCAGCACAGTGATGGTAACACCGCAAAGCAGTATTATGTTAATAATGATTACTATCATTATACATTAATAACTGTGATTTAACAATGGAAAAATTAATAGCAAATATGTACGTTAATTATAGATCCGTTGTGAAATATTAATATAAATTTTGTTTTTTTTTTTTTACTTTTAAGTGTTGATTTAATTGAAATACTATTATTAGCAAATAATCTCCCTTCTTCAACTATTTCACAATTATGATGCTTTAATATCTTAATTTATTCAACAGAAATAATATATTAGTTCCGATTTAAATAAATTGTCCGGATTTTTAAACGTATTTTAAAAATGACGATACACATTAAAACCATTCATATTATTTACTTCAATGATCATATATAAGTAATATAAGAGTTTAGACTGCACAAATGCTTTAGACTCGACTTAGGAATACTTAAAGCTTGATTCAACAATAGTATCTCCTGGAACATTGAGAATACCTTATTATGTATCTGAATAATCCTTTTGTTACGCCGAAAGCCATACAACTCTATTTTTTTATAGTAGACCATCAGCGGTCGGTGGGCAGTAACTATGCTGCCAACCTCACTAACACATTCACCTCCAGCATCCGCCAGCTCCACTGAGAGAAATTTGATGAAAACATTTGTTCGAGAAGTTTCTACAGAAAAGTCCACCTCAAGAGAGCTGAGTGTGCGTGTAATTCAATGAGGTTCTCTTCAACCGTTAGTCTTCTGTCTCTCCACCTCTTCTGGCTTGGGACTCTCGGAAAAATCATATTTATAACCTGACCGGGGGCATCCGTCTGTGTGAAACTCTTTTAAATAGTTCCCGGTACTTTTTATTCGTTTTCCCCTTCTCGAAAGCGCTTCGCTGTGGAATGGAATGAGATACACCGTGTGTTAGTAGATTGGGGATATTCTGAGAGGTAATGCAATTTTTATATTCATATTCTTTTCAATTTTGCAGCATTTCATATAACAAAATAGGTAACCTTAGGAGGAGTTTATGGTAAGTGTTTAATAAATCTGAAGTTATTCTACGAATTTTAATGATTCGAAAAATGCAATTACACAATAAAATAATATACATATTTTAATACAACACAAAATTAATTCATTGACGTTATAATTTATTGTCGTAGTTTAAAATTTAAATATTCAGACGTTTTAGTTACCCGTTAACCTCGAATGGTATAAACCACAGATTTAATCGAACCAAAGAAATTCTACATTCAAATGCTAAATTTATATTTCGGCCGTTTTGGCATCACTGCGCTTGGGTACAAAAGGAAACTAGTAAAATGTTTTATTGAAATATTAAACCAGAAGATGATTTCAATTTTTTAAGCCGCATATCGTTCAGGAACTATGCCCGTAGTTTTATATTTTTTAGTCGATCGTCGATAATCGATAAATGCTGAATTATAAGGTTTTTATTTCTTAAAAACATACACAAAATTGTAAATAAATAGGCATTGTGCGTTAGTAAATAATAAAACAAAAACATCCATTATTAATTGTAAGAAAATATTAAAATGGACACGATGCTTCAGCAGGTCAAACTTTAAAAGAACTCAGATGCGTTTATTTCAATTAATAATTTTACAAATAGTAATAAGCACCGAGTTAAAAAAACTTTTCCATCACCATTTGTCTGAATATCTCAAAATTCCGTACATCAATTAGTCCGCCCACTCTTCTGGGTGGCGCGTCTCCTGAGAGCGCGAGGCGGTAGGCGGATGCTATGGGCGGCGGTCAGTAGGCGGCAGTAATTTCATTAAGGTCCTCTCGGCGCGGCCGCTCGGAGACAAATGGCCGGCCATTAGCGAGCCGCCCCCGCCCATCGTCACCCCGCCCACGGGAACGGGGCCCATAGCCCTACGCCTAAAAGCCTCTACGGGGTAAAGATATCACACTTTAATCCAGTTATTAGGTTATTGTTAACTTTCTGCTCAGACTATGGCCCCATTACGCTCAGACTGAATAAAATGCCATTTGATAGTTTTCCCACTTGACCGATATATAGACTTTTTTGTTAACTAAATTAACCTATCTGAACTTTGGAACGCACATGAAATAATGTCAATTTAATAGTCTTATTGCAACGCAGTAGATGACATGTAATCCTTGCTGAAATATAAATCTGATAGAGCAAAATAAGTACATATGTAATATAAAAGTTTATCTGTGTGACATTATGATACTACGAGCCTGTTATCCTCGTAGGATATTTACATATACAAAAAAATAAAATACAGGTATATATATGCACACAAAAATGTCAATGAATAATAATTAATTTCAAGTGTTTGCTGAGGAAATGCATTTATACTACATTTGTTAGATTTTTCGATCGATAATTTATGGCGAAATTCCATAAATACAATGAATATTTTGAAGAAATTTTAGTTAACGATTCCACAATTTTAATACGACGATATGCTACAGCTTCATCGAGAAACCTTCTCGCCAATGCTTCAAATAGCTTATGTTGTCATTCTACAATGTGCATTATTGGCATAAGGTAATTTGCGTCACTCTGTCCATCCTAGTATCTTCTAAGAAGGCCATATCCCTTATTGGTGGGCGGCAAGTCTCAACAACAAGCATTACAGCTAACTGCCCCGCAAGATGGCGCACGAGGATCCTGCCCTCACGCAAGGATGGCACAACACTACACATACGTTATCCATGACAAGTATTCCAAAAACAACAAAAATTTCATCCGAGTACGGAAGGAGTGGACTGTTTCTCTTCACGGTAACAATATGATATGGCCATTTAATAAAGAAAAAATATGCTTAAATTTATTAAAAATGGTTAAGCACGCATAAATTTAAAAAAATCCTTTACCACAGTTTGATTAGGTTCCCGGAAAATTAAATAATGCTGAGCTGCAGTCTTCTGACACAAGCTAATCAAAACAAAGTTAGCATTTCCATACTAGATACAATCAAATACAAAATGTGGATTGCAGATTATTATCTAGCTAGAGAAGATTATCTCGCGGTATTTTGGATCTCTGGCTAATTTTTCAAAACTTAGATTAAATGTTAATTATATTTTGATTCGATAATCGAGTATTGCTGGCAGAGAAATTCTATGCTCATTTATGTATGTAAAAATATGTTTGATGTAGATACCTTATGGATAGAATACAGTTTATTACATAAATAGGTGTAGAATTAAAACAAAAACACGTGAAGAATACACGCTTGATAATTAAATCAAAGTTAAATTTGCACACTTTTCCTAGGCGCTCCTCTTACTTATCGTAGTTGTATTTAATGTAGATTTTTGTCGTTCGATTACTATCAATTTATTGTATATATTGCATTACTTATTTGATGCTTTAAATGTTAAACAAAATATTTTAAGTATATGCTCGAAAGTAATACTATTTAAAAATAAATAAAAATATAAAGGTCATTACGTACAATATGGAACCCCTGTTCTTTCTCTTCCCCGGACTGTCTCTACTCATCTGAACTCCACTCGCCTCACTTATTATCAGACTTTATTCCACGTCTATTGTTACACATGACACGCCCAAATCGCTCTCATTCTTATTCTTCTTAATAAGACCCTCGCCAAATTAATGCAATAACGTACAATATGGTTTCATTTCGTTGTCCCACTCGACTTTCATTAGAGGCGAGTGACATGGTCTGCCAAGCTCTACTAGTTAATTTGTTACATCATCTCTCTATGTTATTTTCTTTTATTTTCGTGTATTAATTCAATAAGCATTCATAAAAACTTTACAAATAGAACTTTAATAATAACATATTATTTATTAAATGACTTTATTTATCATACACAAATTACCCTAATGTTTTAATATTTAATTAAAGGATATAAAAACATAAATGTATTTTATTTTAATTTAGTATTATTGAAATATGTAATACGGTATACTCGTAATTACATAAGAGTAGTAATACATATACGGCACTACTTATTAATGATGATTAAAGAAATTATAAAAATACTTTAGGCATTGACAAGTACACACTCGTATCTATAGTTTTTGAGTATCTTTATGGAATTAAAAACAAGAATAAACCCACATTATTAAAATAATATCTCGAGGAAGTCGTAAAAGAGAATACGAGTTTTCCCATAAAGCATACACAAAGGACACTGTACTAAAACGTAACATTTTGATATTTAAGCGAAGTAGCATAAGTTGTATTACTAAGTGAAGCGTTGATTTTCAAACAAGGATATTCAACAATTAGCAATATTCAGGGCTAGCTTGGCACGTTAAAAATACTGATATTCAAACGCAAACAAAACTTATATTTATATATTATATAACTAAATATTTTGTTCCAATCGGTTTACGTCCAAATGAGCGAGCCCCGCCGCCTCCGCGCATTGTGCCAAGCTATACTAATAGGATCAAGATATTACGTACACTAAGTCGTGACATCAAAAGCGTCCGCGGCCGACCGGGAGGGCGTCCACCCATCTTGTCGTTATTTTTCGTTCAAGCACCTCTCGTTGAAGGGAACCCTCGCCAGCAGGGCTTGGCTACCTGGCCCTCCGAGTGATGGAACTCCTGAGGACTTTTATTAATAATTGAATACTGGATCGCAGAACTATAGCGTTGTATTTGCTATTTCATTAAATTTATCCATGTTATAGCTTTTCACATGAAGTAATCCTGTACAGGTGGAAATATTTGAAAAATTTATTGCAATAACAAAATTATTTACTGCATAAGCACTGATGTTTTCAATAATACACTAACTCACAGAAGTATATAAAATTCTTCATCGTTGAGCTTAAAAGAGCATGCATGTTATTAAATAAATAATACTGTAAAATTCTTTGAAAATAAGAGATGCATTTGTTTCCAAATGTGATACAGTTTGTATGAAGGGTAAGTGTGAACGTAATAGAAGGACACAAATGGAGGAGGAGGAATGTTAGGTCCTTCAATCCCTGACCTATCTTATGAATGAACATTTTCCATCTGCGACGTTTTACCTCTCTTGACAGGAATGTTTTTTGCAGATTACTGTCGCTCTGCCGCGACCCTATTATGCCCAGCAAGGAATTAAAATCCCACAAAGCGTCCCCGCACTTTTTATACCGTGTCTCCACCTGATACTTGTTCTTCTTTGGCTGGCGATGAATATTTTTTTATAATGATATCGTTCCAAATTTAATATTGTACTTAGCTCTTTTGAACTAAATGAGACTGGACACAAAATGAAGGGGAGCAAGGCTTATGTCAAAAAGAAAACATTTAATTACACATTAGCTTGTAGCACAAAAGAAAATTCACGGAGGATTACGGTTATAATATTTCAAAAAAATATTCCATTTTACTATTAGTGAAGTTAAGTAATACATCTATTTAATGTTGTAAATGTAAGTAGATAATTAATGTATATATTTTAAAGACATTTTCCAAATCGTATCAATAAAACCAATATTTTTCACCT
The DNA here is from genome assembly GCA_022606575.1 of Glossosoma conforme. Classification (NCBI taxonomy): domain Eukaryota; kingdom Metazoa; phylum Arthropoda; class Insecta; order Trichoptera; family Glossosomatidae; genus Glossosoma; species Glossosoma conforme. The sequence continues at coordinate 616,926 of JAGTXR010000041.1, read as the reverse complement.
CGATCATTCTTGGCAAAATTCCATTATTGTAATATTGTAAATAAAAGAAGATTTAAAGACCCCGACTGTATAATATATAGTACATAACTAACTGAACCGGCGAACTTCGTACTACCTCAGAATCAATAAATGTTGTGTTAACTTATCAGGTCCCAACGTACCACAAGAGACCATAAGCTATGGCTGATTTTTCTTCAAGCCCCGGGCTCGCACCGTCCTTGATAGCCGTCGGGAACTACATACAGAATGTACTCGGCTGAGCTACGAGATGCAGGGATGACATAGGATAATTCAAAAAATATGGCGGCTGACAGACCTTTGTGGCGGCTGTTCGTAAATACCATTTGCTCCAGTTAGAAAAGCGGACATGGTAATCATGATAATGATAACTAGTTAACTAATTAAATGAATTTTATATTAAGTTCAAAGTAATACTCAGAATCAATACAGTTCAATAAATATGCAAAAATTATAATAAAAAGTATTTTGATTACATTGAACATTATGTATTGATGTGGCAACTAGGCTTTTATTGACCTTTACTCTCACCTCACTCAATTCTTTTTTATTATTCTTCTTCTACTTCATTGACACAACGCCAATTTTTTTTTTATCGAAATCGAAAAAAAAAATGGTACTCGAGATATTTAAACAGGTGTTCCCTACAAAATGGATAAAAAAAATATTACGAATTTCTTCCAGGTGATTTTCTTTCTAGTGTTTTGAAAGTTATTTTTGTATACGGAACGGGACAAATCCAACAAATCAAAGCTTATATGAATCGGTTCAGCAGTTTTTCAGGTATATAAAAGGTGTAAATAACATGACAATTTTTAATGTATATATATTATGTAATATACATACACATCTGTGATAGTCATTATGTAGTGTTTAAATACTTCCAAATAACACCCCGAAGAATGTGCACTCGTCTCTTTTTCTTGGTGTTATTAGTCTGCGCGCCGGTGGAGTTGTTCTCGGAGCTGTTAGCTTTGTGCCGTCAGAAGCGACGCCAAATAGTTGCAGCCGAGTTGCGAGAAACTTTTGTCTCTGCAAACTTAATAGGTGCTCTGTTTACATTTTCGAGTATTAAATCAACATTAAACGTATGCTGAGAGACTTTCATATTTCTTTTAATAATTACACAGTTCTACAAATAAAATAAAATTACTCAAAGCGATAATACACGTACAAAAATAGCATGATCCCCGACTATTTAATAAAATATCTTTTATTAAATAATATCAGGGCATATATAAAAGTTTAAAACTTAAAATTATGTCAAACGTTTTAGGTATTTGGAGGAAAACATGTGAAACAATAAAGCTCTATTACAAAAAATATATTAAATAACATATATGTTTAAAAACGACGACAGTACTACCATCGCTGTAAATGTAATGATTGAGTGGCTAGATTCTAAGGCTAAAAATATAGTAACACAATGGAGTATATTCCTTGAAATTACGTTGTTTATATAATTTTATAATATCACATCATAATTTATCGATCAATTGATTGAATTCCATATAAATATTAATACATCTAATAATTTTTGTTTCAAAGCAACACTTGATCAACAACTGTTGTCATTGAAGCTCACAGGGATTCAATATTTTATAGATATTTAGATATCACTCTGTTTCTATTATTGTTTTTATACCTCAGGTGCCCCAGATTCATAATTAGCACGAGTACCATTTTGAGGCGAAGCCCTTAGTAATTAAACAAATATTAAAAATAAAATATTACAAAACATTTAGTAACATAAAAAATGCGAATATAATAGGTATGATGTCAGTACTAAGGTACTTAGAATTAAAATGCACAAGGCGGGAAAAGACTGCGTATAAAAACATTCGCGAAGTTCTTTGATTACTACAATGTGAGCAGTTGGAGAAAATCTTAATTTCCTTCGCATCCCTGAGGGATACATCGCACTTGGACTGCTCGCAGAACTGTCGCCGTTATTGTATCGCTTGCAAAATGGCCGAGTAGAATGGCGAGGCATTATGTGCCGGTTGCCTTTATGCTCGCGCGTGCTTGCCGCTAGAGAGCTCAGATATGCGAGTGCAATATTCTGCAACACGCTGGTAGCCAAACTAATAATCAGATTCTTTTTCAACGGATAATTTGTTCCATAATAATAATACATGTTTAAAAAATATATACTCGTATAAGATAACATAATTAACGTGCTCTATTGTAAAATGGAACCGTAGGGTGATATAACTCGTGTCGATTTTTCGCAGGAGTAAATTCCTTTACAATCTGAAACGTTACGCAAGGATATATCACTGTTTACTCTTAATCCTTGAAATAAATCGATAACAGCAAAAGAAAACGATACATTTTTAACTGTAGAGATAATTTATATTATATTTTCTGAGGATTTTATTTACGTTGGTTAGCGCACTATGCTATTGTTTAAAAAATGTATGAATTATTATAAGATATTCAATCGATATGCTACCATTTTACATGGATCCTGGATAATAAGAAAATGAATAGGTCCTTATAATTAATTGCACAGGTATATATCCTTAAATTACAATTTTTAATGTAAAAACATAAACATCAGACTAACTAATAAATATCATTGTGGGTTCTATGACACTTGACATTTTTTGAAATCCAACAAACTCCATTTGACTTTATTTCTCATCGTATATTTTAATTAACTCACTGTGAAGAGGTGATATACACGGAAGGACTTCATTACTAAATGAAATATGTTTAACTATTATTTAACCGTTAGACTAAATTAAATATGCTTAAATGCAACTGGGAGAAACAAAAAATAATCGAACTGAAGACTATTTGGTCAAAAAAAAATATGACTAATGCAGTATTTCGCAAATTATTGTTCCACATCACTCGCAAGTTTCAAAAAATAAGATAATTTATATTATTGCTAACTAAAAAGTGAAAGCGATAAAATTAGTAGTTTCCATATCGAATTTGTAGTTACATTCAAAAGGCTATTTGCTCATATTGTAATAACTCAGTTGCACATAAAGCCGGCAAAATTCCGCAAATCTTTCGGCCTCCTCGACGACGAAGCACGTCGCAAATAATTAAGACAACCAATAATGTTGCCCTAAAGAAGCAGTTGCATCGCCACTTAAGGTATTAAATAGACAATAATTTTTGATTGCAAACATATGATCTAATTAGTAATCTTGTATATTAATATAATACGAGTATATGTGTATTATCGTAGTACTAATACATTTGGCATGAAAGATATATATATATATATATATATATATATATATATATATATATATATATATATATATATATATATATATATATATATATATTTAAATCTAAGTTAGTATTGAACACTTTAGAAATGAAACTTCTTGGGTACCGAAATGGTGATATTTTAGCAAGGTTATTGTTGCATCACGATTACGATTTCATTATCTATCACTTGTAGAGGATAATTCTGAATAACCGACTTTCTACTTCTCTATATCAATTCCTTTTTTATCAAACTAACGACACTACTGATGAAACGGATAACGTTTCAGTATTTACACAGTATAGTATGCACTAGTTAAGTTTTTTATAAATTAATAAAATTTATGAAAATATTTCATTTTATTATCGTAAGGATACTATTATATACAGTTCAGGCCATTGAAAGAACGTTAAATGTAAATTATTCATAAAAATGTTGACACCCGGGATCAACTTAACCGAATTGTTTTTGATATTGAAATACCATATTAAGACAAGTGATTTATTGGTAGAAAATGGTTAATTTAATTTACTACTAAATTTAATCCCCAAAATGATGAGTAAAATGAATACAAATTATTTTTTAAATGAAAATACAGAAGAAATGTATGCTCAGTTACATTATGTGCAGTGAGGCTGCGGCCTTAGAAAGCTAGCGAGCTTTCGCGCTAATACTGCATAATACCGGCAGGTAGTAAATCACGTTCAATGAAATATTGGACGCGCCGCGACGCCGCGCGCCGTCTTGGCCGCGGAGGGTCGCAAGGAACGTATCCAAAAGGCATTATCGGATTCCTAGGGTGTCTTTGTGTCCAGAGCTCTAGTACCCTAAGGGCCGAGGGATGTAACAACCCCTTAACAGCTACTATACATACTGCACTGTATATCATACATCCTGCCACGATCGGAACGAGAGAAATACAATTCAATAATCCATATAAGAGATATTCATCATGTGTTTTCATGGCGTTTTAAAAAGACAAATATTTTTCATATATTATCGTATATTTTGAATATAAAATTATTCTCATTTTTAATGTATCAAAAGTTAATATTAAAAACATGATCCATATTGTCACAAGTAATTAATCCCTGAATAAGAGGTGTAATGTAATAATAAAAATCTATCTTTATTCGCAATGAAAAAATTATGATTTTTGTTTAAACAAAATATTTTATTTTTTATAAACTTGCATTCAAATTTACCAAAATAAATATTTTTGAAATCTGATTCATTTTGCTGGTAAATAAGTATGCTTCTGTAATATTTGGTGTTGTAATATTAAAATTTCATTCACCTGCCATTTACTAATGGTTTATTAGCTTACCTGTGGACACTCGATAGCAGCGTAAACATGTGTCACGACCCACTCCGGCCCGGTCGAGGATATTGATTCAACACAACTTAATCTATAAATCAAGAAGTAAAACTATTTCCTAATTAGATCGCATTTAGGGTGGGCGGAGTGGGCAGAGGGTCTCGGGAGGCCCAGCACCTCCCTGGCCGCCTGTACGCCCCTACAAGGGCGGTACGTATCTTAGAATCCTAGGAGGCATAGAAACGTTACCAAGACTACAAATATATTTTGCAGAATAAAATATGTATTTATACTTATGAGCATCAGACGCATAACGCTTATTCTCGTATGTAAAATATGTAAATTCGTTCAAATATTTTTATAAATATACTACTATAAGTATTTGTTTTTCCTATAATCTGTGAGGAAAAAAAAATAAGTAACATGCTGACACTGTCAAAGGCATATCATATTCAGTTTATTTTATAAATAAAGTCGAACATTAAAAAAAAACATAAATTGTTGACATTATAAACTGTGATTCCACCTGTACCGATGATCACGAGCTACCACTTCTCTGCCCTTCTAGGCCTAGAAGACCCAGCCCTTTGAGATTTAGGGGTCATAACGGAGGGTCGAACAGATGCTGCACCTTGACAAATGTTCCGCTACAAATTTATACGCGGACTTTAGTTTTGCATTATGGCAGCGATTATCTGGTGCGGTCATCTTCTTCTCTCGGACCGCAGACATGCCAAATTGATTCGGCCGTCCCGTTCATTAGGCAGATCGTTACGGTAATCAGTTACCCTCGGTGAGGATGTAATTTATTAGGCTAAGTGTTCCGGTAAAAAGGAGAGCATTTATTCATTTTCAAAAATTCTGATTACCTGATAGCATTCGCATTACCTATTCGTTTATTTCTTACATACAGAAAAATATATTTTTTATTAATTAAACAGCATTTTAACGTTTTTGAAAGTAAGATATACCAAAAATGTCGTTTTTCACATTCCATATTTGAAAGGGTACTCAACCAAAACTATTGCGAAGAATCAATCGAACTTTTTCATAAGCAAACCTTGATGTATCAGTTATATTTTATAATTAATTAATTATTATTTATAATTATTATTTTGTGTGATATTGGCTGTTTTTGTAATCTAGTCCTCTGTTGAGAAAAAACGAAATTACTTTCGGAAAAATCTTATAAAATATCTTTATAAATCATTGAAAAATAGGCAGACTATATATTATAGAATATAAGGGAAATATCAAATGAAATTAAATGTTATAATATCATCAATACATACTTATTTTTAAATCGAATCAGAATTGGAATGATATAAAAATATTCTTCTTGTGAAAATTCATATTCACTTTATAATAAAATTTACAAACTAAGCATGACATGAATAAAATCGTTTAAAGTAGTTATTTTCTTTACACATATTGATTTTAATGTATTACTTTAAGGCATTTCTGCTCATATACCCAGTATGATAATCCTATTAAGGCGGATAGTCTGCAAGGGGAGCAAGAAGGACTGAGGAGGGGCGGCATCCTAAGTCCTCACTTGGCCCTTTAATCGCTGTATTTGCCTCTGAGAGGCAAACGCTTTATTGGAGCTAGAAATCATCATAAATGATGTAAGTAATTGCATCTTAATATATTAGAATGTAGAATATACAGTCGAAAGATTTTATAAATTAATCAAATATGTACAGATTGAGGGCAGATTAAAAATTTTGGTGAAATCGTAACATTAAAAAGTGCTTTTAATTTTATGGAACGAGTGTTCACGAACAGGTTATCAAAGTGATTGAATGTCCATAATATTACCATAATTAAAATATATGAAACAAAATGCGCTCAATATTAAATCGATATTACCAATAAAATACGAGTTATAAACATTCATTTAAATAATTGAAGTTTATTTTTTAGTGTTAAACGTGCAGCAAAATATTGCAAGAGAGTAATAAAAATTTCATCTACGAATCATATAAAGATGGTAATTTTTTAAATAATTAAGCGCGGTAGACTGTAAATGCGCCAACTTTACACATAGTTGTAATAACAACATCCTGAAATTCACGTTTTACCCAGAAATGGATGTTATTTGTTCCTAACAGAACTCACTGTGAATGGGTGATGTATGCGGGATGACTCTCTTCTACGATCAATTTTGATAATTATGCTTACTTATTTTGCGCAAGGAATTAGTTTCGCGTATCGTTTTATAATTCATGTAGAATTTGGATATTATAAATTATTATTTTTATTCTTTGCTTCCCGAGGAAAGAATCCGCGACAGCAAGCATGAAGTCAAGCGCTCTCTTGGTCAGATCAATTGACAAAAATAAATAATAATCGTGCTTTAATTTAGTCGCATGTGATATTTCTCTCGGTTTATAATGCTGCAGATCATACGTGATGGTAATAATTAAGCATATTACGATCAATAATCAACATCGTCCCGAGAAAACTAAAGTAATTAAGATCATTTTATTATTTAGTTCAAATTGGTTTACGATTTTATTGAAATGTAACTAAACGAGGTTGTTTAGGTGGTAGGTTAAAATATCTCTCGATAACAATGCTGTGAATATTTGTAATGGTAATAACACGGGTATGAGGCTTGCACACTCCATGCTGTGTACAGGGAACAGTAGTGAGCAGAGTACACGCCGGTGGCGGATCTCGCCTGGTGTGGGCCGCGTGTATAAGTATGTATTTAGCCACTGCAAGGGAAGGAATTTCGGTGTAATAAGTCGAAGATGGGTGCGGGGCTAATCCCACGACGCTTTCCTGATATCAGTAGCGGCAAATGCAAACATTTCAAGTATTCCGACGATTATAATAAATGAAATCATAAATTGGTATAAAAGCCATTATGGTAGAAAAAATAACGTGCAATTTAATTCAATTAAGTAAAATAGTGAAAAATGTAATAATTTGCCTATTACTTCGAATATATATTGTGTTATTTTGTGAACGTGTGAATGATATTTTGATGAATGACCTTTTAAATTCTAATAGTTTTTACTATATAAGTCTCCCATTAATTTAAAAGGACATTTAATTTACTATAAATAATTTGTGTTATTGTAAAAATACACGCCTTAAAGTAATGCGAGTTATTTTTAAAGTGTTTTATATTTAAGCAGTTAATGTATAAATTCGTGAGCCAAGTAACATAAATCAACAATTATTTATATACAATATCAAGTTAAAAATGATATGGAAGTATTATTCTGTTAGAGTCGCCCTTGGAGGCAGCGTATTAGCTCATGTAGCCGCGAGCCGGGCGAGGGCGAGGGCGAGAGCGCGGGCATTAGACCCCGAGAGCAATCCTTTCGGTTGGTTTTAAGATTCGGCAAGGCATTACTTGCCATACAGCACACAGAGCACTAGTCTAGTATTAGCACTGACTGCCGGGTACCACTATGAACATTCGTATACTTTATTCGTTTCGAATTGGCATTAAAATGAACCTATTTACAAAAATTCAGCTAACGTCCCCAGGGAGAGTTCGTATCTGCTGACGATAAAAAGATATAAAATTACAGTACCATATGCTTGACTCTTGTAGGAACCAGATTAAAGTTAAATGCTTACAAACTTACATGACCACTGCATATTATAAAAATTTAATGCATACACGAAATAGAAAAAAACTATCGACTTAGACTTTTATATTTCGAATCTTAGTCCGTATTTAAACGATTGACTATGATTGTTTTACTTTTTCATAAATATTAAGTATATATTGTGCACAGACCTAGAATAAATCGAGTAACATAAGTTTTTCACAAATATAATTGATAAGACGGTGACAGACAATAAAATATGACAAAAAAACATTTCATTGCCAAAAATAATCAATGTTAAAAATTTAAACGCCAAAATAATTTTAATGCATTTTCAAATTTGATTATAATGATGCTAGTTGATAGCTTGTATGTTCCATATAAATAGTCGTAGTAATGATGCCATGGCTTAAAAAACAGAGTTTAGTCGGGACTGGGTAACGCGGGAAGGAGGCAGACTTCACTCGATAATGTAAGCGCTCGAGTATGAACACGTGTTTGTATGGAAATTTAACTAAAATTATAGTTGTAGTACGTACAATCAAAGCTTTCGCTCCGTTAAGTAACTAAATGAATGGAATACGAAATATATTACGGAATATTCATGGATGTAATGTGATATTTGTTGAGCGATTATGATCGTATTAAACTTATTAATGATAAATAAGGACTAGAGTAACCATCTATCTAAGATGAAATTTAAATTCATCAAAAAATAATACTTACATTATAAAAAAGGAAAATAACATAAAAATTACGTTATTACTAAACTAACATAACGGGTTGACTTATAGTACTTCAAGAAAATCATATTTGTGAATCTATAAGTTATCAGATTAAGCAGCTTTTTAGGATACAATGGTCCAGATTTCGGGACCGTTAGGCTAATCATCCGATCTCCTTAGAGATATCAGAATAACAAAATACCCAAAAATATGCCGCTGACTGCCGTTTCTTTAAGTCTTCGGGCTTCTGCCCCGGAAGTTGGCAGGAACCATAGATGTTCCCAAGTGGACACTTTCAGCAAACCGAGTACAAACTATCATTAGTTTTCGACGGCCACCAGGATGAAAGTGAGGGCTCAAAGAGAAGAGATGTAGAAAAGAGGTTTATTTTGGAATATTTTTGAAATTTTGATTATCAAAATATGTTCTATATTGGTTATTTTTCCGATCTCATCAAAAATCAACATTTTTAAAGAGATCGGATGATAAGTCCGCCACTCCCAAGTGTGTTATCAATGATAACAGGAGACATGTTCTGTGTTGTGGCTTGGGAGGCAATTGTCATTTCTAGGGAGGATATTCCTGAACTGCTGCTTAGTTAACGAGGCCGACATTGAATAGACTCTTATGTTTGTAATTGTTTGTCTCTTCGCATGATCCAACGTTGTGTAAAATTTGCAGGGAACACCGCGCAATGTTTTTTTGTAAATTTTTTATGCTTAAAATAAACTCTAAAGGCTTGGACCATTTGACTCTAAATGGTGATTCATTACAACAACCGACACACGTTGTTATCAGGCGGTCAAGCACTCGATACAGTACGCACGCACCCATGTCACAAAACATTTGATCAGATGAGAACCAGGTTTCCAAAATGGTGTATGTTCGTTGGTTTGTGTTTTTAAAATGTCACGTTCACATAAAATGTACGTCTTTCTTATTTGTGCACATAACAAGACATAATATGAAAAAATTCCATGTGTGAAAATGCTGATTGTATTCATCAAAAGGGTGATTTGAATCTAAAATCTTGGGTTATATTATAATCTGGTAGACATAAACCTTGGTAAACTTAGAAAAGCAGATTTCGGATTTAACAACCAATAAAATGGAATTTTAGTGCCCTCCGATAATTATTGTTGTTTTCCTGCAACCCAAGAGCCGGCAAGGCAAGGGACATAAAATGAGCAACACTACTGGCCGCCCGCGCCGCAAACACCCTCTAGACATATCCAAGGGATATTTGCAAATATGTATGTAGTTGGTTTCGAATGTTATAATTCTTTTTGAAAGATAAAATATTATAATTTTAAATAACAAAAGAATTGTACTTGAAAAATATAATGTTAATACTTTTAAAATATTTAGTTTATTTTATATATTGTATTTGTTAGTATTATTTTTGAACATTAAGTTTATCTTCTGTACATATAAAAATCAATGTCTGTCTGTGTGTGTGTCTGTCTGTATGTGTGTCGTTGATGCATTCCGTTACCATTAACCCGATTGCGATAATACTTTGTCAAATTATTGCTGATACTAGAAAGAAAAAGAAAGGATACTCAAAATTTGATTTAATTAAAAAAATTAATTGAATATTTACGTAAAACATGTTTTTATACAAGACTTTTGTAATACAGAACGCCCAATTTAGAACATTGTTTCCTTAGCAACGCCGTAAACAAAAATTCATTGACCTGAAGTTATTTAAGTAGGTATTTTAAGTAGGTACTAACGTAAGGTACTGAATATTTTGAAACAAAATTCGATTTTCGAATAAACTATTTCAATATTTGAATTTTTGACGACTTTTTTGTTTATCGAATTAAAATAAATATTACGTATTAATTGTGTGTGATATACAGTAGAAAGAGTTAATTTTGGAATTCCAATTGCTGGTCGGCTTCGAATAGTATTATGTATATCATAATTTTATAATTAGTTTTAAGTTAAAACTAGTAAATTAAAAATGTTTAGTTTTGATTCACAATTTATTTTAATGTTTACATGTTTCGGCCTTCCTGAAGACCATCTTCAATAATGAAAAAATAAAAACAGGCCGTGGCTTATATAGGTATGGACAAGATCCTATATTAGAACACACATATTTACAGGTTGTATATGTGTGCGGGTACAACAATTGAAAAAGGTTATTTTAAAAATTAATTGGTATGTGATTAGTCTTAATGTATTGAGATTTTTTTTTTATACCGACAGATGGTGATAGTAATTTTTTGTCTCATCTGTGGAATTCTATGACGCTTACCATGGTGCATATAGCTAAACGCTGCGTGTGGAGTGTTGATCCGCCAACGTCATAGACTACAGCCCGAGATTCACGCATCATCCTTTATTATTACATTTTGTCTACCACCAATTTTAATTGATAGGCTTTGACTGACATTTTACAGGTGATGGATCAAATTCACACCAACCGGGGTATTTTAGAGCTCAGAAATCGATTAAAAATCCTTTTTTTAATCTCCGTCGGGGATCGAACCCACGACCTTTGGCTTGCAAAGCAAACGCTTACCATTGAGCTATGACAGCCAGCATTATACAATATTTTTTTTTTTTTGCTTTCAATTTAAAAAGATATTATGAAATACTAGGTATTTTATTTTTTAATTATAATTCATTCTAAAATTATAATTATTTCACCAAGTATTGTCAGTTGATAACCTTAATGTTAGTATTATATCAATCAATTTATTTTTATTTTTCAAAAGTGAATTTCAAAACGTAACATTCACTGTGAAATCAATTATGCCACCCAAACGAAAAGCAATAGGTCAAGAGTACAACTCAAGCACGAATGAAAAGGGCATCTCGAGCTTCAGAAACAGTCGAGCAAAGGAGAGCAAGATTGGAAACAGATCGAGTACACGCTGCTCAAACCCGTTCATCTGGACAGGTGAGCAACGGGAAGCGAGATTAGAAACAGTTAGAGTACACACTGCTCAAACCCGTTCACATGAAACAGATGAGCAACGGGAAGCAAGATTGGAAGCAGATCGAGTACGCGTAGATCATACCAAACGTACTCTGCATGCTGATTTAAATCATAGTGCTTTCCATTACGATCCTAATTATGATTACAGTCTGCACCCAAGTATTGTTATTGGAAATTTTTTATAAATTATGCGTGTATTGTAGTGCCTTTAAATTTAAAAATGAAACACAAGGAATGTGCTGCACGAGTGGAAAATTGAAATTGCCCTAATTAGATTCACCCCCCGAACCTTTATTAACGTTGGTATCGGGTGATACAAGTGAATCAAAACATTTCTAGACAAACATACGAAAGTACAATTCTTATCACTACCACTGCCGAACGCAAATCATTCCTCATCGTACAAATGGTTATGCTTAGCAAGTCTCAGAAACGCATCGATTGTACGATGGATTGCAATATCCGATTTTATTTTGGCAAGGAGAAGACGGATACCATTTCAACATCCCGTTGAGAAATCGTGTATCATGAATTACTATTCATATCGATTGATGATTCGTGAAAACGCTGAAAATCATATCCTTAAAGGTCGAAATTTGTTCTATCAATACATGTTTGCGAAAATAGAAACTGAACGACTCCTCTACATTTGATTAAATCAAACCAAGTTGCGTTTCGCAGAGTATATCTATCCAAAAGCACTCCAATAAATAAAAACACATACGGGCGCCACTGTCAAATTTAGGTCAGAACAACATAACCTAAGTTTATTTTTTCTAATTGGCTCCAGTCACGCCTCAAGTCCGACTTATCCAATCGGAAGGCGAGAGGTTCCCGACGAGGCATTTCCATAAAAATTCGCGGTTTCTTTTTTCTTAGTGGCATTGCAACGCATGCCGGGTACACGCTAGTTCTCTATATAAATCTGGGGTACGCGATGGGTTCAGCCATATAAATAATATTAATAAAACGTATGATTGCTATCAAAACTAAGTGCTGACTCTACAGCGTCTGTACCATCCATACTAAATATTTACAGCTGTGAATCTTGGCATGTCACAAAGAGCCAACGCAGCCGTATAATGCGATTCTACAGCGTAGAATACTGAGAGTACGATGATTTGACTTTGTGAGAAATGAGGAGGTGAGGGAGCGGAAAAGGCAGCCTCTTTTAATACAATCGGTCAAGAAGCTAAGGTGAATCTGGCTGGGATATATATTAAGGATGCCACGGGAGAACGATAGCTGCCTTTTCTTCAAGTCTCCGGGCCGTCCTGGTAGGCCGTCAGGAAGTATATACAGAAGATACTCGGTGGAGCTGTAGGATGATGAGTTGACATGGGATCGGGCGAGGACCAAGGGGGCTGACAGAGCTTTGGGGCGGCGGCTCGTGGCAATAGGCAAATGAAAGAATAATGGCTAAATGGAATGAAAAAAAATATAAGCCACTCTTAAGAAAGCAAACATTAAAGAATTAAAAAAAAAACCTTTTGAGCACATTAAGACATACATACACTGTGAGTAAAAAATATCGGGAAATATGAATTTAAATTTCACGTTTTTTTTGCTCACAGTATTATAGTTTATGTATTGAAATTTTTAAAAGTATTTACATACAATTAAATTTAAACAGTAACTGAGTAGGCTGCATCAGTTTTCATAGTAAATAGAACAAGTGGATGGAAAGTGTAGATATCGCGCAGGAATCGGATTTAGACTCCTGAGGCACAAGCAGCAGGTATCGGCACAGTGGGCGGGAGGCTCGTGTTCTACTTAGATGCAGTTTTAACAAGTCGTGAAACATGCGGCAACGTCTGCACTGGACAGATTCATTCCGGCTTGTCGCCCTACCCGCCCCTGCCCCTGCCTACTACCTCCAGCCGCCCACAGCCACCTGTCTCAAGGGATGTATTTATAAAAGGTTGCGTAATTGCGTTGTGCGTATTTTGAAGTACATATTACACTTATTTCAGTGTGTTTTTTTAATGAATATGTACGTATTTTATTTAGGTAAATATTCTTTGACAAGTACAATTATGTACTATAATACCTTTACTTCTACCAAATGGTCCAGGAATTATCGGGCTAGACATCCAAATCCCCACGCTGATACAAAAATGCCAAATTTTGTTTTGAATACTACAGTTGCCTTCTCTCTACGCCTTCGGTTTTCATCCTTGCTGTAAGAAATTATCTAAAGTGTGTACGCATAGGAGCTCCAGGTGCAGAACAGCAGATGCCAGAAATATGTGCCTCAAATTATGCCTTGAAGTCTTGTAAATTCGGGTAGGGGGACACAAGCTTCAGCTAGGGAGCGGGTATAATTGTTCTTTTGTAATAATGGAATTGTTTCAGTATTGAATCATTGAGTAAAATTTTAAATATATATTTTATGATAGAATATTTACAAAGTGCTCTTTTCTGATGCTTTAGTTTATTTTAATAAAAACCATCCAGAGAGGCGAGCCCGATGGATCGGTCACATCATGCGCCACGACGGTCTTCTTCACGACATTATGGAGGGGATGGTTGAGAGTAGAAACTGTACAGAGCACCCTAGACGGGAGTATTTGCAGCAAATGTTCGAGGACACGAGTTGTAGCTCTTATGATGAGCTGAAGAGGGTTGCGGAGGACCGAGAGGAATGGAGATCGAGATGCAAGATTCTGTTGCTGCAAACCAATCTACCGGATTGATACTACGAAGAAGAAGAAGTTTATTTTATGGCATATCTTAATAATCGTTTGTTAACCATCCTTCGACATTATTGAATGTATTGCCAGCATATATTTTAATGTATGGGTAGTTTATTAATTAAGAAAATGCCTACATAAAATATAGCACACAATCCCGCGTGCAACCTCAAGAAATGGGGTCCAGAAATGCAATTACCGGCCGCGGTCATCCAAAGCGAACTGCTCTCAATTATTATCGTCAGTGACAATTGCGTTCGATGCGGTGTTGACGGACGGCTGGATGATAACATTGTTTCTTAAGATAAAATTGGCTCAATGATTAGATTAATCTGTGCCTAATATCTGCTTATAATAGATAGTCTATTTCAAAAAATATTGTGTTTATATAGGTAGATCGCCTAATATTAAAACGTAGATTGTAGACTGCTGGGTAGTTGAAAACATGTCCATAAGCAAATAATCACCCATTGTTCTCGTACGTTAGAAAGATGCAAAGCTCAATAAAAGCACTGGCGGTTGTAATCAGGTAAGAGCAGCCAACACGACTCTTGCTTCCATTAAATTAATTAAATATTAAAATTTGATTTATATCCGAGTGTGTTATCCGAATGAACGGGTTATTTGTCTTTCCCTTTAGATTACTCGCGGCAGACTTTCATGTAAATAGTGTTCGTAAATATTCTGTACAGTCATTCTGATTTAGGAACAAATTGCGAATAAGTGATAAATAATATGATGCATTTAATTTCCCGGAATACGATGAAAAAATAGAAATATCACATTCGAATGTTTTTTTCCTGTTTTCATTGAATAACAAAAATTATTTAGTGTATTTCTAAAAACAATCCTCTCATTGCTGGGCGAAAGTCTTATAATTTATTACTGATCCTTACAGCTTTGGGTCTTTTTCCACCAATCGTTTCCGGTAGAGTTGGTGAACACATCTGCCAATCTCGCTAGTCGCCGTCTACGTGTCTGATTATTAGTCAGTTTTTCATTAACGTTTCTTCCGAGCTGCTATTATTTTATCGGCTCTAATCTGTTCCATACTCTGCGCAGATATAAGAGTACATGCCCTATTTCGGCAACTTTCTTTCTCCTCAGAATATCGACATCCGATTCAGTCTCGGATAGATAGATGCTTACACGAAGCACTCAATCGCTGTCTGCGCCACTTAAAGTTGGTGAATTGTCTGTTTGGTGAAGGTTTATATCATTTAAAAAAATATATTAAAATAAGCTTGGAAAAAAACTTTCGTCAAGTAAATATTATAATAAAATGAATATTTCCATGATTGATAGTTACAACAAATAAGTACGTATTTTGAAAACACCCACAAGTACCAGCTATTGTAAACGTCGTCAAGGATAATTGCGATATTTTCGTGACTCTGTTGAAATATCAACTCAAAAACAATAAAACAAGTGAAATTAATTTATAAATATTTAAATAATCGATACCCTCGTTTGAGGGAAGTCTTTCCTGTTCATGTTTGTCGACTCAATATAATGTTTGTCCGCCGTCCGCCGTCCGCCGTCCGCACGATCCAATGCGAGGAAGCATACGAGGAACTTGGCTCCATGATTGTATTCAAATATTTATGTCGGGCAAAGTTTGCGTCTCCGATAAATAATTTCTCCGGTCGGCCATTTATGAACGGACGTTATTTTGTATTGTAGAAAATTAAGCTGTACCTCGTTCACAGTTCCATCATTATCGTGTGATGTAACTGACTGATTTTAAAATATAGAACATAAACATTGCCTGTTTTCTAGAAATAGAGGGGGGTTTCATGATTTTTATCGTTCTTACACTATATTTTTGACTTGGCATACAAAATATGTTCGTGGGCCGAAGAAAAGAAGGTTAAGCTTATGATTGTTCTAGCTAGATGGAAGCTGATTGATACTTCGTTTACCGATTTTCTGTCACCGTTCTAAATCTAAACAATGTAATTATATTCGTCAACGTCAAACACATTTCAAGATCACATTATGATTTATACAAAAGCTTGCCAAATTTATTTTAGTTATACTTGTACCGTGTGGAATACGTGAGTCGGACGGCGGCAGCTCAAGAGGGCGAGGCGGCAGAAGGATAGAGGATATCCTCGGACGTGTTTTAGCATGCGGGGCCGCGCCTCACGGCGGAAAGTTGTTCTTCGCGGGCGTGGAGGGGCACAATCAACTATCCGCCCCCGCCGCCCACCGCTCAATCTAATTGTAAGCTGGACGGGCGCGGCGCTGCAAGCCACACAAGCTCCGCGCTTGGGTTAGTGCTAGTGAGGCACCACCACAAATTCGGCTTAGACCATGGATAACAGAAAAATACCCTTGTTACTAGTAATAAGTTTCATGACACAATTATTTGACAACTATTAAAAAATCGGATTTTCTAAAGCAGTTAAAAAAACTACAGTTCGCCAGATGAGCTATTTTTTTTTATGTAATACATACAGGACAATACCAATAGATGGTGATAGTAATTCTGAAGTATCATCTGTGGAATTCTATGTCGCTTACCATGGGTGCATATGGCTGCATGTGGAGTGTTGATCCGCCAACGCCATAGACAACAGCCCGAGATTCACGCATCATCCTTATTATGACAGGAATTTACTATAAATGGGTGGTCTTTACGGGACGACTTTCGTCTACCACCAATTTTAATTAATAGGCTATGGTAAGCATTTTACGGGCGAAGGATCAAATTCACACCAACCTGGGGGGGGGGTATTTTAGAGCTCAAAAATCGATTAAAAATCCTTTTTTGTTTAATCTTCGTCGGGGATCAAACCCACGACCTTTGGCATGCAAAGTAAACACTTTGACCATTGAGCTATACCCGCCGGCAAGTAAATGAGTAATTGCGCAAAAAGATGTGAAATTTATGACGCGTTAAATTCAAAAGTCGGCTGAAAAAGCATAAAATAATAATAAATAATTAGTAATATAAATTAATACTATGCCTACATAAATTTCATGGTCGGTAATGAAATATATATTTTTTGTAAACATGAATTCGATATTGCAAAATATATAAAATCGGTTAACAATATTAAATAAAGCACTTTTAAATAAGATTATATAACTATTATTTCACAAACGTTTTAAAATTTCAACCAGAGTATGAAACACTCAAAATATGAAACGGTATACTGCACCGCAGTATTCATTCCTTTGGGGAGCGACTCGCGCTGCAGAGAGAGGCACAAAGCTGGACCACATCACTACCCGGCAGAATAGTTGGCGGCCTTTCTTAAAAAGCTCAAATATGTGAATATATTAAATGAAATGTATGTAAATTCACAAATTCACCCTCGCTGCGAATGCCGGAAATTTGCTACCGAATTCATGGGTCTGTTACGACACAATGGATACGCGAAAACTCGCCGGTGGAATATCAAGCGGAGGCCCGTCCCGTCCCGGCCCGGCCCGGCCCCGGCGGTAGTGTGGGAGAGCTGCGGGCGCTCAGTAAAAACTAAAAACCCCTTCGGTTTTCCGGCCATACTTTTTGAAGGAATGAGATGTTTACGCAGGCCGCGAGAATGTCATGCGTGAAAGTAGGTGACAATTCGATTTGCTGGAAGCATTGAAGGAAATCCAAAGGGTATGCAAATGATTCAGCAGATACTTCTTTTAACAAAAAGCTCAAATAAAATACAACCATTTGTCACAACAACATCAAATATACTCATACTATTTTTGTAAGATTTAAAATTTAACAAATAAAGCAATGCCTAAAACATTAATTCTTTCTTTTACTGGTATCAATGTGCATATTATATTGTTGCTTAAATATAAGTTATGAGCTTGACAACAAATTCCGTAATTAATATAACAAGAAAGTGTTTTGTAAACCATGCCTTAGAAAATGCTTCTACTATGAAGCGCGTGTACAAAGAAACCGACCAGTGGAGCTTGGAGCGGGCGTTAATCTATCTTACGGACTATCTAAGTAGGAAAGTTCATTTAAAACCACGAAATCTCTATGCTTTTATAAAACGCAAGCTTCGATTCCTTGTATGTGTTATGATTATTTACTGTATTAACAGTTAAAAGTAGTGACATCTGGTGTTGTCAATTAAATTAATCCACACAACAAATCGGTTCGGTAATTAAATGTAAACGAATGAAATCAGTTGTTCAAATCAAAAGTATTATTTTTGGTAGCAAAAATAGATAAAATTACAATTTTAAAAAGACTGGATTCATATATCAAGAAACATATGGTTAAAATAAAGGAAAAAAGGTTTCACATTCCTTAAAAACACCCTTTAAGTCTACATAAAAAGATAGATAGCATCCCATCACATTCAGTTAGAGTAATTCTGCAGTATTTTCGTATTTCACTTTTTAAGCCCTTTTAACAAGCCAATAAATCCTGACGGATTTTTCAACAGCCTCGAGTGTTAAAAAAGGCTTAATTCGATTATGTGCAAATTTACTTAACACGAAGCAACGAGTGCCCTTGCCGGCTGGGATGGGAGGGGAGGGCTCAGGGTGAGCGGCTCCATCACAAGGGACGCTGAATGTAAAAGAATAATAATTAGCGAGACCGGCAAGCTACGAAAAAACGCGATTCAACGAAAGGAACAAAACAAAACTTTCTGACATTCCTTAAAACAAGGAACGTGCAAAATTCCGTTTTCTTTAACAACTTTATCCATCCGATTTTGCAGTCGTTAACATTGTTCCACAAAGAAGAGGATGTTATTCCGGTGCCCGGACTGGGGATGAAGCTTGAGCCGGAGCTGGACCCGGGGCCGGGAGTAATTATGAGTCTCGACTCCCTTCGGAGCTTTCAAACTTTATTTTTAAATCCGAGTTAATCCATGGAAACAATTTTCTGCAAAGTGTTCGGAGCGAGCTGATAACTGGGCGGGCCGCCTACCGCCCCGCGGGTCCCGCCCCCGCTAGCTGGAGCGCCTAATGGCTTCTTGGTCTATTGAAAAACGTTCAGTGTAACAAAGTTCGGCGGCTCACAAAGGCGACTCTTCTGTTTTAATAACCACATCAAGAACGACAATTTAAAATGTAAATATTACATAAATTGAACGTTTCACGGACATGTGAAGCGTTCAATTTCGCATCAATACTTTTATATTGTAAAAGGTTCAGTGCCGGATTAAGACTGATGCACCTAAAATCACGGGAAGGCCTTCAAGCCAATCTTTTTGCTTTTGTGTCCAGTAATGGGTCCCCATCTGGGTCTCCAAAAACAAGATGGGACAGGAGGGTTTTCACCAAGCGATATCCGCTTGCCTTACAAAAGCATATAGTATAGCCGTCAAGAACTGCGACCAAAAATGTTTGTCAGTCACCATGGTAATCGCCTCATCTTATGTAAGTTCACTCTCCCGGAGCTCTGCCGAGTACATTCTATTCTCCATGGCCTTTCAGGATGTCGAGTGCCCCCGGGCTTGACGATAAAGCAGCTGTCATTTATGCTCTCCTGCAGCATCCGAAGTATAAATTACAGCCATGTCCATCTTCGTCTCTTGTTCACCTTAGAGAGAAGGTGGTATTTAGGACTTCCGACCACCGTTGTAGAAGTCATGATCAGAGCACATTCATAAACCTTGAATATGACCTCTGCAATAGAGTTTAAAATATCAGAAAGTAGAAATTCGCTACAAAAAAGTCATGATTCCTGTTCGGTTTGTTCGTGCTCATTTTTTAACGGTCCTGTGCTTTCGCTGATACTTTTCTTGGAATACACGTTTCAAATTGATCTGAGGTTGGAATACTTTTAAGGATAAATCAATGTTTTTGGTATAAAATATCATCAAAATGAGTGAATAATGTGTATATCGTTCATTTAAGAGTTTTAACTGCTAACAGTATACATATATGTAATTTCACTACTCATATTTAAACGTTAAGGTTACATAATTTGTAGATGATATCCATGACTGCGAAGCATAATAATTAACAAAGAAATAAACTTCCTTATTGTTTCGAAAACCATTAACAGGGTTGAAATCAAAGTCGGGAGAATAAAAGCTTTCCAGCATCATAGCTGTAGTAGCCGGTAATTCGGCCAGGTCGTAAATGAATCCAGTAAACATAGCAGCCGCCGCTAATATCCAGCCCGGGACTTCGGCTCAGGCAGACGAGGCATTTATAGTCTACGTGAGTGCGTAACTGACCAAAGCACTGCTCATGTGAATAAAGGTATTGTAATACATTTAATAGGACGTTAATGCTCGTAGAACATTGAAACATTATTCTAAAGAAAACTATATTTAAGAATAAATAATATGAAAAAGATACAGGTAATGTCGATATAAAAAGTAAAGTAAATCGTCGATTAAACAAATCATATTTAATTAAAAAATAAAAAAAATATCTTTTACAGACCTTATCAATTAATAATTATTTTCAATGTTTCACATGTTTTCCCCAAATGAGTACAAATAAATACTTTCAGTGATTCTAAGTTTTAAAGCTACTATACAGGATGCGGCAACATAAGCTGTTTTAAAAATGCGCGCCATTCAATCGGTTGATGACGTAGAGGACCGAAGAAGCTGCGCGAAACCCAACATCCAGGAAGGAAATCGGTCACTAGTCAATCATCTAAAAGGCGCAAATTAAAAAAAAAGTTATGCTGCCGTAGCCTGTGTAAGCCCTGATTTTAATAAATATAATTAATTTAGTTAACCAATCAGGGATCATGCTTTTTTTAGTCTAACAAAGGTTAATAATTTAAAAATATTTCTGCTAGTCGGTTTACATTTACAAGTTTACGTTGGGGGAAATAATTGAATAGAATTGAAAAATGACGAAAATGTTTACTCGGAACTTTTCCTATCCTCTCAGAAGAAAGCTAGCTTCCGTTGCTGAAGCGTCACCTTGTTCAGAGGCCGTCTTGTGTTTATCAAGTTTTAATGAATGACCGCGCGCCGAGTTCTCGGCGAGCAGCCGCCCCAGTCACACGAGGAACTTAGTCCTTCTTATTTAGTAATTAGGGGCACGCAAGGTGAGCCTTGTTTGGAAGAGCTAACGAGTGGAAGAAAGGCCGATGGGAATAATGATGGGTACTAAAGTAACAATACAAGCGCTTAGATATATAATACTTTCAAATACAAAATATACGGAACAATACAAAATCATATAAAAAAATAGTTATAAACATGTCAACTGAACAAACTGTCAAAAATACTCACTAACAAAAAGCAAAACACTTAAAAAATTAAATTGAATAAAAAAAACTAATTCTGCCAATTCCCAACAACAGGTGTCGTGGGATGAACCTTGTATACCTAGATTTTTTTTTCCCATATCAACATAGAATAACATATATTTACAACATGTTTTTAAGATATTTGCTTTACTCCTCAGATTAATTATTATACTTTGCGCATTTGTATAATATATTTTGATATTTAAAACACATTGGTACGAAAACATATGATTTATTTGTGAATATTTGACACGTTGTATTGTTTCATCCCAACTGAATTGTACTTTTCCTATCACACACACATATCAAGACGTTTTTCACAAAAAAAGTAATAAATAAATATGTCTGGAGAAAAGAAAAGTCTGGAGAGTAATAGTGGTGTGAAAGGTACGCATAGTAATGAATCAATACCATACCAAATATGCAAACACCTGTAAAACTCAATACAACTGGACGTAGAATGATGCGGTACGGATGTGTGTCGTTCGTGTAAGGAAGGTCTGGGAACAAAAAGTAATTAAAAATACAAAAAAAAACTAAAGTATTACTTTGCCAATTTTCAAAAGTATATTTTAAATTAACTTGATTACATTTTTGTACTTTTGACGGTATGCTTCCTCAACGTGATTGTAATAAAAAATAAATTACGAGTTTCGTTACATCAGAATTTTATTGCATAATAAAAAAATATGAGACCTTATTATTCATGCTTTTGTGTTAAGTTTCTCAGAAAAAAGGATACACAGTAGACATAATATCAAATAAATTTTAAAAGGAACGCTCCACCGGAACATTGTTAATATAAAACTGCCAAGAAAGGGGTAAGAATTCCAACCCCTGTGGAAAAATGAGGCAGATCGCCCTTCTCCTCCCCCAGTCACAACAGGAACAAATGAATTGCAAACAGCGTTATTATTTCCGAAGGGAAGTCATATATTTTTCTTTTTCTTGTATTTTTCCCTCGTCTTTTATGCACGGTTAACGCGCGGTGAAGGTAAGTGAGGTGCGCCAGCTATACTCGTACCTCCTTCTGCTCCGGTTCCCGTTCTAAAGACGACGGTCTTCACATAGGATTTTCTTTGAATAAATTGAGCCGGTCTCGCCCGAGAGAAATCTAAGCATCCAGGGAATGTTAACAACTCTTTTAAAAACTTTGTAATTTTATAGCGTGAAAGAGAAGAAAAAGGAAATAAGAGAGTGTAAATATAAAGCGCGCCCAGTCTTTCCAAGAAAACGCACCAAACTCGTTCGTGTAATTCATTTCTAGAAACTAAATACGTCCATAAAAGACTCTTTATTTTAATGAATGTTCTAACTTTTTTGAGTTGAATCACGGGGAAAGTAATGCGAACCTAGTGGTTGGTACTTACAGAGTCGCTGGAAGGAATTTGCTTACACGTTATTATTAAATTCATATAAATATAATACACATAAAAAAAAACACTACAAATCTTCTTGATTGGCCTCCTATTACCCCGTTGTATTTATATTATTTAAAATTATTTTCAGAACGGAGACGCATATAATCGTACCTAGTGTGTTATGTTTTGTATACTCGTATTATATGATGTTCCATATAGATAGGATTTTGCACGTATAAATATTTCGTCGACACAAAATGATGTTTCTAAATTGGCAGATTGTCTTGTCGTTCGAGTGATATAATATTTTGTAATAACAATAAAAAAAATACATTGGTTACTAAAACAGTATCGATTAAGTGGTTTTATTATTTGACTTGCTACGCGTTTTTTATTACATGGTGTTTTGAAGAAAACTATTGAAATAAAAATAAATAAAGTGATATCATGAGACAAATGCATGTATTAAAATAATATTATTTTACTGAGTATATATTTATTTTATTTTAATGTCGTTGAAAAATGGTTTCTGGTTTGATGTTAGCTGGCCCACCTGGCGTCCTGCCTGTGGATATATAATAGTACTTCCGGCAAAACAAAGCGCGCAGATTCGCGAGAGCTCGCGGAGTTAGGACGGAGGTAACTTTCCCGGCGGACAGCTAATTGATTCCGGAGTTTAACGGCGTGGTAATTCATGCGCGATAAAAATCATAGCTGCTTAGCGGAGTGAAAATTACAAGCAATTGCATTTTGGTAACGTCCGCGGTGAGAGTGGGCGGCAACGGGAGGTGAAGAGAGCTGAAGGCAGGCGGTTTGCTCCAGAGCCTCTAGTACCGATACCGAACTAAATGTTTAATGATCAAGAATAAATATCATTTAAAGGTTCCAAATAAAAAGATTTACAACGTAATGTTGTTAATTAAATACTAACCTTATCGCAATCTTTTCATTACAAATTGTAATAGTTATAAAATAGTTGTACAGTGTTACGAATTCTACAAATAATGTCATAAATATCAAGACCAATTCAATGCTACACTAACGTGTTAATAATAAAAAAATAATTAATCTTAGCTATTTTGTTTCCTATTATACTTGTATCGCAATAAATATATTTTTTATTTTGTAAGAAAACATAAGCGTTGATTTAAGAAGCGCACATCTGTGATTTTTTTAGAGAACAGTTTGGTCTATTCGATTTTTAATAACGTTCATTGTAAATAATTAAGAAAAAGTTTAGTGAACGCGAACCCGACTCGGTAAACAATTCCACTCACTCCCTTTAGCACGATTTTATTATTTTCTTTAATAATAATTTTTCATTTTCCAGTGAAGCGGCAGAAAAAGTTGTGAACAATTTAATTTTAATTAAAACACGAGTGTTTAGAACAAAAATGTCGGTCGCTGCCGTTATGGGAGCGGAAGGGGAGGAAACGAAAGGATGGGTGCTGGGGGAGGAGAGGGAAGGGTTGTTAGAGGGGAGGTTTGATTTTTAAGCTTATTCGGGACTCTCCAAATTTGTAAATGAACTCCAAAAGTGTAGTGGTTCCGTTATTAGCTCCATTCAACGTTAATTCATACACGACTGAGTTCGGTTTTCCCAATTTTTGTGCATAGGAAATAATATGAACAGGTATTAAAAAAAAAGGGCTTTATACTTACGAAACCTAGGTTCAAAAGGATATTTTTGCTCAAGCAATAATTAACACGAAAATATTTAATAGTTAAGCAGACTAACTTTCTGTATTCATATATGGATATTAATTTTACAGATTCAGAATATTGAATAGATTTTTTTCAGTTTATATACTAATTGTAAGAAAGTTAGTAAAGTAAATTATTGTAATACTTATTTAGTGTATTCGTTACTGTAAATTTTGATTAAAAAATAACAAGTTTAAAATATTCAGTTAATTTTTTAATTAAATTATAAACATGCTTAATTTACTTATAGGGTTAGTAAGATTATCTGAAAATCTTTTGATGTTAATTAAGCATTGCATAAACTTTTTCATTAGTCGGGATGAATTGTTAACATTTTATTTTTCATAAATGGCTGTATACGAGTAATCGTACATTATAGTAGCAAACACTATCTGACGTCAATGTCTAGTATCCCGAGTCACGCGACTTGCGAGGGTTCGCATTTCTATGAAACTCGTCAGGATTTCCACCGACGGAAGACACGAAAAAACAACGAAAATTCGACGGAGCGCGGCAGATTCCTTATCGGCGATCAAATTGCTTACCCATTCACCGGGAAACGAGTGTATTAATTAGCCCAAACTCTGAATAGAAAGCGGCGCGCGGCTGGCGGCCCGCCCCGCCGAGAATAGTTTTTGGATCATAAAATCTGCCATAAAAATCACGATAACGGCCAATTACACGAATGCTAACGGCCGTAATAACGAATTATCTCTCGCTGGTAACGGCACCCGGACAGGCGGTCGCGGGGAGCAACCTTCGACAGTTGCGATGAGCGGGGGTAGGGCGAGGAAGGGAGATTGAGGAGCGCCTTTGTACGAATATGATGAATAACAATCGAGTCCTTCATACTTCATGTGATATGATATTGCCAAATAGTGAGTTGATACTACTATCTGCTGGTCATTTTATTTAATAAACCTACAAATACAAGCGTTTTTTTTAATCAACTTTATATACATATTAATTATTTTTTTAATTTTATTAGAATATTATTTTATTATTTCAATATTCTAATCTACTTTTATAGATCATTGACTATATTACAATATTATTATTACTTAAATATACATATACTATACATAAAATTCTTTTTTCAACGCGTCAATCTAAGCACAAAAATAACGGCAGAAGCGGGATGCGAACCGCGGACCTTGAAACCAACTATGCCCAGGTATTCATACCGCTCGGCGAATCGCGCCATTGCTATGCCCAGACTGACTTGCGGTGAAACTAGTATTTATATCATTGTTAGCATCGTACGACAGATGTCGCCATAGTATATATTCAAAGTATGTATATTTTATTATTATTCTATCAGTCTTCATTTATTCACAAGCTTAATATTATTACTTTCCGGCAGTCTATTTATTTTAGTAAGTACAACCAAACTATAGACTGAATGGATATGAAACGACTACTTATAGTTCCGACTCGGACTTTATAACCAATCATTTACCTGTGTTACTGATGGATAATTTTACCTTCTTGATATTGTCTCAAGGAGACATTATTAATTAATTTTTTAATTTTTATTAGAATATTATTTTATTATTTCAATATTCTAATCTACTTTTATAGATCATTGACTGATATTTTAATTAAACATTCGAAAACTTGTCTAAGATTCGAATACTAAAATCATTATTTTCGATCCTCTGATTAATAGGTAAAATAAAAAGCGTTAATTTTTTTATGGTATCACACGCAGAAGATCGCAACCGGTCAATACCAGTGCACTCTATGACGTTCAGCCAGGGTGGCTGGACGCTGCAAGTGGGAAACTTTTGTTTGTCTGTGGGTTGGGGAGATCGCTAGTGTATATTTTTGAAGTTTCTTGAAGAGATCCATATTTTTTTTTTTTATGTAAACGCATGCAGGAGAGCACAACAATATTGTAGGAAGTAAGAAACACAGACGCTGGAAGAGCGTTCCAAGGCCTATCAGAGGCATTCAGAAGGAACTTAATTTTAATAAGAGCTTATGTTGCCGCATCCTGTATAGTAGCTTTAATACTTAGAATAACTGAAAGTATTCATTTTTAGTCATTTGGAGCAAACGTGTGAAACATTGAAAATAATTATTAATTGATTAGGTCTGTAAAAGAAAATAACTGTGTTATTTTAAATTTAATATGATTTGTTTTATCGACGATTTACTTTACTTTTTATATCGACATTACCTGTATCTTTTTCATATCATTTATTCTGAAATATAGTTTTCTTTAGAATATAGTTTCAATGTTCTACGAGCATTAACGTCCTATTAAATGTATTACAATACCTTTATTCACATGAGCAGTGCTTTGGTCAGTTACGCACTCACGTAGACTATA
Source organism: Glossosoma conforme (assembly GCA_022606575.1). Taxonomy (NCBI): domain Eukaryota; kingdom Metazoa; phylum Arthropoda; class Insecta; order Trichoptera; family Glossosomatidae; genus Glossosoma; species Glossosoma conforme. The sequence goes on along the minus strand of JAGTXR010000041.1, from coordinate 589,823 downwards.
AATGCCTCGTCTGCCTGAGCCGAAGTCCCGGGCTGGATATTAGCGGCGGCTGCTATGTTTACTGGATTCATTTACGGCCTGGCCGAATTACCGGCTACTACAGCTATGATGCTGGAAAGCTTTTATTCTCCCGACTTTGATTTCAACCCTGTTAATGGTTTTCGAAACAATAAGGAAGTTTATTACTTCGTTAATTATTACGCTTTGCAGTCATGGATATCATCTACATATTATGTAGCCTTAACGTTTAAATACGAGTTTCGAAATTACATATTTGTATAATGTAAGCAGATAAAACTCTAGTTATTTTTTTTTTTTTTTGTAAAAGCATGCAAGAGAGTACACCCGGTCAAGACCAGTGCACTCTATGACGCTCAGCCAGGGAGGCTGGACGCTGCATTCGGGAAACGTGTGTTGTGTTCGTGTTTGTCTGTGGGTTGGGGAGATTGCAAGTGTATATTTATCTGTTTCTTGAAGAGATTCAGATTGTAGGAAGGAGGAAACACAGACGCTGGAAGAGCATTCCATAGCTTACCGGTGGCATTAAGGAAGGAGCTTTGGAAACTGCCAGTTCTTGGTCGACACAAATTAACCGTTTATGAATGTTCTGCAAGTGTAAGACGAGGTTGTCGGTTGTGGGTGGGTGCAGAATGAAGTAGTTCTTTAAGTTCTAAAAAGTAGCGACCGTGGTAATAACGGTAGAAAAGACTAAGTGAACCAATATTACGTCTGAGTTCCATTGATTGCAGGTTAGACGTAAGTATGTTTTTGTTTATCAAACGAAAATCTATTCTTTGAACAGAGTCAATTAAATTTAAAAGATATTTTGGGGCTTCAACCCAAAGGTGTCTGCCATATTTAAGAATAAAGCGGATTTGTCCTGTATATAGAAGAAGTTATTTGTTGGTGAGGTACCGACGTGATCTTCTCGTATATATAATAATACACCTTTTTAAAAGTAAAGATACAGGATGTATATACTACAGTCTTTTTGGTGGAGAGTGCATGGTTGGTTTTTGTAAATGTTAAAACTGACGAGGTTGAGGTCACCATATCTTGAAACCCCTTCGAGGAACATATTCATCTTCTTCACCAGAGATTCCCTAGCAGCAGAATCCCGAATATTTGGGAGGTTTTTAAAAAATATACTCTCATGGACAACAATGTCAACAATGATCATCAGATGAAATAAATACATTTGATAAAATAATTAGTGACTGCATTTAGTTTCACTTTATTTCAGGATCGATGTTATCAGTTTGGTAAAAAAAAAAAGATTTATATTTTTATTTTTTTATTATATTTTTATTATATATATATTTTTTGTGAAACCGACAGGAATTATTTTTAATACTATTGATGGGCGAAATGTTCAAATTTTTTTAAGATCTCTATGGTTTATTATCCGATTATAAACACCAAGGAAAAATAGGCTAAAAAGAAATCTTACAATATCATTCGGAGAGTTTTAAAATTATCGTTTTATTATGATTTGTTGAAAAAATGTCCACTGAAAAGAAATTTAACTGTCCATAAAGCTTTAAGACGTTTTATAAGAAAAAAATTGCATCTAGCGATTTATTTTTTATTGGTTAGAAAGTTTTTATAAAGAAAATAAAACGGATTTACTACTTAATTACTACGAAAGGAGGAGATCCGTTCTAACATTTTTTTCCTCAACTAATTCGCGGAAATAAATTTACGATTTAAATAACAAGGTATTTATTTAGTATTTCTTGTGTGATAGAAGTATGGAAAGATGTACAACAGATGCCTCCGTAGTATATTGATAGTAAGTTGATTGATTTTTCAGAAATTTAGACGTAAGGAAGGGGAATTGTCAACCTTACATTATACAGTAGGTCGTGAACTTGGCTGGGACATTTTCTTCGGCAGAGGCCATATAATACAGCTGTATTTTTTCAGTGGGGTTATCCCTATCATTGATAACCGCCGGGAACTTTAACTAGAATGTACTTGTTGGAGATCCGGAATGCAGAGTTGAAATGGGACGAGGCGAATACAATGATATTGATTTATTTATTTCACAGAACCGAAGTTCCAAGGTACAAAATAATAAGAAACAGAGTATCCATAAATATACAATACAAACAAAAGATAACAAAAAAATTAAAAAACCATAAAATAAGAAAAAGATGACACGTGTCAGAGATCACATAGATCTAGGAAAACAATACTATCGACAAAAGAGGATGTAAGAAAAGGATCGAAGTGTGCTGGTATGTGATATATTTGTAACGACCATTTAATAAAACTATGAAAGTCAATTTAATTTAGTTTAATGATATATGGTCAGTCAAGCACAACTTAAATATTGTGCAACTTTTATTTATTTCTGGTTGAATTACAACATCGTACGATGTACAAATGAAACAATAAATCGACAATTTTAGGTAGAATTTAATTCTAACGTGAAGACACAATTCAAAAAACGTACCATACTTTCATGTGTATCCCCACATGGCATCTACACCAACACAAGTACTATGCAATTGTGTATATAACCTCCTGTATGCGAGGAGTCCACTTGAGCCTGCACGTGTGCCTTATATGTGTGTGTTAGTAATTCTGTTGCGAGTGTGTGGGTACCCTGCCAAAACAAAAGTTGGCTAAAAGTTTTCTTCCCTCCGCATGTTTCCCGTGTAACCTATTTTTCTTGCGAGATGATCCGGCTCAGTGGGCACTCTCAATGGGAGCGTGGAGCTCCCTACCGAAGGGCGGGTTTTGCCTGACGCGGTGCGCAGTATAATAAATACTCAATGGCAATATGATGTAGAAAAATGGATTTTATTATAAATAAGAAAAGCATATACTACAATTTTTACCTCTTTTATTGATTTGATAAGATTATTAAGATTATTTCGGCGGCATAGTAAATACACTCTCTCTCTTCTGACTACACAAACACCGGTGTCAATAAATTATCTCGTTTGATAATGGCTTTTTGCCGCAGCCAAAACACGTTGTTTCAAATAAAACGGTGGAATTTAATCTTAATTCCAATTGAATTTTCAATAATGTCTATAATGTTTTAAATTTATGTCATTCAATAAAACATTTCAGGGTACTAGTAATGACAAAAGTGTTCTAACTGACGATATTCGTCCTTAAACAGAGCGCCATTTTTATAAGATGCGTTACCACTTGAAAGATAATAAAATAATTTTGAAAAGTAAAATTAAGAATAAAATGAGGACTTTCTTCATTATAACTTGTACAATGCAAAACAATATGTTTCCCTTCACATGGTATTTCAAATATCTATTTCTGTGGGGTGTAGGTACTGATACTTGTCAGATACAGTACGGTATACTCGTATGTTGTACTTGACGCAGCCGTAAAGTTAAGCAATTGTTGTATCCATTAGCTGAACAAGGAGAGAGGATTCTATAAAAACCGAGTTTTTTCTATCCGAAGCATTTATATTCGAAGAAAATACGTTGAATGCAGAAATGTTTGTCTATGAGATACATAAACGAGTAATATAATATACAAAGTGTTATGTATATTATATATATTATTTAGTTATATATATAAGTGTTATATTATATATATATAAATATACGATACATCACACATTAGCTATGTTTAAAAAACAAAACATTTTAAATATATTTAATACTACTTACAAATATATGTTGTTGAAGACAGTGTTTTTTTTTATGTAAATGCGTACAGGATAATACTAACACACGGTGAAAAAATATTTTGTATGGATTCTATAAGGATTATAACTGTATTTAGTAGTAGCAGTGTTTTAAGAGTATTTTTAAGCCATACATGTGGAATGGTACTCGTAAAACGGCAATGTAAATTTTACAATTCGATATTTACACACCGTATTCTTATACAGCAACTCGCTGTGAATGAATTGTGTTGACGTAGTGACATTCATCTGCCACTAATAAAGCGTTACTTGGATTATAATAATGACCGTTGAATGACTATTTTTTTCTTGTTTGATATACATAATTCGCCATTTGCAATGAGTCTTTTCAAAAAAAAGGAACGAAAAATCTTAAATTCAATGATTACTCAATTTAAAAAAATCTCTGTTAAAAAATAAATGATTAATATGAAATCAACCAATTGAGTTTTAATATGTCTTTTTAAATTTTAATTTGTGTCGGCTAACGATGTGTGCGTGGTTGTATACAGATAATATTCAAAGCCATTCTTATCACTTATTTTTATTCTGATGTTTCTTCATGTTATATTTCTTTTAAACTCGACACTTCAGTAAAACTTATGGAAACTCAATTCCTTTCAGGTACAAGAACGAATGTCCTTATAATGTTTTTAGTTTATAAATATTATGAGGTCATTCTTATGCATATATAAATAATAAGTATAACTATAATTTCAATTAAAAAAATAAACAAAAGGTTAAATACTTCTTAAATAATGACGATAGTAACCCTGCAGCAATAGAGGCAGCTTAAATTTATTTTTAACGCTCTCTAGTCAGTGTGTCAAAAATTTACAAGTCATCAGACGAATAAGGCAGCGTCCGTTACACATCACGCAACATGCGCCACTTCTCTTCTTCGTCCATCAGTCATACCGAAACGAGGCTCTACGGCGTAGCGCTGGGAGAAAGGCAGCACCATCTACGTCACGTAGAACGAGCGTACCGCGGGGCGGAGAGACAGCCAAGGGGTGGAAAACTTTTAAAGATATTATCCGCAGAAAGGGTGAAGTCTCCGTGGGCCCCAACCTGCGTAACTTTGCACCCCGACGCAGAACGCGGCGCAGCCTTTTCTGACAGTAGCGGATCCAGGGCATCACAGATCCTCAGATTGTATTATGAGTATATACACACGTGGTTACATACACTTTTTTAATTTACAACGCTTAAAAATACCAATATTATGTTATTTCAATAATTATTGTTTTAATAAAAATATTAAAAAGTAAGCGTTCAATTACTTCATTTCTAATTAGCGGACTTGAGTCCGAGTTTATTGAATATTTAGAATTATTATGTATGTTGAAAGTTATATAAACATACTGCAAAAGCGAATTTATAAAATTATGAGCATCATAATAATCACGTAAGTAATATTTTTTGTTTTTTGGTTCCGTCCTTGTCGGCTAACGTTCAATTTATCAAGCACCGAGAAAGCCTGCAGGCCGAAAGCTCGCAGATATAACAAAACCGCCGCTCTGCTTGGGTCTAAATAAGAGAGCTTAATTACATTAAAATGAGCAACTTATTTAAGTGCACGGAAGACGCTCTCTAGTATCTATCTACCTACCTAATATTATGATATAACAAAATTACTGCATCACCTATAGAATAATTTCACCACGAATACTGATATGCTTGATGTAGCTGAATATCCAAAAAAATATAAATTTTATGAAATAATATGTCGTTTTTCGGTTTAACTATAGTTACAATATTTAAATTAAATATGATTCTTGATTTTTAAATATTGCTTATATGCATTTTATTCATTAATGACATTATTACGAATTTTTCTTTAAAAATAGACTAAATGAACTCCATCAGCACATTCTAAAAGAATATTAATACAAAAATTACATAAAGGTATATACATAGAAACTCAAGAGTATGTGTAGTTCATCTGTAATGGAATCTACCAGCAGACTAGATGAATTTTCGAACTGTTTTTGATACGCGTAATTTTTTGCCAATATAGTGCATTACGTCATTTTTATACTTAGTGTTTTCTCGGTACCATATGTACATTGATGGCTCGTACAATTAAACGAGCCAGTTAGTTTTAACTAGTTTTATTAAACATTTTTAGATTATTGGTTGCAAATTAATTCCACGGAAATAATTTGCATTAAAAAAATCCTCGTTTTCTTCAAGAAAAATGAGCAAATTTATTTATAGACATGTGTGACATCAAATTAATTACGGGTTAAAAATTTAAGCAATCGTTTTTCCGTTTATATATGTTCGGTTATTTTATCAAAAAATCGTAAACAAAAAATAGTGATATAATCCGTGCTTTATATAAATAAAGTAATTTAATTTAATCATCGTTTTCTCATTCTCTTAAAAAAATACTAAAATTTATAAACCTATTTGAAATGATTTTATTTTAAATAATAATAAATTTTATTAATTATTGAATGATACATCTACAATCTGAATATATACAAGACTTTTATCTAGAAATACGTCATCATAAAGGCCGAATAATATTTTTTTTATGTAAATATATCCAAATATCTTGGGGGATCGGAAATAAAGAAATCACCACAGAGTAATATCATTTGTCACCCCAGCGACTGACCGAGACAATTTGAATAAAATATTTCGACACGTAATAATATTTTACGACGCTGACAAAGAAACTCAAGGGGACACTGCTATGTTATAAGACTGGGCTGGACGCACAGATCTCCAAATTTTTAATAGTAGTTGTATTACAACGTTTTGTTACTGTGACTTTTCATAGTTGAATAAATAATGATCGTGAATAATATAAGTCACGACGCCTTTCTATAGTAATTTTTTGATGATTCGAAAACACACCATAACTACACACTAATATTGACATGCATGTTATTTCGTAACTGACGCGATACATTGGTATCTTATGTTTCAACAAGCAAGAGTAAACATAAAGCGTTTTTTTTTATGCTACGTAGTTTAAATTTAATTATACAAAAGAAAAAACCTAAATAATATTTTAGTATTTAATTTAAATTTAAAAGTAAGTATTTATTTTCGAACAATAATTTTTTACTACTTTACTTATTTGTTCAGCACACCCTTAAATTAATAGTAATAAAAAATTGTCAAAAAAAAAGAATTCAATCTATTCAATGCTTATTTATTAACAGTTATATTCCCTACTAATAACCCAGTAAATACTGAAAAAATATACACATCGGTTTTTTTTCTTCTAACATATTATTATTATATAAAAATAAGTCGGGTTTCCTTCCTGACGCTATAACTCCAGAACGCACCAACCGATTTCCACGGTTTTGCATTCGTTGGAAAGGTATCGGGCTCCGTAAGATTCATAGCAAAGAAAATTAGGAAAAAAAATAAGAGAAAAGCAGGAAAACAGGGAAAATTATTTTTCACACACAGCGCCATCTCTGATACATAGCATGTACTATAACGGCGCAAGTTACTACTTGGTAGGTGGTGTGTGAATTCTAAGATGGCGCCGGTGCGTGATACATTGTTTGACAGCTACGCTTTGTACTCTGCTTAGTGAATTTCATGTGACATTTATTATGCGCACGTTCTTTCAAACGCTAAAAACACGGTATTGTGTTCACTGTGAAATTGTGAAATTAAGGTTAAGGTGAATTTAACCTCAAATGCACGATCCACATAATTTTGTGAAATTGAGGTTAAAGTTATTCGTTTCCTAACAGTTCAATTGGAAACCATCAAATCAACCACGCGTATTGTGCAAATTTTTATTCAATTTCAACAGCAGGCATTTGTCCTTAAGGTGGTAAGTTGAACTGTGTAAATTATGTGGATCGTGCATTTGAGGTTAAATTCACCAGTCTGTCCGTAGTCCAAGATGCTGAGAGGACGACGTGCGAACATCGGCCGCCGCACTAGACATGCAAGCCAGCAAAAAGTGTATTCACAAAACTTAAGCGAAGAAAGACAAAATATAATAAGAGAAAATGCCAGATTGAGACAACGCGTGAGCACACGAAGATCATTGGTATCATACAATCGCTTGGCATTCCATTATGATCCCACTGCAAACTACAGTGATGATGACAATTTAGATATTAAACCAATGACGACTGTATGCCGATATTGCAATGCGTTAAAGTTCAAAAGAGAAACGACTGGATTGTGCTGCGCAAGTGGAAAAGTCAAACTGGATCCATTACTTACACGACCACAGCCACTGAAACCATTGTTCGATGGAACTGATCCCGATTCCAACCATTTTCTTCAACGCACCCTTGAATACAATAACTGCTTTCGCATGACTTCCTTTGGAGCTAATATCATTCGAGAAGGCGGCTTCATGCCGACTTGCAAGGTAAAAGATACAACACACACAACCAATCACTCACACCAATCAAAAACACAAAAAAAAAATTGCAACACATAACAACTACACATACACCACACACTACACCATTACACGATCAGAAGTCACACCGTATTCTTTAACAAATGATTGTTTGCCATTATACAAGGACAAATATATCATTTACATGGTTCAATGGTGCCAACACCAGATGAACCGCATCAATTTCTGCAAATATATTTCATTTCGTCGATGGTGGATCAGCTGAATGTGCGGTGCAATATACAGGAAACACGAGTTAAAGAGACGAATTATTGAACAGTTGCAAGCATTTTTTCACGCTGATAACGCTGTGGTTATAATGTTCAAAACAGCATTGGAACGAATGCCATCGGATACGCACAAATTTGTCATAAGAGCGGATCGTACCCCAACAGGTGAACATGTGCGAAGATTCAATGCACCCACCGTTGATGATGTTGCTGCAATTGTTGTTGGCGATCCAACTACATCACGAGACATTGTCATTCAGCGAAGAAGCAATATCATGCATCGTGTAAACGAGACACATCGTTTGTACGATGTGTTACAATATCCAATCATTTATTGGCAAGGGCAAGACGGATACGACATCACGTTGAAGATGGTTGATCCAATTACAGGTACAATATTCACACACTAATTATTGCTATTATTGGTTTCCATTAACAATCCATTCAATTTTGCATTTTCAGGCGTATCAACGAACAAAAATCTAAGCGCAATGAATTACTATGCGTATCGTATGATGATTCGTACACATGAGGAGAATGTCATTCTGAAGTGCCGTCGGCTATTCCAGCAATTCGCTGTCGACATATATGTCACAGTCGAAACCGAACGTTTAGCGTTCATCCGATTCAATTTCCAGTTCGCCTTGCGTTCGCAATGACAATTAACAAGTCGCAAGGCCAATCGCTTAGTGTTTCCGGGATAAATTTAGAAAATCATTGTTTTTCACATGGGCAGCTATACGTTGCATGTTCACGAGTTGGGAAACCATCCGCTTTGTTTAGTGTTAACGTCAGACAAAAAACCAAAAAATGTGGTTTACCAAAGAGCACTTCAATGAAACGACCACGACCAAAACGTACGAATCTTTCACAACAAAGCCGTCGTGCAACTAGGAATCGAAACATTGCGAATGAAAGGACTGAGGAAGAACAATAACACGTGGGCGTATCGAAGAACGATAATCCGACATTCAAGGTATTTATTTTTTTTTTTTGTACTTTTGTACACACAATAGAGTAGTACTATACTTATTCCTTTGTATTATGTATGCTAATTCTAAAAAAAGTGTTTATAAATCAGTAACAATGTATTTGCTTTTGATTTTGTAGATACAAGGACAAATTCAACATCGAGTCAGATCATTGCAACCTCTCAAAGATGCACAGCATAATTTTTTACAAATATACTTCATGGGCAACATGGAGGGACAACTTGATTGACGTCAAGAAATCAATGCAGGAATGAAAAGACCAATTGTTCAAGATCTGCAGCAACTACTTCATGAACATCATGCGTTGGTCAGGCTTTTCAAGAGTGCTTTGGAGCGCATGCCAAATGATGACTACAAAGTCGTGATCAGAGCGGATAAACGACCATCTGGAACACACGTCGGGATACTGGGCAACTGCAACAGATATCCGGAACACATTGTTCATATGACACGTTGCAATACCCACTGATGTTTTGGCAAAGAGAAGATGGATATTATTTCAATATCAAAATGAAAAATCCATTAAATGGTGAGTATCAATATCATAGTTTTGATTCCGTCATGGCATACATTTTCCAGTGCTTAGTCTTGCTTTAGGTTTCCAATAAAAGACCGATTACACTGCTTATTATCACCAGGAAAATAACAGACTTAAAAATTAGGGTCTGTTTGTATAGAGAAAATTGGACAAATAACTGGCGACCGATATATAATAATTTATATTAACCCCTTTATAAATATACTAAAAATATGGATGTAAGCTTTACATACAAAATAGCAAATCGATTGTCTTAATTTCAGGTGAAGAAACTACCAAGAAGGTTAGCTCACCGAATAATTACGCATATCGTTTGATTATTCGTCGAAATGCTGACAACTATTTGCTGCAGTTTCATCGATTACTGCAACAGAATTCAACCAGACCAAATATATGATATCTTATGTGCCGAAAAATTCAACTTAATAAAATCCAAAATCTGCTCATTTATTACCCTTCAGGTGGAACAAAGTTCACCGGGTCAGCTAGTTTCTTATGTATTTCAAAATTAACTGTTCTTAAAATATACTAATATTTAAAGAATTACTAATTTATTTATCAATTGTGTTTATTAAAATCATTGAATTATAGTTGATTTTAATCTCAAATTCTTTTTGCACAGTTTTGAAAGCGCAATACGTCCAGGCCCTTTCCAATAGCTGGCGACGTTATGACGTTCGACGGCAGTTCAGAACTTCCGGATGTGTTTTCATTTTCCAGTTCTCCGGCCGGGATGACAATGCCACCATCGTCATTCTCCCTCACGCCGCCCAGCGCCCTGGGGGTTGATTGATTCCGATTTTCAATATTTCTGTTCGGCACCCTTCCATTTCAACGTCTTTCTCATAATTTTATAAAGAGACAATATCGACGAGTTGAATACTTGTATTTTTGGCTGAAAAGATTTTATATTTAAATATATATGTATTATCATCTATACATTCATGCATTCAGTTGTAAATGCAGTGTTATAATATCATCACATATCTATAAATATACACTTTTTAATTATATTGTAATGATTAGTTAACATGGGCAGGTCTCAGGGTATTGAGAATATTGGGACATCAATATTTTGTGAAGGTTTTGAATGTTCGATGCCATTTTAAACTATATATTTTATTAATAATGGGGGTACGATGGTTTGACTTTGTGAGGAATGACGAGATGACGAAGTGGATAATGCGGCCTTCCATAGTATAATCAGTCAAGAGGTGAAGGTGGACCTGGTTTTGATATATACATTGAATGCCGCAGGAAAGCGTACACTATATCTGTCTTTTATTCAAGACCCCAGGCTTGCGATGTCCTGGTAGGCTAGCAGAAAATATTCATATAATGTACTCGACATAGCTTCGGAAAGCAAAGCTGACATGGGATGTGGCGAGGACCATAGCAGTTGGCAGAGCTTCGTGGCGGCAGATCGTGAACACAATATATTCGATATACCCACCCACTCATAGTGAATTCCTTTTATAATAAGGATGATTCGTGAATGTCAGGCTGTATTCTATGACGTTGGCGGATCAATATTCCACAAACAGCGCTTAACCATATGTAACATGGTAAGCGTTATAGAATCCACAAAAGAGACTTCAGCATCGCTATTACCATCTGTCGGTTTTCACCTGTATATGTTTATATAACATAAAAAAATACAATATTTTGTGAAGAAACGTATTTCAATTTTATTCGTTCTATGAGTTTCAATTTAATTGATTTTGTAATAACTGACAACTGCATCGATTTAAACGTATACTTAATTTATATTTTTTATATAAAAAATGAGATAACGTGTTCTAATATAATTATATAGTAAAAACAAAAACGACATCATTCAAATCCTAAATGTTAGGTGTAGTTTAGAAAGTAAATGAATAATTTCTCTCGATAAATGAGTAGCTTCACTTAGAATGCGGCGGAACATAACACGGCCGCCGCTCGTGCGCTTAAAATGCTCGAAATATCCCACGAAAGTGGTGGCGACGAGAGAACGTCCTCGGGAGTGGAAGAGGGACTCTTTACACGCCCGGAAGGCAGGAGATTGGCGAACCATGTCCTCTGTTTGTCAACATCTGACCCCCGTCCGAGAAGTTTGCCTGACCCTCCCTTCCCCTCCCCAGTCCTCCCTAACCCTCCACCCGCATATTTCACCCATTTCGCAAAAGGACGTGGCCCACCGAGAAGCAACCCAGTACTTCAGTCACAAAAAACAGCCATTCCCAATCTCACCGTCAGTCAAATATTGTTATTGTTTTTTTTTCATTATTTCTATGCCTTGTAATAAAAAAGATTAACAATTAAATATAAATTATAATAAGCGTAAGAAATTTTTATTTGTCATGATGATTAAACTTCTCTCTGTATCCGCACCGAATTCGGAGTATACAGCCACTAACTATTCTCAATGATCCTAATTGGTGCCAAATATTAAAATTGATACGAATATACAACTTCGTTATGAATTCTCTAGGATAATGAAAAATCATCTCAAAAGAACACCTTAAAGCATTGATTTCGATTCTGAACTATGACAAACTTTGATGGCTGTGAACCTAGTTAGAATATTTTTATGATTTGACCACCACCGAGTCGTGGTAGTCAAATCTTTGAGTGTAATGACCTTATCAAAATCTTCTTGCATTGAATTTTCTTTGATACAAACCATAAAAATGTTACAAAATTCATATTTATTAACGTCACAATCAATAGTGTTCATCTGATCCAACTGAGTTTAATGATAAAAGTGCGAAACGCACTTAAAGACTTGCATTCGAAACACTATTTATTATATTTTAATTATTATATATATTATTTTTTATTATACTGAATATCATAATTTAAAAAAATAATACACATGGATAAAATAAATACGTAAAACTAAGCACGTAAACATAAATTGAAAGCGATAATAAAACAACCTTTAGTAAACCTCAATTACATAGATCGATCCCGAGATAGTCTGTATGGACCTCATTGGCAATCTCTGCAGTAATATGTTTCGCCGAATCTGAATCAAGTTTCGCATTTGTATGTGGTCCTTTGGAGGAAAGTTGTCGGCGTCTTGCGAGTTGTTTCTTGTGATGTGGCCGGGCCGCGGTCCTCGATGTTCCCTCAATGCCCCGGTAAATGCGAGATGCGGGGCCTCGATAAAGTTGACTTCAGCGGACCGGTGGGTTTCACATCTGAATTACATGCGGTAACTACGTCTGCCTACCTATATACATACACGTAACTCACTTCTACATGACAAAGTTGATTTATTATGTAATACTAAGTTATGAAATAAATTTATGATTTTATTTCGAATGATATTTTGTTTTGAATACGATTTGAATCAATTTTGATATATATAAATATATATATTATTTCAAAACTTTCAATATATTTTATTATAAAAAAACCCCTTTTAACGTTGAAAAAAATTAAATCGTTTACAACGTTAAATATATATATTTTATGTTAATATTTATGCAACTTTTATTTTTATACAAGACAAAAATTTTATACTCAAGATAGATACAATAATTTATTTATGTCATTGTTTCAATTAATAAAAATATTTTTTAAATTTTAATGAACAATAATTATTTAATCATTACTTAAATATACATAAACTAAACATAAAATTCTTTTTTCAACGCGTCAATCCAAGCACAAAAATAACGGCAGAAGCGGGATGCGAACCGCGGACTTTGGAAACCAACTATGCCCAGGTATTCATACCGCTCGGCGAATCGCGCCATTGCTATGCCCAGACCGACCTGCGATGAAACTAGTATTTATATCATTGTTATTATCGTACGACAGATGTCGCCATAGTATATATTCAAAGTATGTATATTTTTATTATTATTCTATCAGTATTCATTTATTCACAAGCTTAATATTATTACTTTCCGGCAGTCTATTTATTTTAGTAAGTACCACTCGGGTCTCGAACCAAACTATAGACTGAATGGATGTGAAACGACTACTTATAGTTCCGACTCGGACTTTATAACCAATCATTTACCTGTGTTACTGATGGATAATTTTTACCTTCTTGATATTGTCTCAAGGAGACATTATTAATTAATTTTTTAATTTTTATTAGAATATTATTTTATTATTTCAATATTCTAATCTACTTTTATAGATCATTGACTATATTACAATATTATTATTACTTAAATATACATATACTAAACATAAAATTCTTTTTTCAACGCGTCAATCCAAGCACAAAAATAACGGCAGAAGCGGGATGCGAACCGCGGACTTTGGAAACCAACTATGCCCAGGTATTCATACCGCTCGGCGAATCGCGCCATTGCTATGCCCAGACCGACCTGCGATGAAACTAGTATTTATATCATTGTTATTATCGTACGACAGATGTCGCCATAGTATATATTCAAAGTATATATGTAAGTATAAAAATAAATAGACTGCCGGAAAGTAATAATATTAAGCTTGTGAATAAATGAATACTGATAGAATAATAATAAAAATATACATACTTTGAATATATACTATGGCGACATCTGTCGTACGATAATAACAATGATATAAATACTAGTTTCATCGCAGGTCGGTCTGGGCATAGCAATGGCGCGATTCGCCGAGCGGTATGAATACCTGGGCATAGTTGGTTTCCAAAGTCCGCGGTTCGCATCCCGCTTCTGCCGTTATTTTTGTGCTTGGATTGACGCGTTGAAAAAAGAATTTTATGTTTAGTATATGTATATTTAAGTAATAATAATATTGTAATATAGTCAATGATCTATAAAAGTAGATTAGAATATTGAAATAATAAAATAATATTCTAATAAAAATTAAAAAATTAATTATTTAATTATTCAAAAAATGTATTAATTTAAAAATAATTAATTTTAAAAACGTTCTGTAAAAATATTGTACGTGTAGGAGAGTTGATAGTATTTTACTCTAAGCATGAATTTACTTAAAAAAAGGGTTATTTCGTTTTGACTGTGAGTACTTTTATCTATGTGTGACAATACTATGGCAACTTCCAGCAATTTCTTCAAATTAAATTCCTCGGACAAATTCCTTACGAACCGAGTCATAAAACCGGCGCCCAAGAAATTTACTGTTGCCGCGTACAATTTTCGGTCATCTCTCGGTCGCCGAATGACCGTTTAGATTAGATTAGGACTGAGGGGCATAAAAGTAAATAATGTGAGACTCGGAGATTCTAAGTCCATAATGCGGCTGGACAAAGTGATTTCGGCAGCAAGGCGAGGGGAACATTAGATGCCGCTAATTGTGTTACGGGGATCTTGCGTTACTGCTCATTGGTCAGTACCAGAGCCCGGCCGTCGCGGAGCCTGATCCTTTTCAGCTCGCGCTAATGTTAATAGCCTGGTCATCGTGGCTTTGAATCCCGTTTCCTACATATTTACTTTGAAATACTGACAAGTAAATCTCCATTATGTAATTATGACAAATATAATTTTGCTTCAATTAATGTTAAAATTTATTTTATAGATGGCAAAAGTATTTAATTATAAAAATAAAAATAATTTATTATAACTTGGTGCGTTTCACCCAGTAAGGGTATTTTTATTGTGTAATATGAGTACAAAGTATTTTTATAAAGTGAGTATATACAGGTATATAAATATAAGACTAAAGCGAGTATAAAGTGATTAACTGTATTTTTTTTTATAATAATCCGAACCATACATCAAATCCATCAAATACATAAATATATTTTCTAAATCACACATGAAAGTGCCTTATACGTTTAATCTTGTTAGGTTATGTTTCGTGTGAGGTTTTGGCATTCAGTGTTTTTTTTACTAGGTATAATTTACTCCTACATGATTTCTTAATAATAATAAATACTGATCCGATACTAAAACATTCGTAAAAATAAAAGCAGTGTTATATATATTAATTAATATATATGTATTTATTATATTGAGGTTTATATATATTAATTAATAGTGTTATATATATTAATTAATACATATAACATATTTGCATTATTTATGATTCACGCCATTACCATTCTCGATTAAATACGAGCCCATTCACCGTGAAGTTTCCCTCCAAACGTCTTGAACACGCTGTCCGGCTCAGAGTTGAATGCTTAATATCCATTTTAACGTGCAAATTATCCCAGATTATTGCTACAGATTCTGTTTATGGCCGGTCCGAAATTCAAATCTGAGCAACTGCCCGGGGAGGGTTTGGGAGTGTGGGTCTTAGCAGGTAAGACGGCAGCCGCCCAGCAGGCTCAGGCTCCCCGCCCAGTACTCTGATGTGTCGCTGGCGAGCTGGCGGGAAGTCAGCGCCGCTGTAAACACCGCGAGACGTAAATAATTAATTCCGGATGTAAGACATTGTGTAAGACGCCGGCTGAATTATTCATACTGATAATGTCAGCGGCCGGCCGGCTGGTGGGCGGCATCGGAGCCTCGGCCTTATGGAGGGCAGCCGAGGTCGGCCCCAGGCGCTGTCCGCCCATTATGCGAATCAGATTGTAAAATAATTATTGTCCTTGTTGACGGTAGCCATGATAGAATAGGAGATTAAGAATCCGATGAAATTTTTCTCACCGAGAATAAAGTTATGACATAAAAACTTGTATATATATAATTCAAATAACTGTTATATAACTAAAACGTGGATAAAACTAAGCACCATAAAAAATCAAACGTATTCAATGCAATGAATTTGGTTTAATATAGTTAGTATTATTTCAAGTAATCTCATGAAGATACTAGTATATTATAATGCCCATTTCAATTGTGTGTTTGTGTATCAATACTATGTTATCAAAATAAGGTTACAGTATCGACGGCAATAAAATATGATTGCTGTTTCTTTTGTATATCGTATTTGAACAGAATAAAAATAACATAAATAATTTCAGTATCATATTTCTTCAGCGACAAAAGTAATAAATTTATTTATCAATTTTTCTCAGAATTTCAATTCTCTTATCTGAAATCCATATATACAGCTCTGCTCTCCTTCTGTGGCTGCTGCCTGCCGACTGCTGACCAGCCAAACACTTTTATTGCCAACAGATTGCGATAAGAAACCGCGGCGGGGGGGATCTGACTTTAGCTCTAGCTATAGCCGGCGTAGCACTCGTTATAGACCGAGAGTTCACCAGTAAGATTGTGGATTTCACGATTTCATATGTATATACAAAAGTAACGAAAAAAAGTAAAATAAAAATATATGTATCGTAATATATATATATACGTATATCTTTATAAAGGATTTCACCCTTGTTTTTTTTCTATATCTACTCCAGCCTCGGGGCATAAGGTCGCTAAAATTTACAAAAGTCTGTCAGCTGCCATTGAATTTCATTCATTTCTAAGCCCAGATTTTGACCTGGGAACATATTAGCGATGGTATTCTAGGGCAAGAGTCCAGGTATTATAGAGATCGCCGACAAATATTTGGGTGTTTGTAATCATCTTTTTAATGAATTCGAATGATTAGCGTATAAGATATTTTTTTAGGTGAAATATGGCTCACATCACTTAATATAGTGGACTTTACAACGATTGTGAGTATTTAATAGATTGACAAATTTATTTCACATAAAAAAGTCTTAAGAAAAGAATATTTAAAAAAATTCTCACTATTTAAGCAAATTCTTGAATACGCTTGGACTACATAAGTTTATGTTCTTTGTGATATCTAGGTAAATATATGAAAAACAACAAAATCAAGATCTCAGTAAACTTTCAAGAGAAACTTTTCAATCCGTAGATATTTTACGTCACATTCCGAAGTTTATGTTTTTCTCTGGCTTTGATAAGAGTTGCATTACGTCGAACGGCACAATCTCTGCAGACAAGCTATTTTCGTAATGTCACTTTAAACTGTCATTGTTATTAGTGGGAAGATGTTATTTCACATCCAGAGTTTGTGCTCCACATTAGTTTACAAAACTTGATATCGCAGTGTCAAACTTCTCTGCGACTGCCGCCTGCCAGCTTGCGCATAAGCGCGTGTTTGTATGCAACAATATCAGGTTACAGCGATTTGCCTCCAACAAGCACACAATCTGATACCAAGAGTGTTATGTTTTGTTAATATATTTATGATAGAATTGTATTTATTGCAATATTTGCCTTAGTGAAAGTGGTTATACGTCAAATCGGTGTCTTTTAGAGCGGAGATACACTAATTTGCGAGACACCAAATTTAAAAGACAAAAAAGACAAAAAAGTACAATGTTGTGTCCGTTTTTACAGATAAGGTTATAAAAAATATAAACGTCGTTATTCTATTCAATTATCAATCTAATTAAATGAAGATATAAACATAAAAGAGCATATGACAAGTTATAATTATAATACACCATAACACATAAATCATATGTGTTGTCGAGTCGTATCAGAGAGTTATCTCCTCCCGGCGCAGATTACCGATTATCGCAATAATTCCCGCTGCAATGGAAGGCGCCCGGCGCTGTAACGCGTGTTGTGCCGCAGTCCGCAGTTTTGCCGATATTTCCCGGGCCGCGTCATTAGCCAGAGATAAGTTTCAGAAGAACTTTTCAGGCGGCCGATGTTTACGGCCGCGCCGAGCAGATTGCCCGGCGATAAACGTTAATGGCCGGTCATCAAGACGAGGGGCCGTGTTGCACATCCGCTGACATTATTTTTTTTTCCCGGAAATATATAGATACACTGAGTTGAAATATAAACTGAAGCATTGGTTGATATTTAGATTTATTAGTATATTCGATGCGAGGGGACAAATCGAATCAGGGAATCTCAGTAAGGTTATAGATAATTGGAGGAAATAGGGCATTAAAACGATGGAATAGTCAGATTAAATTAGCTCCTTGATGTTAGCAATCCAGGGTATCTCAACCATATAATATAAGGTGATTGCTTGGAGTAACTACATACTATGAATCTCTATAATTTATAAGCTACACCATAAACTCACAACAGGTTAACTTTATGCAGTCGGCGTGATTGGATTCAACCAATTTTCATTATAAAATGATGAATAATTAAAATAAATATAAATATAAACATTTGCCTTACAATTTAATTACCATTACAATACTTATTAATTATATAATTGTGCCTCTCAGCAAAATGTGTTTTAGAAAATCACAAGCAATATTGTACTTAAATAACTTCTTAGGTTTTCACGGCCAGATTTGATATTGTGGCTTTTGGGTTGAGCTGTGTGTAGTGAACTTCCTTCAACCAATATTTCGACCGCCATTGCAGGGGTCTTCTTCAGGATTGATAATTTATTTAGTTTGAGTTGGTTTATTTATATATAATCTGAATAAACTGACAACAAAATAAATTATCAATCCTGAAGTAGACCCCTGCAATGGCCGTCGAAATATTGGTTAAAGTAAGTTAACCACACACGGCTCAACCCAAAAGCCAAAATATCAATATTGTAATTGCTTTAAGACTGTTATTAAGAAACTATTAAAAAAGTCAGCTCTATGTGGCAAAATACATAATTATTTTTCGTGATTGTTTTTATTTATCATTGAAACATGTTTATTGTTGCAATTGCATATACCTGTTTATTCACATTTTTTTAGAAAGATTGGAAAAAAAAAATTGAGGCTTTGAAATTCACGGCAGGTCAACACTTAGTACATGCGTTTGTCAAGCTTCGTTACAAGTAAACTATCTCAAAATCTACAATGGAGCTCTTTATGAGCTGCAATAAATTTGACAAACAAAGCCAAGAATTAAAAAATTGACCTTTTAAGCGTGTCTTTTAAAGGAAGCGGCAAAGGTCATAAAATTTAGAGTTGCATTTTAATGAAGTCTATTTTGGTCGTGAAAAATAATGCAGACGATGAATTGCTAGAATACATTGTATATGGAGCTACTCTAGAATGAATAGGACTCGTGGTAGAACGTGATGGTGGCGAATCATGTTTACAATATGCTCCAGTTACGAAGCGGAAATAAAAAATATTTTTTATCGATTCCACCCTGTCAGCTGAAGAAACGTGTTAGTTAATTGTTTGTTTTCATTTGGAGCTGTCTATAAAGTTGGGCAAGTTAAGTTCCTATTGTGTAGTGAGCAGACGTAAACACTGGCACGCGAGCCGCGGCGGCGGAGCAAAATGCGATAACTTGTGTCATCGCTAATCCACAAACTTCCCGCAAACAATAAACAGTGGAATGCTCGAGGCAGTGGCCCTCAACGTGAGGACGTTATCAATAATGATATATATAAAAAAAAGTCAATAAAATCTAAAGCTCAAGCGTTTTTTTTTAATAAAAAAAAATAGTTATTTATAAGTCATAATACAGTCTACTACTGTCAAAACAAAAAGGTTTTAATAACACATATTATGTCTGCTTCGTAATATATAATCGGATAATCTTTGTACCCAAAATTTCGCCGAGTACATAACAAGTATAGTTCCCAAAAGCCCGGGGGCTTTCATATATATAATCTCCTGAGCATTCTTTTGGCGTTTATTAATAAATCATTTTAAGAAAATCGCAGAATTAGCCCAACAATCTCAAAGTCAACCCAATTTTACATTTAACTAGGCATTATTAGCGTGAATAAAGAGTAATCTAAGAACTTTTTTTTTTCAATATTGAAAGCTATGATACAGTTTGTATTACTTGAAAGTGGTGAATAGATATACCTTAACAATTAAAATAAAACGAAATAAGTATCCCTATTTGTTTGAATTTGTTGAAAAGGCCTGCTTTTGCAAGTTATGAATGGGAATTTCACAAAGTTATTGCGCAGTTCGGCTGCAGCCGTCCAGCCAGGGCCCGGGCGTAAAAAATCTGGAAAATTCGAAAGCTCACATTAAAATATTAAACTCATCTCAAATTAAAATTGCTAAAGTTGGGCTGGCCGTTGGCGGGGGGGGAGCGGGGTTGGGAGATGTGGACCAAGGGCAGCCGGGGGGAAGTTTTGTCGGTCGCCGAACTTTTGTTTGTGACAAAAACCATAAAAACTTTTGTGATGAAGGTCATTTTTATGCGAAGGCTCCGGCGGGCGTCTTCTTCCGCGCGGCGAAAAGTGAAAATCACCACTTTGCATTTTTACGGACTTGCACTGGCGGCAAAGTTTATCATCAAACCATACCGGACACTAAATGTGCTCACAATTTCTTTATTAGTAGGTTTTAATTATAATGCACTAATGCATCTGCACAAAATAACTAAGCTATAATATTTTAATTTTAAATTTATCTTATATTATATTGAAAGAGAGTTCTTAATCACAAATGAGCCCTAGTATATATGACTGTAAGTGATAAAATAAAATTAACGTTTTTTAGCATTACAAAGTTACATTAGCTGCCATGATTCTTCTATTTCCAAGTCATATCTATGGAAAAAGCTTGGGCAAAATACACCCAATGTATAGTTTTCGACCTCAGATAACTGTAGTTTAAGAAGAATATTGAATATTCGTTTATCAAAATTTTGAGGAAAACGTTTCAGTAACGATTTTGAGGCTAGAACTACTTAGTTCTTTAAGGCGTTAGTTAATAGACTGGGTAAAATAGATTAAAGAGAAAAAAATTTGGCGTAAATAATCTATTATTGTTTACTTCATACTTCTTACATTAATTAAAATGTTTCAAAATATATACATATATTTTTAAATGGTTATTTTTCATCTCAACAATCCATACAAATCAAGGTTTTGGCAACTTTAATTATATAATTGTTTACTTAAATGTAGCAATACCTATATTAACGTTCCTTAATGATTAATTTATTTTAACAGTACAATAATCAACGCATACAATACAGAAGTTTTTTTACACTTTAAAAACACTGGATACTATTAAATATACGAACAAAACAAACAAAAAACGTTAAATGGTAGAGTTTTATGTTGCGATCAATACCTAAGTAAAGGTTTAAAAAATGAATTAGCTGAAGGTACAAGACTGTAATGCCATTCGCTGAAAACGCTGAAAAAGAAAAACGGGGAATGAAAAAAGGACAAGAGTGAAGAGACCCGAGTGGGGCCGGAGGCTTCGAAGGAGCGGGCGGGGTGGAAGCGAGAGCGGTCAGACCCGCCCCGTGCTCTGATTGGCCGAAGCTGCGCAAGGCCACGCCTAGCCGTAAACATAAACACGCCCCCCCAACACACTGACAGCCCCGCCAAGGTGTCGCTACAGACGAGACTACGGCGTAGATGTGAAAGTTTTTTGAAGGTCTACGCTATACACTCACAGCCGATAAAAAACCTACATTAATCGAAGAATATTTCTCCGCGCTCGCCGACGGATGCATTAGTTGTAGTTAGGCTATATTTCAAATGGATAAACAGATTATTAAATATCAATGACTTGCAAATGTTAAAGGGTGTATGGTATATGAATTTTCTCTGAGACTTGTTTAGTCTATACATATTTTTTAATTATTTGTCGTGTCATATATATGTTTAACGGTTTAATGTTATTTATATTATTAACTAGCTGACCCGGCAAACTTCGTACTGCCTCAATCGATAAATAAAAGACCTAAGCTTTTGTATAAAATAATCTTAAAACAAACAAAACGAATCCGTATTTAATAAAAAAGCATTTTTTTAATGAAGCATGAAGTTTTATTATTATTTTCGACACATCATGTTGCTTACTTACAAAACAGAGTTTTTCCTGAAATACTGGCTATTTATAAGGTTTAAATTTGATATTGACAGACACACACTGTTATGATACAGTCTGTTAATGTATTCAAAGCTTTCTCATAAACTATATTTTTTGTTTTGTTATGTGGTGCGTAAATAAACAAAGAAGACGGTTTTGCGACGCGCGAACACGTGACGTATAATTGTCCATGCTCGAAACAGGGATACTCCAAGTTGATTCCGCAAACTTCTAACGACTGTCCTTGCGATTTATTTATGGTCATCGCAAAGGCCAGACGTACTGGAAATTGTAAGCGTTTGAAATCGAATGGTAAATCCGTTGGAATCATCGGTATCCGCGGGATCAAGACATCCTCTACTTTGTATTTTCCTTTTATAATTGTTGTCTCAATGACGTTATTCATCAGCTTTTTCACAGCCAGTCTTGTTCCATTGGACAGTCGAGGTTGATTAATGTAACGCAGCATGATGACAACTGATCCTACTTTTAACTGCAAATTGTGAGGTGGTAATCCAGACAATTCCAGTAAATTTAAAAACTGCGTGGGATAGTTGACTACGTCATCCAGGTTCATAACGGTGTCGACTGATTTGAAAGAAACCAACTGTCCTGGAAGAAAATTCTGAATGGTCGCATTGAGATCCTCGACATCTTTATTTGTCGCCGACAATATTGCTCGTTCACCCAGCCAATTATGGTTATTGAACTTTTGGGCTATATCTGGGAAAACACGCTGAATAAGCTCCTCTTTTGAGTCTGTGATGTGACAGAAATCTGTGGGTAATGTGATGAATCCGGTCGAGGAGTCCATTGCAACTTCATTATTTCCAATGTCTAACAATTGCTTTGCAAACACATTTGTAGTTTCATCTTGTTGCATATAGATATAGAGATATAGATATATAGATATAGATAGATATATAGATAATACGTACCGAGAAACTGTGTCTAATGCGCGGTAAGCACTCTGCGCACACAACGTTATTCGTTGACAAAGTGCGCCGCACAAATTGAATTGCGTGTATCAAAGTTGATTTTGTGTGCGGATCGTAAATAGTTATAATTTAATGCGTGTCATGTCAACCGCGCGGTAAATATTATGTACATACTTCGCGTTCTCATAATAACACGCGGTGCGTGAAATGAATAAAGCATATGAAAGATGATATTGTGTATAGATCTTGTTTATATGGGACGTTTATATGGGAAAAAGGAAAGGGCTGTTTTAGGGTTTTCCCGGCAATTATTCAAATTTTTCTCACCTTTTATACCTTCCTTAGACCTCCACAAACATTTCAAGACCAAGATAAGATAAATCCGTTCAGCCATTCTCGAGTTTTAGCCAGACTAACGAACAGCAATTGATTTTTATATATATAGATAGATAGATAGATAAATTTGGAACATCTGATCTGTTGAAATAAATAAATGAATATTCATACGAAATCATTGATGTCGCATTGCTCAGTCATGAGCGATGACCATGTTTGACGACGGCAGTGTGTACGGATAAACATGAGCTTTGAAAACAATAGTTAATAATGTTTTGTACAGTTCGGGGCCCTAAACGAATTAATATAATACTATATTTTATTATTTTGACGAAGGGTATTGATTTAACATTCGTGATATACGAGTAACGAGCTGTCTCGAAAGAAAATAGATAAAAATGCATAGCGAATGCCCAGGTGGTAGGCATCTTATCACCGAATGACCCAGGCTTCGGAAGTGACAGTTTAATCATCCGATATTATAAAAAAAGCTGCTTAACAAAAAACGATTCGATACCTAAATCCGCATTCCCTTCAGCCCCTAGCATCATGTCCAATAGGCCGTCAGGAACTATGCATACTACGTTTTCGGCAAGGGTTAGCCAATCATTTAATTAAAAGTAATCATGATTTCGTTGATGCTAACTTCAGAGCCTTAGACTTAGGTATATTTGACATCTAACTGATGCACTTAGAATCACGGGAAGGCTTTTAGCCACTCTCTAAAAAGAAGGTTATTGGGTGTGGCCAGTAACGGGTCCCCATCTAGGTCTCCAAAAACAGGACGGGAAAGGGAGGGTTTTCACCAAGCGAAATGAAGAAACAGGTATTAAAATTTTATGCGTAGAAAATAGACCTCATAAATTAAATCAATAAAATAAAATAATATATTTAAATACATAAATCAATTAATAATGAATTAGGTATCATAAACACCAATATTTTACATACTGAATGCTTAATTCACCAAAAAGTTTCCTATAACCTGTTAATAATAAATATAGTAGGTTGCATAACAATTTAGTGAAGAATATTGTAGGGGGTAGGCCAATGCTTCGTTTGCCAGTTCTTGGGCGCCATTCCAATTTTTTTCTTCCCCATCGACCGTCGTCTCTTCTATTGGCCGACCCCCTACAAGATGGACTGATGATATAAGAAGAATAGCGGGAGTGACCTGGATGCGGAAGGCGAAGGATCGAAGAGGATGGAGACTCATGCGGGAGGCCTACGTTCAACAGTGGACGGGCACAGGCTGATGATGATGATGATGAAAGTATATTTTGATATTACCTCAATAACTTTTCAAACAAATATTTCAGACAAAATTATATTCATATTTTTGTATATTGCAATTTTGAAATACACATTTTTGACCCTTTCCCCCACTAATCAACTCACTACCATATTTCTAGCAAAACCCTTCACTTATTAGTCATTTACTTACATATATCCTACCTATTTATCCCCACTCCTATACACCACCTTATTATATTCTAGTGAAACGTTTTCTTTATCAGGGAATATTTCTTTACACATCAGTCCGTTTCTGCACATTGAAACTGAAGCTTTCATAGAAAGCGAATCTGAAGTCTTCCATCAAACGAAACAGTGCTCAATGTGATCTATACTTTAACAAGGTATGAAATTTTTATCGATAAAATTCGTGCTTACTTCAAAATATTAACTAAGAATAAACATTGTAACGCGCACGGCCCAAAGCCGTGACAAGGAATCTCTCACTTAAGGTAACTCGGTATTGAACTTATTCGAGCGTGGAGCCGCCCAACTTACTCTAACTTCCGCGCTAAAAGAAACTTGTTATACAAAGTGGAGTTTGTCACGCAGCGATGCGAGCAGCGAGCAGCATCTCCTCCGCACACTGGACTGGATCGTGATGAAGAACACCGTGAAGATAATGGATGGACCAAACTAACAATCGTTTGCGTTCATTTCGTAAAAATGTAACCATTTTAAATAGTATATATGCAATATGTATATGCTTAAGGGTAGGTTATTTAAAAAAATATTTTTTTTAACTAGCCGTTTACCATTCTGTGAGGTCGATCCTTTATAGAAACCTCAAAAACTATAAGAAAACGAAAGGCTTCGTCCAGGGCCGCTTCGTCTTAGTCGTTTCGCAGTCTTAAAAATAAGAATTATCTTCTTGCATTTTAAGTTTTTTTTTGACGAATCGAGAATCACGTTGAAGTAAGTTAGTTAGTCTCTGTAAAGCCTCTGTAACCTAAACGCGAACGATTATCCGAAGCAAAATCGAATGTCTATAAACACCGATTCGCACGGTGTTATAATATACAACTAATGAGATCACTATCATTAAAAATGTAATTCATAATTTGAGTTATCACTTATAGATAAAAATCCATGTGTAGGTAGGTAAATAAAAGTTAGCAAATAAAACAAAAATTATGTCCAATTAAAAACCAATAAAACATTGGCACGGGAACAAGAAGGAAAATAATTTAAAGCTGCTAACTAAGATATTAAATTATTAAATGATGCCGACGAAATAGGATGTTATAATTAAAATATATATAAAATGAAGACATCTTAGTTATTTAATTTATATTAAAAAAACTACTGAAATACATTTTTTTCGATA
The DNA here is from genome assembly GCA_022606575.1 of Glossosoma conforme. Lineage (NCBI taxonomy): Eukaryota > Metazoa > Arthropoda > Insecta > Trichoptera > Glossosomatidae > Glossosoma > Glossosoma conforme. Next base: position 563,499 of record JAGTXR010000041.1, on the reverse strand, counting down.
ACACTTATGTACGTACCCACTAAGAATATTAATAATGAGACATACAAAAAATACTAATTTAAGGATTTAATTTCAAACAACACAGCCTATATAAAATTGTTACTATATTTTCAAAAATAAATCAAAGATATTTATTGTTGTTATGTTATGTACATGTTAATATTGTTTTAAATAAAATATAACACATTAATTAAGCATGAACTATATTGCTATGATTTTATTTCTTTTAACGTTCCATGATTAAAGTTGCTATACAAACTCGCTTAAATATAATAATATACGTATTGCATGTATCTTAATAACGGAAATGTATAGAGCGTGTAGGTAAACGGCGGGTATAACTCAATGGTCAAAGCATTTGCTTTGTAAGCCAAAGGTTGTGGGTTCGATTCCCGACGGAGATTTAAAAAAAAAGTTTTTTATCGAATTCTGAGCTCTAAAATAACCCTGGTTAGGGTGAATTTGATCCCTCACCCGTAAAATTCCAGTCATAGCCTATTAATTAAAATTGGTGGTAGACGAAAGTCGTCCCGTTCATAGTAAATTCCTGTAATAATAAGGATGATGCAGGAATCTCGGAGCTGTAGTCTATGACCTTGGCGATCAATACTCCAAATATAGCGCTTAGCCATATGCACCATGGTAAGCGTCATAGAATTCCACAGATGAGACTTCAGAATTACTATCACAATCCTTCGGTATTCTCCTGTATATGTTTAAGTAAAAAAAACGATATGACAATATTAATCCAATTTGATGGCGGTTATATATATAGTAACTTTTTGAAGCCTATTTTACAACTATCAATTTATTTTAAGCCTAAAATACAAATGTAAAAAACTTTTTATGCAACAGAAATAGATTTTAAAATATCCATACTATTAAAGAGTTTGAGGTATATCAGTTGAAAAAAGTACATTTCGTCTTAACCCTCGCCTTACTATGTTAAAAACTTCCGCGCGTTCCGATGGTGTGTACTCGTTACACATTCTGATTTAAAGTGAATAAAATGAGAAGAAATTCGAAAAAATGAAAATATTCAAAGATATCGCCTAATTTTATAATAGTTGATGTCAATAAGCAGTAATAATTGACATTCAATAGCTAAAAATATGAAAAACATCAGACGAAGACCTCAAACGGCCAGACGTACCTTGGCGCGTGAACTTCCGAGAGCTACTAACACTACTTATCCTGTCGACATATCGATGAGCCGACGCGCATCGAAATCATTTCGAACTAGCCGACCAACTGAGGTTTCCCGTCTCGCTCACTCATATTAGTACGTCAGCGAGAGTGAGGAGTATAGATGCCGACGTATCTAGGTATTTTTCTATTTTATTTTTGCACAGGTTTTTGTATGACTTCCGACAGGTCGAATGAATACATGACAGTTGACGCGTCTTGAGTGTAGTGGTGAATTTATTCCGGATTTTAGAAAAATATTTCCTGCTCCCGATGAGTGCCTATTATTATAAATATATAATTTTTTTTTTTCAATACGTAAATGTATTAAGGAGGAATACCTAAAATCTGAACCCTGTGTGTATTATATTAACAGAGATATTTAAGTTATTACAAGCAATGTGTAGTCGATAGACATCACCGGGGAGGAGAGGTTAAGTACACTATATTTATATAAATATAATATCCTGGCTTTCCCATTGACCTATGTAGGCAGCAATGATTGGTTAAAATTTACACACAAATTATAAATAAATAATTATCATAAATAATAAGATTTAAATATTGTATAATAAAAGTAAAAAACCTATTACACTATAATAAGTGTAATTTAAAAATAATTACTCACTAGTGATTACTTCTAGGGTCAAAAAACACGGTTTTACTCACCGAAAAATAACACAATATTTATTTTTTATGGCAGTGTTTACTAACAATAATCTAATACAAAAAAAAAACTACCGAAATGCTATTCTTTTTAAATAAATATAAAACTCTTCCGTCTTAAATGTCTGAAAACGGTGAACATATGTGGTTTAATTCGTTACATGTGAAATTATAATATTTAACAAAATCCTTTACAATGATATCAGCTTGAGTATAATTTATATCAAAATAAGTTCTTTTCAAAGCAACATCGTTTCGAATAAAAACAAACACAATAAATCATGCCTACCTTAAATGCTTTGCATCATTGTGGGCAACGGGCAGTCTAAACGAGGATTTATATTCCTGTTCCACGAATTATTTGTAAGATGCATTCAAAAATTGATTTAATCCCTTATAACCTTTGCTTAGGTTCAAGGCAGCTCTGCTTCCCAAAGCTGCGCTTAGTAAATACTGTATGTATATACTGGACTTTACCCGCCTCATACCGGAGGACAGTTTAGTCTCCTTGATGACACGCTCATTCTGATTATGATTCATTAGCAACTGATAAGTCTAGTGGGAGTCCCCTCTGAACAATTACGGCCACTGCACAGAAGTTCTAAAAGAAAGAACCCGTGAAAGAGATTAGAATCGCATTAATGGGTTGTAAAGAGATGGCGATGGAAGATAGATATATTACAGGGTGAATTTTATACTATTTTATTTTTGGCAACACTGATTTTGACAGCTCACGTACGTTTCGTGGGTCATTGTCAAACATCTTCAGTTTGGTCTATAATTTAACCATGAATCGTCTTACAAACGAACAACGCTTGCAAATCATTGAATTTTATTGATCCATATTTTTATCGAAAAATTGTGTTCAGCGACGAAGCTCATTTTTGGCTGAATGGATTCGTAAATAAGCAGAATTGTCGGTTTTGGAGTGAATATCAGCCAGAAGCATTGCAAGAGCTACCAATGCAACCAGAAAGAGTTACTGTTTGGTGCGGATTATGGGCTGGTAGCATCATTGGATCGTACTTCTTCAAAGATGATGCGAATCGCAACGTAACTGTGAATGGTGAGCGCTACCGTGAGATGATATCCAACTTTTTTTTGCCCAAAATGGAAGAACTTGACTTGCATGACAGTGGTTTCAACAAGACGGTGCCACATGCCACACAGCACGCGAAACAATAAACCAATTGAGTGGCAAGTTCGGTGAACCCTTTATTTCACGTTTGGGACCGGTCAATTGGCCACCTAGATCGTGCGATTTAACGCCTTTATATTATTTTTTGTGGGGCTATGTTAAGGCTCATATCTATACTGACAAGCCCTCTTTGATTGACGCATTGGAAGACAGCATTGAAGCATTTATTCGTGAGATACCGGCCGAAATGTTGGAAAGTGTATGCCAAAATTGGACTAAGCGGATGGACCATTTGAGGCGCAGCCGCGGTCAACATTTGAATGAAATAATTTTTAAACATTAAATTATATAAACTGTACTATTGAAATAAAGATTTCATGCATTTTTCTTAATTTTATGTGTCTTTTTTTGGAAAAATTTCTTTTAGCTATTAAAAAATCACTCTTTATATATACTATATACATATATACAATACATGCAACCATAGTTGACGTGTTGTGTTCTTATTTTATTTCCTAAGAACATGTTCCAGCCATGACCACCTTTGTCTTTTGACAGAAGGCTGTTGTATTCGCTAACTCACAACGCGATTTCCCAAAATAAAAAAAACAAGTACACTTAATATTCAGCGCAAGAACTTGTTCACAAAACGTATTTAAAGGCTGAAAATGTATATATTGTGAATGACAGAATACTAACATTACTTAATTAACAAAGATTTATTAACACAAATTGTTAGAATGTGATAAGTATTATTATGTAAGGTGGAAAATATTATAAGTATAAGTACTCCAAATCGTTCCGCCCTGAGATTATCCGAGTGGGTTCCCAGCTCCTACGAGGCAATCGCTCATTATTTTCCGGAACATTTAGCAGCGCCCCGCAAGGTGTGGTGTGCGAGAAGCTAAAAGGGAGCAATAGAAAGACAATGCGTGAATCACAGAGCAAATGAAGTTCTGTGGTAGTATTTAATTCATAGTCTGGTGATTGAAAGTACGGAGAATTTTGAAGACCGTGACAGTAAACGTCATTGATTTCTGAGAAGAAGGCAAGATTAACACCTCTTAAATAGTCAGTTGTAGAGTATTGTAGCATTTTTGTAAACCCAACGGGCATATAGTCATAAATCAAAAGTATTTATATCCATATTGTATGACATATAATAAACTCAATCTATTTCTGTCATCTTAAAACATAGGTTTGATTGTAAATGTATATATTTTTTTAGTTAAGTTAATAGTTTCAATTTAAAACAAAAGAAATTAAAACCATTTACCTTACTTACACTTATTTTTTAAAAATAATTAAATGAAGAAATTAACTGTTGCAAATACCCCCATTGAAACGGTATTGAAACTCGTTCAATTATTTAAAACATAAGTGAAATTAATGTTTGTATTTTATTTCCTTCATTTGAATGAAAGTCTACAAATTCATTAATTTACAATTCATCTCAGATATCATTACGATTTTTAATTAAAAATGTTTCTATTTCATGTCGACAAAAAGGCTGTTTTTGTTCATTTATTATAAACATATTATAGTCTGACTAACCGTTTAATCAAAACGATTCTTGCAGCAAACCTTTTAAATTTGATACGGATTTGAAACGAATAATAATAAAGCAATTTCCTAATTACCGTACATTGTGTACTGCGGTTGCTGTGGTATTGGTAAGGTATATTATGTTTTATAAGGATGCTGAGCGACTTATGTCATATATACGAGTGTGTAAATGTAATAAAAACACTAATAAAATATTAACGACAAGCAACTTGACATAGGTCCTCCGCAAGATGGTCCTTTCACCTGGGTGTGAATGAAGATTGCCCCCGGATGACTGCGGAGTATTTCCGGTTGGCTGGCGCGCGGCTGTCACGCCGGGATCACGCCGGAAGCGCGAAGTAGAAGAAGAACGCGAATTTAAGCACTCCATCCGGTTGAATGGGAAAATAAATTAGTGTAATTAATGTTTTGTTAAATCGCATATTATCTCCTAGCACACAAGGCACATCTCATTAGACGTGGCTGTGTATAGTGGAAACTTTTATGTTAATTAAAAAGCAAACAAGAATATACGAATCCATATCAGATACTCGTTATATATCTTGGGAATCATTCGCGCTCAATAATTTTGTTTCATGATCTGATGAATTATATGTGAATCACAATCATAATATTAAACTGAAGAAAATAACCAAATGTAATTCGTAAAAATAATAAAACGAAATCTACATAAAACTTATAGTAAAAACCTATAAAGTTTTCATAAGATCGATGGCGGTCAACTTAAAATAACAACAAAGAAGAGACCATTGTTTAAAAAATTACCACATACACAATAGGAAAAATCTAGTTAGAAATAAAAAAGTAGGTTGAAAAGCAATAGGCTATTAAGAAAAAAAAACTAATTGTTTTATTTTGACAGGGCACATTTCTAAGATGTTTCAGATTTCCTAAAATAGCTACAATGAAATAAGAATTTCTCTATAACTAACGTAAAAAAAAAAAGATGACCATTGCGTTGGCCATGCTATGTGGATAGGCAGATGAAGAGTGGGCGGCCGCCCAAGCACCCGCCCCCGCCCACTGCAGGGTGATTAACGGCCAACTTAGCACATTGCCGACACATGGCGGCCGGTCACTCCACCCCTCGGACTCGAACCCGATTTATGGAGATTATGTGCCCATTGCGTCGGGCGCTGATCGTTGCCACCCCGTCACTGCGACCCTTGCTTAAGTGAAAGGCATAATTAGTGAAACTTTGCCCACTGGCAGGACTCCTCATTTAAATAGTTTCTGTCTTTTTTCAATTTACATCCATAAGAACTGATTGCTTATTTTAATATAATTGATGTCGCTTTTATTAATCGATTTGCAAATCCAATGTTTTGAGTTATAATACTATTAGTTATACAAATATATTTTCATTAATTCAATTAAACCTATTTAGAAAAAAGTGTCGTATTGAATATATACAACAATAACTAATAGAACTACATTTTAAAAATAAAGCACACGTAATATTAAAGCACATAGAAGGTAATATGAGGTAAAAGGTATGCTTTATATATTTTTTTATTTATATAAATTTCCTCAAATATTCACTTGATATTTGATCGACTTTTTATACCAAAATAATAATTTAGAATTACTTTTGTAGCCTATTAAATAAGTAAGTTTTGGCATGCTTAAACTTTGCCTCCAATGATTACCTTTTTTAAGGTTATAATACGATGATATGAAGATAAACAGCACAAAACCAAAGTCATGAGAGTAAGCCGCAATGAGCAGCAGAAAATTAACATATCAATGCTAGGAGTACCCCTAAAAGATGCGAAAGAATTTTATACCTTGGAAGTACGATCACCTGGGATGGCAGAACAAAAAGAGAAGTCAACAGTCGCATACATCAAGCAAGGCTAGCTTTCAATAAAAAAGCAAAAATTCTTGAGTCAAAGAATATTACTTTAGGGCTCCGCAAGCAACTTGCCAAGACACTTGTTTGGAGCATCTTAATGTACGGCTGTGAGACATGGTGCTTATCTGAAAGTGATAAAAAAAGACTAGAGGCCTTTGAGATGTGGTCGTACAGAAGAATTCTCGGAATTTCCTGGAGAGACCACGTCACGAACAATGAGGTTCTCAGGATAATCAAGGAAGATAGGCACCTAATAAGAACCATCTCAGAGAGGCGAGCCCGATGGATTGGTCACATCATGCGCCACGATGGTCTTCTTCACGATATTGTGGAGGGGATGGTTGATGGTAGAAACTGTAGAGGGCGCCCTAGACGGGAGTATTTGCAGCAGGTATTCGAGGAAATGAATTGTAGGGCTTATGCTGAGCTGAAAAGGGTTGCGGAGGACCAAGAGGAATGGAGATCGACATGCAAGATTCTGTTGCTGCAAGCCAATCCACCGGATTGATACTACGAAGAAGAATACGATGGTTTCGAGTACACTTCTTGGGTACAACTTACAAAAACCTTTCTTAGGAAATTACATACATTTATAAAAAAAGGAATATTTGTGATACTCTTATCATGATGGCATATTTGTAGCAGATAAATTAAAATTTTCTACTGAAAACAGCAAAATGAAATATATACATACTCGTATACTCAGCTAGCCGACTGAAGCCGACGTTTACCACCATTCAAACACTAACCTGAAACAAAAAAGTTTAAAATGAGCTCCATCACAGTCAAATTATTTGCCCCGCGGACAGAAAAAACCTCGCAAAAAATTCGAACGGCTCTTCATGAATTCAAGTTGCCAAAAAAGTGTATTTACGAATTCAATATTGTCATTGTTATGGGTGGCCTGCAGTCCAGCGCAGGAACTCGGCAGTGAGCAGGGAGTCCAAGCGTTATACTTCGATTGGTACATACAATAAATTTTAATGATTAGCCAAGCATTTTAAAAATATCATTTCATTACCATCAGCAAATATCATTTTGTAAGCAAGTCATGCTTCTTTTTTCGTTTCGTTCTTTTTACGTAAGCACACATAGAAATAGTCAGTAATATGGTTGATGAGTTTGATAACATATAAGGAGAGCAAAAAGCAAAAAATGCATTGAAGGTTTCAAATCTATAAAGACTATAACATATAACATAAGACATTGGTACATTTCTATTACTTGGGAAATAGTGAAAATATTAAATAAAAATTACTCGTCATTACTACTGACACTATATTATAATTCGAAATTTGTTTTCAGCAAACTATTTAAATTTATGAATGTATTCAAGTTATGAGAGATTCGATTTCGCAAGAAAAAGACACATGTCCCGATGGTAAATTTAAAACCTATGGAATGCCTTCGTATGGGACTCATCAAATATGAAAATAGGGAGGTTTAATGCAGGGGCGGTGGTCCGGGTCGAGCACCCTCGGGCGCCTCGGAGACTTCTATTGTGATTATATTTTCAGCCGAAATAGACCGGAGAGGGAGTTCATTTTTCGTTTAATTTTTTTGGAAATATTTTTTTAGGTGGTAAGTTTTAAAATATCTAACTGTGGAAGTTTTTCTCCCTATTACCCGCAGATTAAAGTATTTCAAATATGTTTCAATGATGTGTCATTAATTAGATGTTACATGAACGTAAGAAATCCATTAAGCACTCAGTTTTGTAATGTATAGTACTTATGAAAAACCAGATAATGTGTTTTTGTATTGTAAATTTACTTAGGCATTCTTGTTATTTGCCTTAGTTGTACTAATATAATGTTAAATAGTAATTAATCAACAATAAGTAATCGAAAATACGCCGGGCAATGACCACTACATGTTCAAAGCACCTATAATCTTCTTTCACCGAAGCAACAGTGGACGCATATAGTGTTAAATGTGTGATCGATTGGGAATATATTGTAGTTTGTTAGGTTCAGCAGATTATAAGATGTTGAAGGATGCAACGATTCTCGTTGCATCCTTCAACATCTTATAATCGCTCTTATAATAGTCAACATAAAAATCTGATAATATAATATAATATAAATTATGCATATTTATATTTACTATCTTATTATACAGCTGTTATGCACATTCATTAACAAAATAAATAGTTTCCTAGAAGTACTAGTTTAGTTACTGATGATTTCAAGGTATTTCTATTTAGTATCCAGCCTGGATGTGCGTTTATGCGTGGCTAGTTAAATATTTGATCTTTATTGCCATAATGGGAGGTGTCCAGTGACCCGTGCAAACGAATCCAGTCTCTGTGAATATTAAGCTGGCCCACAAAACGCTCCAAGAAATCCAATTAAGAAGAACTATTATTGTGATTATTACTATGAAGCGTTTATTGCCTTGTTTATTGTTATTGCTGCCAAAGGAGAGATATACCATTACTTTTTAAATAAGATGCTTTCTCTCGACAAGTAGAAAATACAAATACAAGGAGTAACAGGGCCACACAAGCACATAAGGGAGACTTTTTCTTTCAAATAAAAATAAAATATGTAACGATAAAAATATATAATAAATTTAAATAAGAAACGAGTAACTATAATTTGATACAAATTACACAAGTAAAATAAGATTCATTCAAAACAAACTACATTTCTAAGCGATCGATTAAAAAGGGGAATCTATATTTAGATCACTATTAGATTGAAAATTAATGTGTAGTTTACCGAGCATTTTCCAGAAAAAACATTAGACAAAACAATTTTGGCATCATATATTGGCGTGCGAAATATTAAGTTAGTTCACATAGAGATTTAAAAATCGAAAAAATAATTACTTATAAATAAAAATAAATATATTGTAAAATCAATGTTTATTTCGTTTTGCTTTCGGTGCAGGCCGTATTGAAAAATACTCATAAATTTCAATGACAGCCCTGAGAGTTTGCTCTCGCTTCAGAAGCTAAGCTTTCTCCTGGATATTTTTATTTATCACTGGGCCATAGACAGTGAGCGTGATTAATAAAGTTGTTAATGGAGGCGTTTCAAACTGTCTTGAATATGAAATTTTCTAAGCGAGAGTTTGACGAAACGCCTGTAAAATGTTCCTATGAAACAATCAATTCATCATGAAAAGATTGTTGTTTATGAATATTGGAAGAGTTTCTTATTTAGCATATTTAAAATGATTCGCTACAATATAAATAATATAGAGTCATCAACATGTACATTGTAAATTGCTGCAGGAATAAAAAATAAATCAAATACTATAATAATCATTGAAAAATACTATTGCCTAACTCGCATTTAAAAAATCCTTTTATTTTAAATATATTTTTACAAAAACAATTTTGCGTGTACGAATACTGAACCGTGAAGTGTATATTTTACGCACGTATGTATAATTTATGACGACAGAAAACCCGATTTTTTATCGTCGAAATGTCTCAATTGGCCGGAGTGGCTATCAATTCGTATGAATATTGCTTTTTGAGTCAATCTGACAGAAGGGGGGGCTGGAGAAATGACTGAAGTAATGTTCCGATATCGTGACGGTCGACAGTTACTAGTGGAATGCATGTCAACGGTGTGTTTAATACAAAAACGCCTGACAAAATTGAGCAATGCAATTCAGCAGCGCCGAAGTGAATGGCTTTACAAATTATTCCATAATCACAAGGCTTTTATTGGTTGCTATGTGTTTACAATTGACGAGCTGAACAATAATTATTTACCAGATTCTCGTCGACACTCAATCAAATTACAAAATAATTTTGACAGACGATGTTTTAATGAGTTGAATATTCTTGATATAAAGGAATCATGATTGTATCTTTTATGATAAATAATTGAACAATTTAAAAAATGGAAAATAAAATTTAAATAAATTATAATTATGTTTTAAAATTAACATCCTAAATACTTCCTAATATATTTATTCTAGAGTTGAAAAATAATTTATGGTCATCAAAAAAACAACACAAGAAGTCTTACAATGACACCACATCTTTACAATGACAATAATTATAAGCGATTACTTTTCCTCTAAGAATCACTCTTTGGAGAGGCTTATGTACACCACAATCTAGAAAAATATTTTAACTGGGTCCATTATATCAGAGGTGCATTGTAGGAACATAATTTACCTTTAATGAATAAGTTAGGTAATTAACCTAATGATTTTTAAAATATTATGAAATAATGTTGGAGTAGGAATATTATGCAATAAAATATTAAGCTCCTGTTCGTATAATAACTGAATAATATAGGCATTAAATGTAATTTAGTACTAAATAAAAAGTATAATCATTAAAAAAGTCAAAGGTGGATGTAGCTACCATGGCTCAAAGTGCGTACCGTCCCGAGTGCATTCGTAACTAGAGGCCAACGCTAATTCTTCTTAGTGCCATCATCCCCATTCGAATTAACACAATATCACCCTCCAGCCGCGGCCTTACGACACCTGTGGGGGCGATGGCGCTGGAGCTGGCGTCACCCTCCTCATTTCCAGTCAACCACGGTAAGGACCAAGGTATCAAGGTGTAATCTCTAGATGGAATGATACATAGAACTTCACTTCACTTCACTTTATGTTTAACCATACTTTCAACTTAATTACACACACTATCTAAATTAAATTATAAAAACGGAAGTTTTTTATTTATCACAGATTTTTTTATTTTTACTTGCTGTTTTGATAAAAAAAAAATGGCTAGTTTTTCTTTCATGAAAAAAAATCAAAGGTTTATGTTTTAAGGATAACATGAGATCATATTGAAAAAGTAATATACTTTTTTGTATTAAGAACTGAGAAACGGCCATTCATGGTGTCCATTGTGCTCCAGATATGGAGCGAATATGGTAAAAGAACGTATTAAATAAAATATAATAATAATATTTATCAACATTATGAATAAACGAGTAAAAATTAGTTTTACTACCACTAAGTTGTATTCAATAACTCTATACCGGTTTCGGTGACGTGGTACCATCTTCAGGACCTACTTAAAACAGTACTAAATTACGATAAATTAAATCAATTTAAGCATGGGTTTAGCTGCCAATTCAACGGTACTGGATAAAAAGAGAGTGTAGAAACTGTCCGACAGGTTTACAATGTTCCAAGAGGCGGACACGTCGTGCATGCAAGTATGGCGTTCCTTGGAAATAAATCTCTGCGAGGGAGCTGACGAGGGCGGGAGTTGAGGAGGTCCTACGACCCCCCAGGGTCAGATTGTCTCTGGGAGAGTGCGGCCCCTAGAATTAGGAGGCCCAGAAGGCGCTCTTCCGGGACGGGGGCGCTGCTGGCTGTTCGGACACGCAGCCTCTCCCCGGCAACTACGAGGGTAGAAGAAATTTACGCATAATGTCGCCTTCACGGTAGGTAATGTGGCGAGAGCTCATCTCTGGCGCGCCAAGAGATGACGCATGCAGAACGTTTTTAATTTTGAATGAATTGAGGAGGGATCTAGGAATGGAAGAAATAAACGGGAAATATTCATAATTAATGGATGTGCGCATACATCTACGCAGAAAATTGAGGTGTATGAATAATATTTTAAAATCATACCGCGATTGCAGGTTTTTAGTTGTGTTAAAACGTCATTATATGTATATTTATATGTATGTACGTTATTATGTGTATGAATTAATATTTTATTTTCAGAGTGCAACACTTCTAGTACTCGTAAATAAAAATAAAACGTGGTCAACCAAATCCCATTTTTTTTATGTCGAAAAACATAAATATATCATGGGGTGTAGATTGAAAAAGGGTTTTGACGATGTCTTTTTGAATATCAATACCGTCTGGAGAAACTTCCACGAGGGTCACCTTTTCATATGACTTTCTAATAATATATTTCACAACTAAATGACGAAGGTATTTTTCCAGACAGAAAATATCTCAAATTTCAACCATGTTCGAGTATACCAAAAACGTTTATAAATTTTTGCATACTGTAAGATTGTATTATTTTATATATTTGTGTTTCTATATATAAGGCTAGAAAAGATCGATACTTTCAGAAATAATAATACAAATACATTGAACGAACTATTAAAACCCCATTGTGTAAAAGACTTAAAGACCAAAATAATAATTCTTATGAAGGAGAAATATCACTGATACGATCCCCTACATAAAATGATCGGCTTTTATGAGTTCTTCGCTTGAGTTGCGGTGGAATATTCGCTGGTTTGCGGTTTGCGACTCGGGGACTCGGGGGTTCAGGGCCAGCGGGAGCCAGCGGGGGCCAGGCCAGGGAGGCCGCTCTGGAAGGACGCTTCATGCAAAGGCGCACTCTCTTCTCAATTCTTACTGTGTAATGGGAGGTTATGAAATAAAATAATTAATGAAATGCTGTCAATATATTTATATTTGATAATTGGTAAAATAAATAATCCATTTATCTAACCATTTATCTAAAGACGCTGTAAAAACAGAGGTAAGTAAATTGTAAATATTCTCCGACAAGAGATCTAATGAAAAACTTAGATGAGTAACTGCTCATGTGTGACTCATGGACATCAATACAAAGGTGAAATAGATGGGGAAATCGATGAACCAGAAAAAAATTAAGAATCGGCATGTATGTGTCGCAGTGATGAGGATGCGCTGGTACGATGATGATAAGACCATTTACATAATTACAGATAATACTATTTTTGTTACGTAAGTGAAAAGAGACGTAGTTTTGGTCTCATTCAGTTACGTCTTTGGTTTCACTCCCTGCGTAATGCAAAATTAAAGTCGTAAAATAATAAAAGGAGCGCGGCCGCCTGTACCCGCTAGTACCCACCAGTACCCACTAGTACTCGGCTCTCAGGATCTCCCCCGGTGGCCAGAGTAATGATAAAACCATTTTATAACTCAAATTAAGCTTTGTTTTCCTTGGAATTATATTACGAGAGTCGGAGATAAACCAGGCGCGGAGTCGGACTGGAACTTCGGGACGCACCACAGTAACTTTGACAAATATCTCAAATGTGTGTTGCATCTACAGCAAAGAACGTCGTTATTCTATAAATTAATTAAAAAAGATTTTTCAAACAATTGCAGTTGACAAATGGCGAACAATTTATATTTTTATCCTCATGTAGATTATCTAACGAGTATGAGTAATTAAAAATTGTTATCGAATAATGACACTCAAATATATTTTTATTAATAATAGATTTAAATATAAAATACCACCAAAAATTAAGTTATAATAATTTAAATAATATATTAAGAGGTATGACTAAAGTTGTATTGTATTCATTAAGATTTAAAAATAAAGTATAAAAATTAAAAAAAAATGTCCTTACTATGTTCTTACATCCGTTTCTATTATAAGGTAATAAAAAAGTAATTTAAGAAAAATAGCAGTCGCTGGGATTCGTACCAGGAAACTTTTTTCATCTCTGGTTTATAAAGTATATATTAGAAGATTTAAATGTATTCTTATCCCCAATAAATACATATATATATATATAATCATCGTATTATTCCTCTGATACAGTATTGTGATTTGTGATGAAAATAACAAAATCAATATATGTAATCCATTCTTCTAGTCGTAAAGTTCATAACAGAGTCGCAGAACCAATTATTTTGTTTGATTATTCTTCATAGTCTACTGTCAATGAGACGAATAATAGTGGGCAGTGACAGTCGTGTAGCATCTTTGATTTTGATAACGGCCTTACGCAAGGAACCACCCAAGTAGCCTTTATTGTTACCTTGTTGTGTCCAAATAATATTAGATAAAATATTGTTGAAATTTTTAAAAGAAACTTATTTAAACTTTAAATCACATGAAATTTCATAGAAACTTTGTTCGTTTTTCGGTCCACGGGATCCATTATAAAAATTTACATAAAAACATTTGTTTATTATATTAATTGATATACAAATGGCTTAACTTATACAGTACGGATAAATTTTTACCAAATTAAAATTGATTAAGTACTCGTATGTACAAATAATAATACTCCATTGTATATTTTATTTTTAGATAATTGGCCTACCTTTGAGTGGCGAAATTCAATTGACGTAATAAAAATATATTTGGCTACGAAAATAAATATTTAAAATTAAGTCTGAACAATGTTGTAACTATGAGAAAAATGTCGCAATGAATTATATTTATAGATTTACAATAACATTCATCTATTCGCAGCATTGATTACGATATTAATTATAAAAATAATTAATTTAAGTATTTTTAAATTTCCAATATCAAAAGTATATCTAAATACAAATTAAAGATTATTTAAAAATGATTGCATATTTTTTATAATAGGACATGTTTTGGTTACGTCAGGTGACCATTGTCGAGCCTTGACAATGGCTACTTGACGATGTCTACCCGACGTTACCTAAACATGTCATCCTATAATAAAAAAAATGACAATTTCTAAATTATCGTTTAATTTTATGTTGATATTATGGAATACCAAGAATTATCAATCAAAAAAATAAAATAAAAAGTTTATCCACAATATCGATAAGAAGGTTGGATTAAGATTGATCTATCATCTTTTAACATACTGTCAAGTGATAGTAAAACGTCTTTTCTTGAACAATGAGAACAGAAAGTGAACAGAGAGTGAACCTTCATGAGCAGATCGCAGTGTTTTATAGACGATACACGAACGCTGAGTCATACTTGAAGGATGCAGACCAACTCACCATGTACAGCGCATTAAATATTTGGCTTTAATGCATATTTCAATTATTCATTTTTTTTCAATATAATGGAATATCTCAATACATCGCAGGATTTTATATTTCCTTAAGTATGTCTTCAATCACCTCAAGCCAAGCATATTTTGTTGCAAGAAGATGCAATAGAACGTGAGAAAATGTTGCTCGAGTAAAATATATTTCATTTGTAAACAATTTTGTGCACACGTTGAACGTTCGACAGTACTGAAATAATGTTTCAGTGGAAACAAAAGGAGAAACAGTCAAACTTACAGTAATTGTGAAGAGGAAGAGAGCCGGAGTCGCTTTTAACTCGATGCGAACGAGAGTAATGCAATTACAGACAAATAATTCTAGTCGCTTTGAACCGAATTTGTAAATTATTTTATGTGGAAACCGACGAAGATACTTTAGTAATTCAATTGGCAAAACTCTGGAAAAGACTCATCTGTTCTTTGTTTCTATGACATTTTTTTAGTTTATATTTGAAATGAAAACAAGTAATGTTTTCGCCTTTTTCATACTAGTTGAAGATTGATCGACCATTAGTTATACAACAATAAGATTTTATAAAATATTTAATAAATTACTAATAAGATTTTTGATAAGTAATCGATTTTAATTTTTCTATATCCACGCCATTGAAGGAGAATATTGTCACTACAAATTTGTTCCATAGAGTACAGTCAGTTATCATGACCCATGCTTCAAATTAAGTCATCTCTTGACTGAAATATCCGTCGAGCACATAAATGAGAATGATTTCTGACGCTCATCCGGAGCCAGAGCGCAAAGAATTAAAAGGAACAAGCCGTTGCACTATTCGAGATATACTCATATTTTAATATTCTTAATATAAAAAAAATACATCGTGTAATTAGACCGATGCTCCTCAGTTTTCGGGCCAGTATTCATAATCTCTCTTTTATGTGAAATATCATATAATAGTTACTTAAGTAACATACAATATTCTTTTATAGTATGTACTTAGTATTTAAGTATGGAATATTTCTTTATTTATGTATTATAATTTCGCCGAGTCAAGAGATGTGTGGCGCTAATTAAGTATGTGCGAAAATCTTGGTAACTAAGATAATTTATTGAGAGAAATATTAAATGAAGATGATAGCAATCAAAAATATTTTAAAAACGTATTTCAAATTATTGAACGCATAAAACAAATATTATTATATGTATGTGAATAAAGTATCTGGAAAATTTTACGGTGAATTCAAAATCATTTAAAATTAACGTTGATTTTTCGAAGGGAATTTCTCTAATGCCTAATTCAAGAGTGTTAATTATTTTTTGTTCGAGACTGAAAGGGACGCGCCTGACAATGGGTCCCTTCCATCGCCGGAGTGAGAGTAACAGAATAATTTGTTGCTTTTCAAAGACGGTTGCTCCGAAAATAGAACAAAAGATTTTAACGGCTGCATGTAATGCAGAATAAGAAATGAGAAGAGTGGCGGCGGGGCGAAAGAGTTGGGGAGGCGCTGGGGAGGCATCCTGCAATACTAGGGCTACCCACCCTCAGTTACCAATTTTTATTTCAGTGCATTTTATTCATAGCTTATAATGTTTTAAACAATTTTAACAAATGTTTTATTAAATATATTCATTTAAATTAAATAAAGTAAATTTAAATTAATTACAAAGAGCAAGTCCCGGTTCAATTCTAAAAATACATTTATATGTATTATTAAAATACGTTAGTATACCAAAAGCAAAGAAATTATACAAGTTAATAATATAAATACATTTCTTTCACAATTAATTGTTCGTTCACTGCTATACAAAGTGACATTCAGCTGCGTTGGTCGACTTTTTCCCGTTTGATAAATTCATCACATCCAAACGTCAATCATAAATTCATTAAAAATACAGAAAACGCATAAGAAAACATAAAATAGTAATTTACCAGAAACTTCCATACATCACATATGAGTACTCAAATAAATTAGCTGAATTCAATATTTAAAAATGACTTCTCAGATGGAATATGTCATAATTTGAATGTGGTAAAACAAACTGATCACCCTGCCAAGAGGCATCGTCTCTGGGAGGTTGGTGGTAGATATATGTAATTATGATTTAAAGTCAGTTCACAAAAATAATTTTTATTAGCTGTCAACGATTATGTGATTGTCACAGCCATTCCCGTTTTGCTTCCCATTTCTTCAAAGCTGAATACACTTGGTCGGGTGGGCGGCGCGTCACAGCAGCCCATGCTAAGAAACTCCTGACACAATAAAGCGGATCCGCCACCGCCACGGTTCTCGCACTCAGACAATGCGCCAGGATCCGCACTTCCTCTCTCAGTGAAGGAGCCTCTCGATCCCCGGGTAAGACTTAATCACTTAAACAAAATATTCTTTGAATTCGTCTGTCGGGGACCACGGTCAGAGCGGGTTCTTTGGGGTTGGAAAAGTTATGGGCAACGTTGCGGAGACGAATCCATTAGGCTACATGTTGATTAAGTTGCTTTGAAGAGAATTATAAGCGAGAGAAGGACAAATAATATATTGTGAATACTCGTGCATCGATATAATGAAATAGAAACAAGTTTTTGTTAATGATTGCATTGATATAGAGTATTATTTGAGATTGATCAATTTGATTGTGAATTATACCCACTTAAAAAATGCAATATAAATAAAATCACGTTTTGATTTATTCACCGTGATAAAGATATTTTTCTTCTTAACTAACAAAAAAAAACATTAACATTCTCGTTCTAATGAATAGTAATGTGTATGTACGTCCTCTACTGCAGCATTCAACAAGTAGTAACTACCGCACCTACACCAGGGGCAGCACTCTCAGCCTCGTTGATAACACTAACAGACAAATGTGTACTTAATCAGGACTCCGGTAGACCAGCGAATACTAAAGGGGCAAGTAGAATATTACAGATACTATGCGAGTGTAAAATAATGAGGTTAATAATACGCAATTAGCTTATCTCAATAATAAAAATTCCAGAGAAATTTAATGATTGAATACCTTTTAACTTTTACCTTTTCAGTCAGATTTGTAACAGTGTATTATAATTGCAATTCATAAACTAATTAAAATTAAAAAAAAAAAACAAAATATATTAAGTGTTATGTCAGATTTATTTAAACTGACTCCATGCGTTTCATTCAAGAACGTTATCAACAGTGTTAATGCAAATTGTAAACTGTTAAAGACGCCGTCGGATTTGATAAATGTGAAGTAAACTAAATATGTTGATATTATATGTATTCAATTTACTTGATCCATATAGATCAAGTAAATTTTAATTTTTAAATTTAAATTAAACTATGAATTATCTGTTAATCACCTTAAATTTATTAAATAAGTTTATCAGTAAATAGATGGGATATTTCATGTATTAACCAGGATTTATATGGATAAAGTTAATAACAATTAAATATGATCTAACCCGTTTGTATAAAGATTGAGAAAAAATATCTAGTTTTATGTCTCGTATTATGCCTTAAAATCCCCGAGAACTCAAAATGACATAGGGCACATAGAAACCTATGGAAATAACAAAAACTTCTACAAATTCATTCGTTGTGTTTTTGTAGTGGTTATAAAGATTTAATTATAATAACGCTGATATGTTTGTGAGTACTTTTTAAAACAAACAAATGTCAATTTGGGAATGTCTGGTCTAGGAGCTACGCGGGTCTTTTTATGAGGCCAGTTCATCGCTCGTTAAGTCCACTTTAGTGCAATAATTACGGTGGGTCCATCGGCCGTATATCCGGCTCGGGGCGAATAAAAAGCCACTGCTCGCTGCCCTGCAGCCTTCAGCATTTACCATTCAGCCGGGAGGGGGTTGGTCTGGTAATTCGAGTATTTACCGGACGGGGCCGTTAGATTAGCTGTGCGAACATCCAAAAGGAAAACCATCTGCACTTTTTATGAACGCCACTTTGGAGGGCAAAATAAAGTGTGATCATCAAATACCAGGTACACTACGCCAGTTACAAGGTGAATGCTGGCGTTTCTTTTGTGAAAAATAGGTAAATTACTGTTAATTAATTTATAAAAAAAAAATTGAGACTTTATTCAATACAATATTTTACAAAAAACTACCTTACTTTTAAATGATCCATTAAATCCTGTCAAAAATAAAGATCTGTCACCAACATGTAAACATAATATTTTTTGACATTATTAATCTACAATTCTTTAGTATATGTTATGTATATTTTTTCAACGTATTTTTCTGCAGTTAGTAAAAAAGTACCTACAATTTAGTACAATGATCGAAATTTACAAAAATCTTTTTGACAGGAAGAGACATCTTATATAACATCACATTAGATCATGACTTAAATAAATGATTATGAAGTCGATGAAATATTTAAGAATTAATATAAATAACACAGAAATGAAAGAAAACTAATCCTTTTTAAAAATACATGAGCAGTTATTTCCATAGCACTTCCATAGACTTTAATAATAAAAATGTATATTTTCAATGAAAATACTTTACCGCCACATTGAGGCATGTCAGAGTCGCATCTATTATTAACCATCGCCACGTCTACAAATAGTCTGATGTCGTCTGCGCCTCCCGCTATCCCACAGTTGCCCCGCTGAGGATCGCTCGACAGCCGCGCAATAATAAAAAGCCTCATCTGCTTATCTCGCCGCCTCAACACATGCTCCTCTGAAGCCTATTTGCGTGACATATTCCCTCATTTGTTAGCGGGCGTCGGGGGACATGCCGGAGAGACAAGTTAAAATGCACAGTGTTTTTTTGTTGTCCTCCCCGCATAAGCCCCATTCATATTCATGAGCAGATATGCTTCGGTGTTTGGAGTGTGAGAACGAATATGCGGGGTCGTCCCATGTCAACTTATTGAGGGCGACGTCTTAAGGATTGGCATATTGATAAAATACCTTTATAATGTTGGTGGATTGTACTCTTAATTCGTAAAAAACGAATTACAATATATTATAATAAATAAATTGAAAACAACTATACAAATGACTTATACTATTAAATAAAACGCCTACTTTGATTTTATATACTAATAAAACGAATAACTTTATAATAATAATATGCGGATTTATGAAATTTGTGAAAAAAAATGTTGTTAATATTACATTTAAACGAAATTAAACTTCATTAAGTGATATAACTATAAAAAAATACAGAATATTCGTCTAAAATAAACTGTCATTCTCCAGTGTTACCATAGTTACAATTTACAGTAGTTCACAATATACATACAGTAAGATTTGAGTACAGGAAAATTCGAGTTCGATTATACATTAAGAAAATAATATGCAGGTAAAAATTGGTCGTCATTAATATTTTTAATTCGTTAAGAGTATATACCAACTTATAGTTAGAAAAAACCTCGTTTTTTTTAAAACAGCTCATCATAACATTTAAAAAGTAATAAGGATTGAAAAAAAAAATGGTAATTGGAAGCCAATGTAACAATTGAAGTCCTTAGCAGTATTGTGTGAGTGCATGCTCAGGCGTTCTCTTGGCCAGGTGAGGATCCCGCCCACCGTCCGCCCACCTCCCACCGCCCCAGGCCGCATTATGCATAACTGATAAGGTGATTTCGTATGCATGCGATCCAGCGTCCGGCCGCCTGGGACATCTCCACGGACGTTGTGATGCAGTGACGTCACAACAAAACAAAACAAAAATATATTTGATGAATCGTCAAAATATATTTTACTGAGTATATAATAAGCTCTACCGAGTAAACGAATAAGTGATTCCATCCATCGGCGAAGTCAATTTAAACATTATATTTTATTATATAATTATTATTTCATGAAGGAATTCCTTTGTTATTTATGTTTAATAAATATTTTATAAGACTAATTAATTCTGTCTTACCCCAATAAACTCTGGCTAGCTAGTAGGACACTATGGCTAGTAGCTCTCTTAAATTCACGACGTTCAAGGCAGCTTTAGTCATGATGTATTCAACAAATAATGTTTCATGCGACGCGAATCATTATCCCGACTCTGTCATACACACTCCTGTGGAAGTTCTCCGGTGAGTGAAATACATATTATTTGGTAAATGGTACAATAGACGCTACTGTGTTTGGAAGCCAACAATGGCCCGGAAGTAAACAAGGCAGTCGCCAGGGGCCCTACCGCCAGGGCCAGGGGGATCTATGATTATTTTTGAAAAATAACAGACAAACGTAATATTTTTTTTTTCTGATCAAGTGTGAAAATATGTATAATAGATGAATGGCAATAATATAAATAAATATATAATATGACCGCATTTTTTAAATCTGAATCATGGACGTACGAATATATTAATCATGTTTTCATTATCAAAATAACGGAAAATTAGTCAGTTTTCTAATGAGACATTTCTCTAAGTGTGATAAGGTTCTTCTATTAATATTATGAGCCTTTGATTAACAGACGTTACTGGAAACAAATCTTATCGAAGATTATAAACTAGAGAAAATAATGATAAATATTTATTTATTTATTTACCTTGTTTTCACATGGATCACGTCACAAAAGTTCTCTATTAGGAGACTGCAGTTTCGACTAACTTGTAGCCTTTCTCAATCCTTCTCTAGTTAAGAGATAACTGAGCTGCAACACTACCTATCTCCCTCTCCTTTCCTAATAGACACACCCCCACCCTCTCTCCTACAAAAATGGGTTACACCACTTATAAGTACAACGCAGCTCAGTTATCTCTTAACTAGAGAAGGATTGAGAAAGGCTACGAGTTAGTCGAAACTGCAATCTCCTAATAGAGAACTTTTGTTACGTGATCCATGTGAAAACAAGGTAAAATAAATAAATAAATATTTATAATTTATTATGGATCTCAAAGTGAATGCTCAAAACATTAAAAATAATTAATTATTTAATTCCTCTTTCAAAAAAAACATTTTATTTAGCCCATTAATAAACCAAGAAAAAAAGACTTCAATTTAAATTATTGATAGCAAATATTTAAACTGAATTCTAACATATTGCAAAAGGTAACTATACAAAAAAACTACTTTTTGTGATACACATTCGGGTCACATTTGTTTTTTTCCCGTGGGATTTGATCCCTGGTTCCCGCCTGGACGACAAGGATGAAGGGCGGGATCTACTGCAGTTCGGTGAATTAGGGCGGGCCGGGGTAGGCGGGAAATGGCGTCCAGCGACAGATCCGTTAGCTGTCACATTAGGACAACACTCTAAGGAATATATGCCAATATCCATTTTTTCGGACACAAAACAAAAACAATGTCTTCAGTGATACAACGCCATTGGCCCGTCCTCCTTCGTGACTGATGCGGGGTCCTGAGCGGCTTAGCGGTCATCTGAATAAGTTCAATGTGACATTCTATAAATTATTAAATATTGTGAAAAGTATATCCTTCTACCTTAATTGATATATTTATTGGGGACTAAATATACATATATATTTATACATTATTACACACGCAGATGTTTTATTTGGCAAACAAAGTTGATTTAGAATGTACTTCTTAGGCAGAGTTTCAATCGGACTTGGCATAAGGGAGGATTACAACTGCTTACATTAGTTATGGCATTGACTTGTGGCAGCCATATTTTTCAACTAGGGGAGCAGATATGAAAAAAAAATGTGTACAAAACATCTTGTCTGAGTGACATAAAATTACCAGGGGTAAGTATTTTTATACTTTGGACACAGCTTGTATGTGAGGATCCAAGTTGAAAAGCATTTGCCGTGTGCCAACGGAATATCCACATCACTCACACATTATCTGTATTGGCATAACAATAAGCGTTTCGGTGGGTTTAGAAACTAAGTGTTATTTTATATGACATATTTACTTCGTGGATAGTACAATAATGTGTTTCCCTGTGTCTTTACCCACTTAAATGAACATAAAAAGTCAGGAGCATTCCTACAGCTTCCTTAATCGGACCAGTCTAGTGTATTTTTTTCTTCGCAACTAATAATTAACAGCTTTCCATCCAATCCTAACAAGGAAGAGAACTCATCGTTAACATAATATGTTCGGGTTTTTATACATTCGACTCAACTTAAATTAATGCACTGTACGTTCTGAGATGATAAGATCCGTAACAATTTTTATTGTCATTTGATCGAGCAGGTTCCGTTTTTTTGCAACGGATTTTTGTGGTGAAATAATAAATATAACAATAGATTTAAAAATACATATACAAATATAACATTACTATTCTCGCGCATGGATATATATTATGCAATTTAGAAATGCCAGAGTACCTGAAGAATTTATAATATTGCTTAAAGTTTTCGCTTTATGACGGTGGATTGCGTTTTATAAGGCGAAAACATCGTCCAAGGGAAATCAAGCGACAATGCTTCCAAGAAAGTGATGCTAGAATTAACTTCAATAAAAACTTCGCCGGTTCTTTATCATAAATTAAAGTTTCGGTTGGTTCTCATTAATAAATTACTGAAAACGAAACACAAATTCAATGTTAATCAAAATATTTATTAATTATACAAACGTTCAAGTTTGGTTATAATAATGTTAATAAAAAAATATTTTAAGCGCTACTTAATCATACATCGATCAACAAAGTGTTGTTTAAATTAAAAAAGTATTGAATTTTGATCGTCTATTAAAAAATGGCAGAAAAGTAAAATTACAACAAAAAAATCATTTCTTTGGGTCAACCACATGCTATACTTTAAAAACAATAAGCAATATATTGATGAACTTTCAGGACGGTAGAACTACAGTACTGAATTATTCGTAAACGAGGGACTCGTATTGAGAAACGTCAAATTTAAATTATATAATTACAAGACATAGAAATCTGTGCATTCAATATACTCATATGTGCAATATGTTCTTAATCTATATATATAAAAATCAATGTCTGTCTGTCTGTCTGTGTGTCCTTTATGCATTCCGTTACCATTAACCCGATTGCGATAATACTTTGTAGAATTATTGCTGATACTAAAAGGAAAAAGATAGGATACTCAAAATTTGATTTTATTACAAAAATTAATTGAATATTTACGTAAAACATGTTTTCATACAAGACTATTGTAATACAGAACGGCCAATTTAGAACATTGTGTTTCCTTGGCAACGCCGTAAACAAAAATTCACTCACCTGAAGTTATTTTAAGTAGGTATTTTAAGTAGGTACTAACGTAAGGTACTGAATATTTTGGAAAAAAATCGATTTTCGAATAAACTATTTAAATATTTGAAATTTTGACGACTTTTTGTTTATCGAATTCAAATATATATTAATTTAATTTTTTAAATTTTATTTTATTAACGGCCTAGGCCAATACATACGGTTTTAAAATAGAAAATACAATAAATGAAATGGTAAAACAGAACAATATAATAGCTAAGACAATACATTTAGATAAAACATGAACATGAGTAAAAAAAAACAGATCTAGTACATTAGTAGAGGGATCTGCGAAATGCTGGAAGGTCCACCCCGAAAAAGTCCAAGTCACTAGAGGAGTTAACCATTATTACGTATTAATTGTGTGTGATATACAGTAGAAAGAGTTAATTTTGGAATTCCAATTGCTGGTCGGCTTCGGATAGTATTATATCATAATTTTATAATTAATTTTAAATAAAAAAATAATAAATTAAAAATATTAAGTTTTGATTCACAATTTATTTTAATGTTTACATGTTTCGGCCTTCCTGAAGACCATCTTCAATAATGAAAAAATAAAAACAGGCCGTGGCTTATATAGGTATGGACAAGATCCTATATTAGTACACACATATTTACAGGTTGTACATGCGTGCGGGTACAACAATTGAAAAAGGTTAATTTAAAAATTAATTGGTATGTGATTAGTTTTAATGTATTAAGACATTATACAATAATATTTTTTTTGCTTTCAATTTAAAAAGATATTATGAAATACTAGGTATTATATATTTTTAATTATAATTAATTCTAAAATTATAATTATCTCACCAAGTATGGTCAGTTGATAACCTTAATGTTAGTATTATATCAATCAATTTATTTTTATTTTTCGGAAGTGAATTTCAAAACGTAACATTCACTGTGATATCAATTATGCCACCCAAACGAAAAGCAATGCGAAACCGAACGAAAACCCGTTCACATGAAACAGATGAGCAACGGGAAGCAAGATTGGAAGCAGATCGAGTACGCGTAGATCATACCAGACGTACTCTGCATGCTGATTTAAATCATAGTGCTTTCCATTACGATCCTAATTATGATTACACTCTGCACCCAAGTTTTGTTATTGGAAAAATTGATAAATTATGTGTGTATTGTAGTGCCTGTAAAATTAAAAATTAATCACTAGGAATGTGTTGCACGAGTGGAGAATTGAAATTGCCAGAATTACATTCACCACTCGAACCTTTATTAACGTTGGTATCGGGTGATACAAGTGAATCAAAACATTTCTTGACAAACATACGAAAGTACAATTCTTCTCACTACCACTGCCGAACGCAAATCATTCTTTATCATACAAATGGTCATGTTCAGCAAGTCTCAGAAACGCATCGATCGTACGATGGATTGCAATATCCGATTTTATTTTGGCAAGGAGAAGACGGATACCATTTCAACATCCCGTTGAGAAATCCACAAACAGATGAGGAAACGACTAAGAAAGTCAGTGCCATGAATTACTATTCATATCGATTGATGATTCGTGAAAACGCTGAAAATCATATCCTAAAGGTCGACATTTGTTCCATCAATACATGTACGCGAAAATAGAAACTGAACGATTCCTCTACATTTGATTAAATCAAACCAAGTTGCGTTCCGAAGGGTATATTCATTTACGCGATGCAGCTGTAAATGATGGCTGAAAAACAAAAAAAACATTGTGGTTCCAAAAGCACTCCAATAAATAAAAACACATACGGGCGCCACTGTCAAATTTAGGCAAGAACAACATAACCTAAGTTGATTGTTTCTAATTGGCTCCGGTCACGCCTCAAGTCCGACTTATCCAATCGGAAGACGAGAGGCTCCCGACGAGGCGCTTCCATAAAAACTCGCGGTTTCTTTTTTTTAAAAAACCTTGCAACGCATGCCGGGTACACGCTAGTATAGGAATAAAAACTTCTTGTCTAGCGCACTTGTTAATTGGATTTTATTTCAAATATAATGTGAAAAATAACTTTAATTTATTCACAAAATACTGTTAGTTGAATATAAAACGGGCTATTTATTGGTCACTTGGGTGCTAAATTAAATTTTACATAATAATTTAGAAATTCAAAAAAATGGTGGAGAAAACGATAAAAATTAAGAAGACCGACTCTTCTGGGGTCATAATCATCTTTTGATTAGAGCGGCGGGCAATTACCCTTGTCTGCTTGATGGGAATCATGGGAATATGCTTAATCATAATATATTTGTAA
This sequence comes from Glossosoma conforme, assembly GCA_022606575.1. Lineage (NCBI taxonomy): Eukaryota > Metazoa > Arthropoda > Insecta > Trichoptera > Glossosomatidae > Glossosoma > Glossosoma conforme. Next base: position 537,013 of record JAGTXR010000041.1, on the reverse strand, counting down.
AATTACATTCAGTATGTAGTCATCTTTCTAGACAATAAACAATTCGTGCAACCCTCCAGGAGGCTCTTACTCTACATATTATAATCGGGGTGCTGCAGCGAGGTGCTCTCGAGCCGAGGAGCCTCCGACACCTGACTGAGCGCGTGACCTGCGCGACGTGCCGTTCTGGAGGTTCCAAGAAGCCCCAAAGGAAAACACCTTTTATTTGCATTTAGACAGCGCATGTTCGACCGGAGACGCAGGATGATTTTCAATGCGGAAATCGTAAATACGAAAAAAAACCTTCACGTCACTTAAAAGATGCAATATTTTAATAAGACTATTCAATCAATATTATTATATTTCTTCAGAGACGGCATATTTAGAGCATGAGTGTCATAGTAATAAAGAAGACATGCTTTCATAGCTTGAAATATGTTCGAGAATTTTAACAATCTATTTATTATTATCATTTAATTGGTTTACTCAAATAGTCATGTTTAATTTGGTATATTATAAGTTATACTTTATAATACAAATAATATTTTAAATTTACCAAAACGATGTGTTGGCTATACGTCTTGCAAATGTTGAGATTATTTCTACAGCTAATAAAAAAAAATCTTCTGAAAAGTGTTTCTTAAATGAGTCATTACACGAGAGCGTCTGCGGATGATACTTTTCGCCCAAGAAATTTTGTGAAACTGTCAGCGCAAGCTCAGGAGCAAACCAGGTGTGAATAATCGTAACAAACGATGCCTGCCGAGTAAACAAAAGCGACTGAAAAAGTAGTCACCGCGACGCTTCTAAAGCAGACAATACAATGCCTTTATTGAAAAGGGACTCAAATTTATTTGACAAACAGATATTTTAAATATGAATAATTTTTCCATACCTGATAAAATTTACAAAAAAATGTCTACCTTAATTTGATGCTATGGACCATAACTACATCCTTGGCTTTATTCCAAGTAAGCTCATATCCTAAAAGTTTATGATTTATATAAAGTAGTCAAAAATCAACCCCTAGAAGCATAAATAAAATCAAATGCGAAATTTATTTCTCATTTTTAATATAAACTATGTTCAGCAGCACCACTAATTAATTATACGAATGTAACGTGAAGATTTATACCGGAGGTGATACATGCAATGTTTTTTATTTCAATTCAACATCGCCTATGTTTATTTACTAGGTTGATGGGAAAGGAATTTCGTTTTTGACAAAAATAACGAATATTTTAAAAAATTTAAGCGATTATGAACGGCCATTTTCGATAAATTTATTTTATCATCGATTTCACGAGTTGCCGTTTTGTTTCCTTCAGATTCAAATGACTTTCCAGAACGTGGTGAATCTTCAACTTCAACATTCCCGGATTGAAATTATGCATACCAGCTTAAGCACTGGCAATGGTATTTTTTTGCTTACTTAAACAACATATTTATCCTTTTCCCAAAGACCCAACCACATAACAAACGTGGATAATGTTGTATTTGTGATTAAATATAAGCTCATTTGATGAAATCTGAGGAAGAACCAGGAAAATAAATTAATCACCAAAGTTTTAAATGACATGGAAAAATAATATAGATTATCTCACCGAAAACACGAGCAAAATTAGTATATTTTTTCCTCACTTCGAAAAAAACCGTCGAACGCTTTATCCAATGGTCAAAAGAGCTTAGCGTGAGGCTTTTCAAAGTAAAATTAATGCTCGGCTGGAGTACAGTATTGGCAACGTGTACTAAGATGGCACAACGCCTTACGTCGAAGCACCCCCGAGTTCGGCGTTTATTGAGCATGATTGTTAAGCAGTAGCCATGGAAAAACTGTGATGGAATGTAAGAGTAATGAAAGTCTCTTTTCTTGTTTGATATATGTAGGTGCGGCTTTAGGTAACAGAATATATGACGCAAGCTGCCATCTGTTGGAAATCGCTTTATAATGATGTCACCCCCGACCGCTGCAGGTCCCTGCGGGTGAGAATTTTTCTTGTATCATCGCGAGGTAATGGGCCGTCATAATCGGGCTACGATGGGACACGCGGGGCGCGCTGCGGACACTGCCGGCTGCTAAGTGTCGCCATGACTGATGATGTCTTGAGATTTTTTTCAATGTTGTATTACATTAATCAAATGGAAGAATCACAGTAAGAAACGATAAAATATTTGAAATTTCATAAAAATTAGGTAAATTAATTAAATACAATTTTAATGACTGATAAATAATTATAAATGTTCAATCGATACATATCTTCTAAAAAATATATATGTTATTAAAAATATCTGCCTACACGAGAGACGCGAATTAATTGCACATTTTTTTGAAAGAAAATATTAACAAATATATTTATTTTTAAAATAAACTATTTCTCTATTTCATTTCCATAAGAAGTGACGAAAAGTTTTTCGTATTGTTTGTTTTCCAAAAAAATATGTTTTAAATGAAAGGAACTATGCAGATGATTAGGTTTGTAGCTCACTTTTTCGTTTTAAATGTCAAGCAATTCGTCTCTTATACTATAAATAACTTTTCGTTTAAGATATTTTCGTACAAATAAAATGCTTAATATGTACTTGTACATATTGTATCCGAAAAAAATTAACACATAAACCAATAAGAAAAGGTTACGAATCATAACGTTTCATTGAAATTCGTATTAAATCACTTATATATCGTACAGACCTAATCCATGAATATTATCTACCGATTGTGACCAGTATGTACCAAATGTCACTTTTCATTTTGTTATAAATATAATTATTAAATATCCATATAAAAGTTGTGTCAGTGTATTAATAAAATTTAAAAAATGCATTTATTACCATCTAAATTAAAATACAAGGTAGGATACATACAAAAAAGCTGTATCAAATTCGTACTGTCTGGCTCAAATTCACAATAATTTATGAATACAGGTGGTTCTAGACTTACGACGGTTCTACTTACGACGATTCGCACTTACGACCAAAAATTTGAAAAAAAAAATTTTTTTTTTTAAATTACGACCAAAAAAATTGTATTGCGGTTTGCGTGTCAACCTGAGTCATGCGTAAACAAAGATGACGCAATAATGATGCCATAAAAACTTCCTTCGGGTCAGTAGATCACTTTTTCCCTTCGTTGTTTTAAAATTATGAATTAATATAAAAAGTATATATATATACATAATTCAGTTGACACAGTGTTTTCGAACACGGACATTTATACAATTAATATAATATGATATAAATATTACATATACCCATTTAATATCTGAAGTCAATATCAATAAATCGTGCCCATAATGACTGGCAAACGGAGTAGAAGTGACAAAAAAAGAGAAGTGCTATAGATTTAGAAATAAAACTTAAAATAATTAAACAATATGAGAGTGGTAAAAGAGTGAGGGACATAGCTCGGGATCTACACTTATCACATTCAACGATCTCTACAATTTTGAAGAATAAACTAAGTATATGAATTTTTTTAATTTTTATTAGAATATTATTTTATTATTTCAATATTCTAATCTACTTTTATAGATCATTGACTATATTACAATATTATTATTACTTAAATATACATATACTATACATAAAATTCTTTTTTCAACGCGTCAATCCAAGCACAAAAATAACGGCAGAAGCGGGATGCGAACCGCGGACCTTGGAAACCAACTATGCCCAGGTATTCATACCGCTCGGCGAACTGCACCATTGCTATGCCTAGACAGACTCGCGTTGAAACTAGTATTTATATCATTGTTATCATCGTACGATAGATGTCGCTAGTATATATTCAAAGTATGTATATTTTTATTATTATTCAATCAGTCTTCATTTATTCACAAGCTTAATATTAAGCTTGTGAATAAATAAATGATAATAAACTAAGTATCAGTGAAACTGTTAAAGGAGCAATATCCATAAAATCTTGTATAATAAAAAAAAAAACTTGGACCCATTTACGAAATGGAAAAACTATTAGTGATTTGGATGGAAGATTTGATATAAAAACGAACCCACCTTAGCCTTGTGACCATAAAGACAAAGCCGCTGAGTCTTTTTGAAAACCTAAAATTTAAGGAGCAAACTAACTACGAGCAAACATTTACTGCTAGTAATGGTTGGTTCGCGAGATTCAGAAAACGGGCGAATTATCAAAATGTGAAAATAAGTGGAGAGGCAGCTAGTGCCGATTACAAGGCTGCTGAAGATTTAATCCATACATATATTTGACGCAATGATTAGGAAAGAAGGATACGTCGAGGAACAAATTTTTAATGTTGACGAAACCGCGCTCTATTGGAAGAAAATGCCTCAAAGTACCAACATTAATAAGGAAGAAAAAAGTATGCCAGGATTCAAGGCATTAAGGGATCGTTTTACACTTTTATTGGGTGGCAATATTGCTGGATATAAAGTGAAACCATTAATGTTTTATCACTCTAAAAATCCGAGAGCCCTCAAAGGAATCGATATCGAAATGTTACCACTATATTACCGTTCAAACAAAAAAGCGTGGGTGACACAATTTATTTTTGAAGACTGGTTTTGAATTTATTTATTCCAGAAGTAAAACAATATTGTAATCAGAAAAGAATTCCATTCGATATACTTTTAATACTAGACAATGCTGGACATCCACTTTTAATACTTGACATCCACCACATATCGGAAATTTACATCCTAACGTTTAAATCGTGTATTTACCCCTTAATACCACCAGTATTTTGCAACCCATGGACCAGGGAGCTATTACCACATTTAAAGCCTATTATTTAAAAACTACATTTGCCCAAGCAATAGTAGAGCTTGACGAGGGAAAAACGTTTTAAGAGTTTGGGAAAAATTTTAATATTCACCATGCAATTAAAAATATTGGTAAGGGATGGCAAGAGTTATCATCGTGCATGTATGGAATATGGAAAAGCTTACTAAACGTTTTGAAAACATAACTCAGTCTCAGTTTGAAAAAGAAAATGAAACTGAACACATTACAAATCTCATTGTAGGGCTTTGCAAGAAACTTGATATTAATATTGATCGTGAAGACTTAGACCAACTTATAGAATATGATTCGGAAGATCTTACAAATGAAGAATTATTATGCATCGAAAATGAAAGGGTTGAAGAAAAGACCAAAAAAAAATTATCATGGAATCTCCAAAAAAAAATTATATTGAAAGAAATGGAAGCAGCGTTCCGTCAAATTAACCAAGCAATGCAAAAATCTGCAAAAATGGATTCGGATAACGAAAGATTTTTTAGCATAAACCGCCGTATTCAGGAAGATCTTGCTTGCTACAATGAAATATACGGGGAAAAAACAACAAACAACTCAATTAAAATTGGATATGTTTTTTTAAAAGATAAATACTGCTTCGTCTTCCACTACTGTTGATGAGCCAATGTATTGTATTTATATAGGTCCAGATGACGAAACACTTTAAATATTAGTGAAGTAATTATTTAAAATATTATTGATGTAAATATTTTAGATATTAATGAAGTAAATATTTTATTTTGTATTAATAAATAAGTATAAATATAACAATAAAAAATATATTAATAAATACACATGTTTTATTTTAATATGTAATTATGTACATATGTACATATTTTGTATGAAATTCGACTTAGGACCAATTCGAATTACGACCAAAGTTCAGGAACGTATCTCGGTCGTAAGTCGAGGACAACCTGTACTATGAACATAAATGCTTTACATTTATAGTCTTGAATGATGATCCAAGTTGGGCTATCAGTCTGGAGTACATATGGTGAGAAACTGGCAAACAGGCCATATCCTCACTCCTCGATTCCGAGGTGACAAATGATGTCTAATATGTATTACAATAGGCATAAGTAACACATTTAGTTATTTGTATACGGGTTTTATTCATAAACACATTCATATTTGAACTTTTTATATAAATATAATATATTTTTTCCCACATCTACTCCAAATATGACATATAATCGACATAAATTGGTTGGTTGCACAAACACATGGTTTCCAACAACAACCTTCAAGGTGAGAACTCTGTTACTTGGTGAACAAGATCGGTTTAATATTTGATTAAATGTAAGTAATTATAAAAAACTACTTTATGCTAGCTTTAAGCTACTCACAAAGTTGCCCGTAGTTAGCTAACGACGATAGTGTAGGTGTAGAAGGTCACTTCAGGGGACTTTGCCTTAGGCCTACTTCGGTTTACTCCGCATGGTACTTCGTGAAGAACTTCGACGAAAATGTTGAGTTATGTACCGATGGTACCTAGATAAAAACTAAGTAGCATAACTTCCTTGCTATCATTCATAAAATAGTAATGTATTAATATAATCATAACGTTCCTATATCCAACGTATTTCAGTAATAAAACGAAATATCCATTTTAAAAATTTGTAATATTAATAAATGCATGAAAATGCAAATAAACACAACTTAAGTACATATACTCTAAAATAATAAAAATATTTGTACTTTTTTAAAATAAATAATTTAAATCCATACACAGTATTATACATAGATATTAATATAACACAGGAGCAAGTATGCAGTATGATACTTGACGCATTAACGGTATATGGGAACAAAGGTTCTCCAGTGTAGTAGCTTTGAAGCAACTCTCAAACTTTTCTTTGGTATCTAAAGCTATCATAGATAATGCACGGTCAACTTCGTAACGTAATTTATTAACAAATATCAGACGTCAAGTCCCCTTTATAGTATCATACTGTATTATTTTTCTTAAAAATAACACTATGAAAACTAAATAACATTAAACTTTAAATATCGTTTGTATTTTTAGTATACGCGTATACTAAAAATAAACTACGTGTAAAATAGCTTTAAGAAATTTCAAATATAAATAATTAGTACAAAGCATGAAAAATATATAGAGAAGAAGCTCTGGTTGCGTAAATTGCCATTTAATTTTTTATAAATTTGAATTCTTTAATGCATGCCTGTATCAACAGTATGCTTTTTTAAACAGATTTCTGACTACATTATATTTTGTGAGCGTACTATGAAGCATACCAACGTGTATAATATAATTAAAAATATATTCCCTGACCACTCAAATATATTGAATCTGGAATTATTGCTATACCTTTGCAGGACGTAATCCATACACTACACGCAATAATGATTATTACAAAAGAAGTTGTGTGAGTTGGCGGGTAAGAGTGTGTAAGGACGCGATGTTAGGGGCGGAAGCTCCGCTAGGGTGCGGTGGTTTCACTGAAACAACAAATAACTTGGGCACGACAAGCACGGAGTAACGAAGTTTTGAGTGTCACTTAATAACGTTATGTCTACGTTCCTATGAATTTATTCCGCAACACTTGAGGATGTTTCATCCAAAATCTATTACCGAGGCGGAGATACGAGGGGTTTTGACCGGAAGATTATAATTTAGTTCCGTTCACAGTGAATTATAACAATGTATATGCTTCAGCTTTTATAATAAATGTTCCATAAACAGCAACATTCTAATTCCACAAGAAATAATTATTAAAATTTTGTACCGCAAACGTAAATAAAAATAAATGAAAATAATTCAATAACTAGGAACGAGTTTCTTTTACATAATTGAAGTAAATTTAAAAAAAATGCGATATCAACTTAACAATTTTATTTAACAATTAAACAAAGAAAATTTAATGTTTTAGTAAATATTTAAGACTGAATGAAATGAATAAAGTACACAATTTCAAATATTAGTAATTGCTTTAGTAATTATAATCTGATTGTAATAAGGAGACATTTTTTCTTTGATAATAGTCCAAACAACAACAATCATTGTGAGAGAAAGTAGTTGTTATTGTTGACAAAAGAATTAACACATCATTATCGAATGATTTATAATTTAGCAAGTTCTTTGGATTAAATCCACTAATGCATTTTAACGATTAACATTTATTCAATTAAGAAACTTGTAAACGTATATTCGTGTAAAGAAACTCATATATATATATATTTGAGTTAAGAACCATGTTAATAAATCATATATTGTCATTTAAGTTAATACAAGGATAATTATAATGTTAGTTACTTGTTAAATTGGTTTATTTGAATTTCGTTTATATTCTTAAAGACCTAAGCGCGCACGATTGTCCGAACCGGTTCAGAGTAAGTCCAAAATCTTAATCACGCTGAGTTATGACCATTAAAACAAAAATTGAAAATATTAAAAACTGAAAACATGAATAATAAATTATAATAACGACAATGTATGATGTAACATTATGGTGAAAAATGTTTAATTTGTATTACATTCTTGGGGATAATAAAACTCCAAGAAAGTATCATTAACAAACAATCAAATACCTACCACGGGAAATTTGATTTTCGGTGACTATGACTGGCAGCTTCGTCGTTCGTTTACCTTATTATAAGAACAGGTTTATATCTTGCGCATCTTAATACTGCAAGTCGTAAAACATATTAAATGTTTTCACACACATTTCAATAATTCGACCCAATAATAAGACATCGTTACTCCTTATACTATTTAATGTAAAATTTCAGCGTCAACAAATAATGTTACATTAGCAATTGAGTAATTCACCTCAAGTCAACAGTCGAATACATCAAGCAAGGCTAGCTTTCAATAAAAATGCCAAAATTCTTGAGTCAAAGAATATTTCTTTAGGGCTCCGCAAGCATATTGCCAAAGCACTTGTTTGGAGCATCTTAATGTACGGCTGTGAGACATGGTACTTATCTGAAAGTGATAAAAAAAGACTAGAGGCCTTTGAGATGTGGTCGTACAGAAGAATTCTCGGAATTTCCTGGAGAGACCACGTCACGAACAATGAGGTTCTCAGAATAATCAAGGAAGATAGGCAACTAATAAGAACCATCTCAGAGAGGCGAGCCCGATGGATTGGTCACATCATGCGCCACGATGGTCTCCTTCACGATATTGTGGAAGGGATGGTTGAGGGTAGAAACTGTAGAGGGCGCCCTAGACGGGAGTATTTGCAGCAAGTATTCGAGGACATGAATTGTAGCGCTTATGCTGAGCTGAAAAGGGTTGCGGAGGACCGAGAGGAATGGAGATCGAGATGCAAGATTCTGTTGCTGCAAACCAATCCACCGGATTGATACTACGAAGAAGAATTCACCTCAGGTAAACATTTTTTTTCTTTATTAAAAAATAATATTTTACGATATAATTGGTTCATTAAAAAATATTAATACAATGTTTTTTTTACAGTTATTTATTATTACAGTGGTTATGAAATCAACGGTTATGATATTGTGTAATTATATAATTAATTAAATTTCAATATTATTTCAAAAACGTTCTCCCAGGTCCTAGATAATTAATAAACTTCAAAATAAATGATTTTCATTAGACGTTTACATAACAATTTCCATTGCTACAATATTTATTCGCAAATAAATAATATTGTTGTGTTTAATGAAAACAAATTTGAAAAATATACGGTTCAACAAAACGTATTCGAGAACGTTAAAAGTAAAAACGATGATATTTTACAGCGGTAAAAATAATGTTATTATCCAAATGGTTTTAATACTTCAAGTCAAATCCGGGTTATGTGGTGTAAATATTTGCAAGAACACTTTCCACAAAATACACAGAATTTAACTTGGAGAAAACAAATATTAAATTTTATATAGGCAAACACGTTACCGTTTGCGAGCCAAAAGAAGCAAAAACAGGTTTCCCGGTGGAGGAGGCGCAAGTATCGCCGTATCCTGTTTGATTCGCGGGAACTCCTCCGGAAGAGAAGCTGCGAGTCAGATCCGCGCTGAAAGTTCACGAAAAAATTGCTGAAATAAATTCGAATATCTAATCCGAGAAAGTTAGCTTTTGATGTTTTGACGTCAGGTGGGAGCCTTCTGGGAAAGGGGCTGTTATTTGGGAAATGGATTTGGAATCGCAGATCAGGAGGTTGCGCGTGCCGATGGCAGAGGATCTGGATGGAAGAGGAAGTAGGGGTTGGCGCCAGGCTGGGTGGCTGGGCGGTGGGCGGAGTGGGAGGCTCCGCCACCCTTCTCAGTCAGGAGACATCGAGTTATCAGATTTGAACGGTGTTTACCTGCGCAGATCTGCACTTCGGCTCGAAGCAATTATCATATCTACCTGTAAGATATGTTAGTGCGCCGAAACATCATAGTATATACGTGTTATTTTATTACTTCTTATTTATTGTTTTTAAAAATACGGGCACTTAATTTGTGTTTGTCTTAAAAAAATATTCGTATTGGATAAGGAAACTTTATAATATATATTATATTTCTAAATTGTATTCATCATAATAATCAGAAAATATAAATATAATATTTATTCGAATATGTGAAATGAGTTCGATTTTTAAAACATTGAAAATACAAATAAGATGCAAATGTATGTGTACTTAACTGAGCTGCGTCACAGAATATACGTATATATAATAATAAATCATACGTAAATATTTATTATATTAATAATTCAATATCTTCAAAAATATAAATTCATTATATTGCAAAATTATATATACGAGTATATACTCTCGGATGATCGGCGCACCTTCCTGTCGAGCGCTATTTACCGCTAATAAGATACGATGATGTTTACCGTCTTGTTTTCCGTGTGTTACATGTCGGGAGCTTAACTTTAAATTTATCTAATTTGATCCCAAAGTTTAACTTGGTGGGAGCTTTGGAGGCTTCGCGGGCAGGCCGGCGCTAAGGTGCTCCTCCTCTTCGGTTCTACGTCTCTACGCAGTTGGGCTCAACGCTAGCGGCACGCCATATTAGGGAATAATTAATATTGATGCTTTTCAGATGATCTTGTGTCAACGCTGTTTACCTCTCCATAAATTGTATCATTAATATTTGTTTAATCGAATATACTTGTCATTTATTTACTTGGTGATATTAATGCATTTGTTTTAAACAATTAAATACAATTATTAAAAAAATGCTTCCTGTCAGTTACGTATCTGGAGCATATGGTTACTAAAAATTTATGTGACACAGTTGTCCGTTGCCATCGTCTATGCCTGGTCACAAGATATCTCTGCGCGAGTCCTCGGACACCTCCGTCATAGAGACCATTGACGACCATGATTATCAATTACAGAATGTTTACTCTTGTTACATTATGTCATTAATAAGTTACGACTACAATACGAATATGACTACAATACATAAATTTTTAATGAGCAAACCATAATGTTATACTATATACAATTTCTCAAGACTTTACACCAAAGATCTGGTAATAGTCTCCTCTTATAAATATAAATAACTATATTTGTTAATCTACTTGTTTCTTTATTTGGAATTATTTTAAGATGCATGTCTTATTTAAAATATTTTGTAACTTATAAAAATTGTTTCATATTTACGAGTATATTTAATGGCGATAAAATTAAATTTTACATTTTCAAATAAGTTTCTCTTGGACAGTTCTAAACTAAAATCAATTATATTAGGAAAAATTACTAATGTAAGGTCTTCGATTATAAAAAAAAATACAGAAATATCTAACATTTATATGTGAAAAAAAAAATATTGCGAAATAATTGCAAAAAAAAATCAGTTTCCATTTTAAAACTGTTGGAACATGAGAGTATTTCAATAAGACGGATTTAAATTAAGTTTTGTTATATTACCTGTACCAATACCCCGAGCAGATACTTAGCTCTTAGTCGAGTCCTGCATTTGACAACGGCTCGTATATTTGATACAATTTTACTCAGTTGAAATGAGTTTTCAAGTCGGGTTGCTAACAAATTCACGGAAATACGATTACAGATGTAATGTCGAAAGTCTTTTGATTCTCAAATCAAGAAATAGTACGTCAAAATATTCTGAAAATTTCACGTTGTTATTATATCTTCAGACAAATAGGAGTAATATATTTCATTATTCTCAATCGAACTATACAGAGAAATAAAAAATGTTTAAAATAAAGTATGTACTCGTATTTGGTCTACGTAAGTGCTTACGCATATTCGATATTTTTTGTTTTTGATTTGTAAACATAATATTTATTAACATGAATTTGATAACTAAAAGTGAAATTGGAAAATACAATTAATTATATTTGCATACTTTTTTACTTCAGTTATTTTATCTATATTTATATATTATTAACTTTTAAAAATCACCGGTGTATTAAATGTGATAAGAGACAATTCAATTGTAAACCAACAGCTGGTAAAAATATTACACCAAACTGTGTGTTTTTTAAACACACATATTCAAAAAATTCGTGAAATATTTTACTGTGTATGCAAAAAAATGTATCTAGTTTTTTTTTAATATTTAATGTGAAAAAATATTGCCAAAAACGAACCAGTCTCAATTTATAAAATATCCTGAACAGATTGAGCAGCATTACAGATTAATTAAAAATTATCTGCATACTTCACAATCAAGTTAATGAGTTATTTAAAAGGGCCCCATTTCTCGGGGGGCGCCGCCGCAGCGGCTGACTGAGGGTTCTGGCCCGGGGCGGCTGGGGAGGATCGCCGTCAATAGCGACCGGCGGCACCGTTTAATTACATCTACGAATTAATTTTGTAATTTCAAAAATGATTGAACCCATTTTACTCTGTGTACGTCAGTCTCGGTTCGGACCGCTCTCTCTGTACTGTTGTTATACAAGTATCCACGTATAGCGATGTAATTAAATGAGTGCCAGTTGTATTTTATTAGATTGTATTAATTTGGTTATGATTTATTTCTCTATAAACAAAATACTGATAATATCAATTACCATAAGATTAATTTAGTAATTTAAAAACTAATATCGCATTACATAGTTGATAAAAAAGAGTAGTTAGAGCAGAAATTGAAGCACACTTTTAATTATACCTACTCGAAACAAAATTAAACATTTTGTGCGAGGCTTTATTTATCAGAGAACTTACAATATATTTTTCCTCGAAAATATTTCACACAAATATTCAAAACACATTTTTGTTTGGGAAATTTAAAAAATCTAGATGGTATCCTTTAAAGCTTAAACCATTAACAAAGATTAAAGACCGACACTTAGATAAAACAGCTATGATGATCGTGGAAATAATGAAAAACTTTCAAACCTGTTATGGCTTATTTATTCCAAAAAAATTTTTCCATTGATTTCTAAATGAATGGATTAAAATGATAAACAAAAAATAATAGAAAACTCAAGTCTACAAAATACTACGAAAAAAATTGTCACTAAGCAAAAATACATAATTTATAATCACCGATGGAATTATCACGGTGTGCAAAAAATACCGTAGAAATTTGAATTTAAATTTTTCAGGTTTAAACGATTTGAATGAATCTTTTTATTTTTATATTGGCACTGACATCTGTGCTGAATTACACGTCAAAATATTCATTATTGTTTGAGATACCCGTCCATTTGTAAACAGCTAAAAGTGTTTCTTTCGTATTTTATTGTATCTCTTCTATCGATTCAAAATGGTGTCCACGGAGCGGTCTCCTGAGTTAAGTGAATAGCCAGAAGTCACATGGTGCTAAGTCAGGCAAATACGGTGGTTGCAAAATGATATGGGTCGAGTTTATGGCGAAATGATCACGAATTACGAGTGCAGTATGAGTTGGTGCATTATCGTGATGCAAAATCCAAGAATTTTCTCTCCACTAATCCGGTCTTTTTTGACGTACAGCATTACCCAAATATTATTCTTTGTTGACCGTCTGGCCGGTTGGAAGAAAATCATAATGCACCACACCACGATAATCAATGAAAACTGTCAACATGACTTTGATTTTTGACGTGGTTTTGTAGTCTCGGCTCACCTTTGGTACCATATTCACCAGGTTTATCGGCTGCTATCGGGTCGTAACCGAAGATCCAAGTTATGATGCGTTCCATTTTGTCTTTATTGTTGGAAAGCATTGTTTCACATACTTCAACGTGGCGCTGTTTTTCCATGAAATTGAACGTTTCTGGTAGCATCGAGATATCAATTTTCTAGAGGCCAAACGATCAGTTAAAATGGTTTTCACTGATCCCTCCGAAATTAACAAAAGGTCAGTTAAGTCACGGACTGTTAATTCACGTTTTTTGAGCACCAGTTTTTTTTATTTTGTTGACGTGTAGCTTATCAGTTGATGTTGATGGTCGTCCTGACCGTGCTTCGTCCTAAACGCTTTCTCGACCCTCATTGAACATTTTGTACCACTGATAAATTCTTGTTTTAGATAGAGCTTGTTTACCGAAAACCTTCTGAAACATTTTCAATGTTTCGGCAGTAGAAATTTTATTCCGCCCATAAAATGTATTAGAACTGCGTTGTTGAATAGTTTAAGACATAAATAACGAAGAAACCACCTTTAGCTATTAACAAAGGGATGGATATCTCAAACACTAATAAATATTTTGACATGTTATTTGGCACAGATATCATCGACAGTAGTGCTAACAAAATAATAAAACAATTAATTTGAATCGCTCAGCAGCAAAATTAAAATTCAATTTTCTCGGTATTTTTTGCTCACAGCTGATTGGGATGGTTTTGAAATAAATGATGGAATTCCCCGTGTATTGTTGAATATTTTTATATATACATCAATTTTGGGTAAGTCACAATTTTTATGATTGTTAAACGATAACCAAACTTGCATTAAAATATAAAAATCACATGCCACTATTCAAAAAAATATATGTTTACAAAATTGTTTATTATTACTTTTGAAATATATGTATTATAATATACACACACAAAATAATCCATCAACCTAATAGTTCAGAACAATATACAAGTATATACTCTATATATAGATTTTATTAAAAATAAATGACTGATAAACATTTTATATCTCTTAACCTAATAACTATTATGTAATATTTTCCTATCCGAAATACATATTTTATGTAGAATGTATTTTTTGGAATTATTATTTTCCAGACAGCGTTTTCAGAGCGATTGGGTCCATCAACACCTACTGCGTGGCACGAAGCCATTTATAACACTGGCTGGCTTCACGCTGAGCAGAGGATCTGGAAGGCTCTGGCTTAGGCGGCTCGGAGATCAGGGCTCAAGGGCCGTGTGGGCAAAAACGGATTCACTGACGCAAAAACACTTACGCATTCAACCCGCTTCGACCCGGGACGGCCTTCTCAACAACCTAATACTACGTGACATTACCACATCAATTGTTTTAAAACTGCCATTTTAACAGAAGAAAAGCAAATCAGTATCATATACAATCAATATTGTAGTCAATACAACAAATCTAAATGTCATAAGTTTTATTAAATTACACTTAGCAGCATTTAATTGCACTTAAATATTATACCTATATAATATACATTTACAAAACAACAGATTTACATGATAAGTGTTGAAATTCAAATATATGTTTGTTACTTGTGAATATTTTTTTTAATATGTAAGTTGAAGCGTTTTTATATAGCATACAAATTAAAAAAATAGTTTAATGTGCTTTTTTCTAAACTTTGCCAGTTTGTTCAACAGTCCATTTACAACGTCTATTATATAAATGAAACTGTGGTTTAATTTATATAATTAATAATTTAACAACTTGGTTCATATTAAAACAAAGTAATTTACCATTATCTGCATAATATTACGTTTTTTTACTTGAATTTTTACTAAATGCACCAACTTAATGTGGATAGACGATATATTGACGATAAATAGACTTCAAATTAAATGTGTACCGTCGGTATACGAGTATATATAGTAGGAAGTTATTGTCTAACGTCAAAAAAGTCTAAACTCCAATCTTTTTAATGCTTTAATTTAGCTATATAATTAGACAAGACACGTTTGTTGAAATTTATAACCGTTTACCACGCTGAAACGCTTCACGGAATTGGTATGCAATGTTGTTTCATCAATCTTAAATTAACAGTGGTTTAACCTTTCCGGGAGTAGAATAATTTATATGGTCAAAGCTATGGGGAGTGAGTTTTTTTGACATGGAAAATTCAAATATATTTTTTATCAAATCATGATACAAGAATATGAAAGAAGATAAAAATAGTACAAAAATTATTACTCACGTTTTTAAGTTTTATCATTAAAAAATCGATTGCGGATTTAAGGGATCACAAACCATCGATAGACATTAAAAACACTCCGCTCTTCACCATTATAGCAGTTGTAAAAAATAAATAAAAAACAGGTATAAAAATATAAATTTGGAGTTGTTCCACGTTCTTGATTCTTCTGGCTTACGTTTTGCACTAGGTTGAATATCTGGTTCCTCATAATCATCAGTAGAAGAATAATCATTAAACTCCATTGTGATATCATTAATATCTTCGATGTTTACTTTCTCATTGTCACTATTCATTAATATGTCCTCAATTCCTAAGTCACTTTCCATTTTAGCAATATAGATCGGAAAAAAATCACGGCAGTAAAAATTCAAAATTCAGTCTAGAGGCGATACAATAAAAAACATCAAATCACGTTAAAATATAGTATGACACTGTAAAACTTATATAAATTGCAAGAAAATTATGATAAAACACTGTAAAAAACTGTAACTCACATTTAACTACGAAAAACACTAATAAACCTCCGAACCTTACGAGAATTTTGTAGAAACACACAATATAAAACAAAAAAATTACACTAAAACTCTAAATAACAGTAAAACTTTAAAATAACGCAGAAAAATATTGAAAAACGCGCGCGCCGAAATATTTAGTTGGCAATATATGACTTGTCGAAACTTGCTTGTGTGACGTCATAATAATATCACGTGACATTCAATAAAGTGGATTTTCGCGGTTTTTAAATATGGAATATGTTTTGAAATGGTAAAATAATATTCTATATTGTCCACAGATGGTATTATCATTCATAATTGAAGCATCAACACACCAGTCACCCATACAAATGCAATGACGTGTACGTGCGTCCATACTCCTTCAAAGGAAAATCGCGCCGTCGCGCATATACAGCCATACTCCCGGAAAGGTTAATACTCATATTTAAAGAATAATTTTAAATTTATATTTGATGCAATACACAATGACAGATTAAAAATAATTTACGAGTACAATCATGAGTATTTAAAACAATTTACAGAATTTTCGGTGCGATATTTGTCATAGAGCAAAAGTGTTTATATTGTATGAATTATAGCACTAGATACAATGCACGTTGTTGAGGGTTAAGACAAACTATAAAGCAACCAAGAAAGCCTAAGGCGCTCCGCCCCTCTGCAGCTCGGCGGACCGCGCGGAGGGTATAATTAATGAATGACCCCGCTGAAGCCGCTGGACGCCTTCTGTTGCCCACCCACCGGAGCACCCACCCACCAGCACACCCGCCTACTCTCAAGTCCATGGAGTCACCAGCGATCTTGGTACATAGTCGTGTAAGGAGTTCCGTGCGCCTGTTTTCTCGTAATATGTAATATCCTTACATATTTGAAATATCCTAGTCGATGATGAAAATAAATTGAACTATATATAAAAAGACTACGAAATGAATAAATTTATAAAAATCGTAAATGGCTTGTTCAGATAATATAATTACGATAAAAAGATAATTGTTTCGTAAAAAAAAACGAGTTTTAAACTTAAGTTAATTATGTTTTTTTCTCAACAACAAAAAAAAATAACCGAATAATAAAAAGAAACTGAATATAATTAAATATTTATACTTATATACCAAATTGACAAATATTTTGCACATTACTAATGTCCTTGTTATAGAATATTCCGTTACATGCCAGTAAAAATAATATATAGTACAAGCGTGAAGATTCGTATAATAAATACAACATAAACAAACATTCAGAATTTATTTAAAGGAATTTGTATGCAAGGAAAGTTTCCCCTTAAGTGGCTCAGTTTTATTCTTAATTACCTTATAATTCTTCAAAGATTTATTGTTCAACTAAGAAAATGACAAGGGAACACAGCACGGTAGCTTTCTTTAAAAGAATGTCATAATTTACGACAGCGTAAATGCAAACCGGCATATCTTCCTTTCTTAAACTATTGTCATCATAATACAAAGACCCATAAGGACGGGCACGCGAGGAAAGCAAGTGGTACAGTAAAACTACACGCGAAAACGATACTTTACATCATTATATCATTTGTTTAAACTCAATATATATGTTACTTTATTAGTTCAGAAAAGTGGTGATTACCACATCATTTGCAAAAACGAATGAAAAATTTCAATAATTATTATGTAATATTATGTTAACTGAATATCAATTTGCATTTTGTAGTAGATATCTCACTATCTGATTCGAGCAATAAAAAATAAACATAAATTTTCTTGATGTGTGTGTATTTTTTTCTTCTTATATTCGTGTGTTCGTGAAATCGTTTTCTGTATATTTAAAATAATTCGGTTAATTTTTTATTTGATCAATTTTTATTTGATCAATTGCGGCGTTAATATAATGAAATGCTTGGGCCTCCACACCGACTCGTTACGATAAATAATATTTTACTAATTACAATTATATTTTATTTTTAAAGAAAAGCGTGATAAAAATAAGAATAATTAAGTTTTTCGAAGTAGAAAATCTTGTGTTGCTGCTTTTATTTTTTAGGATGCAAACCATATTTGTTATAAACACAAAACAAAAAATATTAAAATAATCATTATCCATAATAATTTATAAGTAGATTGCCTTTCTATTGGCTATACTGTATGTTCCGCCTATAATATAAGGGCTGGTAAAAGGGTTGCAGGCTACAGGATGAGCCGAGGGCGTCCTGGGCGGGGACGGAGTTGCATCGAGACAATGTAGGGTGCAAGAATTTGTCAGGGGTGACAATTGTCTGGTTATTTTTTTAATCAAACACGGTATACTGCGGTTTTAATGTTCTCATTTAAATTGACATATAATTCTTTCTTATTATACATACTATAGAAACGTGAAGATGTGTACACATTGTCGTTGTTTGATACTCGGGGAACAAGACAATATGTCAAGGTTAAAACATGAAAAATTATGAATAGAATGAAGGTTTTAAATAATTATATTTCGAGTAGAATTTTATTGTGATTAAGTCTATGTAATTTTTTGCAACATTATGTATTTATAAAGTATTCCAAAAATAAATGTAAGTGTGTTAATGTAAAAAAAGTTAATGTTCAGTAGTTTATGCGTGAACACATTTTTTTTCCTTATCGACATTACAAATAAATTTCTTTTGTTACTACTTTATTTCGTACGGCAGAGAAGAAGTCTGATGCATGATGCTTCGACATCAAACGTTCAGATAAACTCCGTGGAATAGCGAGAAAGTGAGACATACGTGTTTATTTGTCAATGAATATTACTGATAAATGTAATAAAATCAGGTAAAATATTATTTTATTTTATTTCTAAAAGTATTTTTACAGTGTTTTAATATGAAACTAATATTATTGAATATTATGATTGATAATGTGCAGTGCAATAATTGGCATCCCTTCCATTCCCTAAGAAGTTGTCGGGCGGTGGCGGGGAGTGTCGCGGGGAGGCTGCAGTCTTCAAGCAGGTAGCTAATCTTGCATATTAAAATGCATGACTGCTGAACATATTGTCTTAATGTATTGCTTTTACGTACTGAAGTTTTGCTAAAAAGTGATTTATGTTATACTATGGTAAAGTCAAGCATATAATTAAAGAAAGTGGTTCGTGTTACAAATCAGAATTTAATTTAATTGAATGCACATATTAATGCACGAATTTCTCTTTCTAGCCGTGTAGCGCAGGACAAAGTATCGTGGAATTTTATTTGATCATCTTGTTTGAGTGCATACTCGTAATATACAAAACTAATATAATATTTAAATAATTTATATGAAAACCGCATCATCAAAAATAACTGATAAACTGGATTTTTGTGTTACAGTTTTGTAATTTGTAAATGTTATTCAAAATAAGATGCAATATCATGCATGCAAATATTTTATTTTCAATTGTATCAGAGCGATTGGAATTAAATAAAATTCAGCTGCTATTTCAAAGCCCACGGTCTCGCGATTTTTGGAAAGCCGTCGGAAACTATACATATAATGTACTCAGCGGAGTTGCGGGAGGCTGAACTGACAGGTTGAGGCAAGGACCATGACGGTTTACAGATCTTTGTGACGGCAGTTTATAACGACCATATGGTTCATTTAGGAAAGTCAACATGGTGATGATGATGCTGAATAGCATTTATTTGAATAGTATGGCATTTTGAAAAATAATAGAAATAAGATACATCATTAATGGTCTAATACTACGTATATATGTGTTACTATTATATTTTATTTGAAACGCCTGTATCTAAATGTTTTTATCTCCTTGAAAATAAAAATAACCGTTTTAATATTTCCTTGCTTCTAACAGTTAAGAACGTCATTTCACAATTAACAACCCTTATCGTTGAAAAAGTGTACGATTCTTATCAACTTGTGCATCGTAGTGTACCCCATGAGCACTTGTCCCGCCGCGGGCGCCTCCCCCGCAGCCCCTGTCGGCGGCCTAATCTACGGCCTGTTATTTCATTCGGAGCCGCGAGCGCCCTCTAATATCGACAATGAGACGCCACCGCGGCCCCCGCCTACAGTGAGCCCCAAATAGGCGAGATGCAACCAAATGATGTAAGAAAAGGATTATCGAGAAACGCTGCTCTAAGAACATTTTGCGACCTCATATCCTCAATAGTGCGGACGGATACGGATTGTTGGATTTTGTGACAATAATACTTTGCGTTATTTGATTGCCAAATTGTATGTACTCATAACGTGGTTTTTATTGTTACAATTCCTGACAATCGGCGCTCAGTATTGTGTCTGGACTGGACTTTACCCGCCTCACACCCGCTCAGTATTGTGTCTTTACTTGGGCTGAATGTGCGGTAGTTGACACTGAGTATGTCGATACCTAAACATAATTGATTTTACGAGTACAAACACTAATATCCCCATTCTTTGGTTATGCTCTTTTTTGTATCCATTTTTTTATAAACTCCTCGAAATAACATTTGAAATCTTCATGAAAATGAAATAACTTTTATTTACAGAACTATTCCTCATATAAATGAAAATATAGTTACCCATAAAACCGATTAAACATTAAAATGAAATAAAATAGCTACTAGTAAACAAAAAAGGTCTTAAGTATTTAAGTTATTTCAAAATTTACTATTTTAGGTTATTCAATCATTGACTTATTAAATATTAAAAAAACAATGATCAGTAATTAAATCACCGTACACTAACTAACTGAATCAATCTTTCACATAGTCTAAGTTTATGAAAATTTGCAATTCAAGCAATAAAAGAAGGCTACAAAGTAGTCTGCAAAGCTATTTTGTTGTGGCCTCAATGGAATCTACCGTTCTGTATATTTTTTTTACACTAACGATTTTCTTACTATTTTTGTAAACAATTTAATATATATATACCACATAACAGAATCCAACACTTATTTTATTGTATTAATCAATTTAATATATAAAAAAAACAAAACGATTGAAAGGGAGTACCGTTATTTATATACCTTCCCTACATCCAATAGTGCTCTTCTCGTGGAAGGAAGCCGAGCATTTCGTCGAGCGTCTACGCCGTATATTTCCAGTTTTGCATCCTACAGAAGAATTACCCCTATCGTAGAAGGCGGGGGCCGCCTGCCGTTTGATCCGCCCGCTCGCGAGGGCGGCTGATCCCGCCCGCCCTCCACGCGATAAACGACCGCTCGAGCCCTTTCAATTTTCCACATTAGCCGCGGAAAATGAAAAGTAGGCGGTCGTGAGCCGCAGAGAGCTATTTTAAAGCGCACCATCAAAAACTAAGTATTTTAAACCCAGAGAAATCCTCAACGCTTACTAAATGCGATCGTCAAAGCAATACGGCTGTTTTGATTTGTGAAATAATTCTTAAGAAACATAAAAATCTGCAACAATCTGACGAATGACTCAAGTTTTGCAGAATTCTTTTAATAATATTTCAAACATATGTTCTTTTTAAAAATTATACAACAACAAAAAATATCAAATCTTACGTTTTACTAATGAAAATTCTATATTTTAATGTGAAACTGAATTAAAAGAAACATGTATATGTTTATCAATCAATCAAGTTATCACAGTAATTTATTACCTTCAATAATCGAGTGTTTTCAACGAATAATTCATTACTGTCATCCGCATGTGCGTGCTCCAAGATGTATCAAATACAAAAAATTTAAGACATATAATTACACTTGGAGAATATTATCAAAGACTCCATTTAAAATACGTTGCTAACCCACTCGAGTGCCCCGATTTTCCAACGGTTAGCAGACCCGAATACTAAAACACATTACCAAAGTATTGAATTTAATTTCCGCATTCGTTCCCGTATGATGTATTCCAAAAGGTTACATCCATTATTTACATCCGTTCCTGAGACGGGCCTCTACATTTCAGCACAAATTTTAGCGGAAGGTGGTGCCTGATATGATATTATCATTTGCGAATACTTTTCGGGGAGATTGCAAACGCCCTCCTGTTCTAAAGCCGTAACATTTGCGTATTTACGAGTATGTGTCATAGCGGAATATTAAAGTGCAGAGGAATAATACATACATCTATGTACATGTATGTATCTCAAATGAGAATATAATATTAAACTTTTATAGCCTCGAAAAATATTATTTATTTCTATGATATAATAATCACTCAATTCATGTCTCAAAAGTGTTCCCATTTTTTTGTTACTATTATATAAATACATAATTAATTTAACACCAATTATGTTAAATTAAAAGTTTTTTGTCTTCTTAAGTTAAATACATCGTTTCCATACCACTCAGCTTCAGATACCATGGAATTTTATGTTATACTATACGAGTATGTATTAGGAAACCAGAAACGATTATCACAAGTGTATACAGTTTATATTAATTTTCATAGTTTGGCCTCTCATCCTGAAGTAATGTCGATGATATAGTATATTTAGTGAAACTACAGTTTGCTCACTTATTAACATTGATAAGGCGTATTTTTTCGTTGCAAAAAAAATTGGTGAAGAATAATCATGGTCATATGATACATTTAAGTAGACAGTAAAGTAAAGGAAGACAGTATAATTTTATTTCTCCGATTCACTTTAAAAGATTTTCATAAATTAAAAATGACTGCATTAATTAAGTAGTGGAATATAATTATTTTTTAAACGGTTTTAATTATTATTTAATACAGTATATATTAATGAATGATTAAGTCGGAACATTTTAAATTAAAATAAACACAAAGAACACGGCCAGGCAACCTGCTTGAACGCGAAGCAATTCTATTTACCAACTTTTCACGTCAGAAAAGTCCAAGTAGAAATAAATTTATATAAGTAAATGTATAAATATACAAAGGTTTGAAATGATATAAGATAATTAATTAAATACAATAAGAATTGTAATGAGAATTTAACTTATTGACCTAAAAGTTCATGGAGTCTTTAATTATCACTGTCTCAGCTGAAATCAATCTCGCCAGCCCTCGGAAGATAATATTCTTGAGTCCCTCAGCCAAAAGAGATGAAAATTAGCATATTACATCAAAGCTATGGAAGTCCTCTAAGACACTTGACCGAAATTGAATTATCCAGACTTGGCTCTCCCCGGCTCCTGACAAATCCGGTGACAGATCGCGAACGACGCAGAGGGCCTTTGACTTTAAACTGCGCTAGTAGTGCCTGCTGCCTATCGCTTGCTGCCTACTGCCTCGTCACTAAGCCGAGTCTCTTCTTTGGGGCTCAAGACACCCCTTCAGTTGCATTTTACTTGAATTACTAATTCGCCACCGCTCCAAGACGATTCAAATGAACGAATGTACCGCGTCGCCTATACAACTTAAATTCCGGCTGGTGAATTTCAATTGAAAATAATTTATCTAGATAACTTTGAAAGATTGAACATAAAACAGTAAGGACATAGCTATTTGTGTAATGCAGCATTAATCAAAGGGTTATAAAATAGCATGAATGCACCATATACGATTTTTTATGTTTTAAGTGCAACAGTTATGATTAAGTTAAATTTATGCGTTTTATTAAGAAATAGCAATACTAAATACAAACGTGACTCAAATATCACTTGTTACTTATTCGTATGATTAAAACATAGAAAGTACATATAACGGGTTCCGCCAAATAACTTTTTTTTTTTAAAATGGGGCGCAAAACATCGAGTGTAGCTTCGGCTGTGTGGCACGTAGCGCCGTCCTGTTGAAACCAAATGTTGCCAATATTCTCCTCTTCAATTTTTGTGAACAAAAATGGCCCGATAACGATCGCCATTGACTGTAACGGCCACTCCTTGCTCATTTTAGAAGAAAA
Organism: Glossosoma conforme; assembly: GCA_022606575.1. Classification (NCBI taxonomy): domain Eukaryota; kingdom Metazoa; phylum Arthropoda; class Insecta; order Trichoptera; family Glossosomatidae; genus Glossosoma; species Glossosoma conforme. The sequence continues at coordinate 512,758 of JAGTXR010000041.1, read as the reverse complement.
ATGGGCTGATTTTCAAAGTAATGTCGCAATATTTCCCAGCGTTGTTCAAGCATATACACAACCATATTCGTTCAGCGGAAGGATAAAACTAATTATCTGTCAAATCAGACATGAGGTAAGTGTTACCATTCACGAAATAAGCACTAGTTGAAAAAAAAACTTTAGATAGCGGACCCTTAATACTCTGAAACCCATTCATATCGTGATAAAAGATGTCACTAGACTAAGTTTTTTTAAAAAAATTAAGATTTTTATATTTTGTACAGAAAATAATATATTGTGACTAGATGTGGCTCGTTGGATGAGCAGACTAGATAAGATAATTATATACTGTTAACAGAACCCTTTGTAGTTATTCATCGTCATTTACTATAATTATTATCTATTATTATCCACCATTTTGCATTAAAAATATGAAATTACTGTCCTGTGCTAACGATAAGACGGCCGGTGCAAACTTTGACTCAAAGAGATCTTCGGTTTGCTTAGAGTGAGGGGGCGGGAGTACACTCCAAAGCCGAAGTTGGTATGGGGGTCGAAGACACTGGCGCGGAGATATAGCTCGAGATGGGGTAATTTTGGCGTTAGTAATACGATCACGAGGACACGTGGGAGGGTCGGGAGATAGGAAGAGGGCAGATGGTCACGTGTGAGGCCGCGGAGACGACACCTGCCGACTTGCCCGGCAAGTTTCCAAAGAAGGAGAGCTGGAGGCATCCTCAAGGAGGCTGGCGAGGTGCAAGCGCATCCCCAGCTAATCCAATCTGCATGCAGTTGAACATCATAACCTGAATACTTATCCTGAAAATTACCTATATTGATCACACGTGAGAATAGATTGTCATAATTTTTCAGCATATGTAATATTTTATTATTATGTATGCCTAATTGAGATATTTTTAATGTTATCATAGCTTAATTCAAATACTCCTATTGTAACAACGTGGTTGACTTTGATTAATACATGAGAATTTAATTCATCGACAGCAAAAAAAATGTACATTTCATTTTTAAATGTTTTTTTATAATCCATTTAATTATTTTTAATTATTATTAATATCAATATTAACAGAAAAACAAGTCATTGATAGAAGTTACGCATCATATAGTTTAAGAAAGCCAAAATATCGATAAAAATTAAAAAAAAAAATCTTTTCGTATATATCGCTGTGCTGAGGATATCTAAAGCTGCCAAATATATATATATAAAGCCTTGAGGGTGCGGTGCTGATCTTTAAAGAAGTTTTTGGCAACTAAGAGAAGTTCATAGCGGCATTTAGTGGTGAACATATGTTTGTAGTGAATTTAGCGGAAAAAGCATTAATTGGACAACCACATTCTATCTGACTGAGAACATCATTAAAACCGTCTGATTCTTATTCTCTTATTAGGAGCAGTCTTTGCTCATATTCTTGCCACATCAGTCGCCGCCCACCAAGCGGCCGCCCGCTGCCGCCGCATAAACTTGCAACACGACAACCGCACGATCTCGGGCGGGCGGCTGCGGCAGGCGGCGGGCGGTGGGCGGCTGCCGCTGGGCGGGGCGCAAGTCCAGCCCACCGTCTTGGGACAACAACTTGGACAAAGAAACAAACGGAGGAACATCTCAATTTCGTATTACATAGATTAAAATAGCGTATTTTGAACAATTATCTAACCCACAAGAAAATGTATTCAATTGCTCTTCCTCTGTTGACTCTTCATCAAACTGCATAAATGGTACAGTGAAATTCTTTATATTTAAATGTGAATAGTGTAGGTGTTTTTTATTGATTCGTATTTATGTCAATATGTTAAGTATAAACTAAATACAGTTTAAAATCATTTGCACATCACCATATACGTCTGGTCCAGGTCTTAAGAACGTAAAACATATTACATATCTATAAATTACATAAAAAGATTGGAAAATCTGATAAACCAACGCTCAAATATGCCAAAAGCTCTACAGTGCCCTTTAAGCCCCTGGAATTCCGCCCTGGAAGGCCGACGGGAAATATATGTATACATAATACGTACTAATTGTATTTGCTGATGAAAGACTTCATTGGTTACACTTTGTGGCGTGTCTTCTTCAAGTAAAAAATAATATGATTGGTTTTACAAACTATGTTCCAATGTTATATTAGTATATTTTGAAAAAAAAAATGTAACTTATTTATTATTTCATATTTTTGGCCGCGCCTGAAATTGCAATTTAGTATGTTTAATTCCCTGTTGGGTTGGACCACTCCTCAGCTTGCGCTTGCTCTTGAGCCGCGAAGTTTGCTGCTCTTCTTGTCTTCAGAGGCGCCCGGGCGTGCTGGTGAAGGCGCCGGTCCCGGGGGTGCGTCGGCTGGTCCACGAACAACGGCTTACGTGATTATTAGGAAGCTCGTGTTGTATCGAATGATTAAGATTGGTAAAGCCTTATCTGGCAGACTGATTAATTTAAAGAGCAATAAGCGATATCAATAGAACATCACTATTAGCTAATATGATTTTGAATATTCATATATTAAGACAAAGCAACATTCGCAGGGAATAAACATTAAATTCATTGATATTTTTAAATGATAAAATAAATATAATTATATTGATTGAATTACTATTTAAAAATTAATTCTAACGACAATGTACTTTGTCTCTTGTAGTAGGTATATGCTGTTATGGTAATACGGAGAATCGCCTTCGGAGAAGTGTATTTTCCAGCAATATTCGAGTAATTCATATTGAAATTTATTTCAATATGTTACATATTTAATATGAAAGTTGCGGTTAGGGAGAATGGAGCCCTCTAGGAGCCGCACTGATGGCGGAGGATGGTTGGGTTGGCTGAAGGTGGGCGCAGCGAGGAATATACTTTTGTTTTGACTCCCCGTACACGTCGTGGACATTGGGGACACATCTAAGGGGAATTAATAATAAGCTAAGATGCTGTGTTCGGTTTACTTTAAGATTTTAAGAGACTTTATTCGTATTCGAAAATAAAATAATTAATAATTTATTAAACATGGTTTACTAAATTACTGAACACTCGTATATTCAAAATGTGTATAAAAATCTTTTAAAAGTTATAATCTTAGCAGATAAGATTGTACAATAGCCATTTAATATAAAATATAACTAACTGGTCAAATATAGTAAGCATGTTAAAAACATGAATAAATTTCCTTTACATATACTTAATATAGTTTATGTTTATGTAGTTTATTTTAAACAACAAAAATACCAAGCAACTATTTATGAAGCATTAAATCGAATCCTTGTGTACTTGAACGTTATATGACTTATTATTTTTTAAATGAAACGTGTGACTTTCCCAAGAACATGAGAATAAAGAGTTCTGCGACCTTTAAGGAGGCTTACACTCAGAAAATATCAAATTTCCAATAGGACCGACCAATAATATGACTTTTTTATTATTTTATTTTATTTTATTTGTATAGCTATTCGCAAGTAGAAGTAGTATTCCGTAGAAGAACTCAAGTAGTGGATGCTACCCAAAGAATAGGCACACTCAAGTGGCAATAGGCAGGACATATCTGTCGAAGAGACGACGGTCGATGGGGAAGAAAAGTATTGGAATGGCGCCCAAGAGCTGGCAAATGAAGCATTGGCCGACCCCCTACAAGATGCACTGACAATATAAGAAGAATAGCGGGAGTGACCTGGATGCGGAAGGCGGAGGATCGAAGAGGATGGAGACTCATGCGGGAGGCCTACGTTCAACAGTGGACGGACACAGGCTGATGATGATGATGATGATGATTCGCAAGTACATATATACAAACCGGCAAAGCGCTCAAAAGTTGTCTAGGAATATCGATGTCACGTGAAAAGCTCCTTGGTTGGCCGCCCAAGTTTCCTGCCGGCGCCTCAATATGTCACGGGCCCGCCGAGTCTGCCCGGAATTCCAGATGAGCTGCCTTACACTAATGCGCCTTTGAATGGCGTTGATAGATTCGCGGCGGATAGTAACTATCGGTTTCTTGGGCAAGACTTTGAGGGTTCTGTGGTAGGAGAATGTGTATTCATTCACTAACAAAGGAAGATATAAAAATCGTTGTTATTTTGTCATTATTATATTGAACGTTTTTAGTGACTACATATAATATTTCCGTTAAGTAATAAACATGTCAAGAACTAAAAAAATCTAACATAAAAATATATCATTGCAAAATCAAATAAATGATAAATAAATACGATAAAGTATTTTGATTACAGATACTGAAAAGTATTAAATAATTCGTATAATTTTTATAACTAGAAAAGAAAATTAAAATATACCTTTGAGATACAGGTTATCATATTATACAGGGAAAACTATAATATATTATAGTGGGGCATCAATAAAAAAATATATAATTAAATCTTTTAACATTATGTATTCCAATTTTTCACAATAAATAAACGAATTTGAAAGGAGTTTACAATCTTCATAAGTCAAAAATAGATTTTAGTTGTACATATATTGTTAGTTGGGTTGAGCCACCTATTTATGACAAATAGTCCAAGTATCGGAACCGTCAGTCATAACTTAGTGGAAGAACTTAGTGGCGACAATATGTAATAATCATATATTTCGTGCAATATGTACGACATAAACTATGGAGGGTATATCTATAGAAGACAAAAACGTCTACCAAAAAAATATTGAAGCTGGTATCAATTTATGTACTACAGCATTGTATTGTTGCAATAAAATATAACAATAAAGAGATGATAGAGCCTCTATTATGTCCATTGAGGGCCCACTAGGATCAGAGAGGTCTCCGAATAGCCCCGCGGACATCGATAAAGCTGCTTAAGAGGCCATGAGCTTGCCGGTCAGGTGCGTTGCTCTATCACTGTGTACTTGTCGGCCCTGGCGCTCTCGCCCTAACGTGCCGTTATTGCTCCTCTAACGGGCGTTATTGAATGCGGGACTAAAAATCCGTGGACGTGCGAACAAATTGACGTCGTTATCCGTAGAAGTTTTTCCATAAATCGAGAGCATCCCTTTGCCTTTTCAGTAATGATTGACACATCCAATCGATTACTTAATTGAATTAAAGTGATACATAAAATACATTTTATTTATATGTCAAATAATTAGTTCCTACTAAACAACTAACATACTTAGTCTTATTTTTTATGTTTTTACATATGAATGTGAACATTGTGCCCATTATTCTTGACAGCTGAGAATATTGACATATCACAAAAAGCCAATTTAGCCTATTTTGAAATATTTTTTGCAATCGGATGCCTGCATAGAATACTCGGGGTATGGCAGTTTGAATTTGTAGTTTGAGGCATTCTTCACCATATCATTACGTGGTGAAGAGCAGACAAGGCACCCTTACATACTACAGTTCATCAAGAGACGACGGTGGACCTGTCTAGAACATGTACTTCAGTTGCCGCAGGAGAGGATAAACTTTTTTCGGTTTTCCTTCATCCCTTGGGCTCTCGCCGTCCTGGTTGGCCGTCTGTAATGTCCTCGGTGAAGCTGCGAGAGGCAGAACTGACATGGGATGAGGCGAGAGGACCATGCCGACTGAGCTTTAGGGTGGCTGTTCGTGACGACCATGAGCTCATCTTGAGAGAGCGGACATAAAAATTATAGTGATGGTGTAAAAAATATATGAGAACGAAAAGTAATTAGAAAAAATACTTCTAAGATCGAGAATAAAAATCAAGAGTTATTTTGTTGTTTGGTCAACATACTTGTATGCCTAAATACGAGTACTATTCACAATGTCTTTCCCTCGCACAAAAATAGAAGTCCCTGCACATTGCTTTCTCGGCTATTATGCTTCGGCAGCATAAGGGTTTCCCATTGAAGCTCACGGGCACTTGGCGGGTCAACAGGCCCCGGCGCTCACAAAGGAGTGGCCGCTGGTCGGTGGTCGGCGCCTCCTCCGCCCGCATTCTTGGGCGTCGCGGCGCCCGCCTTCCAACTTGCGCCGACTTTCGGAGGCTTCGGCGGGCCGAGAGAGCCTCTTGTGCGCCACCTCGGACGCTGGCCCAAGGTAAACTTGGCGCAGGGGATGTAAAATTAAAGCCCTATGAATTCCAGTTTCCAGTTGCCGCTCGCAACAAAGCTATCAAATAATAATACGTACGTTCCCGGCCACTTCAATTAATTTGTGATTAATTTACGTCTCAAACAGAATAATTCGTAGAAATTAGTTATTATTTCTACGGTCTCATTATTTTGAATGATATTCCCACTTTAATTTAACAGATTATATAAGATGCTTAAATGATTTCATGGTTTAGTATTCAAAAAGTTTTTTGATGCTCACAGGTGAATCTTTTAATTGCTAGAAGTCTAGTCCCGTTAACACTACCATTGTATTACCTTTAAATATGCGGTGCATCTCATTTTAATAGAAATCATGTAAACTAAAAAGAACATCAATAATCAATACTTAAATCTAACAGGCGGAAAAACCAAGCAGATGTTAGATATTTTGTATACCATGACCATCTATGGTAGTTCTATATTTACCACCTGTAAAGCAAAAATGGCAAAAATTATTGTTATATAGACTAAATAATATCACATATTAAAATTTTATATTAAATATGAAATAAAATATCACATATTAATAAATGTAAGGGAGAATGGAAGTCTACGATGAATTATAATATATGACAATAAGATTAGGTACTCAGGGTGGCTTGGATCAAAATAAATGTTAAAATAAATTAATAAATTAAATAAATAATATTTGTTGAAAGCATCTGGTTTGACCAGAGAGTTGACCTAAGTTGAAGTATTCTTACTTGCATAAGGGCGGGCTGTTCCGAGCCAAGGAGTGTCCTTTAATCTTAGTTCAGCAACCGACCAATTGTAGGGAAGGTATGTAAGGACATTATTTCTGGACGATATATAATAATAGAGCGGCCGTGAGGGTCCCTTGTTCAACTCAGACTATCGACTTCTAACTACTTCACTTAATCACATCTGAACTATACGAAATATGTTGTTTTCCACCACTTGACTTTAAGCACGGAAATAAATGAAATCACAAATGATATAATTTATTACGAATCCTTACTAAACCATTCTTATTTGATTAAATGTTTGATTAATTAAAGTACTAATTTCGAGTGTGATAATGTTTTACTGAATATGTCTGTTGTTATTGATACTTCATTATGTGCATTATTAATAATTAATTTGAAATTGTTATCTTTCGATTTATACAAAAGGCGTTGCTAGGACTCCTCCTAGATAGACTCACAACATTAGATAAGAGAATAACAATAACTGGATGCGGAAAACAGACTTCCGTATCTTACGTTAAGCAGAGGACGGACTCAGCATGATGATATGTCTTCACTTTATAAAATAAATTAACTTATACTTTTATAAAAAGCAATAACTTTGTGGTCAGACATGATGATAACAACGGATATTATCTCTTTACAACCCATGAATGCGATTCTAATCTCTTTCACGGGTTCTATCTTTGAGCACTTCTGTGCAGTGGCCACAATTGTTCAGAGGGGACTCCCACTGGACTTATCAGTTCTATCTATCTTATCTGTTTATAACCACTTTGTTGGTAACCAAGTGGTTATAAACAAATTCTAATTGTTTTATTTTTAAAATGACTTCCTTTAACAAACATCGTATAAATAACTGTATTTTAATAACTTAGAGTAATTAAATAATTAATAATAAAAAATATACGTGATGACAATTTTAATGTCTTCAACTATGCTAATTATAAATTAAAAATAGTATCACAATTTAAAGGTAGAGATCGCTGCAAGAAAATTGATGTCATAATCGAAGCTTACGGTCACGGAGAGCTTACAGGCGCAAACCCCCTTTTGAAATATTTGCGCACATAAATAAAAGGCAAACAGAACAAGTTTCGCACTTTGTTCGGGTCGGCCCTCCAAATTGACCTATTACTAAAACATCCATTAGAAAACTAAAGGCCGGCGTAAATTATAACCGAGTTAGCAATAAAACACCGCTAAACAACCCAGTCGGCGAAACCCTTCCGCCTGCTCCTCGCCGGGTGGTTCTCGCCGTGAGCGTTAAACAATTTCCACTTAGCCACCGTAAGCCATCGCTTTGGCGGATGGGCGGGCGCATGGGCGGGCGGGGGCGGCGACGGGCGGCGCCAGGTAGCGCGGGCGGGCGTTTGTCACAGCCCATCCGGAAAGCGCGGAGCAAGAGTGCGGCCGACCAAAACTACGCCACAGTTTATTGCGAAGTTGCAAAGTGTAACGGAAATAAATAACTCCGGTGGGCGGGTGGATTGGCGCTGGGCGGCTGCTGGCGAATGGCGGGACTTCCGCCGCCCACTGTACGATGGTCTTCGGCCCGCCACAGTCGCGGTCAAAGTGATTCGAATTTGATTATGCATACTGAGAGACCTGGGCGGAGAGAAGGATGCCCACTAGCCTGCTGCTTCCTGGAGTGACTGCAATAAAGCTAATGTTTGTTCGATCATGTGTATGACATTAGAAGCACCACAAACGTAGTCGGATAATTATTGCTTATATATTACGAAATTTACAATGAAGAAATTCTTCCTTCGACAAATTAAATAAGTTTATAGTATATTTATAGTTATTTCATTACATACCAGTATAATAATTACGAATTTAATTTTGAAAAGTGATGAATATTTTACTGCCAAAATATATTTTTGCCAGTAGGTAGAGACCTTACATCTAATCTTAGGATAGAAACAGGACTTTTTTCATGTAAAAAAATTAAGTCGATCCAGTGCTGTGTGAAAATTTTGTAAGTCAACACACTTTTCCAAAAGAGGACCAATGAAAGTAATAACAGATTTTTTCAACCAACTTTCAAAAAAATTATAATTATTTATCATTTGAAATTTCACCAATCAAAAAAAATTCATAAGAAACCTAAGGTAAATTACAATGTATTTCGGACGATTACAACAATGCCTTCAATGACATTACATTGCAGTAAAATGTTAATAATAATCTATAATTTTCTCACTAATAATATAAAAAAACATCGTTATATCATTGATCACAATATCAATGATATCATGATCGCGTGCTATTCCATCTACTGCCGGCATCGATTTCCGGGATTTATATTTTCCGACATTTATTCCTCCTCTAGAGGCTCTCCTTCCGAAATCAATGCCGTATATCATTCTTCGAACAGCAAATAAAAAACACTACCCTCGCCCAGAAGAACCCCTCGCCCTTTTCCAATACATTCCTTGAAATTTTGAGTGTAAACTCGAAAGAAAAACCAATCAAGGAAACGATTATATGGAAATATTAAGACTATTTATATACGAGTATATTTAGAATATCTACAATAATATTTAACTAATATAATCTAAATACCACAATTGTGATTTAATTGAAAATCTATGTTTGATTTTGGCATTAATGTCAAAGATGACAATGTTTATGATAATTATCCAGAACGGTAACTTTGGAAATAATATTGTAAAATATAGTATATAAAATAAAAATTTATTTCATAATGTTACACGACATTATCAACTTGCTATATTACAATCATGAAAAAGCAAAAGTGACTTATAAATCCTAAGCCACCTCAAGTCGCATTTTCCAGGGATGTTTTGTTATTGTTTATTCCTCCTTTGGGCGGGCAGCTTGCACATCGCTCCACTAGTTCGGCTGTAATTTCATATGTAACCAATAAAACGATACATCAAAAAAGTTTACGATATCTCCTGAAAAGGCCGGAAATCTTGCAAACAGGATGCGCTGAGCGGGTTTCGCCGGAGCTGCGGTGCGTGAAATTTATGTGCCACGGCCCTCGAAAATAGAGACACCCTCGGTTCTGGCGGTGTATCATTTCAAAAATAAACTAATTATTATGTAATATTATTGAGTAATAATTTCTAAAGTATGATATATAAATGTAATGAAATTTAATATTTACCCATACATTGAATTGTGGTAGTATAAATCCTTATCATTTTAATGGATATGTTTCTGCGATTTTAAAATACGTGTCTATTCATATTACGAGTATACTTTATATTGAGATAAATATAATTTTATTATATAATATGTACTTGTTTTAATAAGAATACACACTGTACATTTTCAAATATCAAAATATCATCACATTAGATTGAAAATGAGACTGAATTACAAAAAATCATCCAAATGACCTGTGATGTCGGTTCCCGTTGTAATTTGTCGTTTTTGACACTTCTCGTTGAAAGATGGCCTGGCTTTATTCAGCCGATGATGTAGGTTCTCCACAGTCCACATTATGACGGAGCCACCACGGCATAGGAACCCGAGAAGCCCGAGCAACCAGCAGCTCCTTCCTCGGTCATTTGGTTCCGATTGCCTTTGAACATTATTGGCGGCGTTTATCCTGAGGTCCCGAGAATTTCAATAAAGTGAAGAAGACCCCACCCGTTGACCGCCACCCGGGAGCCTGATGGTCGCTTGCCTGGTGTTTGCATTGACCGACCCAGGTGGGGGCCCAGATGGGGCGCCTTTGAGAGTCGTAGTCCCTCCATTCGGTCTCGGCCAGTGAGGTCATAATTAGAAATAATAAACTGACCCATTAAGATGGCCCGTTTAGTCTTTGTTGGTCTTGGCTCCGGTGAGATTCCGGTTGAGTTATTTGGTAAAATATTAGCAAAATTCACAATATTAATATGTTAGCTTAAATAAGAAAGAGCATTCGTGTATTTTGTGGGATGAAAATAATAAGGTCTGGTCATTGGTCAGTACGAGTATTATTTATTAGGCGTCGACATATGATCGGTGATTATTATATTATTGATACGATGTGTCATGGACTGGCCAACATGCCACGAGTTGAATTGGTTGTAGATTAGTACAAAAATACATATTCTTTATTAAAAAAAAAGTTCACGTAGAAGGTCACCTAAATGTAAATTTCATATTCAATTAACATTAAAAATATAAAAAAAAATCGAAATCAATAAGCAACAGTGTCGTAAATTGAGGATATTCTAGCTCTAGGAATATTTTCTTATTATAATTGTATTAATTAAATTATAATATGCTGAAACATGGATCAAATCTGATTGTTTTCCAATAATGGCAGAATAGTGCTTATATTATGTTATACCCCATAGAGTCCAGCTATCTATCGATACCGAGCAGTGCATCACATACCGATGGAGAAAAAGCCTTTGAGGCTCTATTTACTTGTGATCTGTTTGTCTAAGCAATTCATTCAATTACGAATAGCAAAGAGTGGAGGGACGAGCGAGGCTGGGCCATTTGATCAGGCGGAATTTGACCCGTTCTCTAAAGCAAATACCTTTACATTCTGATGAAAGCTTTGCTTTCAATGATACGCCTTCGCCCCGCCAAAGAAACGAGCCGTAGGAAAAACTAAGCAAATAAAAATAAAATGGCCTTTAAGACGACTGTCTGCAGGCTTTTGGATTTTTTATGAGTCCGTTGAGGGAGAGTAACGCTGGCAAAGGAAAGGGGAGAGAGTGACATTGAAATAAACATGTAAATAATAATATTTTAGGGTTATTGGTTATACATTTCAGATGAACAAAAAGTAAAATCGAACGCGCTTTACCACATACATTTTATGGATAAAAACCATTTGGATATTTTTTACTAATGCATTCAAAATTAAACCTATTTTATCATTACACAAATATTGAAAAAATATAAATGTTTGTGTAATATGAGATGTTCTACAATGACGAAGAGTTGTTTCAAAGAATTCTTCTTCGTAGTGTCAATCCGGTGGATTGGTTTGCAGCAACAGAATCTTGCATCTCGATCTCCATTCCTCTCGGTCCTCCGCAACCCTTTTCAGCTCAGCATAAGCGCTACAATTCATGTCCTCGAATACTTGCTGTAAATACTCCCGTCTAGAGCGTCCTCTACAGTTTCTACCCTCAATCATCCCCTCCACAATATCAGGAAGACGACCATAGTGGCGCATGATGTGACCAATCCATCGGGCTCGCCTCTCTGAGATGGTTCTTATTAAGTGCCTATCTTCCTTGATTATCTTGAGAGCCTCATTGTTCGTGCCATGGTCTCTCCAGGAAATTCCGAGAATTCTTCTGTACGACCACATCTCAAAGGCCCCTAGTATTGTTTTATCACTTTCAGATAAACACCATGTCTCACAGCCGTACATTAAGATGCTCCCAAACAAATGTTTTGGCAAGTTGCTTGCAAAACAAAGTATTATGTTTGATTTATACAACATACGCTGTATATTATTATGTATATTATTACATAGCCTGGAACTCGCTACCGGAAAGCATAAGAGAGCTTAAAGCGGAGGCATCCTTCAGAAGCAGACTCAAGACCCAACTTTTTACTCAGAGGCAAAGAAGCGCTTTTGGAATGATCATTCGGTCATAAAAGAGCGCTATTGAAATACTAATATAATAATTATCAAAAAAGGTAAAAGATACAAGTATTAAACATATATTTATTATTGCTTATTACTTGGGTATCATAGTCGATGTAGACTAATAACTCTAGGTATCTTTTTCAGAAGCATTGGATTCTCGAAAAAAACAGCCTGCGGATATCTCCAGCGGCGACAAGCCGAAGACCGCCTGAGCTAAAAATGCCGCCCATAACGCGCAGTTCGCATTAATTAAAGCCGAGCAAATATTTACCTGCGCTCTCAAGTTTTAATAACCGGCGGATCGGATTATGATCAAGTTACCGATGGCGGGCCCAAGCCGCCCTAGCCGACCGGCCGCCCACTGCGCTCCCCACCCGCCCTGTCACTCAGTGGGCGGGCTGTTTGCATTGGACAAAGCCTAATTGTGAAAGATAAGATTTATTCAAATTTGATTAATCGATTTTTAAAGGCTTCGCTGCTATTTCCCCGCAAGGTGTACTTTCTAATTCTGGAGCGTTTATATTTAAAATTGTAAGGCTTTTGTATATTCTGTACGATCCGCGTCTGGGAATATTAAAGGGTACACAGAACGTGCCCTGTGTGTTGTTTGTAATTTATAATGTCGACGAAGTCGGATGAATTTTTAAGCTACTCAAATAAAGTCAATATATCCCGAGTGAACGTCAATATATAACCGTACAGTATATAACCGAATCAACAATACAATAATAAAATGATATTTTTGAAATAATACTTAGAATATTAATGAACATTATTATTACAAATTACATACTTAGTTAGTTATTTAAAAGTATGTATACATTTTCTTGAAGTAATACAAAAATGTAAATGTTTATTTCAATCGAAGAAAACCTGTTTATTAACGTACCTTGGCATTTATAAGAGTATATTTAACACGACATAAATATTCTAAGTAAAAAGGAATTGGATTTTCGAGAAATTTATTACTATTTTAATATTACTACAAAAGGACAATATGCTTAAACCTTTTTGTGCAATAACACTATATAATAAATATTAAAACAATAATATTTTCCCAAAGGTTAATTGAAGTGTATTTTATAGGTGAAGACTTATTGATTGATAGTAAAAAAAACTGTAATGGTATATATTTTTATAATATTTTTACAATGCATTTTTAAATTTATTTTATTAATTAAATAAGTAATGCATTGTCTAACTTTTATTTATTTATAACCACAATATAAACTCTATATTTTATAGTGGTTTCAATTTTGAACGGATAAGTATTTGTTATTTTTTTAATAAAATCAGTAACTAGACCAGATCTTGTTGTTCGAATCGATGGTTATACGAAAAATATTTTTATTTATCAAAACATTAAACGCCTGCCATCTCGCCAATGCTAACTCAAACAACATCGGTTATAATATCCATGAACAGAACCATACCCGGGGCTGACGGGGTGTTTGTTCTGAAAGTTTATTTCGCAAGTTTGTATCTAAATGTATTCTCCAATGGTCAATTTGGAACCGTTTAGTTCCATTTGTTGTGATGGCAGGACCATTAATCAAACGCAAATGTAACTTAATCTAAACGTATTGCTCCCAGTAGCAGAAAATGTTTTAATCAATAGAGTTTAAGCATTTTAAGTGTTTCATAATAACATCATATTATGTGCGCATTATTTAATATTTTTTCCGCGACTATATATAAAAAATAAAGTTTTCATGTGACGTTAATCTACAGGTTTCTCAAAAAATATTTATTATAATATTATATTAAGGTGCCCCAAAATGCATTTGGAGGCACTATAAATACAAATAAAACAGGGGTCACAGTAAAATAAACTATTTTATGAAATACTATCAAAATTCAAAACACCATTCAAAATTGTATATTCTTAAAAACATACAGAATATTACGGCTGAAGATTAATAAATATAAAATCATTAAGTTAGAGGATAATTAAGCGCTATTTTTAAAATACGTATCTGCGCCAATGTCATAAAACTATTGCCCGGCATTTATGCATCATCCGTAATTTAAATACTATGAATTGGTGTTATTGACTATCGTCTAGCAGAAATGTTTTTTTTTCAGTCACCACTATTTTTTTTACTCTACTATAAAAATGACACCACATTTATAAATTCATGATTGATTAAAATGTGGTTATATCAATAATAATTGTTACAACTTAGTAATTACTACCTCACAAACAATAAAACAAAGAGAAAGAGACTTCAATCACTCAAGGCGACTCTTAAAAACAAGAAGTTCGTTTACAATGCAATAATAATTAACAATAGGCGAGAGCGGACTTATTTGTAGTTCCCTTTAATCATCCTAATGCATCTCAACATAGGTTGAGGTTTCTTTTGTACTTTCGTTTGCTCTATCAATTAGTTAACAAAATATTAAGGATAAATCTATGCGCTTACAACTTCGTAGGTTTTTTAAATTATAAAAATGATTTTTTTATTGTTGCATTTGCAAATTGTATACATACTAAAGGTGAAAAAATATTTTTTTCATAACTTCGAAAAAAGTAAAAATAATATTATTGAACTAACATTAATATACATTTTTACATTATGCATTGACAAAAATATAATTATTTTTCCATTTAATAAAATAACTATTTTAAGACATTTGCGTCTTTTTAATAAACGAAAAATTCACAAGAACTTATCGGAAGGATTAATTATGTAGTGGGAAAAACATTTCATAAAAAAAACATTTACCTACAATATTTTACAACTGTACATACGAATTTTATATACATACAAACAGTACAATGATAGTTCCTTTTTATACGTGGGATGTACAAAATTGTTGTGTTACCAATAATTATGTACGTATTTATTATAAAAATCATTTTTTTGAATAATGTAATTATCGTAAAAAAGACGCAAAGTCATATGCGCCGAAGAAATGCGTAAGGCAATCAACCAACCGTCCCACTGCTTGTATAATCAGATACCCCCAACACCAAGATTGAAGTCGCGAAGCAGCTTTCTGAAATCCACACAACCTCTCACATCCGGCCCAGAAAATGAGAGACTCCAGCTCTGGCAACAAATCGCACCAGAGGATTTCATTACTCCAAAGGAAGGCCTCCCAACTGGCAAGAACCTTGACCGGCGGACCTGGAAATCCCTGAACAGCTTTAAAAACGGAGTTGGTAGAACAAAGGACAAC
The DNA here is from genome assembly GCA_022606575.1 of Glossosoma conforme. NCBI lineage: Eukaryota > Metazoa > Arthropoda > Insecta > Trichoptera > Glossosomatidae > Glossosoma > Glossosoma conforme. The sequence continues at coordinate 497,235 of JAGTXR010000041.1, read as the reverse complement.
CTCGAGCGGTGGGGAATGCTGCGGCAGGGAGAGATACTATTGTGCGACTTTGGAGACCTGCAGACCGCCTCACACCTTAGATGCTGCTCCATGTGCCCAACAAGCTGCACATCTCAGGACTTAATGCTGGGCAACACACGAGCTATCGATGTTGCCAGATACTGAGAAAAAATAATTTGACGTCGCTGACACGAAGAAGAAGATCGTAAGAACGTTTTCATTTGTATTATTATTATTTAATAATGATTTGAATGTTATACAACCATTATAAACAAAGTATTCTTTGTGTGAAAATCGATATTAAATTAAAATATTTGTAGCTAAAGAAGACTGTGTAAAAGCTCGCAGGCTGTCGGTCTCTGGTAAGCATAAGCCTCGCCCACTAGCTCGCTGTGCGCTGCTACGCCGCTACGCCAGCCGCGTCTACAGCGCTACGCGCCTAGCCTACCTATACCTATGTAGGGGAAAAGTTTTTAACTTTCCCAGAAAAAGTTTTGAAAATCGTTATTTTCTCCGGCGAGCTGCGCGTATTTTAGCTCCCAGTCGACTCTGTCCCTTTCGATGGCAGATTTTAAGCATTGCGACGTTATAAAACGTTCATTTTATACGTATCGTTCACATTTTTTAATACTTTACCTATTTGTGTAGTTATAATACAATATATTAAAATGTCGTCCGAAAACGTACCGTATGTTTTGAATGAAATTGTGAAAATTCTATGGTATTTTTGTTTAATGATCATTAGTACATAACCACAAAAGCAACACTTTTGCAGTAAGTCACTTTAAGAATATGATGATTAGTCCCTTATTACCTTGCCTGAAAAAAAATGATTTGTGAATTACATATTGTAAGTTAATGACTCGATAACTAATGATAACACACCATTCCCTTAAATGGAGTGTTTCTAACGTTATAATAATAAGAATCCCGATACGATTATTAAATTCAACATATGCCAGTTCTTAATGCTCAAAAGTATTCGCCCGTGGTTCTACGCTGAGAACGTGTAAACGAAAACTGTGCCAAAATTTTAACGATTTTGTAGTCTGTTAGTGGTGACCTATATAAGATAATATTATTTGTGGTCAGATGTTTTCATGTACTTTTTTTATCGATAATTACGTTTGATTTAAGAAATTATAACGCATATATATCTGAGCTCGTCACACTTGGTATATAACTCACGTTGTCCTTCTCCCAGTTGCCATGGCAACGTCTCTCTCACTCTTTTTCTACACAAGTATTCCTATGACGGCGCCAAAAGTTTCATCGTGGGCCGAGGCATCAATAAATACGCCGAAAACATGTTACACACAATTTCCCCAATATAATCATCGTTATTTTTATAAATTCTGGATACTTATGAATTAATAATGATCTACATATTTAGCAAATATATTTTTTATAATTAAATTAATAATTAAAATAACAGTTAAACATTTTTTCATAATTTTTTAAAAATATAAAATAAATAATAGAATGATTTAAGGGGGATAGGATAAATAAAGTATATTGGACTATTTTCTATTTGTTGTAACAAATTATATTGCTATACTGATGTTTCCAAGAAATAATATAATGTTTATTGTGAAGTATTGTTTTTTTTTACTTAACATTTTCAATTATTCTCGTTTATAAATTTAACTCAATTATAATCAATATTAATCTTTCAATTAAAGTGTAAAAACATCTATAAACAAATATATTGTTATATGATGTAACCGCTGTACTTTTGTCTTAAGTAGTATAGATAGGTTATTTTCACTGAGCCGTTTTTTCAGGTTTTATTATTATTTAAAAATTACATCATTTAAAATAGGATATTATTATAATATTAAATGAAATAAACGATACCTTGTTAAGTAATAAATAAACTTTGTAAAGTTACTATTTTCAACAAATGGTTTTGTGTTGTCAAGAAAATTATTACTATGAGAAAAACGCAATTTTGTCAAGAGTTAAGCGAAATCAAATAGTTCTGAGATATGTGTGTGTGGACTAAATATTATCTATATTCTTGTCAATAATATCTTTTCAATGACTTATGTAGTTAATTAACAAACAACGTATTTTTATTTTATTGCTAAAAGAAAAATATACTTGTTTGGGACTTTGAAATATCGTGAATTATATAATTTAGAGCGCGCAAAATCCCAATGAGCACATTTAAGTAATGGGTTAATGTAAATTGAAAATAATATAATTATGTAATTTAATTTTGTAAGATGTTTTTACGAATGATGTTTTTTTTTTAGTTTTATTTAGAATAAATTTCCATATTCTAATATTTTTACACAACTGAAGATATTTTTGTATGCATATCAGTTGTTGAATGGTCATTATAAAATACGTGTAAATATTATTACAGATAAAAAATATTACCAGGAATTATTAAAAAAAACCTATTTATTTAATGACTGCATCGAATGGTGTACGTAATCAGTTTTTAATATCCACTAATAATATTAAAAATAATTGATAAGAAAAATCCTCTATTTGTCTTTGAGATAATGAATAAGAATGAAGAGATAAAGGAACGGCGATGATCGCAACATATTTTTGTGGAGATGCAAACTGTGGTTTAATTGCAAAAATGTGATGAACGTAGCATATCAAGTAAGTCCCAATTTGAATAATTGACTAATGACTGACCTTCATCGATGGTCCTGGCGTCGCAGAGTCCTTGAAGGAGCTGCACCCTGCTGTGGGCAGCTGCAGCAGGTGGCGGATACTGTAGCTCGGCTGGTTCTTACGTCCTGACATTCTGTAAACAAAATACATTTTATTGATGCTACTCATTCGACCCCACTCCTAGACTTCACCCAAGTCCTACCTACTATCTAGTGAAACTCTTTCTTTATTAGTAAATATTAATTTACACGTCAGTTCGTTTGTTGATCTTAAAATGAATCCTAAAAATTTATTGTTCATAAAATTACATTTTATTTATTTTATATATTTTTATACAACTTCACTCATATAATCATCTATCTACAGGGGGTTTATCCAATGTTCTGCCCAGGTGATCTCATCAATGGTTTAGTCCACAAGAAGTAAATTTATTAGTCTGTCATGTCTCTTGTTATGTTTATTTTCTTTCTAACTTTTTGTCTATACAGGTAGTTCTCGACTTACGACGGTTCTACTTACGACTATTCGCACTTACGACCAAAAAAATATTTTTATTTTTTATTAAAATTTTAAAAAATTATGACCAAAAAAATGCATTTCGGTCAGTAGATCGCGGGATGTGCGCAAAGAATGTCGTTTGTTTCTCACTTCGTCCCTTCGTTGTTTTAAAATTATGTATACATAATTCAGTTAACACATTGTTTTGAACATGGAAATATATACCCATTAATATCTGAAGGGAATAATCAATAAATCGTCCACATAATGGACGTGCAAACGGAGTAGACGTGACAAAAAAAGAGAAGTGCAATAGATTTAGAAATAAAACTTAAAATAATTAAACAATATGAGAGTGGTAAAAGAGTGAAGGACATAGCTCGAGATCTACACCTATCACATTCAATAATCTTTACAATTTTGAGAGAGAGAAGAAAAAATATTACTAAACGTTTTGAAAACATAACTCAGTCGCAATTTAAAAAAGAAAATGAAATTGAACACACTACAAATCTCATTTTAGGGCTTTGCTAGAAACTTATATTAATATTGATCGTGAAGACAAAGACCAACTTATAGAAAATTATTTGGAAGATCTTACAGTAGAAGAATTATTATGCATCGAAAATCAAAGGGTTGAAGGAGAGATTAAAAAAAATGTCTTGGAATCTCCAAAAAAATTGTATTGAAAAAAATGCAAGCAGCGTTGCTTCAAATTGACCAAGTAATGCAAAATGGATTCGGATAACGAAATATTTTCGAGTATAAGCTGCCGTATTCAGGAAGATCTTGCTTTCTACAAAGACATACAGGAAAAAAAAAGCAACAAACAACTCAATTAAAATTGGATATGTTTTTATAAAAAGACTACTACTGCTTCTTCTTCCACTACTGTTGATGAGCCAATGGATTGAACTTATAAAAGTACAGATGACGAATCGTTTTCAATATTAATGAAGTAAATATTTTATTTTGTAATAATAAATAAATATATATAGATATAATACTAAAAAAAATATATAAATAAATACATATGTTTTATTTTAATATGTAAGTACATACATATTTTGTATGAAATTCGACTTACGACCAATTCGAATTACGACCAAAGTCCAGGAACGTATCTCGGTCGTAAGTCGAGGACAACCTGTATATCCTAGTTTTAACTCCTAGTATTAAGAAAGAATATATATATGAAAGAAATGTCTTCCATTTCAAGGAAAGTATAATTAAATTCATTTATAATTAAGTATATTAAGTTACAAAAATTCATGTCATTGAAATCCATTAAATCCAAATATACACACAACCATTACACCCGCATGCGGTGTCTATCCAAGCCGGCTGAACAACAAAGAGTCTACTGGAGGTAGAAATCTGTTGGTACACTATTATTATGTTTGCTGGCATAAAAAATAATATTTGATGCAATATTGGAATCACTAGGTATTTTTGCATCGAAAAACAAATATTTCTGGCATCAAAACGTTGTTTTTTTACGAAAGCACAATCGGGCGAAATCTCACGTGGACATTATAAGACGCTTGTCGTTGTGACAATGGATACACTTCATGTGATATGTATACCTATTTAATGATATTTAAGCATTGTCTTCACTACGAATGTTTGGTGTTGTGACGTGACATAAATTATAGACATTAAAAACGATATATTTGATATAATTATAACATTTTATAAATGTGTCATGTATTTAAACATTTTTTTAAGTCATAATAAAATCTAATCGCATAGTATTGTTTTATTAGTAACAACAAATGTACAAACAAAAGTATTCAAAGCACGAATACCTGACGCCTAATGTGAAAAATCCTTATTTTTTATTTGAGTTTCAAAATTACTCAAGTTTACCATAATAATTTACACGTACGCATCTGTGAAATATTATTATCCAGATAGCATAAAGCAAAAGAGGTGTTAAATATGTTGAGCAGAGGGGCTTCTCTAGTGAATTAAGCGGTTATAACGTAAAATACTGCGAGAGGTTCTCACGACATAGGCCTGACGTTTACCCTCCATATGCAAATCTAGCCCCAAACGTAAAATCCTAAGTAAAAACTGCCTCAGGCGGTGGAAGGGCGCGCACACTTGACGTGCTGTTAAATAATGAAGTATTGTGTACTAATATGTCGGCTTTCATATTGAAAATATAGTTAATTTGAAGAGACTTCGAAACATAATATTTTGGTAGTAATACGAGTACATATAATTAACAAAACATGAAATAAAAGTATTAAGATTTACTTTTATACAAAAATATGTTAACAAACATTTAAATTAGAATAAATTCAAATGAAACTAACAATATATTAAATGCAAAGAATAAAACAAGTAAAACTTTGGATGAAACCACTGAGTTTTAGTAAAAAAAAACACTTTACCGGTTTACACTTTAAATATGACAAATCACAAAGTTACTGCGTTCTACGAATATACGAGTATATTATATGTTTTCTATATATTTTACCACTTTTTTGATCGTTCATTCTTAAATTAAATAACTCTTTAAATTCCATAATTATAACACAATTCCAAAAAAATGTGGAATAATTCTTCAACTTATTTGATTATATATACGAATCACTTAAAGCGGATTTATTTTTAAAATCAATTCATTCAAAAACGAAATATAATTAATTATTATTATTATATTAGTATTTGTATAGCGCTCTTTTATGACCGAATGATCATTCCAAAAGCGCTTCTTTGCCTCTCTGAGTAAAAAGGTGGGTCTTGAGTCTGCTTCTGAAGGATGCCTCTGCTTTAAGCTCTCTTATGCTTTCCGGTAGTGAGTTCCAGGCCATTGGCGCAGCGTAGCTGAAAGCCCGATTGCCAAAGACCGTGCTAGGACTACCTCCCGTCAGCTGCAGGGTGCTTCTATTTGCTGTAGCCGATCTGAGTGTCTCTCCACGCGTGCTTATTTCTGAAGGCTTAATAAGTTCTGTCAGATAGCCCGGTGCAGTTCCGTTGAGTGCCTTGTAAGCTAAGAGGCATAATTTATACTGGATTCTAGCCGAAACTCTCAACCAGTGCAGTCGGTGTAGTATTGGAGTAATGTGACAGAATTTGGGCGCGTTGTAGACTAGTCGTGCCGCTGGGTTTTGTAACGACTGCAATCGATTTAATTGTTTGGCTGGCTGGCCTGCGTGCAGTGCGTTGCAGTAGTCCATTTTGGAGACTATAAACGCATTTACCAAACTCTTTGTAGCGTCTCTGGGTAAGCATCTTTTTACCGACCGTATCTGCCGCAGGTTAAAAAATCCAGATTTCACCGTTTTTGTAATATTACCGCTAAGATTGAGGAACTGGTCAATTTCTACTGCCAGCAGCTTGACGCTTGTAGAAGGGATGACATCATTACCACAAATGGCCAAGGGTTGTAAGTCCAATAGATGTTGTCTTCGAGCTGTGGCCATAAAGAGTATTTCCGTCTTTTCCGGATTAAGAGCGAGCCTATTTGCTGACATCCACTGTCCGATCTCCTCTATACAGCCGACCATCCTTTCTTTCATGTTGCCAATTTCCTCGGGTCCACAAGAAGAGTAGAGCTGGCAGTCATATGCGTAGCAGTGTACTTTTATTTCCCATCTCTCAGCAATCTCCTCAATTTCTTTGGTGTATAGAATAAAGAATAATGGGCCGAGAACTGAGCCTTGTGGGACACCACATGATAGAGTAGATGGTCTCGACATTTTATTCTGTAGACAGATGGTTTGCTTACGGTTTTCTAGGTATGACTGAAACCAGTCTAGGGCCTTTCCAGATATACCGTAATGTATTCTTAGTTTCCTTAATATGGTATTGGGTCGAATCGCTCTTTAGCACTAAGTGATTAAGACTTCGTGAGTATCAAGCTAATCATCAAATTACTTCAAAATAATGAGAAACTATTCCACACGCCTCCTATATGCCTATAGTTGCCCTTCTTCTCAAGCCCCCGGGCATTCGTCCTGGAGGCCTTAGAGAACTATGCATAGTATGTACTTGTCGGAACTCCAGGTGCAGAGATGAATTATATTAAGGCCAAAATATTGGCAGCTTACCCAAATGTATGGCAGGAATTTGTGGGGATTTTTATTTTTTAAATATTAATGCTTGTGAATAATTAAAGTTTGGTTGAATCTCAATAATATACAAAAACATATTTTCAATTTACAGCAAAGTGACATCTGGCATAATACAAAATTAACAATAATATAAAAACGTTAAATTTCTCTAATCATTTCAAACAGAAAATAGTTATGGTTGATTGCGCTGTGCATAGAACGGAACTGAGGTACATAGTGCGTGGTTCAAATCCCAGCGTCTGCTGTTTCTTTTTCTTCAGAAATTGATGAGATAAATGTCATTAGATATAATATTTGATGTAGATTCGTATGAATTGATCAATTTATTAATACATAATTATTTAAGAAATATGCCTTTTTAATTAATTTAAAAATATATATATATATCTGTTTTACAAAATAATCTCGAATAATTATCATCTCAAAATTTCTAACAACTTAATTATGTATGATGGATTACAGTATTTCATTAATTACAGATTTAATTGAATAAAATAAAACCAAACCGTATTTAAATTGCTAGAATGAATCAAATATACAAAGTGCCCATTTTACTTATTTATTTATGAAGAAAGCGTGTATCTAAAATTGTGTAATCCTTTAAATTTTAAACTTGACGTTGGGAGAAGATACGTAGGTACAGGGTTAATCAGTGACGGAGAAAAAAATAATTAAATATGAACTGGATCTCTATTTATTTTAATTTAAAAATATAATATGTTATATATATAGAGACGACGATCTTTGTGGAAGATAGATGTCTGAAAGGCTTACAGTATTAAAGTTAAGTATTTATATTTATATTATCTGCTTGATAATGCCTTCTCATCAAAGCAAAAATTTAAAGAAATATAACTCAAATTTTTTTTTACCATTTTTCACTTATAAATCTATATTATAATAATATGAGCATATGGTCCATATAATTTCGCCACAAAGCTCTGTTAGTCGCCATGGTATTAAATTTATAAATTTCACCGTGTACGAAACTTATTTAGTCTGGCTAATTACTAGTTTGGTAATGTAAAATATTTCTTGAAGATAATGAATTATTTGATAAATTATTTTTAAAATATGATTTCAAGTATTATCATTTAAATCACCGCCCGCCAGTGCCAATCCAGTTTGAGTGACGCAGGAAAAGAAAAAGGGGTAGTAGAGCTGTAATGCAGTGAACCGCTCCCCGCTCCCTCCCGCATAAACCCAGCTGCCCTCAAACTGGCGGGCGTGTGACGTCACGCCTCACGTATCCAATTAGGTGACGTCAGGAGCCGCCCTGAGGTCACAGTGGGCGGGCGAGTGCATAAATACGTAAACTCACTTTGCCTTTAATTTATTTTATTATGCACCCGGCTATTTAAAAATGTGATAACCGTTGACGCGGAAAAGGATGCTCCATTTTTAAATGTAAAACAGTTTGGTCATTTCGATCCTTCCATCCATTAATTAATCACGGTTTTATAAAAATCTAATAGAATAATTTGAAAATAAGAACTTTTATTATCGAAAGACTAGCTGACCCCGGAAATGCTGATTTGTGCGTAAATTTCCCGGCAGGTACGGCTTAAAAGTAAAGGTTTTTCTTGACATACTAATGTCATGGGTTTGAATCGTTTTTATTATCGCAATTATATGCAAAAAAAGTATTCGTTTTAAGGTAAAGAGACAAAATGGAGCATATATTATCAAAATACTGTTTCTCGTCCGATCACTTAAGTCTAACAACTTTGGGGCGGATGTTACTTGATTAGGTGACCGCCTCATGGAAGAAGTTAGTTCCATGAAGCGATCTAGGCGACAGAAACGTCGGGCTTATAGTCATATTTTCGTGAAAACGTTAATTAAAGCCAGAATATACTTTATTTTATAACCCTCGGGCGCCCATTCTGGAAGCCTTGGAGAATTATGCGTAGTATGTGCTCGGTGAAGCTCATGGTAAAGAGATGAAATATGAAGGGTCATTTTGAGGCGAACATATGTTCCAGTTACTATGCAAAAGGAAAGAGGTACTGTTGTCATATTATCAATTGATAGAATAAATATATTTACACAGTTCTTAAAAAACGTATGTAATTAATAAGTTCATTGAAAATCAGTCAATGCAAAAAATATTTACATAAAAATTAAATCCTGTCATGAGTGAAGAAGAAAGAGGGTGAGTCCCTCTGTCGCCCTTCAGAGGAGGGAGAGAGCAAGTGGCGATTGTATGCTATCTCGCTCTCTCATCTGCTCGGGAGGGATGGGGGAGATAAAGGGGAGTTTTAGTACTTTAGGGGGAATGCTTTTGTTACTGGGAAAGACAGTGCCTAAAAATGGGGACGCGATTCATTCACCTTAATGTGATATGCTAGTATAAAAAATAAATTTGTTCGAATACATGCTTTAATAATAATGCTTTATTATATAATCCTTCCGCATAGTCATTCATTACTAGTGAAGTCGATTTCTTCAGCCTACATATAAATATATTTGTAATGTTTACTTTTAAGCGGTCCAAAAAATGGAATCCGAGGTAATGTATACATATCTATAAATGGCAGATATGGATTTCAAAGTATGTTCAATATTAAAATATTATAATAAATAAGAACATATCTTTATAGCAAATTTCATGGTTTCTCCATTTAAATACAAACAATAAATAAATAATATTTCAATAATCATTTAAAATATTTTTTTAATTGTAAATTAAAAATAATGTTTGCAAATTACAAAAGAATACCAATTAGTATATTTTTTTAGAATGACAATAAAAATAGTCCCTTCATTATAAATTGAATGAACGTTATTTTTATCATTTGTGGGAAATTTTTCGACAGAAGCCAATTTATTTTTAAAAATATCTGTGTTGACCTTCCTCAAAATAAAACATTAAAATGCTGTCGATTTACAAAAATAAACTAATTACTCTCATCGCGAAATTTATTTTGGGAAACTTTTTTGCTCGTTACGAAAACGCCAATCAAATTCCCAAAATATATTTATTACAATAATATTGATATATTATTATATGTTGCATGTTTTAAGCCTGAGACGCGTATAATAACAACAAATAGCAAAGTGTACGTCAATAAACGTCAAACATCAATAAAGCCCGCGTTACACTATCAAAGGCGCGTTATTGTCATCTCCCTCTGCTGGGTGTGGGTGAGGGGTGCGGCGCATGGACCGTAGCGCACAGATTTCTTTGTGCCTCTCTCTGCTAACTTTGTTGCGTTATTGCAAGGCCCGAGAGTCGATAATTGTGTGAACCGCTCACTCCGCTGGGGCTGGGCGCCTCTCCGCCCCTGTCGCTCCTTTCAACCGACTTTACTTACACATGCAACTTTTTATCAACTTACTTAACCTCTATATCGCACTGGCATAATATGAAAAAAAAAGGTTGGCGACCTTTACGTTCTATTTCCGTAACACGTTGTCACATGATTGTTTAATATTAGTATTCTAACATTTAAATCTGAGTCTGCATTGCAAATATAACGACTTATAAATAAATAATAGTTTATAACTATTTAAATTAAAAAAAATCACTTCTTAATATATTTATATAAATAATCAATTTCATAATAAAATGATACGTTATTTTTAATATTTGTAACATTGTTAATATGGAGATATTAAATTATTTATATAACAAGTAACAACAATGGGGTAGTTAAGATACTTGTTATCTGACAGTTTCATATAAATAGGATTGAAATATATTGTAAAACTGCACTTGTTTACTGTAAACTATATCTTTATTAGTATACGTATGTACGGTTAGATGAGAAAATAAAGGTAGTTTTAATTAGGTAGAAATTAATAACTTTTAATTTATAGCTGTCAAAATTTGCCTTTATAAAACAACTCGTTTCAATTGAACAATTTCACAACACAGACAGAATACTTTAATCATATTTCACAATAAAGTAACAATAACTATATGAAAGCCGTGAATGTTACCGGAAATCATTATTATTACTAAAACTTTCTTTCACTTATCTTATAATTTGTTCACAAAGCACAGACACATCCAAAGAAGTTGTACACACGCGCAGTACACCGACACCTGTCATGCCCGCCGATCTGCACACAACCAAAACATAACCTCAAAATGTCAATTCTAAACTGAGTTTGACTCACCTGCCGCGGCACGCGGGGGCCCCTGCTCTAGGCGAGAGGCCGCAGAGCCTCCGAGAGTCCGCCGCGGGGCCGCACCATAACCTTAAAACGTTTTTTTACGCGGATGTAAACACGGCAACCTCTCCGCGCGACTTGGAGGTTACTTTTCCGCTTAGGAAACTATCGCCAAGAAGGGACGCGAGCGGCGCACAGCGAGAGACGCCCAGCGAGCTGGGCTGAGCCGCGGAGAGCTGCGGGGGCCCGGGAGCTCCGCACTGTGCGCGCTCGGCCAGCGGGAATTAATAAAAAGTTTCTTTGTAAAACAAGTGGCTTGTGAGCATGTACTAAAATGGCGGAACTTTGGATAACTTCGGGACGAAGTGCGGCCTGAAGTTGTAGGGTGTGCGCCAGCACGGCGCGGCTCGACGGCAAGACCAACAGCACGCAACGCTAATCTAAAACTTCGTTCACTTTTCAAAGTTTTTTTTTACTAATCAAAAAAATATTAATTACCTATTTTAAATAAAATGTCATCAAAAACTAATTTTCATAATATACCAAACAATTATTAAAATAAATGTAATAATACGCGTATTTAAAATAAATATTGTTTACAATAGTTGATAACTCCCATCAGCTTTAACTTCACTTCCTACGACTTAACCTTACATTTTTATATTTCTATACATCTTTATACTTGCAAAACAAATAATTGAATATTAAAAAAAAATAACAAATTAAAACAACATAATAATCAGCACCACAACACAAAAATTTAACTTTTAGATTAAATATTTTATTACTTTTGGACATTGCAGATTTTTTTTTTTTCTTTTTTTATAACTCCATATTTAAATTATATCGCACAGCATTGCGCGAGAAGCGGCCATACGACGCTACGGCGAGCCGCTCGGCTTGCGGGGGATACAACGGGGAAAATCAATAACTCATGGCTACCGGGCAGCTCAGAGTTCTTCTCTTTATATTCAAACATCAAACTTCCCGGCCGATTAAAATTCAAATGTACAACACCTTTAACACTGGCCGCAGTGAAATTAACTCTAAAACATTGCTAGATTGAACTGTTGCTAGGTTAAGTCGCCTCTGAGGTCCGGTCACATATTCCGGACGGAACAAACTTCGCAAAGTTTTGCGGGTTCCTCACAAAGAAGTTGGAGCGGCGCGGCGCGGGGTCGGGGGAGCGTCACACCCCGCGGGGGGCGGGGAGAAACTCCGCAGAAAGAGTTTTAATAAAAAAGTGTATAATATAGAGCTCGGGGTGCGCGAGTAAACTTTATTCATCGATTGTTAGTTTTACGGCCGCGATATAAAGTTGCGAGTTCCGTTTTTTCGAATGTAGCCTTTTGTTATCGTAAAGGATGTATTTTGATATGGTATACATTTTTCTTTATGTTTTATTGAATCGTATTCTATTGAATGAATTCCAAAACAAATTAGGATTTTTTATTTTTATTAATATGAAAAACTTATAATGGATTTTCTCATGCTAAATTAAAAAAAAAATGTTTGTGATTCGACCAGTGCTCATTGCTTTTGTAAATATTTTTTTTATGTGCACACATAGAGAAAAATACCAACAGATGGTGATAGTGATTCCGAAGTCTCAACTGTGGAATTCTATGACGCTTACCATGCTATATATAGCTGCATGTCAAGTGTTGATCCGCCGACGTCATGGACTACAGACCGACATTCACGCATCTTCCTTATTATTACAAGAATTCACTTTGAATGAGTGGTCTTCACGGGACGACTTTCGTCTACCACCCATTTTGATAAATAGGCTATGACTGGCATTTTACGTGTGAGGGATCTAATTTACACCAACCAGGGTAATTTAGAGCTCAGAAATCGTTAAAAAAAAACTCTGTTGGAGATCAAGCCCACGACCTTTGGCTCGCCAAGCAAACGCTTCAACCACTGAGCTATACTAGCCGGCATTTAAATTTTTTATATATTTTAATTTCATATAAACACAAAATACAAAAACAAATTGCATTTATATGTTATTTGTTTTTGTTATTTAAATTATAAAAATATTTGAGAAATCTAATAGAGGGCTACTTATTGGAACAATACAAAATGCACAAATGTTACAATTTTAATGAAGGACTATGCAAATATAATTATCTGCGTCTTAAAATGTGAGCAGAAATGAAATTCGTATAGCTCTTGTAAGTGCCCTTTAATAAATGGTGTAAAGGTACTTTTGATTGTGTAATTATACATTACAAGATATTAAATATTTGATAAAAAATCACGAAACTACTAGTAATAGAAATAAATATATTTTAGGGATAATTTTTTCATACGCACCAAATACCGCCATATGTAAAATACCGCCGTTGTAAAACTCAAATCACATAAATTAATCATTATAACTCACTAGATCACACACTTAATCGATGATCGATGAAAATTTTACTCACAATATCAATATTATATTATTTATAGTCAACAATAATACCGTTAGTAATTAAAATTCTAAAAAGAAATGATTTCAGCGTGCAAATCGTTGAAAACTAATGAAAAAAGCAATTAAACTTTCAAATAAAAGAACACGATGACTTTCGTTTTAAATTAGGCACATGAGTGCTGCGCTTGACGGTGCATTGTGAAACTAATTTTATCGAATTTTATTTACCTAAGTAGTACTATTTAAAATTACATTCAATCTTTTCGGAGAGTTTTGAGGATATCTACACGGTTGTAGCAAATAGATATATTTGCCTTAAGCACTAAAAATAGTAAATTTTGAATTAATTATTATTTACTTTAGAATTAAAATAATTTAAAAATTAAAAATATAATTTTAAATAAATGTTTGTATCTGGAAGTACTAGAAATATACTGTTTCGTCTTTTCTGTTATTTAAATTATAAAAATATTTGAGAACACCAATAGAGGGCTACTTATTGGAACAATAAAAAATGCACACATGTTACAATTTTAATGAAGGACCGAGCTATGCAAACATAATTAATTATCTGCGCCTTAAAATGTGAGCAGAAATGCAATTCGTATAGCTCTTGTAAGTGCCCTTTATTTAATAAATGCTATAAAGGTACTTTAGATTGTGTAATTATACATTACAAGATTTTCAATATTTGATGAAAAATCACGAAATTACTAGTAATACAAATAAAAATAAAAATAATTTTGGTATCGTTTTTTCACACGCACCGAATACCGCCATTTGTAAAATACCGCCGTTGTAAAACTCAAATCACATAAATTAATCATTATAACTCACTAGATCACACACCAAATCGATGATCGATGAATATTTTACACAAATATCAATATTATATTACTTATAGCCAACAATAATACCGTTAGTAATTAAAATTAAAAAAAAAATGACTTCCGCGTGCAAATCGTTGAAAACTGATGAAAAAACAATCAAACCTTCAAATAAAAGAACACGCTGACTTTCGTTTTAAATGAGGCACATGAGTGCTGCGCTTGACGGTGCATTGGGAAACTAATTTTATTGAATAGGTACCTAAGTAGTATTATTCAAAATTACATCCGATTTTTTCCGAGAGTTTTGAGGATATTTACACGGTTTTACCAAATACATATATTTGCCATAAACACTAAAATTATTAAATTTTGAATTAATTATTATTTACTTTAGAATTGAAATAGTTTTAAAATTAAAAATATAATTTTAAATAAATGTTTGTATTTGGAGAACAAGAAATATATTTTTCGTCTTTTATTATAAGAACCTACAGTGTTAGCCTTAATTTTTTTTATGGTGTCCCTTAAAATATTATAAATATTCCCTGAAAAAAAGAGAGTAGGGGTATCAATAAATGTGAATCAAAACATAATATTTTTAATTTGTTAATTTTGTAAATAAAATTATAAGCAGGGGTATTATTCATGAAAAGATAATTTTTCATTCCTAAACAAAATTTAGGTAGCTTAACATAAAGAAATAATTTTACCACATACATTTTTTGTATTTTTCACTTTGAATATTTACGTGAAACTCAAGAAAGCTCCCGACCCTCTCTTTGCGTACGCATATGTGAACTCACAAATTCATAGTTTGATGTCCGACAAACTTCTATAATAGTACAAACGATTTTTTATCAATAGACCAGAAAATATTTTACAGGCTAATTAATACACATCTTAAGTGTGGTGGCGTTTATATTTTTTAGAATTTACCTATTATTGTTTTTTATTTATGATAAGCTTAAATATAATCTACCAATCATATTATTATTTAGTAATTAAATAAAATATAGGAGTAAATATATTTACATACATAGTCTTAAAACATTTTAAATTTATTTTTTTATTAATGAAATTTTTAAATACATTTCACCTGTTAGTTATAATAAATTCTTATAGATATACGATATAAGGGTCTATTTTATTTATGTCGTAAAAACTGTATACGCTGCAATATCTTCCGAGAAGGTATTCTAACATTATCTCAGTATGGTGGAAAATGTCACAGAAGCGCATTACCGAGAAATTATATGACGGTGGATGATTAGTTTTCGGTAGAGGCAAAACAACTTATACGGAAAAATGCTTACAGGAACAATCGCGGCGGAGCGAGTTTTGGAGCAGCAAGGTTTTGCTTGGGGGGAGAACGTTAACGGGGGGGGGGTAGAAATGTTTTGCGCGAACGTCAGACCGGACAACTTAATAATATGAAGGTGAGTACCAACATTCTATTGTTATTTTAAAATAAAGAACATTAACGCCCTATAAAAAATCCGCCATGTTGATAATTTATTTTAAAACATGAAGTAATGCTATATTATTTATTTAATGATTGATTTTAAATAACATTATTATTTTTATGTAGCTATATTAATTTATAAATATTACTAGTATAGTGAGGAATTTAGAGTAACATTGTTTTATATTCTCAACATAAACACAGTGTCTTATATTTATATTGAAAATATTTTTACCGATGATTTTAATATGAGTATATGTATTCTTAAGTTGGTCAAAATATGTACCTTGTTTACAATTAATGTATTTTTTTGAAATATAATCCCAGACTTGTTAATCAAATCAATTACATTTACTGGATTTCGAGTTCGTATAAAAATTAAAATACTTGAAATACGTATTGAACGTAGGTATATACTTCGTGGGGCAAACATTTTGCACACTGGTATTGTTGTTTTTGCGTTTAGCCTTGTGTGGCGAACTTCCTTGCACCAATATTTCGACCGCCGAATTATTTAAGGAAATTCGCGAGTCACGGCTAAACCCAAAAGCCACAATACCAAATCTGGCGGTGAAAACCTACGAAGTTTTATACGAAACACTACAAATTATGTATGAATATCAATTATTTTGGTAAATACTCAGAGATCATACTTTATTTCTCCTTTTTATAAATGAAGGATTAAATAAAAATGATAGCATTTTTTTATGAAAACCGTTTTCGCAAATATATTTTTAAATACATTATACTTTTTAAATAATAAATAATTAATAATATTTCCAGCCAAAAATAAAATAAAGTATCGTTCCCAAAGGAGCAAGTTTGTCTTTTCTGTTATTACTTATTTACGAGCGCAGATTTGTCCTCGACTGCACAAAAGCCATTTTTCCCTTATTGGGGGAAATCCTCCACGTAACGCCATTTTATTCTCCGTATCATAATAAATACTATCCTCTTACTGCACCTTACTTCCGATAAATAAGGCACCAATTCAGGAGGAGTCACCGTACTATTTCAAGTGTAGGTCCCTTTCAAACGGAAGAAAAATATCTCCGGTAAATTGATCTAGTTTGCTGTTCGTATTGAAATAAAACTATATAATTTGTAAGGTGAAATTCACAAATGTAGAAGCATTTTAAAATATATATTATCGCTTAAAAATATTTACAGAATTTTATTATTTCTTAACAGTATAATTAG
Source organism: Glossosoma conforme (assembly GCA_022606575.1). NCBI lineage: Eukaryota > Metazoa > Arthropoda > Insecta > Trichoptera > Glossosomatidae > Glossosoma > Glossosoma conforme. The sequence continues at coordinate 479,985 of JAGTXR010000041.1, read as the reverse complement.
TCAACTTGTAAATACTTCGTAATTATGATCGATTTATAGTTTTTTTTTAATTTAGCGATAACTGTTATAAATAAATTTAAAATTAATGTTTATTTATGAAAAAATTAAGAAATATTTAAAATTAAAATAATATATTAGATCCATTATAAGCTAGCATCCTAAAATTATTTGTAAATAATACATATAACACATTTATAAATAAATATTTAGATTTTAAAAATAAGACAAAATAATTATGTAATATTAAATATCTATACATATTTAACGAAATATGTCAAATTAATTTATAAGTACATATACAATGTGACTAAATTGTTTGTAAATTTATTTGTAATATCCTATACCTACTGATTGAAACATATTTATTTTACAGCAACATTAAATTTAAAACCAAATATATTAAAATGTATAAATTAAATTTAAAAAACGAAATTTAATAATAAGATACTCACCATGCATTTGCCGAATGTTTCTAATTTTGTTATATTATACATTCGAACGCTGAAGAAAATGATTAAAGCTGAATAATATTATATTACACACAAAAAAACTACAAAGTCACGAACATAGAATAATATCCTTGTTGAAAATTTACAGCACAATTAATATTCAACAGTTCAGTATTTGAAGACACGATTTTAACACTTCATCGTCCACACATTATCAAGATCACACTGGAAATAACAACAGCCTTTTGATTCATAAGTCCTAGTAGTGATATGACTCGTGTTTGTATTTCCAGCTTGGCTCGTGCCGGCAAGTGGGGCATGCGGGAGATTGTCGTCTCGGCGCCCGGACTAAGAGGGCATTTTGCTGAAAATCATGTTACAAATTGACAATGTGTCAGATTATCGGTAGGTGTAATATACAAGTCCAGAATCTTGGGAGACTTTATTACTAACAATATTTTACAATTTATTTACAACAGAATATAGTTTTATATGGATTCAATATTTTTATTAGGATATTATTTTATTATTTCAATATTCTAATCTACTTTTAAAGATCATTGACTATATTTAAATATTATTAGTAATTAAATATACATATAATACACATAAAATTCTTTAAACGAGTCAATTCATTCAGAAAAAATATGGAGAATTTTATGTATAGTATATCTATATTTAATTACTACTACTAAGAATATAGTTTTTTTTTTAATCATGATGTATGTAGAAAAACCGTATCATATATTATTTGAGTATTTGGCGAAACTTATGACGCTAAGCTGAAATTTAGTAACATGAAATGATATTTTTTGCGAGCGGGTATAGCTCAATGGTCAAAGCGTTTGCTTGACAAGCCAAAGGTCGCGGGTTCGATCCCAAACGGAGAAAAAAAATATACGATTTCTTAACTCTAAAATACCCCCGGTTGGTGTGAATTGATCCCTCACCTGTAAATTGTCAGTCATATTCATTAAAATTGGTGGTAGACGAAAGTCGTTCCGTGAAGACCACCCATTCATGGTAAATTCCTGTAATAATATGGATGATGTATGAATGTCGGGCTGTAGTCTAGGACGTTGGCAGATGAACACTCGACATGCAGCGCTATGCCATATGTAACATGGTAAGCGTCATAGAATCCAAAGATGAGACTTCAGCATCACTAACACCATCTGTCGGTATTCTCCTGCACGGTCGGAATACTCGATTATTTTAAAATATTCACTTAACTTTGTCAAATCTTTTTCTAATTATAATTTTGTTGAAATAAATATCAAATTGTATCTTAAATAGTAATTGCATATAATTTCTTCAATACACCATAAAGTGTAATTGATAGTTTATGCTTTGTTATATCAGTATAGTTAAAATATTTTAAATTTAAATTTGTTTAATTTTTATTAAATGAATGAAAAACTCCCAAACAAAAATCGAAACGTGAAAAATAATGACTTCTTTATATATAAAAGCCTAAAAAACGTTTTATCAGATTTTCTACAAAATGCTGTCAAAACTCATTCATTCCATCACACATTCACTCATCCATTGTGTCTTCCACCCTCCGAATGCGTCACTCTGTCTCGCTGAATGGTGGATGGTGAATGGCGGCCGATGCGATGGTGATCACAAGTATGATGTAAGCGCGTGGAGATGAAATGGCCTGTGAACAAAGGCCGGCGGGAGCTGGAGTGTGTGACAACTAACGAAGACAATTATAAGATGAGAGGTGGCGGCCGTCAGGGGGAGTTCCAAGTGGGGGAGATCGAAGACTTCAGCTCAACAGCATCGGGAATCCATTTCTAATGGAGATGTCAGTAGGGTAGTCAAAAAATTATATTTATATTTTGTTAAGAAATATTTTATCAAAGCCTATTAACAGAAACTAAAGCGTGCAAGCCAGAACCAGGTATTTCTTTAAAAAAATCGCTGCAATTAGTTTCACAAATTCTAGATTATTAAGACATCATTTTTTAATGTCAGAGATTTTAATGATATCACAAATATACTATCGTAATTTAATAGCTTGTTGAGTATCTAACCGTGATTTATAAATTATGGGTTGTTACATTGTTTTCGTGCAAATTGTGGATATTTGATAAAAGTATTTATTAATAGGATAATCTAACGTTAACACTTATAATTTAAAAATTGTAGTAAATAAATGTTGTGTAAAAACATATTACAGAGGCCATTGGAATACCTCGACTTATTTCATGCGAATATGGTTTTAATATTAGGATAAAACCCACCCTTCTAGAATATGAAGGATATTCATTTTAGAAAATCTCTTTTCAATAAGGGGCTTTGCATACAAAAAGCTCAAGTGAAAGGCAAACAGGTCTTTGAGAAATTGAAATTACAAGTAAACGGGTTTCTAAACATTGCTCTTAGTATTGTACACAGAAGCATTTTACAAAGTACTAGGAAAATATATTCAAATTCTCAGAAATAATAAATATAATGTTCATTATTTAATTGTATCCTACATTTAATGTGAAACTTAAATAGTCATAAAAAATATTGTAGAAAGAGACTGTAAGATAAATTGATCATTATATTTTACAATAAAAGACTGACCATGCCGACTCTACCTATTACTGTCTTTTGTAATCAGAAAGTTTTGATCACAGCTGACACTAGTCGCCTGCCTTGTCCAGATGGTAAAAGAGTAAAATACGGAAATCGAAATTTGAAAATATCTATAGTTTCTACTCGTAAGTACCTTTAACTCTACAGAATAAGTATGTTTTAAAAATGTGCTTCATATTACTTTATTTTCTTAATATGCATCTTGGTAATACATTCTGTTTCAGAACCATTTGTTTTATTTCACACATTTACTTAGTTATGCTACAAACCAACTCTCACTAAAAAAATTGTACCTAATTTAATTAAGTAAGTTAAGATTGAAGCCTCTTTTTGATTGCCACGTAATGTAAGTAAAGTCTAATAGCGATACGGTGTCAAATCAAATGTATTGTTTACCATGAGTATAATGCTAATTGTCTTGTGAGTAAAACATATATTATTTTTAATTAAAATGTCTTTAGGATGTAAACAGAGTTGGGTTAGATTGGGCATTTATCACATGATTTATTGACTTAGGTTGATGATTGTGATGGTGAAAAACTGAATTGCACCTCTCGATTTCTCCATAGTTATACAAGTATTTAACAAGCTGAAAAAGTTAAACATCATTAAATATTGTAAAAATTAAATTAGTTTTATTATTTCATGGTATGTATATCATGTAAAGTGGGTTTATAAAATTGACGGAACCCATATCAAAGTTCTGTGCAAATATGAACGGTTTTTCATTCTCCCCCTTCCCCCGTGGCGAGTACATGTGGAGAATTTTCCCTTATTGAATCTCAGTACCGCTAAGTCAGCTATACCCAATCAATGGTTCATTTATCCAAAAATTCGGTTATTATTTTAAATCTATACGCGTACATATATTTTAAAAAATGGTTATAGGATATTTTTGAAGCGTTAACCAACATGTACGAGTATGCAAATAATAATATTACCTAACATCGGCCTCGAGTTTCGTTTTAAATTTTTGTTAATGTAATGATAGCTTAAAGATGCTATCACAAACGATTTGAATTAAATAGTTGATTAGAAATAATTATTAATATGTAGATATATATTACTATAGATTTTCATGGTTTCTCAAAAAAAAAAAAAAAAACATAAATATTTACTACTACTAATTTATACTAATATTTAAAAAAATGCAAGGATTATGAACTACTGCGGGTAAACTTATGATTGTAGAGTTACATTTGTGACAATGAATTATTCATTGATTGCTGAATTTTTTAAAGGGAAAGTGACCATAATTTTTGTCGAGCCATGAAAGGATGTGATTGTTAAAAAGTTGAATTGTCACTGGAGTGGATGAATGTGCAGGCTGTTCACGGCTGGAGGCCCGGAGGTGTCGGCGGTCAGCCGGGGGGCGCAGGAAAAATTCCGCCCAGCTGTAAGCAGCGCCAACATGCCAATGAAATCGACCCCTGACCGACGCCCGCGGCGCCCATGTTCAGGGGCCCTGAACCAACAATCTGAAGTTTAGTCGTATGATACGTGATCATTATTATTTTTTATACCTTTTCTATGTATAAGCAGTCACAGGAGAGCACCAGTATTTGCCTTTTACAGACTACGAGTATATTATGCTCAACTAAGTCGACTAAAACTTATGGGAAAGATCTGTTTTGGTTGTATGCTGTGTATTGATTATCAATATGATTACCAACAAGATTTAGATTGTAAACGGATGGAAATACAGATTTCCAAAGATACGTATTAAACAGACGTTATTTTTTTTTTGTAAGCCTATGACATGATGACTTGGAATATTTCTATGAAATATGAAAGAAATAGTAGACTTTGTGTCACAAAGTCATAAATCCTGAAGAAGACCCCAGCAATGGTAGTCGAAATAATGGAAGAAAATAATTCGCCACTCACGGCTAAACCCAAAACAAAAACAATACTTACAATGTTTTCTAAATATATTTATTATCACCATTAAAACTAATGTGTTAAACATATTTTTTTTGTAGCATTAGTGACAAATAAATAGTACAATTACTAGTATGCGTTAGAATAGACACAATTAAAATAAAATACTGAAAATAAATTCTTCTTTGTGCAAAAGACGTTGTTCTTTATAAAATAAAATATATTAAATCATCTCACGTTCTCGCCAGTTTCTATTTCAATCCCATTGTTTCATTGTGTTTTAATTAATATCTAATTTTCGTTTCCTGCACTCGCTTCACGGCTCCTAGTCCCCCCGTTGGTGGCAACACCGGCGAGGGAGCCGGATGATTTTTTATTCAGAGCGCAAGTTGAAAAATTAGAGTTTTTTAAAAGCCAACCGACGTTTTGTGACAGAAGCTTAATTAGAAAACGTTTTTGGTGGCAAGCCTCTAAATCACGGCTCTCTGTCCCCCCTCTGGACCGCCCGCCATCGCTTCCCCAGTTCGTAGAAAAAAACCTTTAAACGGAACATTCCAAATATTTCTTTTTGGTATTTTCGAATTCATGGCGTATTTTTTTACTAATAAAGCATAAAATGGTATTAATTTTTCCAGAAACTGGTGTAAAAAATTCAGTTGAAAAAAAAAAAGTCAAACTACTAGCAAAAATGATTTGATCAAGTGATAATATTCTTAAGGATCAATATTATAATAGATACCATTGTATGCATATAAATAACTCAAAATAAATATCTTATAAACATAATCATTAATTAAACTAGCCATTGCTTAAACCGAAAGTTGAGCTTAAATTATAAATCAATGCTTTTAATAAAGTTGTAAGATACAAAACGTGTTTATGTAATATTCGTGTTAATATTTTTATTATTATCGAACACGGGTAATTTATAAATAAAATGGAGATAAATTGCTCCTTAAAGAACTGTTTTCTGCTTGAAAAATCGTTATTCCTAGCGAATGCCATTATAGTCGAGTTTTACTGCAATGGATGAACCAACAAATTGACTGCAAGTAATTAGCGCAGTGGAGGCCGCAACAAAAACAAGGATTCTGAGTCGTTTACTGGCCAAGTGATGGCCGCCCGGGGAGCGGCTTAGGCAAAGACGCCAGACATAACACGACACGAAAGCTCTGGCCAAATTGTTTATGCACACTACAATCGAGATGCTGTTCATTATATTCCCTAATGAAATAAAACAATCGCAATAATGAACAACATATTTTATTTTTCTTATTTTTATTTTTTCTACCGTATTATTATTCTATATTATATAATGAAGAAAACTTATTACGACAACCACAGAAACGACAAAACAAGCTCGATTAGTTTTTCCGGGTTAAGGTAGCAATATATTTCGACTAAGTAATTTTGATAGCATACTTATTATTTTGTTATTATCCCGAAAGCTGTCAAGTACACATTTAACTTGTACGTGAAATTCTTTATATGAAGTAGCTATGTTCTGTAATAATAAACATTCTTATTAAATGCGTCTAAATGCTAATATGAAAAGCACCTTTTATACATATTTACTATCTTTCAATTAGAGTTATAAGTGTTTATTATTTTATGATTTATCTATTATATAAAAATTTTTAATCACTCATTCTTCATGATACAATATTAAGAGTAAATATTTTAAATTGATCAATTCATAAACTCTGATAAGTTAAAAATATTTAGGGTTTCTAAAATGCTTCGATTATTATTTTTATTGTTATCAGAAAAATAATTTGTATATTGCAGATATATAAATCAAATTATTTACCTGTCATACCATTAATCTTTCAAAGACAATACAAATTTCCTATTTGCAGACATCAATTCATGTTTGTACGTATAAGTGCTCAGAAAGTTTTCTCCATTCCGAAATTGAGAAAAGTGTATTTTAATGACGTTCTGAAGCGCTCTAAAGTTTTCCACTGGGCGGTGGCTCCATTTATCTTACAGACGTCACTCGCCTAACAAACTGCCTGTTTACCTGCGTAGAATTCGAGCAATGAGCTTACTACAAGGATATATTTAAAAAAAAAAATGTTGTAGCGCCACTCAAAAACTAGTAATAACAAAGTAATAATTATTCCCATAATTAAATTATTTTCAAATCAAATTTATTTATTTTTATTCTAGTGGCGCAATATCATGTTTTCACTACTTGCCATAAAGTAAGCTGATAGCTATTATTTTTGTATTTACCATGCCGCATTAAAGGTTTCCGTATAAAAAAATAACGGGTATTTAGAGGCGTTATGTGTAGACCAATTTATGTACATATAATACATATATTAAAACATCCATTGCATGTATGTCTACTTCGAATATGTCGAAAAATCAGTTCATTTCGGTATCCGCTGTCATTTTAGGCAGTTTCGACCGCGAGTGAACAACTATCACATTGTTGCCTTTTCTAGTCGCATGAATACGCACATTAAGATTAAAAACCGTAAACTAAGTGAGACCAATTTTTAAAAATAACAATGCACACATATTTTTTTAAATTTTATTTCCAATACACTTAGGATTTGAGTGTTTTTTGACACCTTTTCTATTGTTAGCTTTCAAGGTCTAAAAAATAACAGGACGAAAATAAAATTTAAAAACAAAAAATGAACTCACCATACTCGTACTTATTAAACTCTCAGCACCTTAATATTATCATTTAGGTTTTAGTAGATGTACTGTAATTACGATGCTTTGAAAAGTCTGGGATCACTCACTGAGATTTGTGAAATACAAATCAGTTCCATTTCTCCAGAATATTTTTGTAGTGGAAATACGCTTGTGATCCAGACCACCTGGCTATAAAATGTGCGATTCGAAGGTTGTATTATTTTGTAAGGGTCTTTTATTATTTGGAGAGTGTTTGAATAGTTGGACGTTCACTTGTTTGGCATATCTGGGTTGTTTGTCGATATCGAAAACATTTATTTTTATCTCAGACGACTTTGGAGATTTATGATAAAAAATGAAAAATTTCATATAAATACACATATCTCTAAATAAGTGGGATATATGTTTTCATTAAAAATCACGTTAAATAAAGTCATCGAAATCGGAAATAGAACATATTACTGAAATTTCCTTAAAAATGAAATATTTCAACTATGTATTATAATAAGTAGTTCAACCAATATTACATAATTAATAAGTAATTTGAGCATGTAAGCTTGGACATTAAATGATTGAAACTAAAAATTTTTTTTCAAGACGGAAACTTGGAAAAAAAATAAAGAGGGGTTACGTTGTACAATTCATATCATTTTAATAGATCATTTTAATTTATATAAAGCTTTATCGGTCACATTAGATGTATGATTAAATGCAGTTGCATTCGAACACTCTAATTTTAAACGTAGTATAATGGGTTGTGTTTTATTTTATATGATGTGTTGATCGTTTTGAAAAATGTATGTATTTTGAATAAATAATCTAGTGATAAACAAATTTAATGCACGCCCAGTTCGGTTAAGTATTTCCGTTGAACCAAGTCTTATGTAACAATATTTACAATAGATGTACAGAATTGTCGGTTCCAAATTGTATGCACACGAGCCGTATTACAACTCACTCAAAGGGCCAGATCAAATACAAATGTAATATTTCCATGGCAAGTATTCGGTTCGCCGAAGAGCGAGGATACCGGCGGGAATGCCGGACCGACCACAAGGCCGGGAACTTGGCGCGGAGTAATGACAGCCAAAGGCATTCCCGGCCCTGACGAGGATTCTTCCAGGCCTCGCGGGCTGCTGTACAGTGTGTGATGGTTTGTGTTTGGAAACTTATTTGGTGTTATTAAGAGATCTACATCCCCAGTATGATACAAGTCTAACTTATCAATTTAATATTGAAATTTAAAAATTATATGTAAATACCAAAATAATTAAGATAAACTATCATACTTTTACATGTTTTATACAAATTCATTATAAATATTTATGTCCCAGTATTAAATATTTTTGTCAATAATTAAATGAGTAATGTTTATTGTGTCATCTATAATTAAATCGCTTAATTTAAGAATATTATTATATTCAACTTAATAAATATATAATACACATTATATTTACTCCAGAAGCAATTGTTGAAGAAGTAATCATTTAAAGGATAGGAGTTAAGCATATCGCAGTGTTAACGGTCGAATTACGTAAGCCTTACGTAGTTATTCGACTTTGTACAAAAAAATATTATACAAATATATAACTACATCAAAAAACTGTTTTTAGAATTTTTTTCCTGTTCCAAAACTTACTATGACAAAATTTAAACTAAAAAACATACTCTTTAGTAATCATCATCATCATCATCATCATCATCATCAGCCTGTGTCCGTCCACTGTTGAACGTAGGCCTCCCGCATGAGTCTCCATCCTATTCGATCCTCCGCCTTCCGCATCCAGGTCACTCCCGCTATTCTTCTTATATCGTCAGTCCATCTTGTAGGGGGTCGGCCAATGCTTCGTTTGCCAGTTCTTGGGCGCCATTCCAATACTTTTCTTCCCCATCGAATCTTTAGTAATACCATAAGTAAATAGGATGCTATGCTTAAATAAATATTAGTTTAATTTTTGATTTCGAACTTCAATTTTTGAAAATATTTTAATTCGTTTTTTAAACTTAATTTCATGTTGAAAAAAAAATAACCTTACATAATATTATTTAGTTCTAGCAAATCCGTTGTAAGCAAATCTAATTAACATAAAACATATAACTACGATAAGTTATATAATACATCTTTTATATGTACTTATTTTATTAAACCTTCTTCGTCTTGTACATTCTACATATAAATAAAGTTTCAGTGAAATAATACAAACTCGCCTATAAATATTTGTAGGTATCATCTGCATATTTTGTACGATCAATGTATAAAGATGGTATTTTTATTTCGCGATCAATTCATGCGAGATAGAATGGAATAACAAGACTGTCACAGGTATATGGACGGTGAATGATCAGCTTTGTGTGGCGTGAAATTTTATTGTGGAGAGCATGAAAATCAATGTAGTGGATGACATTGTCTGTCGGGTAGCAACTAGAATAGATGTACAATAAAGATACGTCATTTCTATCAAAGTTCTGTTAAAATGCCTACAAAAAATATTTGTTAAATCTTCGAATCAAATAGATTTATGTTGGTTTATCTGAAAATATATCAATTATAATTTAACAGTTATAATATTCAAAATCATCATCATAAAACTGTCCATCCACTGCTAAACATAAGCCTCTCGCATGCGTCTTAATTCCTTTTTTTTTTCGATTTTATCTTTCCTATCTAGCCCTTTCCTGATATTCTTATTATTGGTCGTCAGTCCATCAAGCAGAAGGGTAGGCTGATATCCTGTTTAGCAGTTCACGAGCGACACTCGGATTTACTTCTCATCGACCATTTTCTGATCGTCAGTATTTCTTCCATAGAGGTTACGTTATTTCCATTATATATACTAATATTAAAGATGACTGTATTTTACATATTGTGAGAACCTATGAATATTAAATACGAAACAAGATATTCTCAACATGCGAATATAACTAAACTAAGTTAACCACAGACATCAGTGATACAGTGTGTTGTGGATGTAAAATTATCAACACTGTAAATGACTGGAAGAATGATAATAGGGTTATGTCATTTAAATTTAGTATTTCTTTATCAAAGCTGAATATTTCGAAATAAGCACTAAGGTATATTATTTCACTTTAAATTTCTTTTTGTATGGTAGAGAACCTACGGAAGCCCTTTTTGCGGTCTTCTCCACACTAATTAGCAATATTTAAATAGCTTTGAGGGTCTTATAAAATATGATGGCCTCGATTACACGCTTCACAACTGACAAATCTACCCCGTAAGTCAACCCCTCAGTCTTGTTTCCTACGGGAAGAATAGTGCAGTATTCGTGCAGTGATATGAAGTGCTGTCCACCTCTGGTTCAGTGAGGGAACAGCTTGCACAGGCCACAGCACAGTGACACGTAACGTTTAAGAGTATAATTATATTTTTTCTGCAAAAACATTTTCAATAAATACTCACAAATAATAATAAAATCAATTTATGAATTAGTTTGGTAGTTTGTTATCTAAAATATTTATGCTAAGAGTGATGCACAGTGTCAATTTAATATGTTTTATATTTGATATATAATTGATAATTAATGGTGAAATTAACGAATAAAAGAAGAATAAAGAAAGTAAAAATTCATTTAAAAATGTTCATGTAAAATATTAGATCAATTCAATAGCACCAATAAAGTAATGCCAGAGAACCAAAAAATACGTTATTTTATGTATCTTTAGCGAAAAAATAGGAACAATTTAGGAATATAATAATGATAGGAACTTAGCTTAATAATAACCATTAGCTTTGCCCTAATAAAAAAGTTACAATCATATAAAATCCATGATAAATATTACTTTTTCGAATATCTCGTAGATCTTCGTTAGGTGAGTTTAAAGGAATTGAAAAACCATAACTTTGAAATCAGCAAGTAATACTTATGACGATTTAAGGAAACTTTATTAGTTTGTAAATTTTATAAATTTTAATATTACTCATTAAACTCGACTTCTTATCGATCCCAAGATAATTGATAATGTTATCAGACAGTAAAATAGATATTACTTCTAGATAGATATAACAACTGAAATATGAAAATGAATCTAAGAAAAGGCTTTAAACCTCTGGTTGGTCTGTGGGAAGCTGTGACGGATGGGGTCGCGGCGACCTGCGCTGAAAATATGGGCAGTCCGCCCGCGGGCCAAGCAAGCAACATCACTCTGGTTTCAATATCACTTAAGCCTGACTGGGTACATATTCACCACCAGTGGAGTGCATTATTCTTCTGTAATGTATAAATATGGCCCAGAAAAATACATTTCAGAAAAAATATCTTAAAAACTTGCCTCAATAATCTAGCTTTTCGCTATAAAATCTAATCTTAACGTTTTCATTTCCAATACGAACTGGAATTAATATTGTAATACAAATCGATAAATGCCAGTTCTCTATTCATAAGCATGTACAAAAGGCTAAACAATCAATTGACAAATAAATCACAATTTATTCAAATATTTATATAATTTTTGATGTTGGCAAATGAATGCGTAGGTACGCCAATGAAAAAACTGTGGTCTACTTTTGACATATAGTAGACAATATTCAAAGCGAGTCCCGTACACAGACGAGAAACGAGTGACAGATGAAATGTAAAGGTTTTATGCAAAATATCATTTGAAAAGTATCCTAGTATGTTTTTTTCTTTTAATAAATAATGTCATACGATTATATTTTTAGACGTGAATTTTAAAATATGTGTTAATTTAAATTATTTAAAAAAAAGTTAATTTTTCGACGATAACATTTAAAAAAAATTAAAAACAGAAGATATTTTTAATTTTCGTAAGACATTTTCATAAATCCATTTTCCAGTGTTTCGAAATGGAGGATAAATTAGCATGTTCCGAAAAGTTTTTCATTCGGAGAGTAATTATGTTTATTAAAATCACACAATGAGCATCAAAATGTTTTAATAATTATTAAAATAAGTTTATTTTAAAAATTATTTTCTTTTGTTTTCCTTTATTATAAAAATGGTGCATCAATAATGATTAATGGATAAATAAAATACCATATTTAAATAATGCCCTTGTACGGCTCTCCGTCTTGCACATGGCGGCGCCGCGTTGAACAAAGGTCGGTAATTTATCGAGTCCGTCATATTTTATAATCTTGATTTGTTGGCAAAGTTGGTGCGCCCGGTCAAGTCACCATAAATATCCGCCATTCCGGAAATCTTGTCAATTCATTTCCTTGTTAGCATCTTGAGCATTTATGCTATTATTATTTATCAGGATAAACATGTATTCAAATTTTCAATATCACAACATTTTTTCAAAATAGGTTAATTTATATAAATCTAAGATAATTAATTTCGAGAACCAACAAAAATTTAAACAATCACATGGATATCAATAAATAATATAACTTGTAGTTTTTGATTGTAATATAATTATGTTATATATGTAACCTCATATACCCCGGTACGACGATCGACCGATCTAGTTTGTAAACTCTGAAACGGTTAATATTTTAAAATAGATCATAAATTATTTGTATTAATAAACCAGTGTTCATACTAAAATCGGTGTATATACCGTAATATATGTATTTAGCAACTTCTTTGATCAATTATTCTTGGTGATATTCCATAATTTCAATGATGATTCTTTTGAGAATAGCTTCTAGATGAAACCAAAATATGTCAAAAATATAAAACCGTCAAATAAAATTGTAAAACTTTTTTCAATTACATTTTTGTAAAACATTTAATTTCCAGCCATTAATTTCTACTGGAGTTGTCGTTGGTTTAATATTTCCTCATGAAATGGAATTATTTATTTACATTGAAGTAAAAATAAAAGAAATGAGTAAATAATGAATCATTATGAGTATTTTTATTTCACATAAATATAATCTTCTACCAAAAAAGCTATTTGAAAATTATATGCCATAAAAAGCGTAAAAATATGAAAAATCGTAAAAAAATTTGAGACAAAATATTCAAAGCAAATATAAAGAATGCAATATTAATAATGAAAAAAATAACGCATGTCAATATGTTAAAGAAATGTAATTGAAAAATATAAATTAAAAGACTAAAATAGAATTCATTTTTTTACTTCATGTACTATATATTGATGCCTAGTTACGAGGGAATATATCTCATTGATTAATAAAACGTTCAATTGATTATTTCTTAAATCTTAATTTCATATAATTGTTTTTATCATTTTCAAATCTGATAACTGACGATAGTCATCATATTTATATGAGTACTATTGAATCACTGTTGCCAGAAGATTTTCACTTTTTCGTGGATGATATATGAGTAATTTTATCACTGACTATCATTGTGACCTTGTATGCCTAAATAAATGTATTTTTAAATTAAATAGCTACATAAAACCACTAAAAATCCAAATAAACAATAATGATTAAAAATCCTCGTGATCGTTCAAAGGTTATCCAGTTGTAGAAGTCTGCTGAGGGTTGTGGAGGAAAGCTCTAAAATCTGGAAGGGGCCTTAAGGCGGTCCGCACTCAGTGGTTTAGTAATAATCTCTAAGGGTTCAGTTGATAGGCTCCCCTTGCACCCCTCCCCAACCCACTCGGCTAAGGGATAATTTCTTTGAAGTACATGCCAATACAATATATTTTTGGTGGTGCGACTTTCCATTCTACTCCATGTTCAAGGGCCTTACAAAGACTGGCATTATTCAATATGAACTATATCGAAATATATAATTTGAAATAACCGTTAATCGATCTATTTCAATGCATTTTAATCTAGTAAGTATATATATTGAACATCATTACATTTAACTTCGAATTTGAGAAAGTAATTAATATAATATTTTATTTTATTTATCAATATTTATGTTTAGACATGATGGTTAGTATCAACAGAAATGTTGGTAAGCAAACAGGCTGAGTTGAGGCGGTTGAAGCCGTGGGCCATTCCTAACTTCAGTTTCTGGTTGTTAGAGTCCAACATTAGCAGTAACCATATACTGCAGGGCTGCCTCAATGCGTAAGCAATATGGTAATCACAATATCAACCGATGAGTATGCCCAAAATTTGAAGAGCCCCATTATCATTCATAATTAGGTCACGATTAAATTCCCATCAAAATCTTCAATAAGATAATGTATGTTTTAAATCTATTTGAAACCTTTAATTTTTCACGAATATCCTTAAATACCCACGATTAGAGTGAAACTGTCCCTTCTCGTGTAACAAATAATGCATAGGTTGATAATTAAAATTCCAATAAGAGTGAGTTACTTTATTAATAGATATGTACTTATGTTGTTATACTTTGTGTATGGATATTATTAGAAGAGATGTGTGCTTGAGTATACATTTCTTTCGGCTAGTGCGCGGCGTGTTCAGAAATCCTGATATTTTGTTAGAAATTGGTTTGTTTGTCCCTGACAATTATTTAAGGATAAGGAGGCACAGATTGTTTGTTCTTCCTAGAGGTAATACTAACCAGCCAGAGACTATGTCTCTTGGGAGAGTGATCAGACTGTTCAACCATATCGCCTTGAATATTGATATATTCCACTTGAGAGAGGTCCAGTGTCGACATGAGCTCCACGAATTTATTTATCAAAGTAATTTCGTGGAGTCTTCTGTTTAGCGAGCTTCGGGACTTTTTAATAATTATTGTTAATAATAGTAAATACCTAATTTTTTCTCTTGTGTTATATCTCACTTAAGGATCGTATTAAATATATTTGTATTTGTAATGTTTCTGAAAGAAATAAATAAAAAAAAAAAAAAGATTTTCTTTCTTTCTATATTTTGTTGGCGGATTTGTCATTCTACTTACAGCGCTTAGTTACCCCAAAGTGCTATTTGATCCTTCAATTTGATTTATTGTTCCACCGTCTCGCAATATACTTGTATAAAATTCAATATAGGTAAATTTATATTTTCGACGAATTCCTTTTCTTAGAAATCAAAGCATTCGATTAATGGTATGTCAAAAATAATATTTAGCATTTTACGAATGAATGAATTTCGTTAATAATAATTGTTTTTTTTTTCAATGAAATAGTCTGTGATAACAGATATTCTCTAAATTGGGCTTATGATAATTATATTGCTAAAATTACATTACCTGAATGGGCTTCCGCGGATAAGCTCAGCCCTGTCAAGGAGGCGCTCGACGCAACCGGTCTCCTCCAACTTTTATAGATAGAAAGCTTTTAGTGTCTGATGTGCCGGCCGTGATGCTGGAGGAACTTTTTGTTTTACATGATTATTTCATTAACGGCCTGGGAAAGGGGAGGGTGACGCCGCAGCGGGGCCGAGGGGGTCGCGGCGCTGCTTCCAAGGGATTAACCCTTTCGGTGCGACTTAAACCGACAACGTTGAGAAAAGAGCTCTAGAAAAACGACCAAAAGTCTGGTGAACGAAATAGCGGATCTAACATAAATACATATACATTATATTTTATATCCTTATTTGTTTTTCTTTATAATAAATACGCTTTTAAGTTTATTATATTTTCATAATAGTCATAATAATCTAAATTTTAACGACCTTTGAAATCAAAAGAACCAATACAAATGCAGTATTCCAAAATATTTATATTTTTGATCACCTGCTCCTGGTAAAAATTATGAGGGTAGAATTTTCTTTAATGCGTTAATTAAAAAAAAATACTAAGAGACGAAGTGGCCAATATACTCGTATATATAATATACTCGTATTTTGTAGAAATGAAAGATACACTAGTTTTAAAATATCTTTAGTATTGCATGTACAGAGATAATATTTTATTAACCTATTACTAATGGAGCATATAATAATAAAGACAAAGCGACTGTTTTGTAGGATAATTATTTCGATATAATTTGTGTTATCCTGAACTGTTTTGAATGCCATCATATTGTACAATATTGAAGCACTTTTTTCCTTTAAAAATTTTCATTTATGGACCACTCCAACTGTGTTAAGATTGTGTATTGTCTTTTTAGATTTTGTCCTCCATCAGATCAAAAGTAACCCCCTTACTGCACAGCAACTTTGATAAAGGTTTATTAGTCTGAATAATGATATTAATTATTCATATTTTTTAAACATTGCACATTTATCTATAAATAAAAACCTTTATCTTTTTATATCGTAAGAGTGTTTTAAACTTATACTCTTATGATAAAACGTTAAATACAATAATATAAATTTTAAATAACCGTGTTCATTGCTTCATACTCTTCCAATAAGAATAAAAAATATCACTGAATTAATCATAAATTGATGATATTGACGACTTTTAAAACGTATCTTTTACATTTCACATAATCAGATAACAAGTATAGTTTTTTTTTAAAGAAAATTAATTGTTTTATGAAATATTAGCCTAATATCCATATTTATTTGATTAAAATAATAATTTGTGATTCCATAAAAATAAGACGGTATGGTTATAATGTTTTCATTTTTACAAAATTATTTGAAACATCAATTATTGTCTTGATTACTATCATATCGATTGTTTACTTAGAAGCTCTCTTAAAATAAGTCCTCACGCATTGAGGGAGTGACTTCAGCATGAGGGGTTAAGTGATGCACGAGTGGGAGAGGGCGGTGGTCGCTCACCCCGCAGCGCCGTTGGCTTCATCTAGAGTTAAGCCTCTTAATAGATTCTACCGAAGTCTCCCGGCCGGCGCTGACTGGAGGATGGATGCTCTCCATCCTCCGGCCTCCAGTCTCCAGTCTTGGGTGTGTTGCTATCAGCGGCGTGACTTTTGTATCTTTCCTGAGAATTGAAAATTTGCCGAACAGTATTCGTATGTACATATTAAATACCTCATGTTGCATTACATATTCTATAGACTTATTGAATAATTATTTTATAGTCAAAATACTCGAACGGTTGTTACTGGGATTCTATTTATGTAAAAAAAAAAAAAAAATTTAAAATGTAATACTATGCTCTTATTTGTATTTTTCAATAGGTCAGATTTAATAAAAAAACGTTTTATGTTATATTTGTTTTGTAAAATATATAGCAGGACAATTAATGTAATGAATTACTAATATTTATTTTCTTGGTTTTACTATTAAGTAATGTAATATTGGTATTAAAGAAATAATTATTATTTGTTATTTTACCTTCTTTAAAATACTATGAATATTTAGTTACGTCTTTGGATGCAGTAACGGGGTGGCAGAATGCTGAACCCTGAACTATGGATCATTAGATTAAGAATATCCGTTATGTTGTGCATGTAGGTACATTGTAGATAATATGCATTGATGGAGTAAAGAAAAACAAATTAAATCAATACTTGTACTTAAAATATATGTTCGTATCTTAATCACTTTTATGATAAGACATATTGATATTTATTCTAATAAATCATATCTGATATTGCGGCTGAACAGTGAACAGTAAGTAGCCTTAATTTAGAGTGCTGCGGTATGCGATCATTACTTTTAAAGACATGCAACATTGCGATTTGAATAACCTGAATGTGAACAATGGACTCGGTTAACAATTTTATTCTCGTTTGTCATAATGATGTAATGAAGCCATAAAATATTTTAAAGGAAATTTATATTGGCATTTTTCACGGCAATAAAATGTTTTTTTTTTTACTACCTGTAAATAAATTACAAAAGTTACATACTTATAATATGCACATAGAAAATATCAAACTGATTGTTATTTTAATGTATATTTTTTTGATTTTAATCTCGAGTGTGATTATAATTACATGACGTTAATTTTTAATTGTATTTTTATATTAAAAAACAAAAAAAAACTCGAATAATATAATAAATGAGAACATATAATTATATTTTAATACTTTCTTTATGTGAGTATATAACACTATAACAAAACAAATGAAATGAAAAAAGTTTTGTATTTAATATTTTTCTTAGCTATTATTTATTCAATAGAAAACTCTTGTTAGTAATTTATTTGTGATTGGTTTGATGACAATATAACAAAATATATTGATTATTTTGGACGAGGACTGAATTAATATCTACAAAATAATTTGCGGACCTACACATTGTAACAAATTAATATTTGTATAGGCATACGACATTTCATGTTTGCCTGAATATGTCGTGTCAGGAGAGGGAGGGCTTCTTGAACATGAAGAGTCATTAACTTGATTCTGAGAACAGATTTCATGTAATTTGGTCACCATAATTTGTCATTCGACGAAATACTTTTTGATCTAATGACAAACTAAATTATTAAGCAATAAAATTTATTGTCAATAGAGTACTATATATTTTTTTAGATGCATGTAAATATCACAATGTGATTGTACTGAAGAGGTTGATATAATTGACAAATAAAAATATTTTTTTGAAAGAGCAACTATTACATCACGATTAAGCAAATTATTAAAATCGTATTTCTCTTTTTTCAAATATAATAAACTTGAGTTGAGCTGCCACTTAGGATTAATGGTCAAGGCCTCAAGAGCATCTAAAATCAATCAGTTTTAAAATATAGATAACTAACTCTGATATTCCATCGGCCTTCTTTTAATTTTCATGGCTCATTCTTGTACTGGAGACTCAGGAATGTTGTCATTAATATACGAAGCTCCGAGTATAGAGATAACTTAAGACGAGGAAACGATAGAGCAGCTGATATAACTGCATATCAGATATTTGTCGACCATATGTTCTAGCATTTAAAGGGGATATGAAAAAGATTTACTCTATAAAAATAATATAATAGAAACTAGTTAATTTGAAAAGTAATATATTTTCTGACTTAGTTTTACTTTTAATTGTAAATTCAAATGATCTTCTTGTAAGAATAATATTTATTATTCAAGCTTCTGCATTGCGTGTATGTGACAGGTGTGAGCCAAGTTTTGTGAATGTGTGATTAAAATTCCCGCTAAATTGAAAACGGGTGGAGCGAAAAATTCATTAGAAATTAATACCAAAAGTCAAAAGTTGCGAAGACACTAAGGGACATATATCAAATATAATGAAACAAGCGCGTTATTGCCAAAGACATTCGACTAAAGTTTATCCGAGTTAACTTTATCATTCTAATTTCCAAATAATATGGTTGCCAGCTTCCTGCTTGACGTAAGAGTTTAAATTAGAAAACGTTTGCTCTTAAATATTTCCACTCTTCCTTTTCCGTTCAACTCCATGTGTTCGGTATGTAAATTGTACAGGTATGTTCAGTATGTACAGAACGCTGTTCTGTACAGGTATGAGTCTTAACACAAGGGGTAAATAGGGTGGATCTATATCAGTGATATTACAAATCAAAAAGATACCTTTTCGTTATATGAAATATTAAAAATCTTAAATTTAAGATAAATAAAAAATGAACATGCACAAACATTAAAATTACGAGTAATATTGAATATATTTGTTCTGACACATGGACCAAAATTTAAAAAAAAAATGTTTTTGATGTTTTCATTAGTCAATGTAAGGATTTTTTTAAAACTCGTTTATATTAAATTTAATTTAATTTATACGTAATTTATTTTTATAAATTAGTTCAGTTCAGTGGCTATGATTTTTTGACTTCAAAAGCACCTGTCTATAATTAAACTAGTTATATAGACGATACGTCAATGCCAATCAGTAGTCAATTGATGTTAGTGAATTAATACAATAGGAAGATTCAGTAAGAAATTTCTATATGCCACCTCTTTTACACTAATTCGGTCTGCTTTGTACGAGTATACTAAAGAGTAAACAAAGTTAAATATATATATATACATATATACATTTTTAACTTTGTGTACTCTTTAGTATACTATGTTTATATATATATTATTTTATTATATATATACTATTATATATATATATATATATTTATTTAATCAAATATAAAAAGATACATTTTTTACACAGTAATTTACATTACAATCTTTTTTTTTTTTCTTTTACACAGTAATTTACATTCCAATCCACTTAAAGATAAGATCTTGTGTGTGGCGTGGGATTCATCTATGTTATTTTACAGTTATATATTTATACAGAATTTTACATATACACATTTATACATTGACATAATTTTGATATAATACTAACATTATATAATTAAAAATTTAAGATACTATATATAGAATTAAATCTAAAGTATATATAAATTAATAATACATTTTTAGTACATTTCATTATTTCAATTTGTTATGCAGTGACGTCATTTTATCATTAATATTGTTGCATGTGAAGACATTCATTTTTATTTAGTTTTTTGATTTATTCAATAGTTTGTAAGTATTTTATTGAAATGATATATGATATACAATGTACATTTTTTATTTATCTCAAAAAATATGCTACATTATTACTGTCGTATATTGTATCTAACAATACAATAAGCTGTATTCAACTTCTCTTTATACCCAAATAGTGTATTTCTCGGAACCATCGGGCTAATCATCTAATTGCCTTAAAAAGTTCATTAGCAAACTCATAAATTAACATTGAAACCTGAAGCCACCTTGAAGCACCTTGATTGTTTTCCTGTAGGTCGTCTGAATTTTATACATACTATTTAACACACCACTTTATACCTATACAAGTATAAATTGGCGTGTTAAAATCCTTATACCTACGAGTATGTGGGTATAAAGTGGTGTGGCATGTTAAAAACTTCGTTGGGTATATAGTTCATTCCATTGTCATCTGAGCATAAAGGTTCACACCACACCTTTCTGAAGTCGACGGAACATCGCTATCTCCAAATGAGACTTACATGTTATTCATTCGCCCCTGGCATTCTCATATTTTGATAATACTCCGGAGATATTTATCGTCTAAGTACGAGGACCGAACTGTGAAACTTTTTGATTATAATAATACTTATATATGCACGTTCAAGCGGAAGAGTGGGATTATTTATGTTTATGTTGAGACCCACAACTTTCAAAGCGCCCTAGGATATGTTTTGTTGATGATGAAATCCTTGGTCGAGTGAAGCAGAGCTTCTCAATCGCTACTAATTTTGTTAGATTAAAGCTTGTCAATTTACTAGCCGAGAACTTAAGTAACTAATTTTAAAAAAGCCGCTTCAAATACCGGTTAGTAACCGGAAATAAGTAAGATTGAATCGTTATCGAATACATATTTCAATATTTACATAATTAAATTAAAAAAGCTTATACCAAATAACTTGTTCAACAAAAATATCATTTTCACACAGTTTTTTGTTTAATTAAATAATTTTGGATTAATATTCTGTTCTCCAAATAATAATTTTGTTATCATTAATAATTTTATACTATTAAAATGAAGAATTTCTTCTCAATTTTTTGTATACCTAACATTTGAAACATAATGAAAATAATATTTATTATGTATTTATATTTACATATAAAATATATTCTTAAATTATAACCTATAGACTGGATAATGAGAAGCACTGATATTTTGTTATTTGTTTGTGTATACGTAATAAAACATTATCCCTTCTGCAGAAGACCAACGCCATGGAAAACTAGCGAAAAGTAGTCATTTTCCAATACGTCTTAATCTTCATTCATTTTCTTTTTTTACGACATCGTTAATTTTACGATCAAACTTATTTTATATTTATCTCATCTGTGATTTACAAATTAGAAAAAAAATCACATGCGTTGACATTTATTTACTTTCTTTGACATGTTTTCTTCCTGGTAGAAATTGAAAATGTTTGTGAAATGTTACCGAAATTAGTTAAACTATTTATAATTTTTATTTCCGTTTTAATGAAATAAAATCTAAGTTCTTGTAATTTTTTTTTTGATATAATAATGAATTTACATTTCTGTTAAATTTAAGAGTTGTGTAGCAATTTCCGTTGTTTTAAATTAATTTTATTATTAATATTATAAATGAATAAATACGAATTTCATGTTGAAAAATAAAAAATATATATACTGCTTTTATTTCTTAAAATATACTGTAACTCTTGAAAATATAACTCATATTATAGGTATTACAGTAAAAGAATTAAATAGGTTACAATTTAAAATCAATTAAACTTTTCACTTCATGATGCCTAAATTATTAGGATTTTTATTATAATAGTCCAAATATGGGTATTTCGGTTTCGGACACTTTGACGTCTTATGTCTTATACGTTTGAAGAATATTTATGTCGTACAAAACCTTCGTCAAAGTGGTATTTATTGATATTTAAATATTTCAGACGCGAGAGCGCCAAGCAGCAAGTTTTACATTAATCATTCACAAGACAAACAAGAAGCCTGCACGAGCCTCACGAGCTGATTAAAATTAGACATATCGGGTGACCCGCCCCTCCAGCCGCGACCCGCCCGCGCCAACAACAATATCAAAGAATGTTTTAGAAACAAGAAAATTACCCATATACTGACTGGTCTACTCTTATAGTATTAATTTTAAATAAGGACAGGAATTGTAGTCGTAGTAAGTCGTAGAGTGATTACTTATTTAACTAATTATCTGCGCAATTATTGTCATAAAACACAATATTAAGCTTGATACAACTTAAATTGAAGATAGTAAAAGTTCCAGCACGTTGAATTTGATAACTGAAAAAATCAAAAATACTGTAATGTTAGTTAAGTCATGCCTGTTAAAATGTTTGATAAAAAGATTGTCTGAATTATACAAACTAACACTAGGATCTAACTTTAAAATTTACATATTTGTAGAACGCAGTAAGTTTTAAGAGTTTGTTGTTCGACATTTTTAAAGAATGTTTTTTTTCATTCTTGAAAGTAAATTATTTCAATCATTCAGATATTCTATTTCATTTTTGCCTCAATGAACTTTCTAGACTTGCAGATGATATTATTCCGTCGAAAGTCATAATAAAATATTCTGGTATTGTTAGTTACGTTGCACTCTCAGTGAGATTTTACTATCTACGTAAGCGAGAGGAACGCCACACGGCCGATCGCCTTATGCCCAAGCTCTTCAAGAGCACTTAAAAAATCTAAATAATGTACAGAGCAAAACTAAATTGAAGAAGATAGTTTTTAATTTTTGTATTCTTTTCCAAATAAATTAATAAACATACATAGTTTTTAGTTCCTATGGAACTGAGTAATACGAGTATGTCCAGACCTATGCTAGATTTTGCTCTAGAGCGTTTGTATGGTGTTCAGTTGGGACTACCACATATGCAATTAGGCTCGTCACTAATCTCATGGCTCTGTCTAAAATCATGAGTAATTATCGAACATTTTCATCGAGACTTTGAGACATCGAGACAAACTATAGAGTACGTCGTTGACATTCACTTTCAACTAGCACAATTTTCTCATGGCCTAAATTTCTTAAACCCTAAAACCGGTTAATAAAAAATACAACGCTTTATTTATTATTAAATCTATGTCTTATAATGTTGCATCATATCACCTCTCCATACTAATGTAGCTTCTAGACTCCGAGCGTTCAGTGCTCGGCCGCCAAACTTTTAAGCGTTCCTTTAACATTGTTAATAAACAATAAATCGAAGGCAGCGAAGAGGGCGGGGCTGGAGAGGAAGCCTATCGGTGCGAGGCTTTCTCAGGAAGGATGCGGTGAGTTCCCCCGACTCCCCTAAAAAGTAAGAAACCGAAGCACCTGGCTTTGAATTATACAAGCGATTCCTGCACACACCAGCCTTAGAGAGAGGAGGACGGGGGTGGGCAGCACGGCTCTGCGGTTGCCAACCTGCAGCTCGCAGCTATTATAGTTACAGTTAGATCAGAATATTATTCATACTTATGTCTTCTTTTTCTCTTAATTTTCAAAATCCGCTCTCTATCTGAAGTATATAGTTGATATGTGTCTTCACACAGTTCTGTTGCTGCCATAATCATTACCTTATTTCTAGCCATATCAGCACCAAGAGTTCCATCAAGTACAAGTATGTAATTTCAATAGTTTTTAACAGCTTCCAGGACGAGATCCTAGTAGATTCGATAGAAGAAATATTTGTTCTGTAATATAAGAATAGACAATAATAACACTGCATCGGTCGTTAATTTTAAAATTATAATTTATTTACTTATATGGATGATTCCACAAGTTATATAAATGTACAGGATGGATCAACAGATACATTTTAGAGTAGTAATGACCATGGTCTTAGTGATAAATTTAAGAGATAACATTAATGAATTAAAAATAACGCCCGCTTTCATCAATCATATACCAGAAGTGTAAGAAAAACTCGAATATCAAAATAATATAAATAATTTATATGTACATTGCATTTATTACATATGAAATCAAATTCAAAGTCAAACTAAACGTGTATCCGCCGTTACTTTGCAAGGCAACTATGGCTCTTAATGAAAAGAAAGATGTTGAGAATCTTCCGTTGCAATGTATAGCGTACACCCCAGCCACCGGAACTCTTCTCCGAATAAGTCTAACATATCCTCTTGTATTGTTTCCGGACAACTTTGGCCGGGAGTTGTTCTGCTCTTCATTCTTCTCATCTCATCGGGGTGAGGGGGGTGGGCGGTAGGAGGTGGCGGCTGGTGCGTGGGCGGGTGTGAATTTAATAGGTGTTAAACGGAAATTATGCAAATATCTTGCGCGATATAATGCCAGTCTATTTACCTGCGGCGCTCCTCGGAGAATTCTCAGACGCTGACTGCGACTCTAGAGTACCTAGGCCGCAACACACCGACTACGTGCAGTGTATGTGACTTTTTTCTATAAATAATTCAAATGGTAATTCAAACAATAAATGCATTTTTAAGATTTATTATTCGATATATGTAGGAGTATTTTTACAATTTTCATATTCGCAACTTTGAATACGAAATAGAACGCCTGTCAGCGAGGTCTTTCATTTTGTTTTACATATCCTCAACCGAAAAAATACTTTATACAAGTTCAACATTTGATTTCTTATTTCGTAATCTGCTTATAAAATGTAGTTAGTTCATTGAATTATATAAACAAAAATGGAATCATCTTTTAGAATTACCGTTATCATCAGAATGAAGTTCTTCAAACAGCATTTCTCGGCCATGGTTCATTAAAGATGTACCTATTTTGATTGCTTAATGAGACACCATGGTAGAAAAATCACATTTGCCCATTTTTTTATAAACCAGAACATACTAACTTTGCCGTTCAGAAAAATAAATGATATTTTGGTTTGCATCCGGGATTCACGTATTCCATCCCTGTAGCAGAATCAACTTTCATTCGTGACTTGCAAACTTTCTTCCAACTTCTGCCTCATTTCGCTCCACCGCGGGGTATTTATTATCATAATGCGGTACCTAGCTTCATTGATATCTGTTTTTGCTTGCACCGATAACTTATTGCGGTTCACCATAGTAAATGAATACTCGCATAGCCTTAACATCGGAGTAAGATTTTCTATACAAGCATTCAAATGGCTATAACATTTATATACAATTCACAATACTAAATACTCGATATATAAAAATATTATATAAAAATATTATATAACATAATATTCACATCAATACTTGTCATATTACAAAAATTAAAAATCATAAGTAAAGTAAAAATATTACAGGTATTTCAGGGACTGTTTTGCACGTCAGAATATTAATATTCAACAACAAAAGACCCGTCGATAAAGAGCTAGGTATTTTTAATGTATTTTTTATTACATCATCGGAAGAAAAATGCTTTGTACGAGAGAGATGAGAGATTTTCCATCTCATTAGGGGTACCTTTTCTTCCTCTTTGAACTCTTCTAGAGCCGCGAAACTTTTGTCTTGAGTTATAATTATTAAGGAAATTCTTTGGAGTTGGTTTTTATCGCGTAATATAAGGAGGGCAGTGCACTTGAGACGGAAAAACGTCAGAGGTTATTATATCACGATTTTAATGTTCCGAAAAAAATCTCTTCACAACTTCTCTCTATGTATCTTCTTTTATCTAAGACTTTAATACATAATTATATATTTAGATTGTGTTAAGATGCTTGAAATGGGTTCTAAGGGTCCATGGTGATGTGATAGTGCAAGAATAACAGAGAAAGTTATTAAGAACAATTGATAATGAGGATATAAATATGGTTAATAAACTGACTGGCCGATATAAAATAATTATATGTGCATATAAGTTCTACATTAAATTGGCTACTATAAACTCACCACAATATAAATAAAGTAAAACATTTTAGTTTATAGTTATTACAAGACTACAGTTATTTTCATCTACTTCTTTTATTTACATTTATTTATGTATATACTTCTAAAAGCTTATGACCATTATTAAGGAATCAATGAATCATATATCTACTTAGCTAGGATTTTATAATTTTCTTTACAATATGAAAAATAACGGGTACAGTATAAACCATAAAGTTCGTAGGTATATTTAACGTTCAGAAAAAATGCTTTTGAGGAAAAGTCGTTTCCTACACCGCGCCGGCTGGAAATTTATTGTATCCGGATTTCATATTTTCGTTGTAGTACGCATAAATTTCTTAATCTCGCATAACTCACGGCTTTGCATGTTTTGAGCTTTTCAGAAAGTTTTTCGACAAACTTCTCTCTTGAGCTTTCCATTTTACACATTCCTGAGGTAAAAAAAAACAGAATTCGCAATTCTCATTGCAAAGTTAAAAGATACGAGAACCTTCGCAAAATATAAGGCTCTGTGCCTTTGCTTCTTACCACATTTAGAAAATATACATTTTATTATTATTTCAAAAACATTATTTGCAGAAAAATTATAAAAATTTGGTATTATTTTTATTGTATGAAATATTTATATAAACTTCTTAGGTTTTCACGACCAGATTTTATATTGTGTCTTTTGGGTGAAATATTTGTTACGCCAATATATATTTCTTTTAGAATATTTGTTTTTTTTGAGAATAACTTTATATCCTAAAATAAAATATGGGAATGGAATGAACCAAGTTAATGACACAGTAGTATTCACGAAAATATATGGTGGTGTGGATACAATAAATATAGATGGTGCGCTGTAGGTATATGCCGAATTCTTTTTTTTTATTATGCTATTTGAATCATAGTAAATAATGACTTATAAGATAATATTTGCCTATATCATTTTATATTATTCTATTTTATTTATAAGAAAACTAGAACTGAGAATCCTTAAAAAAATCAAATTTTTAATTACTTATCACAAACTTATATGACTTTGTAAATAAAATTGTTTGTATTCAGATGAATTCTGTTTCATTCTAAGTAGTCTATAATATTTATACGTTTACAAAATGCAGAGCTCAATAAAGATATCGTATTTAATTCGATGCATTGTGCAAGATAAAGACACGGCCTTCGGCGGTCGGGGGGCGCCGCGATTCTTCTCAGGGCGGGAGCCGCCCAAGCCGCCCGAGCCGCCCGAGCGGCTCGCCCGAGCCCGGGGCTCAAGGGTCGCGACGGTAATTATGAGACTGAGAGTGCAAGGCTGGATGCTGCAACAAGATTATTCACTCTTAATGTGGAGGAGAGCTGCGAGGATGGGGATAGTAGAGAAAGGGATGTGGTGCAACAAGCGTGGCATAAGACCGGGAGAAAAAACGACTCTCCACATCGGTACATTTTCATATAAGCGCAATATTATAAATATTTATTCATTACGTTTATATTTTTTGGTTAAATCTCATCATTATTACATAAAATCAATGAGTTACATTCGTTGTAGTGACAATTACCGCACACACGTAAGCAAAATTGATATTACAAAAAAGTACTCTGTTGGTACATAAGCTGTAATAAATATTTTACATTTGCTTATATTTTTCTTCTTTTTCATATAAACTACCTTTTGGTGCATATTTCAAACAAAAATTGCCGCTACATAGTTCTGTATTTTGTATAAGCTACTACAAACAAACCTTGAGTGGTTCCACGTTTCTCAGCTTTTCAAGCTCGGATGTCTATATTTTATTAAATTTAAATCACTTAAGGTAGCATTAAAAATAAACTTTAATAAATAACATCAATTAACTGTTAACAGTTGGTGAAACTGAACAATTAAAAATTAAATTAATTTTAATTAAATGAAATAAGGAATTAAAAATACTTAGTTTTATTTGAAATTATTTTGTATGTTATAATAGATGTTTCAGACCAGACCCGGTGCAGATTGAACAAAAAATAAATTCAAATACGTTGATAAATGACTAGTTTATTCATCTCAA
Source organism: Glossosoma conforme (assembly GCA_022606575.1). Taxonomy (NCBI): domain Eukaryota; kingdom Metazoa; phylum Arthropoda; class Insecta; order Trichoptera; family Glossosomatidae; genus Glossosoma; species Glossosoma conforme. The sequence continues at coordinate 451,373 of JAGTXR010000041.1, read as the reverse complement.
ACATGATTCAATCAGTTTTATACGACATTAAAGCATAAACAAGTAAAAAAAAAAAAAAAAATATCCTTGTTTTCAAAATATGACTCTTTGTATACTAAATTTATTTCGAAAAATAACATAAAGTATTTCCATTATTGCTTTAATTTTTCCTGACAAAAAGCCAACCCTATATACGAGTATATTATATAGCTGTGGCTGCTAAGTTGTGCAAGAGACCTAAGAACGCAATAAAAATAATACTTCCACATTGCTTCCTTTTCCTATTTCCATTATTTTTTATTCCCTCCCCTCGCACATTTCTTATTTTTGTTTTATTTTAAGTTATTCATCCTAGAGATTTTTTCATTTCCATTGGGGATGCTGGGGGTTTGTTTCTTTGGTAACTGCGTCTTTAAATCTCGCACCCTTATTTAAGACGATCTTGGGTGTGCTATAAATTAAGAATTAGATTAAAAAGAAAATAATATCATACGTTATTAAAAAAAACAAATGCACCATTCTTTCAACGTAACGCGTTAGTACGAGAACTTTGTAGCTAGTTTACTAGAATGCGTTCATTAGTGACTCATTATTTAGGTACTAAAAGATAACCACATGGCTTAAATCGAGAAGAAGTTTCCTACAGTCGACAACGGAACTGGTGATACCTGAGGCCACCCTGCGGCTGAACATGTGGAGAAGCGCAACTGAGAGGAATACTTGGATTGCCCCGAAAGAGGACCTAGCCCCTGGACATGACCAATGGTGGAATATATGGAGGTCCCTTAACAGACTTCGGACCGGAGTATGCAAGACGAGGACACAAATGAAAGCCTGGCAGTTTTACAGCGGACCGACTGAATGTGACTGCGGCGTGGAGCAGACCCTGTCAGACCTTCTGGAGTGTGCGCTGTGCCCGAATAGCTGCACCCAGGAAGACCTGATGATGGCCCGAAGTAACGTCATCGACGTCACCCACTTCTGGGCAGACAGGATCTGACCCTGTTGTTTCCGACACGATTATACATTAGTTACTCGAGACTTATTTTAACGACATTTCTAAAAAGAGGATTATAAAAACGTTCATTTAAGTACATACAGTAAAAATATAGTAAAATGTTGTTAAAATCTGATTATTCTGAACTGTTCCTATATAATTTTACGCTGTATATATTTTTTGGATTGGACTGCCTTTTTTAAATAAATAGTTCAGACTTAAATAGCATCGTAATTACGCAATCTCTTAGAATAGCTAATTAATAAAAGTGGTAATAGGCCACGAACACTATTTACCTTTTATTCAAATCTCTCGTCTGTCGAAACATTCTTCGACTGTAGTTTTAATTAATTTTACTTTCAGCATCAAGTTTGTGACATATTCATTCAAATTGTATATTTCCTATAACGAAATAGATGAATATATAATTTAAAAAATTGAAAATATTACAATAAGAGTTTCCTACATAAACTTTAAAATAATTCCAAGATAACATATCACCAAATCGAATTGTTACGTTCATGTCGAAAATCTTCAAATTCATTATAAATTCATTAGGCATTGATGTTTCATTTCTACCGTAAGATTATTATGAGCTCATTCTACGAAAATGACGTGAAGTGTACAAGGGAAAATATTAGCATTGCTTGGTTTTTTACCTTTTACAGAGATCCGTAGGTGAGTGGAATAAAGTTAATTATTTTTACTTACTCTTAAATAATATATCCGTATTTTTTTTATCTTATGTTAAAACACGCAATAATGTTTTTTCTTTACATAAATGATTTAAAAATACTCACAATGCATATATAAAGTTTATTATAATAAAGGTACAGATTTTTTTATTTCACTGTCCTCGCCAATTGTGTGTTGTGGCAAAGGGTTATAATAATAAATACAAAAAATATATAAATAAACGTTTAAAAATACTTTTTTTCTTTTTATGCACGAGAAACAATTCAAGACATTTAAAATTATTAGATTTATTTAATTTTATTTAATTTAAGAGTTGGTTTAAAAAAAAACTTTTGTATGATATATTATAGAAGTATAAAAAAGTGCTAATTTATTTATCTGAATATTGTTAGGTCGACGAAAACTTCTTCAAATTGACTTATGACAGCGAATTTTAAAATCAAGTAACATCTAACTCTCTTGTCACGCTTATTATGAAAATGATGCTTACTTTTTTGTATTAAACATGGCAGTGTAAAGAAAACATGATTTCAAATAAAATGGAGTAGAGATTCGACCATGAATTTTTTCACCCTCCAGTTTACGCTCTGGCGGGGTGAGAGGGTCGTTAGCGGCGGGGAGGGCGGGGGCCTCAGCGGGCAAGGGCGGACTCCACTTGATGGCTTACGTGAAATGAACAAACCTAATTAGGGCGAGACGGTTGTTACACCCGCCAGTTACTCTGGCCCTGCCAGCCAAAATGTTTTCATAATCTTGCAAAAAAAAAAACACCTTTGACGGTGAATTACGACGATGAAACCTTTAACGTACATATAATTTAATGAATATAAAATACCTTGAGTATGTACTTGACTGGTGGTCAATGCTATACATTACACGTCAATTATCTCAAAGTGTCTTTTGATACTTCAGTCTATTTTAAAGATAATATTTGATCAAGTATTTTTATTTCAAATAAGATCTTTGCTTGTTAAGATATTTCTTTTTCTTTAAACATGTTCGAGATAAAGTAAAATAAAATAATTCAAATAAAATTATGTAATAAATTTACAATACTTTAAAAAAATAAAACGTTTTATTCTAAATTTATGCAGATTTTTTATATTTTTCCAGATGCTGTGTTCTGGCTTCTCGGTGCCACGTGCCACCCTCTCTTTTGCTCAAAAGTAGTCATTTCCATTTCCCGGCAAATCTTTTCTTAGATTTTTACGTCTCGGCTTGTTGTTAACACGTTTTCCTCTCGTGTCGTCAGAGAAATAACATGAATCCGAATAACGAGAACTTTTTACCCGTAAATTTAATCAGCTTCGAGAAAAGGGTCCACCAAGCGTTAAGGAATGTATACAAATGCGTGCTCGTTACGGGGATTTTTTTACACAATATGCTTTAATGAGATATTTAAATATCATATTTACCTGATCTTATCAAACAAAAATACTAGTATTACATTTATTTTCAGAATCAATACACATATGTTTTAATAATAAAAGTAACTAATTATAATTAAATTACTGTTACGTGAAACTTAAGATTGTTGATTTCATCGGTATCTACGAGTATGTATGTCAAATATCCAAATTTTTCTATGGATTGTAATATTTCGGACTATTAATTTTAAATGAAAATTCATCTTGGATATCTCCATAAAGGTTTGAAGAACATTTTATGGCTTACACTAAAACGAATGCTAGTTTTATAATTTATTATCGAAAATTTAAATTTTTCATTAACTATTTACTAATAATTAGTGATTTTATCATATGTGTTGAAACAAGTTATAACAAACATTTTATTGACATAATTTTAAATCATGGGATATGTTTCATTTATGCTCAACCGTAAAAAACTAAGACAATATAGGTTATTATAGGATAAGTAATTTACTTTTTCAATTAATAAATTTGCTCAATTCTCATGATGTCTTATTTTAAATCAATTATATGAGATAAATCTACTACTTAAAGTACTTAAAATCAGTGTAACCTTTTGTAACCGGCGCCTTGTCGGTGGATTTTAAAATCGAATTTTAGACTATGAACATAAATTTTAGCATATTTTCAAGTAACCAAATATGAACTTTGACTCAATGTTATAAATTATATATTGAAATATACATCCAACTAATTTCGACCATTGTAGTAGTAAAATGTTGCTGTAATATGTGACTTAAATAATTCATTTACTTTATTGTTTGTTAATCATACTTTATTAACTTTTCCATGTATTATAAAGGCAGTTATTTTGTCTTATTTGTGTTCTTTTCTCAATATTACTCTTTTATATTTACTCTCCTTTCTTCTTCGTAGTATCAATCCGATGGATTGGTTTGCAGCAACAGAATCTTGCATCTCGATCTCCATTCCTCTCGGTCCTCCGCAACCCTTTTCAGCTCAGCATAAGCACTACAATTCATGTCCTCGAATACTTGCTGTAAATACTCCCGTCTGGGGCGCCCTCTACAGTTTCTACCCTCAACCATCCCCTCCACAATATCGTGAAGAAGACCATCGTGGCACATGATGTGACCAATCCATCGGGCTCGCCTCTCTGAGATGGTTCTTATTAGTTGCCTATCTTCCTTGATTATTCTGAGAACCTCATTGTTCGTGACGTGGTCTCTCCAGGAAATTCCGAGAATTCTTCTGTACGACCACATCTCAAAGGCCTCTAGTCTTTTTTTATCACTTCCAGATAAGCACCATGTCTCACAGCCGTACATTAAGATGCCTAAACAAGTGTTTTGGCAAGTTGCTTGCGGAGCCCTAAAGAAATATTCTTTGACTCAAGAATTTTGGCTTTTTTATTGAAAGCTAGCCTTGCTTGATGTATTCGACTGTTGACTTCTCGTTTTGTTCTGCCATCCCAGGTGATCGTCCTTCCAAGGTATACAAATTCTTTTGCATCTTTTAGGGGTTATCCTAGCATTGATATGTTAATTTTCTGCTGCTCATTGCGGCTTACTCTCATGACTTTGGTTTTTGTGCTGTTTATGTTCATATTGTAGTTGGAATTAAATATGTTTTCCATGGATGTCAGCGCTTCCGTGAGTTCATCTTCAGTTTCAGCAATCAGAGCAATGTCATCAGCAAACCTTATCATATCAATCTTTTGGTCATGTATTTTAACCCCCTCTCCATGGCCCATTTTTTCCCTGATGTAATTAATTGCATTTTGTATGTATACGTTGAAGAGTATAGGCGACAGAGAGTATCCTTGTCTCACCCCTTGGCGTATTTTTGCTTCCTTTTGGACATTTCCAAGTGATATTATGGCAGCTTCTTCTTTGTAAAGTGAAAATATGAGTCTTCGTTCCTTGTATTTGACTCCAATTTCTTTCATAACATCGAAGAGCCTCTCCCAATTTACTTTATCAAATGCTTTTTCAATGTCCACGAAGGCAATATATGTATCTTGGTCTACTTTTATCCTCTTCTCCAAGATCATACGCAGGGATAGGATTGCTTCTCTGGTTCCCATTCTTTTTCTGAATCCAAAGAGTCTTTTCTAATTTTATGTTTGTCATTTTTCTGTATTCCATTATTATTATTTTTAATTTTTTTTTACTTTTTCACGTCTATCTCTGTACTGTATTATAGTGTATTTTATTTTATGTTTTTTCAATAAATAAATTTGAGTGAAATATAGATAATCATACTGCTATTTATAATATAAGAGCAGATAAATAGCAATCAATATTCGAATAAAATTTAATATTAAAATAAGTCATAAAAAATGCGACAATATAAGTTATAACCCTGTATAAAGGCTTTTGAGTTTAATTAGTCAATGACCAAAATCACTATTATCGTGTTTACACAGTATGAGATAAGGTGTGTTGTATGGTTGTTGAACATGTACCGTGTAGTCCTGTAATACTGGGCTGCGGAGCCCGAGTACTTGGCCGCCCCTCACATATAATCACACCGCAATCACACCACAGTGAGGTAATTTATCAGTCAATTAGGCTGCAAAGGCCACAGGTTAATGGGTTCTTCTCCACCTGCTCCACTGAGCCACGGAGCTTTCCAAGCTTCACTGTAATTACCATATTTTATTTAATTTAAAAATTCTCCTTAATGGTTTTTTATCCTTTAAAATAATATTTCGTATGTTGACAAGTATAGCTGATAATAGTTATTAAGTGCATTTTTTTAAAAACATATAATAAAATAATAATCTCCATGAATACAAATAATTTCATTTAAATAATTTATTTTAAATATTAATCAACGAAAACAAAACGATTATAACAAAGAGTAGGAGTATGTTCTTTGCACATGTTGTTCATTTGCCACTACTTTGAGCACTGAGCCACTTAACTTATAGACTAATTGAAATATTTACACCTTTATATGGTTATAATAAGTAGTATCATGGATGCACTTGTTATTGATTTTAGGCAGATTAATTTTAAAAAGACTTTCAGGCTTATTTTAAGGTTACCTGTATTATTCACATAATTCTTTTTACAGTTGTTCAACATTGTTTGTGTTGTAGATTATGATGTTAGTTTAATAAAACTATAATAACTATTTAAATCTTAATTGCATTATCATATATTTTTTAATTCTAATAAAATTTAACATTATTTCCATTTGAGAATCATCGCTTGAACTGCGTACCCTGTCAAGTCCCGCATTACTCCATTAGTCCACATATCACAGTAGTGTATTAGCACCACCGGGGAGTGTTGATCCTCCCGCAGTTCATCGCCTCCGCACAATCGAACGCTTTCATCGCATTGTTGGCCACTTTGCATTAATCAAGTGTCGGTGGAGCCACACTCAGTACACCATACACCGCTCATGTGGCGATTGAACTCACATATTTGTATCGCATATATAATGTAGCGAGTTGCTTTCTAGTCAGATTTGTATTGATATCAAAATATAGATTCAATAACTTAAGTGCTTTATGAAAATAATATATGTTAAGAACTGCCATTATTAGGGAAATACAAAAATATTAAGAGTTAACAAGTGGATCTTATTCTTGATTTGTAAGTAATGTTTACTCCATATCAAACACTCAAAAGTGCAACACTAGAGTGTTGAAGCTCCGCGTGATTGAGGAGATTACAATTATCTTTTAAAAATCTGCTTGTCGAAGAAATTCATGTTGTGTGAGGAAACACGCTATAAAAGAATTAAAAATCTGGTGAGAGTTAGAGAAATAAATATAGAAATGCTTCGTGATGAGTCAATACATATCAACTTATGTTCAAAATGACAACGTTTTGAATATCATTGTTTGTGATAGTAGCAGTAAATTTAAATTTGCCACCAAACTGAAAGTGTGTATTGTTTACAAGAACGTACGAAGTGAATGTACTTTCAGGAAATTTTGTTTATCACAAGCACTGCTATTCTTTTGATTGAATTGATCTGACCCAACAGGTGACTTAGGGCACCAAAACAAAGGTAGCTGCCATATTCGAGAACCGGTTGAATTTTGATTTCGATCATTATTGAGACAACGACTTGCCTTAACCAGAAGCCCTTTTTTCAAGGCCAAAATTAATTTCTTAGACTTGATTAACTCCAAGTATTTTATTATGAACATTGTATTCCGAAATACATATTTCTTGTATGCAGTTAGAACAACCCTTACTGTAAGAATTAAGTTTTTTTTATCTGATATTGATAAATATTATGATAAATAATAATAATTAAAATATAAAATCTTCAAACTGTTTTTCAGAAAAATATGTTGAAAGGTTATGAATATAATGTAGTTTTTCATTAGTGTGTATAATTTAAAATTAAGTAATTAGAACATGAAGCTACGTCTATGTGTAGGTACACGTATTTGGTATTCATTATACATTAAGTGTGATTGTCTAAATCAACTCTCATTAAAGTGTGGATCATTTGCCTCAATTACGGACAAGTGGCACTTATATTACCGCCCAAGTATTAATTGTAATAATGATTTTGTCCATTAAAATGTAAAATTCTGCCGCCAGTACTATGTCAGTGTGTGGGAGGTTTTTTATTTAAAATGTACAATTTTTATTTCGATAATTGATGTAAAAAAAAAAATTTTTCATAATTTTTTGCATTTAAAATTAAAGAAACATTTTTAAATTCAATAGTAAGAGACCGAGTAGGGACGAAGTAACCAAAATACCAAAATATCAAATACACTAATGTTATTCAAACACGGAATGTTTTCTTGCGCAGGAGTTAAAAAGCAATATAGATAAATACCGATTGATACATTGATATCATCTGTGTAAGACGTTTGCCACAGGATCCACAAAAGCGCTATCGCCAGACGAGGGAACCTCATACCGACATTTATGAACATTTTATGATTTTCATTTGTTAAATTTTACTCCAAACTAATTAAACGTATAAGTAATTCATAAAAATGCAACAAAGTACACCCTTATTTAACAACTTATTAACAACTCACAAATAGAAGCTATGAGAAATGATTTAATATTCTACATTGGTGTGGCTTCTACCTATGAATTATCCAGCTCATGTCATTAAATACCTCGGATGTGGAATTATTGTATTATTCATGAATTGATTCGCAGCGCCAGCAAGTGATCCCTCGCGTGCTTCGACACTCGTGTCCGTGTCATTTCCGGTTCACACCTCCTCGTGCATTAAATATTTACTTGCCAGTCTTCCAGGAGCTGACAGCAGATGTTGAAGCAAGGCGCGGTACTCACGATGCTTCTAGCTGGGCGGCTCCTACATACTTGTATATTTATTTATACAGCCATCGATGTTAATAAATAAGCTATGAACGCATATTAAACGAATTCATAAGAAAACAATTAGTCTCTACTAATATAATTGATGTCATGTTTACGTGAGGTCAAAAAATTTGTTAATTACTTGATAAATATATTGAAATTATTTTCTTAGAAACCATGATGTGAATATTATTATCTTGGTTTTTCACAATCCCTTATTGTTTAATTACATTTGTTTTATTTTCTGTGTTATATTTTATATAATCATAAATTCGAAAAAAATATCTAGAAACATAACATGTCAATCAAAGATTTTTGTCTTAAAAAACTGTTATGAATATTTCTTATGATTATGAGTTAGGCTTTATACTCGAATTAAGTTTTTTTATAGTATAAATAACGAACTTTGACCGAAATTATTTATAAATAATTGAATTTTAACAAGTTATATTTCATTTCCTTTACATTTTATGTTGATAGTAATAAACAAAATAATATTGTAAATTCTAATACTGACTAAAATAAATAACTTCTTAGGTTTTCACGGCCAGATTTGATGTTGTGGCTTTTGGGTTGAGCCGTGTGTGGTGAACTTTTTTCAACCAATATTTCGATTAAGGATGACAATAAATACTGACATTTATTGTTATCCTTAATTTACCTTTAAAAAAATAAATGACTCAAAAATACGTTATTACTGTAGTCATGTATTTTATTGAATTCATTCTGATTTTATTTATTTATAATTTATTCTTAAAAAGTTAAAGGGAGTTTTTCTCAATATTTTAATATATTTTTATAAAGTTACTAAAAACAGTCGTTGTATAAATCTTATTACAGTCGATTGCTAAGCTCTTCTAGATTTTACAGCCGAGCAAACAGCGGGACAATAAAGAGCATCGGCGGCTCAGCTCCCTAGAGATCATTTTACAGAGAATCTCTGTAAAAAATATCCTCCCAAACAGGGACGGAATCCTTTAAAAAGTGCGCAAAGTCGGAGAGATTGCAGTCAGCCACTTGAGGCACAGAGAGACTGGGGACAGTGCAGTGTCTGGAATGTGAATTTAAAATATATGATTTTTAAGAACAAATTATTATCGTTTCTGTTTTTGATGGAACCTTTATTCACAGGCCACCAAAAACGGCAAAGAATTTTTCAGTCAAAATTTATGAATTTTAAAAATGAAAATATTTTATAATTCGAGGCGTTTTTGGCCCGGGCCCGTCGAAATAAAAGAGTCTTGGCAGGGTGAGTTATTTCGTTAATTTCACAGTAAATAATATTTAAATGTTTTCAAATAAAGTAATAATTCGAGTCTATTTTCTTAATGTACATAAAATCAAGCATAAATATTTACGTATATGTAGTCATCATTATAAACTAGCTAAATTGAAAGTTATTTCGTAAAAATGTTTTTCTTTTTCTTTCCTTTAATCTGTTAATAGTTTTAACAATTATGAAATATGATTGACATAAATAATTAAATGGTTTAAAATATATGGTACGGTCATAGATAATACGGTAAAATTATTAATTAAACGTCAAAAGCTACTTTCACGCCACTGAAGCAAACATCTCAACCACCTCCTATTCCGTCAAGAGTGTAAAGCCTTGTCTAAAAAAAGCATCCTCCAGAGGGAGGTTTCCGCACCTCTTGCCCTCCGCGGGTGTTTACCGGGCCGTTATTAGGTCCCGCCGCTAATCAGGCTGCGAGGGTTCGGTGTGAAGTGTGAAGTGAAGCTTCATTCACGGACCCGGAGGAACGTCAAGTGTGATCAACACCCCAACATCGTGGGAAATGCAAGGCACTTGTGTTGACAAAGTAAGGACTTAAATATTGTAATGCATGTATAAAGATTTGCTCCCAATGTAAAACAGCACAACATACTTAAATATTTATAGACATATTATGATCCAAAAAATAACGTTAACAATGTATACAATTATATGACATGGCTTAATCTTTTATGATGGTTTATTGTACTTTCCTTATGATAACGAGTACATTTTCGCCGAAGTTATTTACAACAAATTGTCCATCTCAATTTTTGAGAAGAATATACTAGTATATAATAGTATATAATATTATATACCAGTATATTTACTCGGATCGAATGATTAAAAATAATAATACTACAATTGTAAAAATACTTTCATATTTGATCGAGTATCAATTTACATAATAAGGATCGCATATATCACCCAACCTCCTTAAATAAGACAATTTTCACATCACAAAAGCTTCTGTTATGCTGGCATTTGTTTAGGTTATGCGCTTCGGATATTGGTGTCAAAATTATTCTGATTACTAGGCGAATCCTGCATGAAAACACAACTGAAAATTACCTTGCATAATGGTTTTGTTTTCATGTTTATCATTGTTTAGGACAATCGTCGATTACAGACGTGTTCGGATAGTATTTTAATATAAAGCCGAATTTTAACAAGGAGATTGATCTGACACCTAAGTTATTTCAAACGGCAATTATTTGTGAATAAAAGTTTTAAAGTTGTAGCTGATATAGGGAAAAAATATATTAGAGACACACAAAGAAAAATAATTTCTTTCGTACATGTAAAATCATTATTAAGTTAATCAGATCATGCTCAAGCCATTCAGGACGTTTAACGTGTTTTTAAACAACATGTCGCATGGTCACCGAATAGAGTGGTTAGGTAACAATTCACTGTGGCCTGTAATCATGCAATGATTGCAGCTGATAGGGCTCGAGGGTCCGCGCAAGGGTCGCGGGCGAGAGCTGGCGGGGCGAGCCCTCCCGGGGCCGAGGCCATCAAAAACAAATCAGCGCCATCCGGGTCCGGCGAGCTTTTATTACACCTCTGTTGTGATACCCCGATTATTTGTTCCCAAAAGCATTCGGAAACTTTATTCTAAGAAAGAGAAAATAAAAGTGGTTTTTATATTGGAAACTTTATTATTATTTGTTATTTATGGTATAATGGTATAATTATAAATTGTTTAATTAATATATTTGAATTATTCGTGATCAACAAAGCAAGAACACTAAAGAGTTTTTTTTTTAATTTTCAATGTTTTCAGCATTCACTTTGAGATCCATAAGATAATATGAATTCGATGTTATTTCAAAATATGTATACGCTACATCTTAACACTAATAAGCTCTTTACATTATTGTATCGAGTTACAAACTAAAAAGAGTGGGTTTAGAGTATATTTCAATATTTTTTATAAACCAGTGAAGATTTATAGCAATAAAAGAAACTGATACGCATACAAATTAATGATTAAAAATCTGAACTCCGCGACTGCCGTTTATTTATGTTCAAGTCTTTGAAGATTGTGTTCTCAGATAATTTGTATGTTTATCAGTTGTTGAAACAGATATTTAATTTTTTCGTGAAATTCTATCTTTTAAGATTAAAAAGCAGTAAAATTGAAAAAAAAAATTCTTGGTATTGAAAGATTACGTGTGTGTTCTGAAATTGTCCATACATATTTAGGTGAGTTATTTTGAGGATTATTCTGTCGCCAGGGCTGTGCCCAGCAGCCTGGTGTGAGGGCGGCATGCAAATGTAACGCAGCAGCGGAGCGAAGATAATCTGCTCGGGAAGGCAGATTTCCCTGTCCGGCCACACGTCACGGGGCCAGGGAGGAATCTGTTAACGGGGGTCAAAGGTTGTTAACTTTGGGAAATTTTGCTATAAAAATTAAAACGATAGAGACATAAATATAAACAATCAAAATTTTAAATAGTTTATTATTATTTTCATTTAAAATACTATAAGTCAAAATTGTTATTAAAATACCATAATTGTAAAAAGATATCAGAAACGAAGACTGATAAATGAAGTAAAAATTATAAAAATAAAAAAAAAATGAAATCATCCCAGTTAAATTGAATTTGTTGTAATTTTGAAACAACTAATTCCAGTCAGAAACAACTTCAATAAATAATGAGTGGTTCAACTGGGAGAGTTACCGCTATACGACTGAACTAGTCTGATCTCAACATCATATCATACCTAAAATTCCGCCGAACTTATTTGATTAGAGACACTTAATAATGCTGGATAGCTGCTGATGCATTGATTCGGTTGGAAGCTATTTGACGTTGCTAAAAAAATGGAGAAGATAAAAAAGTAGGAAATAAAAATATTTTTCATGCTTTAAATGCATCCCCTAAAACAGCAAATCCATTGGGTTACTTAGCGCTAAAAGCACATCGATTGTTGAGGACTAATAATGTCAAGTAGTCCCGTCCCGAGTAATCTGTGATTAGCTCCGCGGAGTCCGAGTGAAGCTTTCAGCACTCACCAGGAAAAAGAAGAGACAAACAATAAATACTCTTGCTGTAATTACAAAATTTTAATTTATTAGAATCAACATACTTAAAAGATACTCGTCAAATCATATACAAATTAGAACTTTATTTGTGTGATGCATATTACAAATTAGTACACTAATATGAAATAATTTTTTCTGCCAAGCGTGTTAGCATCAATATTGAATTTTTCACCTGAACCGCGTGATTATATATATTTTTTTGATAAACTTAGTAGAAATTGTCTGAATTATCAGGTCCGACATTTGTAGTTTAACATTACATCGCATTTACTCCCCTTTTAGATGGCACTGGATTATTTCCCGCTCTTGAAGAATTCGACAGGGATACTTTAGCCATGGCACGGAATTCTTTTCGACCCTAGAATTTACCATAATGTCTCAGAAGACCCTGCCGAGGAATCTCTTACATATTTTGTCGTGTCCTTCGCACGTTGGTGTTTTCCTAACAACTTTTCTATGTTCGGAAGGGGGTCTACTACATACTCTCTCTTAACCCTTATCCAGCCAAATATTTACAATGTATATATACATTTTTTTAAGATTCATATTAACTTATTTTTAAAAATCCAGTAAATATATCCAGCAAATCCAGTAAAATAAACCAGGGTTTCACGTTTAGTAAATTCGCGATATAAAAATAAATATTATTATATTTCTAAAATATTTAAGAAATACATATTATACTGTCATACTTAACTATACTACCCGACCGCATCGATAACAAAATTTAAACGAAATAAAGTAAAAGACGTTGTTCTATCTCATTGGTTTATTTAAATGCTGTGAACGTACTTTTTGAGTGCTGAGGTTACCAGGTGACAGAAAATGGAATATTTTTTTAGGTATTTAAAACATGAATACATTAAACCATTGACATGTTTTAATGTTTTCTTAATAAATGTATATTAATTCCATATTTAAATTTGAAGTCGTGTTTTTGAAAACTGTACAGAAAATATTGAAAGATTAGCATTAAGATAACGACCGTCAGTTATTATTATTATTATGTGTTTTAGCACTAGCAAACAATCAAGAAAAATAATATTAACAATATATTTAGACTTTTATGCTTAAAAGTTGATATCGAAAATATTGTTTGTATAATAATGGAGTATTCCTGCATAATTGTGTTTTTGTTGATTAATATACTTTATAGTATTCCTTTATTTAGTATTATTGTAGAGTTGTTCGTAAGCTTTGGGTCGCGGGCCGGGGTTAGACACAATGGAGGGTCATGGCCGTAAGTAAGGCTTAGTGCATTATCTGCATTATCGTGTGTCCTCGGGAAACGGACATCTGGCTTTCACGTGAAAGAGATTTTCCCATCCCAAATACTTCCCGGTGAAAAGCACATCGTACAACTTGCCTAAATTCAATGTACATTTGAATGCATTTCATACTGATTTTTACATTCTAAAACTTTTTTCTCCTACATTAATCGATGTTTTGATTAAAGCTGCTTATAAAACCTTTAAATATATGTAAATACAGTATGTATATTGTTTTCTTATAGTACTACTTTATTTTAATGTATTATTTTTAATCCATGAAAATAAAAGGATTAAAAAAAAATAGAGGCAATTAGTTTAAAAATACATATGTTTGTAAGTGCGGGTTGAGTAAAAAGCATAATTATTCAAAGATTTTGTAAAAATAATGTTGTTTTGCGGATATGAAGTTGACAAAAAGAACACATTAAAATAATATCACTCTTCTATTTCAATCATTACATATCCGCTACTTAGTTATAACAAATCCAAAAATTGCTGAAATAAAGCTTTTTCAGCCGCCATGATCCTCGAAACGTCCCAAATCAGCACGGGGATCTGGTGCCTCGTTGCATACATTCTGTGTATGGTTCTCGATAGCCATACAGGCATGCGGCAAAAAATATCTCCATTACCTCGTCATGCCTTAAAAAGTCAGAGCTCTGTAACACAAATATTTTGCAGGTACCTATTTTTGAAATCCATTATATGACGGCCAGGCTTTTGGTAAGATAAAGTGTTTTTGAAATCGTATTAAATAATGGATATTTCAAGTATTGTTACTTTTTATAAACAATTTCGAAAATAAAAACGAAATATTATTATTTATTTAATGTTAGCGACATTATTGATGATAAGAATGATGAATCAGAATAATATAAGAAATCATAAATTTCATATAAGTACATAGAAGCTAACCCTTGAACTACGTGGCTATTAGTTAATCTCTTAAAATACATACAAATTAAAAAATATATTTAAAAAATGGCCAGGTGTAAGTAAAGGATGGAAAGAGTCTATGAGAATTCTAATTTTGTGGAATATACACGTGTTCAGCGGAAATGGTTTAAATTAAATTTTCCAGTCAATTATTTGCAAGGTACGTTCTAGTATGAGCATGGGAACTTAATGTAAAAATATCCAACGGTCCTTGGAGGCGCAGGCAACCGCGCCCTCGTGTCAGGCCTGTCAGCCCAGGGATGCCTGAATGAATAATTTCAGGAATCAAACTCCAGCGGCGGGTTATTGATAGCATAATATTTATCTATAAATATATTGCAACGACTTTTAGGTAAAATATATATGTATTAAACAATGTGTATACATTTAGCTAGTAAGATAATTATGGTAGCATATTTGAATTTGGAACATTTAAAATTAGCCCATTTCAATTGTCTCAACAACAATATGATTACATTTGAATTCCATCTTGTTCATATGGAATGAAACCTTATGAGATGTGGTAGATTAATTTAGAAAGGTTCATTGAGATATCATCATATGATGAAATTTCGTCCAATGAATAGAATCTTGTAGTAAGTTATAGTGTGCGATTACAAATTGTATTCGCTAGGATTTTAAGATGCTTAAAATGTGGAACGTGTTTTATATATATGTGGAATGTGGGAATGTGGAAAAGTGGTTGTTAATTTTCCTATTATTTCTATGAAATATTATTGTAAAAAATAATTGTTTCAAAGTAAACATCTCTATATATATCCTTTAAAACGTTAACTAAAATCGTTTTACATCAACATTTAAGAAAAATTAAAGTATAAATTTGAATTAATTTTGATAAAAATATTTACTAGATTCACATTTATTTTTAATGATTACATATTTCTAGTTTATAATCTAACTATAATTGAAGATGACCTCCAGGGTGTCCGAAAAAAAACATTAAAAAATAATTTTAACCAAACCTAAATATTTGTTATTTTTTTAATTAAGATTATTTTGAAATTATAATTACGCAGTTTCACCAAGTATTGTCAGTTGATAACCTTAAAGTTAAGGTATGTCTTTTTAATTTATTTTTTCTACCGTGAACATATTGAACAGTTTGCTGGATGGCCTTAGTTTGTTAAAATGTTTTATTAACATATTCACGTATATGTAAAAATATTGATTATACATTATTTGTTATAGCTTTACCCGTTTTATTGGACCGGTTTTCCTAGTGAGCATGCATAACTCAATGTAAACAAAATATACTCCTATTATACGAACTTTTATTATTTGCATAAATAAAAGAGTGAAGAATATTTAAATTTTGTTATGATGTATGTGCAATCGTAATTTAAGCACCATCTACACCACTGGTAGAAATATAGGCGATTGGTCTGAAGCGCGGGAGGAGGTTCCGTTGAAGCCGGAATGAGGCGAAAAGCGATAGGCTTAGAAATATAATTTCCTCTTTGCCCTTTGTAAACGATACACGCTCTCCTGTAGGAAGCTCATGTCAAGTGTGGTACTCTCACTACTGGGTGGGTTAGTAATATTTTCTGTATTACTTTTCAACTAAGTTACAACTTATAGGATATCAAAATATCGTACTATTTGTTACGAATTTAGTGAACAGCAAGATGGACTGAAATTTCTGTTCAAAATGAGGTGTTGATCAACGACAAACCGTGAAAATATGGTTATTAAAGGGTCGTTTGAAGGGAAGCGAACAAAAGAATAGCCTACATGAAGATGGGCACATCTAAAACAGGAGACTACTAAGTTTCATTTTGTTATTGCGATCAGCTGCCCCACGATTGTAACGAATTGAGAAAAAGGGTGGTGTTTTAAAGGACTTAAATTAACAATAGTGTTTTTAACGAAAAAGAAAAGATAAATTATTTTATTCTAATATATATATATTGTTTTTTACAAAAAAACATTTGCTATTTAACGTATTTATTTCATGTAGAAATAAATACGTGCTGAAAAAGAGTAAATCAAGAATACTCGTATATTAAACAAGTCTTCGTTAATTTTGGCATGCGGTATTGAGACTGTTGGAAACCACCTGTAAGTCCTGAAATTTTGGAGAGTCTGGATTAAGATAGAGACTCTCCAAAATTTCAAGACTGAAAATCATAAATAAACTAATGTTAGAATTCGGAACTATGAAAGGCTTGTGTCATTCAAGATGTTGTGCGATGAAAAATACCAAGAATTGGTACTGTAGTGATCACTTGGGAAGAATGTGATCTGAAAAATTAGTGAGCAAAAAGACTGACTAGTTACTATAGTCATTAGTCTTGGAAGACTATTGTGTACTAATGTGGTCTTCCTGGAGGAAGACTACATTAAATTTGACGAGACTACTAGATATTCGAATATTAACGGTATATTGTTTTAATTAAAGCAGAAGAAAAAGAGGAAATACAATTCATTTAAATAACATCGATAATATTTTTGTTCATGGTGTAAAAAGGGTTAAAAAATAGTTTAAAATTCTTTCTTCTTATTAAAAACGGTTTTAATGCACAGAATATTGTATAATGCACATAATTTTGTTGAGCACTGTAGACTCAGCATGGCTAGGATCTATTTTCTCCGGGCCGTGCATTTCCCGCTGGAAAGTTTTGTGACTAATTTTGGCGCAGAGAGGAGCGGAGTCGATCGGAAACGATTTTAATTTCCTTCAATTTCCCTCAGAGCGGCGTGGCGGCCGGAACTACTGCAGTGCTCCTTAACCTCTTAACATAAAACACTGATCCATTCTATTTATATCATATGTGTTCCAAACAAAAATATTGAACAAATTCGTCATGTCCTAGAATACGGCAGTTACTATTACGTTGGAGACTCAAATTAGCTTCTAGATTTAATCGTCTCAGTACAAAATCAGTTTTTCTATTTATTTAATTGCACAATGCTTGAACAAAGAAGTAAAATCAGCTTCATTTTTACCGCAACAGCCACTGATCTTCTAAACTAAAAGAAAATGCTTCCTGCACCTACTGACAACAGACTTGTACACTTTCTGAACTCACTTTTATTGTATGAAATTAACTAGTCATGAAATCTGTTCAAAAAATATCTGCCACATACCTAAGCGGTTTTATTCCTTTACGTACATGTTTAATTAAATTTAACTGATTCCAGTAATAGTTTTCTAATACCAATTGATCTACTTTGTTAAAGTATTATCTGGTGACACACAAGTTGAGGATGACTGTTATATGGATGGAGACGCACAAGTCAGATGCCTCTTTCCCCGGGAAAGAGGCAAACAGCGCCTTAAATTCACCAGCGACTCAAGTCGCCTTATCTTCAGAGAAAATATGGCCTCCTGCCGTCTGCCCGTGATAAGGGTGTAGGGAATGATCACGGCCTACCAGGGAGCACTTAACTGCGAAACTTCTTCCGGAAAGGATACGATGGATATATGGCTCTTCAATGCGGGATTTATCAATACGTTACATTTTGTTGGGATATAAAAAAGTTTAGAAGGACAAATTTGAGTTCAAGGAGATATTAATGTTCAGTACTTCCTGAAAAAAATGTTTCTTCAGATAAATTGAAAACATACAATATTTTTTTAAGCTCTAGACATTTAAATGGTAGAGCTGCTTTTTAGAATTAAATGATTCAGGAGTGTATAGCTAATAACCCGATCATCTTAAAAAATAATTCAAAAATATACCTAGGATACTACAGTTCCTTCTTTTGAAGTCCCCGGGTTTCTATTCTGAAGGTCGTCAGGCAACATATAATATGTTCCCATGTGGACCTTTGGGTGCAAATTTATTTTTAAACAAGGCTTATAGACTGTGAAAAGTGGCCAAAATTGTGGTGACCCTTATACATGCCCTCGTAGGGTTACACCACTCCTTAAGGACAAAATAAAATTATCCAGGCCTCGGGAGCGTCGGAATGGTCATCCGATTACCTTACAAACGCTGATTATTGAATATTCTTGCCCTAGAGGCTTCCGGGAACCATTTATGTCCGCATATGGATCTCCGGGTAAACAGGTGTTCGGGGACAAAGCATTGACAACCTGAACTTACATAACTGTGAAATGACAGTTTGTGGTGTCCATATGCTCCACATATAGAGCGGATATGGTAAAAAAATGAATAATAATTATGAACAATAATTTAATCTAACTTATGACTCTTGCAGAGTATTATGGTAGATGTTAAAAATACCAGATTTAATTTAAGTCAAATAATGCAAAAGGCATTTCTGATTGAATCTAAAATGGCACGAGGACTGAATAGTGAGTACTGAGTACTGAGGAGTGAGGACTGAGGAGCTCAGAGTGAGGAGGGAGTTTGCCCCGGAGCGACTCGCCTTCAGCCGCACTCCGAATCAACTCATTTTTCCAAGACCCACGTTATGCTGCCACAAACAAAGTTCCGGCTGATACTCCACTCTAATTCTCAACTGTGATTAGTTTAGAAACAAAATATAATTATTTTCTTTATATGAATATACATAATAATTGTATAATTGACACTTCACAACTGCTCAACTAATAATTTTCCCATTGTAACTCTTTGGATTTTATTTATACAATATGTTACGACACATGTGTTAATTTATTTAAAAACTTACTTCTTCAAATTTATATTGACTATTTTAAAAACAATAACAATAAGTTATATTACTGATTTTTATTCGATAAGAATTATTATAATAGTAATAATTTTTCGAAATCCAATTTATGATTATGTACATCATTTATTGGTGACGCAACTTACTTTTTTATAGAAAACAATTGTGGTAAATAATAATATCTCTTTTATTTAATTGTCATATCATTTTAAGCTTTTCCCGTTACGAGCTTCAGCTATCCCGTTTTATTTAAATACAAGAAATTATTATAAAATATATTTGAAAAAAAAAAATAAGAACAAATATCAAATTACATTAAGTTTATCAAGGATGAGGAGATCATTCGTACGTACATTGTCTAATATATTTATGAGCATATTTACACAAATACACACAAATAAAATGTGCATTGACGTAAATAGAAAAAAATAATAACACATATATAAACGGATAAGAAAATAATAAAACTAAATATCACAAAGTATCATATGCCTGTAAGATCTCCGTAAAAAGTCAATATATTTTATTACAATGAGAAATCAATAAATCATTTCAAAATATAAAAAAAGCTACGAAAGGACGAGTATAATAGCAAACAGTAATTCGTAATCAATTTGAATAAAATTGTCTCATTTTTTATTACATTGATAGTTTTTTGTTTATTTCGTTTTTTCCACCACTTTTTATACTTCACAAGCTCTCCTGATATAAAAATAGTTTATCTTATCGGTTTCATTTCCTTGTAGGTAAGGAACAGCAGAAGTATTTTTTAGAATATCATATAATGATTTATTAAGATTTAAGAATAATACATTATTCTTGAATCATTTTCGCTGGTTAGAAACAGAAGCTGTAATTTGTTGAACGGATTGTAAGACCCTCCGCTGCAGTCATGTAGCGGGCAGCGGGAGCGGCGTCTGCGTTAATTACGCGCTGTCAGCGGCAGCGGCAGCGGCAGCGCGCTCTGACCGGCCGCAGGTTGCAGCGCGAGCTGAGCTACCTGACTGTAATTACTTACGACAGACCAGCAATTTGTATCGGCGAGGAAACTCAACCCCCACATTTATTCATTCTAATGCTTTCAGTTATAATTGCATGTGTTTGTTGCGCGGCCGTATGAAGTGAAACTTTGTGGGATATTGAAATTTAAAAGTTGGTTATACCTTTGTGGCGCTACCTGAGCGCTCATTTCGTGAATATACATAAAAATAGTCGAAACCAGATCAAAATAATATTCACATAAAAAACGACGAAAGAAAAATAGATTAGGTGAAAAAAAATCTACTAATACAAATAATGTTCTGTTAGGTCTATAATTATTGATCTTCTTCTTCTTCGTGTCAGCGACGTCAAATTATTTTTTCCCAATATCTGGCAACTTCGATAGCTCGTGTGTTGCCCAGCATTAGGTCCTGAGATGTGCAACTTGTTGGGCACACGGAGCAGCATCGTAGGTGTGAGGCGGTCTGCAGGTCTCCACAGTCGCACAATAGTGTCTCTCCCTGCCGAAGCATTCCCCACCGCTCGAGGTTGTCCTTTGTTCTACCAACTCCGGTTCTTAATCTGTTTAGGGATTTCCAGGTCCGCCAGTCAAGGCTCTTGCCAGTTGGGAGGCCTTCCTTTGGAGTAATGAAATCATCTGGTGCGATTTGTTGCCAGAGTTGGAGTCTCTCATTTTCAGGGCTGGATGTGAGAGGTTGTGTGGATTTCAGAAAGCTGCTTCGAGACTTCAATCTTGGTGTTGGGGGTATCTGATTATACAAGCAGTGGGACGGTTGGTTGATTGCCTTACGCATTTCTTCGGCGCATATGACTTTGCGTCTTATGTTCGGTGGTGCGATGGGGAGCATGAAAAGAACCTCCACGCGGTGCCCCCTGGAAACGGAATTTCGGACTTCCTCTTCCGGCCAATCTTTTCAACCCAGCGACAACAAAAAAAATAATTATTGATATTTTTATCATACTAAATTATTGTCAATATAAAAACCGAATTGGTATCAACTTTCCCTTTTCTTTGTAGTGAATACAATTTTTTTTTCTGAATCTATCCCTGTATTTTTTTTTTCAATATATGTATATTTAAAATACATATTACTAATAACAATAGCGTATTATTATTGAGGTCCTCATTCAGTCATCGAAGTACAGCAATGTTGGAAGCAGACCAATACTTGGATGGGTCACCGCGTATCGTTGATAAGGTACCTCCCCTTAAGACTAAATTATCCAGGACTTGGAAGTGTCAGGCTTATCATGAGATTCCTTGTAAATGTTAATATAGCTGCCATTTTTTAAAGTCCCTAACATCGTGCTCTGTATGTACCTAGGAGGATTTTTAGATTTATTGAAGTACAAGGCATTGATAATGGCAGTTGTCAGAACTGTATGGATACAACTTATGGTGACAATATGCTGCAGCTATGGAACGAATAGGGGAAAATAATAGACAATACAATTTTATATGTAACTGTATGAAAATATTATACAAATGTAGACGGCATAGTTAATAAATACGATATAAACTATTACATGTATAGTGGCATCACTTTAATTATTTCAGTGATTAGAACTGTGCTTCCTGAAACCGCAAACAAAACCCAGGTGAAATACCCAACTAACCGGGAAATTACCTTCTCACTGCGTGCGAGTAAATCGGTAAATGATTACGACGATACGTCGCGGTCTGGCGCCGCGGCGGGTGGGGGCGGGGGCGGGCGGATAGGCCGCTGATTGATGAGCCTCTGCAGCCGCCCATACAAGACACGGGACCTGTTGATGGTCGAGTGATTGTGGTCAGTGCAACCGGTGGTTGATGCATTTGCTGGTCAGCGTACTTTGATAGATAAAACAAGCATTACCACATTAACTATATGTCATATACTAATAGTATTGTGCAAAAATCTCTGCCATTGTGAACAAATCATATATAACACAAATTTATGTATTTGCCCGTGAATTAAAACACGAGTATAAACTAGTATGAAATTTAAGAAACTCATCCATACTTTTGTCACAGATCTTCCATAATTAGTATATATATATATCTCAGTTCCCTTTCGGTCGCTAAAGTTTAGAATACTGGACGTAAGCCATACAGGAATAAGTTATTGTCTGGTATACACCGCTTGTGGTTAGTTGAGTCGAGGCATCTATTAAGACAAATGATCTAGCGTTTGATAGCATCAAATTAAATAACTCGATCATTTTATAAATGTTGAATAAACAAAACACCCGAATATGCCAAGGAAACGGAAAGTAAAAGGTACAAAAGCTGCCGTCTTTTAAACTCTTCACACTCTCCCCATGTAGGCCATCAAACTCACGGAATGCGTGTTTGTACGGGATTTCGTTAGTTTATCACTAACATAAATGATAGATATTTATATATAATATACAATGTATATGTATACATAAATAAAGGTATGTAAATTAACAACTTAGTTATTCTACGAATGTAATTATATAAAAAAGCTACCTTGACTAAAAAAAATACATTTTTTGAGGAAAATCTACTAGCACTCACGTCCACACAGAAAATAATATATGAGCATATTTATAATAGCACCTGCTTAATTCATGGAAATAAAATGCCCATATTATTTGCTTAAATTAATTGAAGTGAATAAAATATAAAATGTGTACAATACAATATTGATTATTTATTGTTTTTGACCTGTACTAATAAATGTCTTGATATAAATTTATTACACTGCCGAAAATATATAACATCTTACTAGAAACATTTATCAGAAGTCGCCAAATGCATTATTTAACGATATGGTGGTTAAGTACTACATAAAAATTCAAAAAGAAAAATCGAAAACATTTTTAAGGGACAATACCTGAAGTAGCGGACACTAGAAAAAGTCATAAAATTTCCAGCGCACTAATCTGAGGAAGATCAAATTTAATTTTAGGGCCGGCGGCTGCGCCGCGGCGCTCCTAGTCAATAATGAATGCATATCTGATACACTTGATGGTCCATTACCGTAAACTTTTACGGCTTCCATCCTGAAACAGATGGTCCAGAACCTGCTGAATCTCGCTTTATCGGAGTTTCGGTTTGCGGTTTTACGATGATTTGCAGGTAAATACTATGAACGCAATAATGCGACTTTGAGATGCGTCCAAACAACCGCGTGTTAAAGAATAACCAACCAAAATACATAGACTTCCATATACTGAAAAGCATATACTGTTATTTTTATGTTCGACATAAACGGCGAAGTAAAAAGGATTTCATTATTTTTTATAAATAATGAAATTAAGCCATTCTTTATAATCTTTATCACACAATGGTGTGAGTACTAATGAGTATATTACTGAATTTCTCAATCATACAGTTTACTGTACAGTTAATGAAAAAATAATGTCTAAAAAATAAATCTGGAGACAAAAATGGATACAAGAATTTTTCAATAATATCGGGAGGAAACTGAATGATTGCAAAACGCTTTTATTGGACAAATCATTCTGATTTTTATATTTTGAAGTATTTGATTTAGATACTATTGAAATATGAAAAAAAGGTTTTTTTTTGTTTTGATATGTATAGTATTGATCAATAGAGTATGGATTAGTGGTAAATCGTTTGCTTACCTTACCGAAGGTCGTGGGTTTGATACCCGACGGAGAATAAAATTTTATCCCTCACCCGTTCCCGAAAATTCATTACCCATTAATTATAATTGGTAGTAGACGAAATTCCTCCCGTAAGCAACACCCATTCTTAGTAAACTCTTGTTTAAAATAGATGGTCTTAGAATGCCGGTCTATGATGTTGAGGGATCGATAATTGTCATGTGTAAGATGGTATGCGTCATAAAATCCACCGATGAGATTTTTTCACCACCATCTGTCAGTATTTTCCTGTATCTGTAATATACTAGTTATATAAAACAATATATTTAGTGCTAACGCTAATAAAAGAAAAGGATGGAATAGAGCTTATTGAAAAACTATAGTTTTCATTGACGCGACCAAAAGTGGCCAACGTAATCCATATTAAAACAAGATGAATATTCTATCTATTACGGATAAATATTTTATTTCATATATATTTAATATGATAAGTACACTAATGCTTACATTGTATAGTTCTAATCAACGAGTTCGGATGTGTGTAATAAATGAGTCATAAAAATAACAGACTTGAGATAAATAGTTATTTTTCATGAGAATACTGACTGTCTACGCTGTACTTGAATTGTACATTGTCCCTAACCTAGGAGTAGCTCTGCTATCAAGAGGAGCGCGACTAAAACATCGTAAAAATGTTTTATCATCGCCGGAGTGCCTTATGATTTCACTTTGTTTCGAAATAATAAAGTTGATGCCAGATGTTTCTTGGATATTGGTTGTAAAAAAGTCACCGATCGCCTATTACGTATTGACGTAGATAAAAAAGGCGATATCCAAAATCCTCGGTTGATGAAAAATTTAATGATGTGAATTAAAGTTACTTATTTTTAATTATGAAAATATAACAGAATTAGCTAAATAATTAATAGAAAATTTATGATGCCTAATTATTGAAACTATTATTTTTTAAATTTTTATTCGTACATCTTCTCGAATTCTAATAAAATTGGGTTGATTATATCTTGGGTTGTATTTAGACGAAACAAAATTTCTCACTTTTTATTCCCACGCCTTCGTATTTATATAGTATCATCAATTTCAGCAGCTAAAAATTGAAAGTAATGCCTGGATTAAAAAGAAATAGAAAAATGCAATGTTCTGTCTACCAAACACCTGAAAAAGTTGCAGCATAACCAATAACACTACAAGAATTCGGCTCTTTTTTCCGGCTTTTATTATGTACCCATATGAAAATAAAAAGTATGTGCTCTTGAAAAATGGTTTTGGCACCGAATTCAAAGATTTTCATGTAAAACAAAGCGTAAAAACGTTTTAATCCAAGAAGTATACAAAATGACTATACCATGCACAATAGATGTATTACTCTAGTTCAGTTGCCGTACTCCCAGAAATGACCCGAAATGTTTTGAAGTCTTTAAAGAAAAATGAGTAGATAAAATATATTACGACCTTGAGTGACTATGTTGCGAGTGACATTGGTTTATTAATCGCATACTCATTCCTAACAGGGATGACTAAAATACATGGAATGTTTACAATGACAGACACTATCCTCAGTATTAGATGAAAAAGAGTGAGAAAATATACTGAAATATTTTTCAATTATTATTATTACATTATGATGACAAAACAAAACAACGAAAATATTCTTGAAACTTTACAAAGAAAAGAGCGAATCCTCGTATTTTTATTTTTAAGAACACGCATCTTGCAAGATAAAAATATTCATCGATCGACCTAATCAAAAACAAAACAAAGTGAACCCCAGCCGTATATATAAAAAACTAGGGTAAACTTTTCGCGGAAAAAAGCACTTCCCATCCCCTCCTTTGTGCTGAAAAAACATCCCCAGAGTCCCCCTCAGAGGGGCTCGGGCGACCGGGAGGATGAAATAAAGGCCCATTCATGATTCATCAATCATTAAGTCATTTTTCTATTCATATTGAATATATTATATCTTAATTTCCTAACTATATTCTCATAGAAATGTTTGCAAGCTCTGAAAAAAGCTGTAAACTTATAAGTAAAAACTATAATACTCTTTCGTATGAAATAAACCGTAAAAATTAATATAAGTATATTCATTTGAATTAAATTTCTAAGAAAAACAAAGTGCTAATTCTTGATATTCCAATCATCTCATTCAGTGATTTATTTTTTCATAATTTTGCAAATATTATTTTTTTAGTAATAAAATATTATCGTTTTCAATTTGTGACGTTGCATAACTGCATCTTATTTAATTTAAATGCCATTTATTGGATTTATCGATTGTGAAATCGATGTTATTATAATTATCACCAGCAAGATTTGTAGATGTGAATGCACCCTAATACGGACAGGGCGGGGTGCAAGGGGACACGAAGGCCGGCAAATAACAGCTAAATTATTTATTCCGGGAGAGATGAGCGATAGTGGAGCCACTCCGCCGCCCAGCCGCCCACTTGCCACCCATCTGTGTGCCGCTGGGCGCCGCCCTTCAATGTAACATTTTTTCTGATACATATTTTAATACCGTCCGGGCTGTAAATATTTTTTGGAGTCTGCCCGCGGGGCTTGGCGGTGGATTGTATGGACAAAGTTTTTAAGTATTTTTAGTACTAGCATTCTTAAATTCTTCATACATTTATAATTCGTTCGACAAGACGGAGCGCATTTTCACACTTGTATATTTTAAATATTTTTATGGGTCCATTATAAGCAAAGGCTTTTAGAGAATAAATTATTAGTGGGACATAAATCTTCAATAATTGTTTTTAATAACAAATATCTATTATAAATACAGGTACCACAATGCAAGTAAAGGGAGGTCTGAACAGTGAAGAAATTTATTTTATAATAAAGATATTCCATCAAAACAATTACTAATATTTACATTTATATTTTAAAAACTCTAAAAAATTCTGGAAAAATTTGAATATGATTTATTATATGGGAATTGTGGCATTTGGCTTGAACCATGTGTGGAGATTATTTTTTAAATGAATATTTCAACCAGCATTGCAGAGGTCATCTTTAGGGTTGAGGGTTATACAGTATATATCAAAATATTACTTTATACATAAAATAATGTACTTCTCTTTTTTCTGTTCTCGTTGACGTATGCTCTTGTGAGTGTTTCACGAACTGCCGCCACAAAGCTCTGTCAGCCGCCACAGTCTTCGCCTCATTATAAGTCAGATCACCGTCTCTCACAACTCCAGCGAGTATATTATATGCATAGTTCCCGACGGCTTAACAAGACGGCGCAAGCACAGGGGGCTTGAAGAAAAGGCAGCATAAGAACGTTTTCCTGTGGCTTCCGAAGCTTATCCTAACCAGGTCCATCTTTGCCTCTTGGCTGAAAGCTCTTTCCGCTCTTTCATCTCGTTATGCCTGTACTTATTATTTACCATAATCTCAAATAAGAATAAACATTAAAATTTATTACAGTAAAATAATGTTTGTCGACTCATGTCTTTTGAAAGTCTCGTAATTAAACTGTTTAAATTTTAAACTAAATACCGAAAATACTGATTCTTTAAAAAAAAAGAAGAGAAGAATTTTTTTGGTCGCCAAAATTTTTGGGTCAAGTTTGGAGAAAGAATATTTTTTTTAACGATTTTCTTTTCGGGGAGAAATTTTGGAGGTAGGACCATTTTTTGTTCATAATTTTTTTCTTGCGGTCCGCCAATCATTTTTAATTTGTAATGCCTCTCGTCATTCGAAAAGTTTGCCAGGCCTGTTCTATGTGAGTACAACTCTATTTAAACACGGAATTGCACTTGAATTATTGAGCAATTTTTTCAGGCCGGTGCAAAAATAAATAATGGATTCGACTCTCAGAACGCCGTCAATAAGTGGAGGTGAAATCAACAACGGCTACTGTTACCCTTTTTGCCATAGCTACCCCACACTTCAGTCAGTAGAACATTGCAGTGACGTTTACCAGCTATAATATAATTGAAAAGGAATTCATTTATTCATGGGCGAGGAACTTCCAATCAAATTTAATGCAACGCAAGGTAAATAGTATTGGTTTTTCAAATAAAAAAATATACGATATTATTACAGTTTCGACTAATAAGTCAGCTTAAATTAATCAAAATAATACCATGAGTTTGCCTTTCCAAGTATACAATTATGTTTTATTATTACAATTAACATATTTATTTATATACTTATTACAATACATTTATATTTTATAACTGTCTCGGAAAAGACAGTTTTTTAGTATTAATTAAACGTATTATACATATTTATGTTTACCATGAGTTGCCTAACTAGCTTCTCACTCTATGTTTGAGTAGTAGTCAGTTAAGTATCAGTATTTTTGATCTTTTAATATTTTTTTGTGAAGTTCTATCAATATACCAGTCGGTGGATAGCTATAGGTACGCCGCTGATCTGCTGGAAAATTGATAGCAGCCACATCGGTAATTCACTCTAAAGCCGTAAATTATTTAAGGGTTGTTCGGTGTGTTTAAGTAGGAGAGAGGGGCATTAAGTAGTGACCTGTGACTCTAGCAGCCCGCCCTAATAGCAGGCGGAGTCACTCAGGGTACAGGCCACCAGGTGACGACACATGAGGTCACACTGACTACAATATAATATAATATTTAACGAATATTTCTAATGACTTGTATACTAATATTGTGAAATATAATTCAAGAAACCACGATGCATCGAAATGATTATAAAACTTAGGGAAATTTTATTTACGTCCTATTTCGAATACAAATGTGTTTTTTTTACGGAAAAATTGCATTATCTTGATATATGTTTTTTCGAACTCTCAAAGGAATGATTTCACGTAATTTCATGATTTAATTTCTCTACTATGATGAAAAACTGAAAACTGTTATTTTAATTAGAGACAGAAATGAAATGAACATTTCATCTCATATTTGTGAAATATTTAATCATGTGAATCCCATGTGAAGACAAAGTGTTCATCCAAAATGTAAGAGAAAAAAACAATATTGCCATCACATATAGATTGGACCATAATACTTATAATACTCGAATGATAATTATATTAAATTTATATAATATACCGATTTCGAGTATTTAGAAGGCTTGTTTTACGCAGGATTCTTTTCTACCGTTATAACCATTATCGCTGCTCTTTGGAACTAAAAGATCTAATTACTTTTGCACCCACTCACAACCGACAAACTCGTCTTACACTTGCCGAATACACGGTTAATGTGCGTTGACCAAAAACTAGCAGTATCCAAAGTTCCTCCCTAAATGCCACAGGAAAACTTTGGAATGCTCTTTCAGCGTACATGTTTCCTACAATCTGGATCTCTTCAGAAAACGGATAAATATACAATCTACCCAACAACCACACCAACACAACACACGATTCCCTTTGCTGAGCGTCATAGAGTGCACTGGTCTCGACAGGTTGTGCTCTTCTGTATGGGATTACATAAAAAGGAAAGGCTTTGTTTTAGCAATGTAGAAGACACGGATGCAAATTTACTACGAATGTTAACTCGTATTGTGCAAAGATGGAAGTTTTTGTAATAACAATGCGATTTCGTATGAATAAGATTTTTATATGTCAAAAAATTATATATTTAAATATTACAACGTTTCATATTTTAATGAAAATAAACAATATTAAAAAAAACATTCTATAATTCATGATTAAGAAAACACTTTTTTAATGACAGAAAGAAGATACAGTTTTATTTTTTTCAGGTATAATTTATCTCAAACTTTATTAATTTCTACTTCACACTTCTCTGAATCATTAAAAATATAATTTTCCATCTCACTTAATCAGTCACGGCCAGATGAAGCCAGAAGCCCTTCCGTTCTCAAGGGATCGTGCCGTTTTCAAAAAGGCATTAATTTATATTTTTTACTGCAATTAAAACGATAGTAGACCTTTCATTACGGACTTCCAGAACCCCTTTTTCACTGATGAAAATATATTGGAAAGCTTTATTTAAAACGCCCCTTTCCAAAGCTTCGATAAAGGTGAAAGAGTATACAAATGTAAAAGTCACCTTCTTACTCAACTAGGTACAAGAACTTCCTCCCTAGGGATTTCGTTTGCTTTTTAATTCAGAATTTTGCGTTTAAAAAAATCACACCCGGTCTTCGTCTCGGATAGGTAATGATCACCTCCAATGGAGAAAACACCTGTTGATTACACTTCCCCTACAATATGCCGAGAGCGCTGAAGATCCCATTACAGGTCGAAAAAGATCAAGTGTTCCCTTTGTGCTTAAGGGAGATTTATTTCATTTTTATCCTCGGCGAGAAGATAAAAATGCGCGTCGAGTATCAAGAAGGGATATCTTCATCTTAATAAGGTTTTAAAAGTTTGGAACGGCCTTCTTTTCTATTCAAATTACTTGAAAAGTGTAAAAAGTAATGTCTCGAGTACAAAACCTCCCCAGTGTCAGAAGCCTTATCGCGTTGTTTACTACAAAAGTATATATTTTTTTAATGCATAAAAATATGTACTTTAATTAACGAAGTCATTATTTATAACCACTTATATATCTATAATTATATCTACACGATGCTGATTGTGTAGTGTCGAATACGAGTATATAATAATAAAGTTATTACAATAATTATTTCAATTATTTCAATTATTTCAATTATTTCAATTATTTCAATTATTTATTTCCTTCAATAACATTAAAAAATATTTTTACATCTTAATTCATTATTGAAGTATTTACATATAAGTGTGGCCCTGTAAATATAGTTAAGTCATTGACACATTTAGTGTCAATGACCTCACACCCAGAACAAGCGTTAGGAGACTCAATGGAAATAGTTGACTTGTAACAACAACAACCCTGTCATAAGTAAATCATTAAGAACCATCTCAGAGAGGCGAGCCCGATGGATTGGTCACATCATGCGCCACGATGGTCTTCTTCGCGATATTGTGGAGGGGATGATTGAGGGTAGAAACGGGAGTATTTGCAGCAAGTATTCGAGGACATTAATTGTAGCGCTTATGCTGAGCTGAAAAGGGTTGCGGAGGACCGAGAGGAATGGAGATCGAGATGCAAGATTATGTTGCTGCAAACCAATCCACCGGATTGATACTACGAAGTTGGTGGATCAACATTCCATATGTAGTGCTTAGCCATATGCACGATGGTAAGCGTCATAGAATCCCACAATTGAAACTTCTTAAAGTTATTATCACCGTCTGTTGGTATTCTCCTGTATGTGTTTTTTACATAAAAAAACATGTACAACCATATAATGTCAGGTATTTTTATTATATTTGATTTAAACGCTATAATATCTAAAGAGTTTTACGATAGTAGATGTCACCACATCTACTGAGATGTTAAATAAAAAGTGCCCTCCAGACAGCGCATTCTTGGAAATTGTCGAAAATTAATTTATTATTATGTTAAGTTAACGCACTGCCAAATACATCTTCATCTGGAATCGTAAACTCTTGCTCCAGACTCGTGTACATAAAACGACGCGCAATAAAAAACATATCCGAGGCGTCATCAGCCACCTTCCCCTCCCGGAGACATCTCTACCTTTGTGCGCCACTTGGAATACAAAAGCTGCCCTCCGAGGGTAAGCTGAAGCTCCACACTCACCATTTGCATAACCGACGGAATAAAACGCGAGAATAAATCAAGCGAGCGGTGAAAGAAAGCAGTAAAATAAATACATTATAACAAAAAAGGGAGATCTTTATATTTCACTGCATTAAAGTGGTTTTAAAGATGTTCTTCCGCGGTATTCTTCAATGGGCACAGATGATGGAGGCGCCGGCTGAGGAAGTAGCAGAGCGAGGGCATGTGTCAAGTGTTTGTATGGTAATGTGATGTATCTGCTTCTCATCCTACTTTAAACGCATACGTAGGTGCTGCGCCTAATGGTTCCCGCGACTGTTGTAATATATTGAAACATTTTATTCCACTTACTGAAAAAAAAACCCTATCTCATACAGGGTGTATTTTTATTATTTTTTATTATATAAAATATCAGATATCTTACACAATATCTCAATGAAGGTACTATTATTGTGGCTTTTGGGTTTAGCCGTGTAAAAAAGCCACAATATCAAATCTGGCCTCTTGAAGTTATTTAAGGTACTACTATATTTATTCAACAATCAATTGATTTTTGACGTCTCTCACATATTCAAATAATATTTTCATACAAAAATAAACAAATATATCTTATCCTACATTTTATTTAAATTTAGAGATAGGCTATTTTATAAATTAAACAAATAACAACGTTCTAATCTACTTTTATAGATCATTGACTATATTACAATATTATTATTACTTAAATATACATATACTAAACATAAAATTCTTTTTTCAACGCGTCAATCCAAGCACAAAAATAACGGCAGAAGCGGGATGCGAACCGCGGACTTTGGAAACCAACAATGCCCAGGTATTCATACCGCTCGGCGAATCGCGCCATTGCTATGCCTAGACCGACCCGCGATGAAACTAGTATTTATATCATTGTTATTATCGTACAACAGATGTCGCCATAGTATATATTCAAAGTATGTATATTTTTATTATTATTCTATCAGTATTCATTTATTCACAAGCTTAATATTATTACTTTCCGGCAGTCTATTTATTTTAGTAAGTACCACTCGGGTCTCGAACCAAACTATAGACTGAATGGATGTGAAACGACTACTTATAGTTCCGACTCGGACTTTATAACCAATCATTTACCTGTGTTACTGATGGATAATTTTTACCTTCTTGATATTGTCTCAAGGAGACATTATTAATTAATTTTTTTAAAAATAAAAGTAGATTAGAATATTGAAATAATAAAAAAAACGGTTCGCATCCCGCTTCTGCCGTTATTTTTGTGCTTGGATTGACGCGTTGAAAAAAGAATTTTATGTTTAGTATATGTATATTTAAGTAAAAATAACAACGTGTTAAAAAACTTATAATTTTATTGTTCTGTAATCATACTTTTGTTACATTTTTCCTCAAAACATATAGTTTCTAGCGCCGAAGCCGTTTATCTGACGAACTTATGGTAAATTGTAAATATATGTTTTATTACATCTTCGAACATAATCAATTAATTGTAAACGATTGACATTGACTGATTTTAAATATATAAAAAATATAATACTCCCAAGGATTTGTAAGTTTTTCACCAAAAATAAGTTGTTCTTCAAAATTTTTTTATTAAAAGCATCAATAATTAGTAATTAATTTGCAGAGATTGCTAGATTTTCATCAAAAGAAGATAATACACGTTATATTTTAAAGAACGTTAAAGTTTGATATTTGGTAGTTTAAAAGTTGAAACTACATAACAGTGAAACTATGATTGAAATTACGAGTAAACTAACCACCGCGTTATCATCCTATTAAGACCCACACCGTTATATCCTTTAGTACAGTTACTTCGACCAAAGTGACTGTATTTGTAAGTTTGTGTTTCTGGACTAGTAAGAGTTCAATGTCACAATGAAATCTATCAACAGTTAAGGAAGGTTTCACATGATACCGATAGGTGGTTCAAGATTGACAGATAAATGCACTAAATGGAATGAGCAGCCAATTGATTCGGCTAATGACCGAAGAGAATTCGGCTGGAGAGCGAATTGAAAATCGATGGCCAAGTTTAAGTCGGTCAAACTGAGCATCAGCCAAGACCTTGAACTTTGGCGGAGCCCTCCTCCGCCGCGGAAGTTTTTTAGGGTACCATTAGCAAGTTGGCACAACTTGGCAATTGTGTGACTCCGACACAGTTCGGCTTCCAGAACTTCGGGCAAAATCGGCCGAAGAAACTTATTTATAGTCTGGCGGAGTCGAGTCGGCCGAGTTAAAAAACTTTGCGAAATAAAAGTCCAAACTCCGTTCGAACTTGAATAACAATATGGCCTTGAAAACAAAAGTCCACTCCGGCCAGGGACCCTGGCTTTAATGCGATAAAGTTATGAAGATATGAATCCGCCCGAAGTTGCCATGCAAATTTGTGTTTCGCAAACCGAGCATTTTCCTGGCCACTTGTAACTGCTCTTCCGCCAAGTATTTTTAGTCTTAAATTAGCCATCCTCGTGCATCACCTGTTGTTGATGACAGTTTAATGGTTGCTACTTTAACAACATTTGGAGTGAGTAATAATAACTTTCTTCAAAGTTAAGGCTGCCTTGTATCATTCGCATAATATAAATGCGCACGATATTCCGAGAACAGAAACTTTAAGCGTCACTGCTGCTATTCAAATTCACTCGTTTTAGAATATGATTTTCAGAATAAGTAATATTTTATGTGTGTCTATTTTAAATGAACAAAGTCTATATACAGTCTGAAATCAAGATATATTACTGTCTCATATATTATGTCTTCATAAAGTCTGCCTCACGATTGGTAATAACCTTACTACCAAAGCATATTCTTAATAATATGTGTTTTTAAACTATAATATAATGGGTTTATCATACTCTAATTTTATTCGTATGATATTACTTTATGATAATAACCATTTTTATAATGACTTAATTTATTATATTGAAGTGTGTTTTATTATTCTCATACACAATATGTCTTACATAATTATTTAAGCGGCAATTAACTTAATGGAAAACAAAATACCTTCAGGGCCTATAAACATATAAATTATTGTATCCATTGAAGCATTATTTGAAATATTTTGTAGTTGGCTTATTTAATAACTCACGAAAGGATTTCCGGCTATAAACAATACTCTTTGTTGAGAGGATACCATCGTTTATTTTTATTTTATCTCGTACAGGAGAATACCGACAGATGGTGGTAATGATGTTGAAGTCTCATCTGAGGATTCAATTACGCTAACCATGTGTGTTCATTAAGCGCTGCATGTAGAGTGTTGATCCACCAACGTCATAGACTACAGCCCGACATTCACGAAGGTAAAAATCTACGAATTCAATTGCATTTATAATGCATAAATGAATAATGTCATCTATAAAAAGCCTTATCTTCGCTTTAAAACCATTCTTAAAGAAAAAAAAATCTAAAAAATACCATGTATTTTATTTACATATAATCCGCTAGACAGCTAAACCCTATTTTTGGTATATTCCAAACACCATTTTATATTTAAAAGTAATCTTATTGACCACTTCTTAGCAAATAACTTTGCCGAATTTTCACACTATTTGTTTCTATTTGTTCTATCATTTTATTTTTATTTTACGAAGCATTTAAGTATTATTATTTGATACACGGCTGATCAAATTACCGACACTTTTAAATAAAGTGGTAATTTTGCTTTGATAAAGCACAAGTGATCAGTATTTTTTGGCAGATTGTGATCTAAATAAACGTTTAAAGCATATAATTTACTTACATTGTTTTGTGTTTATTTGGTTTAGAAACGTGAATAATAATTAAGAAACAATAAAAAATACACAAACCTTTCCTAAATTTGGAAAATATTGTTGGAAATTCCGTAGTCTCTCGTAAGCTCAGATTGTCTATGACTTGTACCAGAACACCTGTATACCTGCATGGGAACATATATGGTTCCCGCCTCAATGGCAAGAGCCCGCGAACTTGAATAAACTACGGCTGTAGAACCAGAAACATATTTGGTTGTTCGATTATTAGCGTTTTTTAAGAAGATCGGATGATAAGCCAGGCATCATACATATTCTTTAGGCATATTGTCAAAAACATGTGGATACTAATCAATTGAAAAGACGGGAGCTAGAAGATTGTTTGAAGAAAAAAAACTCATAAAATAAACAAGTAGGTCTTCTTTTGGCGAGGCAATAAGCCTGGTTTCTTCATGGAAAGGTTAGAGAAATGGTGCAGGAGATGGACATTACATAATACTACGATATACAACAATGGGCTCAAAAAGTTAAGAAACATATTTTATTCAATCATTTATATATATTTCTTGTCCTTGTAATTGAAGATAAAGACTGCCAACTTTGCCGATATTGTGAGTATATATTATGCATTGCTTTGTTGTTGTTGAAATCTTCTTTAATTGATAGTTCAGTTACACTTCCAATAAGATAATTTGTTTTAAATATATTTGTACAATCATCTTTATCCGATTCCTCTAGAGGAATCGGATAAAGACGCTAGCGTCTACAATCTTTTCATGACTTTTTGTTTCCATTTCTACTGAAGAATGTTTAATGATATATATAGAACTATTGAGAACATCTAAATTAAAAGTAAAGTGAAATACCTTTGTATTTGAAGCAGGGGACGTAGACTACTACTAATTAAGCCATCAGAGTGTAGGTATGTGTCTCGCCCCTTGTACACAATCTACATCGTGTTTGTTCAAAGTTCAGGTTAAAGATTTATCAAAGAAACCCTCATATGGGTAATAGTTAGGTCACCGAAGCGATTTGAAATACACACCGCCGGTCCCCTATAGGTTATACAGTATACACTTATCCAAATACCCGTCTTTTAACTGAGTTAAGAGGTACAGATAACCCCATAAAAGAGTAACCCGCATTCAGTCATAGTTTTGCAGTCTACTTCTAATGCCAGTATAGTCATTCTGCAAGTAAGATGCTTTGATATACAATATATTATATTTCTTTCTGAAACATACGAGTATAAATAGATAGGCGCGTAAAAAATAAGTTTTACAAAAAATATAATAAAATTTTATAATGTGTTTCATGATTTCAAATAAAAAATGATTCATGAAACGTTTCGTGATAAAAAGAAACAAATTTGAATAAAATTTAAGGTTTTTAGTCTTCCTTCTTGCTTCTTAATTCAAAGAATAAAATATTTATTGTTATATATATTATTATTATATATCAACTTAATTTTAGATACCCTGAGACATATATTTCATGTGCACTGTACACTTCCTCAACTCATCAGAGTCTCAAGTTATCTTAATACTAAAAATGGATTTAAAAATCAATGGTTTGAATACAAATAAAGGAAATTTGATTTTTTTACATAAAAATTTCATACTTTGCATGATTGCTTTATTTAAATAATAAATACTATGAAATTAAATTTTCCTTCGGTTCAGAAATTGTAAAATGCTTTAATCTACTTTATAAACGCTGTAAATAATTGTGACTGGAAGGCTTAGTAAAAAAATAATAAATTTGAACTTTTCATTCCGCTCGAAGTAGTTTTAAACCAGAAACTCCCAGTTATCTTTCTTATATCAGAGAAAATTAACATTTTAACAATTAAAATTTTTGATAATTTTATTTCATTAAAATTTATTTATTCAAAACTTTTATTTATTTAGTAATCTACTGATTTTGACTACTATTATATCCTATAAACATCGAAATGAGCCAATCCTTTAAAACCAAATGGTCAAATCTACATTATAATGAAAACATTTCCGTGACATACAACATCTACTTCTGTGAACCATGATGATATGTTGTTGGACTAATTTATAATATCCTTAAAAATACTGATTGTCAAACTCATAAATATGCCTCAGATATTGCAGCTTTCGTTCTGGAAGTCGTCCAAAGCAAGGCGAAGCTATTGGTGTTGAGGTGAATTGGCACAAGGCATGCAGAAAAACAGCTAACACAATTATGTGTATAGATTTGTGAGAATCATATGACTCCGTTTTGGATCCTAAGCTCTGTCAATGTAAGTAGCATTTTGGATTATCAATGGATTATAAGTATAACTAGGAATTTCTGAAACACGCGTATATTTATTAAGGATCATAATAAATAAAGTACGGAATGAAATAAAAAAAGTTTCAATGATTAACATCATGTTTATTCTTTTACGCGCATTTTAAATAGATTTACATTATTTTTTTTCTTATATTTTAACATAAATAGAAGAATAGCGTTCTGATTGTGACCTGGATACACCGCATATTGTTGAATCTAACAACCCCGTATTATTAAATTGAATAAATCTCTAGAGCGTAGGGCTTATAATCAGGTATCGTTAAAATGCTGATTAACAAACGCCCTATTAATAACTTGCTTCAGATACACCCCTGGCTCTCACCGTAGAAGTCATCGGAATCCACGCATAGTATCTACTTGGTCGATCTCTGGGTGCATAAATGACTAGAGATATTGCAAAAGTCAGGACATCTAGCGTAAGAATAAAGCTATGGAGCAGATATATACTTTATTTTTAATTATTATCGTTTTCTTGGTATACTACTCCTTATATAATATAAACCGAGTAATACAAAAAGATAAATTTAGTCACGTTAGTCAGTCAGTCTTTGGTCAGTCATTTACAACTTTAAAAAGTATGCATTATTTTTTTCTTTAGATAGGTTTTCCACTCCTGGAATACAAATGGTTGTACAGAAGGGCACGCTCTGAATTCCCTCAACTGTTACAATGTTATTTTGAAAACGTTTAAAAGTTGGATGAAGAGCCGTCCGCTCTCAAGAACTCGGGTTAAATGAACGGGAAGTAATCTCACCAACTATGGTAATCGTATCCAAGTGAACCGCCGAAATAAAGATGCAAATAAGAGTCCCGGCAGATCCCGCCCTTGCGGAGCCTCGGAGCAGCCCTCGAGGTGGCGCTCAGCAGAATGCGTAAATAATGGCGATAAGTGTTTCATATTACTCGGATTTGTATTAAATCCGATATACGGATAGACTTAATGAGTTTTGTGAGATACAAAACATGCAATGGTAAATCAACGACTATATTTTAGCTTTAAATTTGTTTTATTTTAAGCTGTTTATACGAGTATGTATGCACGATAACAGAAGTTATATTGATTCATCGCTATTAAGTAGAGTCATACGCTTCAACTAAACAGTTTTCATAGTATAATAAGAAGAAAAAGCCATTCTTGGTGATATAATGTGTGATTTTTTTCTTATATTTAGAAAAAAACTGTTATTAATAGGCTGTTGGGTGATGATACTCTACAATACATGCTGATCACTCTTTGATGATGGCCCCTGCTCCTAGTTGAAAATTTTAAGAACAAAGCAATTGACGCAAATGGCTCAACTCAATGTAATAATACTATTTTTTTCCAAAAACTTGCGTTCTAATAAATATAATACTTAAGAGTATCTTAACCATTCAAAAATCACTCAAGATAATGATCATAAAAACAACTTCACTTAAATTAAATATCTTGTATTTATTTGAACCTTTTTAAATATATATTTTATTTTTACCGAGTAAATAAAGCAGCAAAACAATTATTTAAATCGCAGTATTTATAATATTGTGGCATTGTTTTGCAAATGTCATACCCATAATACCATAAATTATATTAATAATGTTAATTTCATTAACTGACATAACTTGGTGAAACTGCATAATCATAATTTTAAATTAATTATAATCAAATAATTAACAAATCAAATGTTTACTGAACTTTAATATATTTTTGTAAGCAATTTCTTACAAATAAATATGTACAAACTTGTACAATGATACAAGTTTCAGACCAGACCCGGTCCATCGTATGCAATTGCTTAAGATTTACAATTGTATATAACATAAATTGCTAATATAAAAAAACACAAAAATATATACTTCAATAACGAATTTCGGATTAATTTCTCATTTTGTAACAAACGGCGACATCTGCAGTTTCCCTTCTGAAGCCATCGTGATTTAATGTACTATTTTCCAATGTAGTGATGGGACATACAATATAATTAGAAAATATGCACAATTATTCAAATATTCATTCGCTTCCTATACAAATTTGTTTAATTTTTATTCAAATAAACAAAGCACTAGACGTATTACTCGATCCCATAAGGTTTCAGAGAATGTTGTTTTCTATTTATTTCTTTGGAAAAAAATAAATATAACTTTATAATTCTATTTTATGGCGGTGAAAATATATTCCAGCTAGAGGTAGAAATAAAAAAAGAGAAGAACAATGAAAATGTTGTCTTTTGTAAGAAGATTTAACAGGCAAGATTGCTTTTCTTTTTGTGGCCCTAGATTAATTTAAAAAAATAAATTTGTTTTTCACCATGAATAATTTGATAATTCCATCAAGATTTTTTATGCATATCTCGTTCAGGTATCATATACTATCTCATTTTATTTCATTTTTATAGCATCTATGTTGAATCACCATTAGACGCATGATTGTAGTTGCTTAGTTGACTGTTTAAGAAAGTTGGGCCGAGCACCTCCTCAAATAGAAAATTAATAGTCTTTTCAGTTGAGTACTCCGCCTTTTCTACAAGCTCTGAAAAACTATGCACATCATGAATTTAGTGGAGCTCTGAGTGCAGAGATAGCACAATACAAGGTTAGAATAATGCCGTCTGATAGTACTGTATGGCAACTAGATGCTCTAACAGGAGCGCATATAGGGAGAAGAAAAAAATACTTTTACTAATATTTTGTCCTGATTTGTGCGCACATCCCTACTGACTCCAGGCCGCTCCCGGGCCGGGCTCGCTGATGTACCTGGCGGCCATTTTCCACGCACCGAGCTCACCCGGGCTGGAAAACTTTTTCGCTTATGTAGTATTTATTGCTCGCCAGGAATTGATTTGCTCAGCACTTCGCCTTCTCCGCACACCCAGTAGCACAGTTTTTACCAAGAGTGAAGCAAACCTCTTCTCAAATTCTATAGATTTTATGTAAATTTTAAAAGAAATATGGGAAAAGTAACAACATATGATTCAAGTGATTTGGTCAGAATACCCTAAAACTTATATTTTATATAAGTCGACTTTAATTTTAGGGCGAAATATTTCAAGCCTTGAAGGCGTCAACATTATGACGCACTATTATTTTAATAATCTGATTTAAGAACGAACCAAAAATAACCCATATTTTTATTTCATTTCTTTTCGATTCAAGCCTTTTGGCATTGATATTGAAAGGCAATAAGAACATAACTTGAGACAAATAAAAAAATATTGAATCTCATCGAACTATGTATCGAAAAAATTGTGGCAACCATATACTCTTTATACACAATAATGTGCGAATATGAAAGAAAAATAATTATGATAAATTAAAATTTTATTACAAAAACATTCATATCGACTTACATACTAATTTCTTCTCTAATTCAACAACTCAAAATGATGACGATGAAAGTTATTTTGAATGGAACTTTAAAGTGAAGGTTATTATCGATATGGATTTGCATTGAAATGGTCAGAAGTATAGAACATATTATGAAATCATGTCAGAACTTGTAGTGATTCAATCTTGCGACTGTCTCGGCCTCACGACTTGAAATGTATGTGCGGCCAAATTGGCATACGTCTTAATATTATGCAGACATATATGCACACGTTAAAATGAACTGTTCTGAAAGTATACTCCACTATTTGTTAATAGATAAAACTGGCGAAAACCAATTTAATAATATTGTGGTATTTACCTTTAAATACTCGCATAGCGATGCAATATAACTAGATTTCAATTAACGAAAAGTATTAGTTGAACTTAAGAATATTGTCTTTCGTAGATATAGTTTACTACACCATCATCACTTCTTGTTTCTATATCCCCGCTACTCCTCCAGAGTATAGAAAATCTTTTGGAGAAGATGGTTGTCACAAACCATCAGTATAAATCTGTCAGCCGCCACAATCACCTCATCCAATGTCACCTCTGGCACCCAGAGTTTTGTCAAGTACAATATATTTATCCTTAATATTACCAAAAGTGAATGTATTGATATGTGCTTAATTACTATGTGTATAATACCATTTTGTACACTAATAAATGAGTGTCAACAGTAAGTAATAATACAAGTATTCTATGTTTATATAATAGGTACATAATTTGTTCATTTAAAGTTAAAAATAAATCAAACAGTGAAAAGTAAACATTAATTCGTTTGTTTATTTGCTTGTATGATGTTGTAGTAATATATACTACAGTTGTATTAATTGCAGTAATTTAGCGAATATTTTTTTTATTTTTAACATTGTTACAAAAATACA
Source organism: Glossosoma conforme (assembly GCA_022606575.1). Taxonomy (NCBI): domain Eukaryota; kingdom Metazoa; phylum Arthropoda; class Insecta; order Trichoptera; family Glossosomatidae; genus Glossosoma; species Glossosoma conforme. Next base: position 409,364 of record JAGTXR010000041.1, on the reverse strand, counting down.
TTTTATATCAATTGTTATCCATAGTGGTAAGGAAGTATATTTTTCCTCTAAATCGTAATATCAACGATAAAAATAAAAATAAATATTTAATTGAGTATAAGTTACACATATTTTTCAAATAAACCATACGATGACCAATAAATCTAAATTAATAAAGCAGATTACAATTTTGTAAGCGTGTCTCGACTGTGGGGGGCCGTGCCCTTTCACGTGGCACATACGTCCAACTAATTGCACATAATAAGTAACATTGAACAAGATTTCGGTCTGCGCCATAGTTTGCAAGTCTCACGGTTCGGACCTGATGCGCCGCGGGCTGAAGCAGAACGTAGGGTCAGTCAATAGTGAAGAACCACATTTAGCTATTTCTGTAATAACAACAACAATATATCAAGAACCACATCAACCGATTTGATTTTTTTTACTCACCATAAATTTTTATGTTATGATAACGTTAAATATGATAAATAATTCATAAGAAATGATAGAGATTGAACGCCGTGTTTTATGCAATCCTCTTGGCATTTCAATCTACTTCAATTTAGTTTGTCATATTACGCACTGAAAGTCATTCATTTATTGAATACAATAATTATTTTTTTATGGATGAAGATAATCACATAATTCTGTCAGCTGTCACTATCTTTGCTCATCCAAAGTCACCTCTACACATAGAATTTCGCCGCCGAATATATACTACGCATGTTTCCCGAGGGCCTCCAGGACGAGGCTCCAAGAACTTGAAGACAAGACATCTAGTAATATCAGAGGCACATTTGAAAGATTGTTAATCAGCATTTTTAAAACAACGGATAGCTGCCGAGGCTTGGATTGGGACTGTTTTTTTTTGATGTTTTAAATTTTACAAAAACATTGCTATTTATATTTTTAGCATTCATTTTGAGATCCATTTAAGATATTAAATAATTCAGTTATACATTTTTTAACGATTTTGTAAGTTATTTAAAAATAATGAAGTTGTATAACCAAGGTAAAAAGTAATCATCTATTATATTTGATAAAAAACGTTTGACTGAGATAGTGTAATACACAAATCATTTGTGTGATGGTGTTATGATCTCATAACCCGTCAAACGATATTGTTTGTTAAAACAATAATCGTTTTGTTGGCGGATGTTACATTCGTTAACAGTTGTCATCGTCCTTCAAGCACACGAGTACTCGCGTATGTAATGTGCTTATCCTTATTCCTGATACAGGCGGCGCGGCTCAGAGGGGCGGACCATTGAAATGTATTTCAATGTGCACGTATTCAAAATCCAAGTTTCAGCTTCACACAAGTTGGGAGTCGGCGACTGTACTACAATGCAATAATATGGATAAAGCACTGCTTCATCAGAGGCGTAATTATTTTGATCAACATTAACTGTAATAATTACAAAACATAATTTTGAAACCTATCCTCGGATCCGACGACTTCTTAAATTTTAGAGGTATTTACATAATTTGAAAAATAATTCTGAATATATATATATATGAAACAAAAAATTATAAACCACACCTTTTTCGTCAAAATTAACTCATCATGCCATGAATACTAAACATCAATAAAAGTAATTATTTCAGAATTGTAAATAATTTGTTTTTTTATTGAATAATATTAAAAAAATATTTTTTTATTATTTCATATCGTTCATAAATTTTATTCCTATAAAATTTAGTCAATGTTGTGAATATAATGAATATTTCACTTTTAATATGTCGATAGAACCCTTTTCTGTCTAAGTTTTTTAAGATTATTTACCAAACTACTACATCTGGTACAGAACCATAGAAAATAATCAGTATTTTTGGGTCCAGCTTAAGTAATGCAATAAAATTAATATATAGTTTCGTATAAATATTTTTTTATTAAATTTAAAGTTGACGAAGATGGTTACTACATTGAACCAGAGAAATTGTAAAGCGTGGACATTACCGTGGCCGTAACAGGGAGCCAACCAGTACAACTCAAGTTTGATCACAACTCCTACAGCCGCCTCCGCTACCTTCAAAGACTAAACTTTATCATTGGCGACACCCGCATCACCTTATCGAAATAATAAACAATAGACGACAGTCTCCGTGATACATTAATCAAGATCTTAATATTTTTTAACTATCAAATTGATTTCTAAAATAAATAAAGATTAATAAATTAAGTCAGTTGACAATTCGTCTTCAAAAAACACGATCATCGTAAATTTTGACTGACATTGATTTAAATACTTCCTCAGCATTGAGAATAAACGTTCAGTATATAAGTATGTAGTACTCGTTCTGTCAGGTTGACTCTTAAAACGCAAGGTATTCCTGAAATATTTTATCCACTTTATATTTTACTTCATGTCACATAACCTGATTTTTATAAAATAATTTATTTTCTACACAAACTTAGCTCTTGCCTGCTTATGATTATTTCTGGTATACTTTTGAGATCACTGTCTTGCTATTTTAGTCACGAGTTCGATACGGTTTAATAGCAAAAATTTATTTCAGCTTCGAATTTCTCATATGCAGAATGGTTAGAAGGTTGATCCGTGTATTGTAGAGATGAAATATCAAAGTAGCCATATCGAGCCTTTTGATTGGAGGCTAAACCAAATATTTACAAGGTTTTGCTACTAATAAGATATTTTATATTGCGAAAGACAGAGGTTAAATTGCTCTGCTATTGGTGAAACAATGTTAAACGTTTTATTTTTATCTTTGTCATAAATTGTGCCGTCGCGGTAAAACCACTTCTTCGGTTTAGTATAATTAGACATAGTTAAATAGAGGGTATAGTGCTCATACCTTGTAGTATTAAATTCCCTTTACGATATCGGCACAGACTGAAGGGTTTTCAGATTATTTTACACGGAGAGCACTCAACGGCTACTCTCCATATAATACCGTCTCAGTCTGAATTGAAGATTTAAACACGACGTCGCAGACTTTCTCTTGGGAACAACTGAGAAGTCGAGGATACCATTGATCCATCGAAACGGTTAAAATTACCAAAAAATAATCTAATCTCTTTTAAATATTTAGTTAGATTAAAAGTCAGGAAAAGCAAGGTAATTATGCAATATTCGGTATAAATTATAATAAAATATGATACTTCAGCTCATATGCAATGGTTGTATTTCAAAAATTTCATCGAACGTTTTAATGGCATAATAAAAGAAAATAATTCAAAATAAATTATTCTCAGCTCTCAAATTTACGCAAGACAAATTAAAATTCCATTGAGTGGCGTGACACCGCAAGAATAATGCCGGCGAACTAATTAAACGAGAGGCCGGGCGTTCCAGTGCTTGCCGCCATTGTTTGCTGGGCATAAGTAATGCAAATACCGTGTAGGGCGGTGCAGGAACACTGCAGGGAGGGACGGGATAAAGGACTGTTATATACCATAATGATGATTGTTAGAGGCGCATAAATCCCAAGAGATGATTATCAACAGATTTCGATGTCATCCTTGGCGGCTTAGCGATCAGTTTTGCATACATTTAATTTCATTAGATACCAACGAGTATTTTAAAATAGTTACGAATAATTTATCGAACACATAAAAATGTGTTTCATTTTTGTTCCATCAATACATAATTATTTTTTCTTCTTCTTTCAATTGTAATATATATTTTAATTATCCTTGTTTTTTTTTCACCTGTCATTTTTAGTGTCATAAAATTGAGCCTCACAGCTGTAATAAACTCATATGAATGCTAAAGAATACTTTGAATTGGTGTAAAGGTGTGTATTTTTGATGTTTTTATTCAATTTTTATAATGAAATATTATATTTTCTACTTAAAAATGCACATTTTTACACTCTTTTTTCAGATATACTAAGACAATGTAACACAACAATGTGATGACTCTTTTAGGTTTGTATGATAATAGTGTAATACCTATAAGAAATATCAAATTAATTATATTATATCATCTCAGTAGGCGAATTTCCAGCAAAACATTCTGTTCAAGTACTATTTCGGATTGCTCAAATGTATTATACATCCAATCCTAAGCCTTGTATCAAGCGACACGGCAAAAATTTCTACATTCAGCTGTATTTCCTGAAAACGTTCCTCGTAGGTATAAGAAGTAATGCCGAGGCACGCGGAAATACAGAATACAGAATACTAGCACAGCCTAAAGCTTACAGCCTACAACCAACACATTCACGATAGGCTGAACCCAAATAAAAGTTCCTGGGCGACCCTCCGGGGCCCGGCAGGTTAACTACTTGACAAACTTTTTTATTCCACTCCGTGACGCCGAATTTCCCGAGGAAAATAAGTTTATTTTTTCCGCCGTGCTATTGACGTGTGTTGTGAAGGTAATAACAACACGGTATTATAAAACCCTACCCTGGTGTGCGTGCGATACAGCTTCAATGTGACCCATTTTATTTCATCTAGAAAAAGTAAAATATAACTTGAAGATTTTTTTCTTCCTAAAATTCTGAATATAATATTAAAAAGTAATCATTTTTTACTTCACAAAATATTTTCACAATGAGCATATGTTTGTCGTCTTTATAAATTTCATCAAACAATGCTAGATAAAGTATAAGGTAGAAACTACGGTCATTTTATTTTTCGTAAAAAAAAAACTGTATACATACAACTTTCCGAGCACTATATTATATTTTTTATAATGCAGTTAAAGGGATTATCAAGTACATTTTAATATTGCAGCAGTATGAGGTAAAATATTTAATTAAGTTCTTGAATAATCTATCAACCTACTGTTTTATTATTGTTGCCTAACTGTCTTGTGATTCTAAATTATAAGTAATAGATACACGAAGCTGACAAGAGCCTCGATAGTGCCTTTATTTTAATTCTTAGACGTGATTCTCGTTAGCTGCCATAAAAGATACTTCTCAATAGAGTATACTCATATAAAGAGCATCACACCTACTCTTGAGTAACCCATTCAGCTACAGTAGAAGCGAGGGTTACCGGGTCCCAATCCTGGACGTCCATTCATGACTCCAGCCAATTATTATTCGCGGTTCCCGTTCGCCACCAGGTTACAATTAGACGACCACGACCATCCAACCCTTAATAATCATTTTTCGATGTGACCATCATCAATAAATAATATTTTCCAACACGGAAAGCCATCAATATTTTTACATCGCGTGTATATTGTATGCAGCTTTATCTTAAATAAACTTTCTTGCTTAAAATTAAAATCTTTATCTCTACCAACTTATACACCTATGATTTTATAATTATTTTAAATAGTTTTGTATGCTGAAATAAAAATAATGGTTTCAATGGAATTCCAAATAAATTTTACATTACAAAACATTACAAAACTTTTTCATAGATATGAAAAAGTTTTGTAATGTGAAATAAAAAATATGTTTTCAATTGGATCTAAGTAAATAAATAATACTTATGTATAGGAAGTATATTTAAAAAGGCAGTAAGAAAATCCTCAGTAGAATTATAGAGGTAAATTTCTCCAGTCATCGTGGATTATATAATAGCATTATAAACTGATTTTTATGGCGGTCGACGTATTTCTAAAGTTGTGAAAAAATATTGAATACTAGTTTGTAATTTTACAATGTCATAACTTGTCCAAATTTTCATAATCTTATATCGTAAGTCTGCATTGTAGGGGATCGTCAACAAAAGTGTTTCTCGCTTTGTTATATATTGACTTGAAATGACACGCTTGTCACGTGAGTTTTTGTCTGGTATACATAATTCGTAAATTAAATGCAATTTTTATAACCAAAATAGTTCCAAATATAGCTGTCGAAACTGCGGTGACCCTCAGCAGGCAGTTATGAGGACCGCTGACATTTCACGCTCACCAAACTTTCAGCGGCGTCGGGTCTTAACAAACGGAACAATGGTCATTGTGACGCCTGCTCTCTGAGCGCTTTTGTGGCAGCGCTGACACTCCCCATACATTATATACTTCACACCGACACCCTCGATCCAAGCTCGTCAGCATCACGAGAATGAAAGGATGATTCCAATCATTGACTTGTAACGAGTAAAAAACAATAAGCATTATTCGATTTCCGTCTAAAATATGTTTGAATTTATACAGCGGCGTAACAAAATTCTATGCCACCCGAGTCTCATAATTTGACTAACTCAAAATCCAACCACAACCACAAAAAAATAAACGTACTAAATAATATCGTAGGTTTTCACGATAAAATTTGGAATTGTTGCTTTTGGGTTGAACCGTGTGTGTCAAATTATTCTCCTCCCAGATTTTTCGCCAACCATTGCAGAGGTTATCTTAATGGTTGACGATTTAAGCGAATCGTCTACCCTAAAGATAACCTCTGCAATGGCGATCAAAATATCGGAGACAAGAAGAAATTCGCCACACGCCCAAAAGACACAATTCCAGTCCACGTACACTGGCGAAAATGTTTTGTATCTCGTCAGAAATGTTGTCTAGTTGCGTTTTATAATACTTACTTTGAAGCTGAAATTAATTAAAAAAAAAATCATTATTCTTGTACTAAGCCCTCCCAAGTCTGCCCTCTCCGCTGACTTACCTCCACTGCTGGTTACGATGTCGATGATATAACAAATTATGTAATTACAATAAACTCTAATTACTTCACAATTCCCAAACGTAGGAGTGTTACAATGTTCTCTTTATGCAAGCAACCCGAATACTTGAATACTTATTCAATGATTTTTTTCTACCCATAGAATTTCTGTTCTAAATATTATACTTTTACAACCTAACTGGTGACTGTTTCTGAATATAGGTACTTAGATGAATGATTTAAAGATACTCGTTATTTATATTTCTAGTACACTTGGGCCTCGTATGACACGGTTTATACAAAACGGTTGTATAAATTGTGGCATATTTTATACAACAAGCTTTATATAACACGGTTTTAAAAAAAAATGAGAAACAAAAATCTTGATTTAAAAATATGAATATTGGACAATGTACAGACATCCGCTCGATTTAAAATATCCTAATATTGAAATATTATTTTTACCACCAAATACTACGTCTTTATTCCATCCCTTAGACCATAGATGGGCAACCGCCGGCCCGCGGGCCGGATCCGGCTCCGCAGACTATTTTGTCCGGCCCTGATTCATCTCGGCGAAGTAATTGAGAAATACATTAGTTAAAATAATGCAGATGACACGGGCGCTTGCAGTGATTCGGGAAGCTCGTATACGCACCGAAGGATTACGAGCGGGAGCCCACCCCTCCGCGCTACATAATATAATAATATATATTATTATCGCAATGCATCCGATGGTTTGTGTTTCGGCAAAGTTCGTAGGCACGAAATATCCCGAGTGCAGCACACTAATTCCGTCCCCCTCCGCGCCGCATTCCCCTTATTTAGTGTTCACGCGACTTCTGGTCTGGTTTGTTCTGTTTACTGGTGCGTTCTGGCGTAGAAGACAGTTTTGTTTGTCAGTTCTGAATATTGTTTTTAAATTTGTGACAATGTCAGGGGTTATGTCGAAAAAAAGAAAAGTTGATGCAGAGTGTCGAAAATTTCAAGACAAGTGGACGGAGGATTATTTCTTCATCCTGAATAAAGGAATGCCCGTATGTTTGCTGTGTAAGGAGTCCGTATCCGTCAACAAAGAATTCAACTTAAAGAGACATTTTACTTCGAGGCATGCGGATCACCAACAAATAAATGAACAAATTCGAAAAGATATGATACAGAAGTTGAAGAAGAACTTGGATACCCAGCAACAAATGTTCAAAAAGAAAATAACGCAGCACGATAGCGTTGTTAAAGCCAGCTTTGTTGTAAGCGAAAAAATTGCAAAGCATTCTAAGTCATTTGGTGAAGGAGAATTTATTAAAGAGTGTCTGCTCGACGTTTCAAGTATAATCTGTCCTGAAAAGAAAAAAGACTTTGAGAGAATATCTTTGTCGAGACGCACTGTTGTCCGACGTATAGAAATGATGGCTGATGATATCAAAAAAAGTTTGAAAGAGGTGATTACTGGATTCGAAGCATTTTCAATTGCTTTGGATGAGAGCACAGATGCCTCTGATACAGCACAATTAGCAATATTTATCAGAGGAGTTGACGTGGACTTCAAAATCACAGAAGAATTATTAGCTCTTCAGCCGTTAAAAGGAACGACTACCGGTGAAGATATATTTGAAGCAGTCAACATAGTCTTCGAAAGCTTTGGGATTAAATGGAGTGCACTATCTGGCATATGTACTGATGGTACCCCTGCAATGGTTGGCTTACGGAAAGGATTTATTGGAGTTGTTAATGAAAGAGCAATAGAATTACAGATCCAGCCGGAAAATTTAACAAATTTTCATTGTATTGAAGACCTATTTTCAGACTATGAAGATGTGTCTTATTACTGTGAAGTAAGGTGGTTGAGTAAAGGAAACATGTTGAAACGATTCTATGATTTGAGACAAGACATTGCAGATTTTATGGACACAAAAGGAAACACAATCAACCAAATAAAAGATAATCAATGGGTGTGTGATTTAGCATTCCTTGTAGATGTCACAGGATACCTAAATGATCTTAATTTAAAACTACAAAAACAGGGACAATTGGTTCATGAACTGCATAGCCATGTCAAAGTTTTTTGTAATAAGCTTGGATTTTTGAAAAATCAGATAAGAGGTAAAAATTGTTACCATTTTCCTAATCTATCAAGGCATACAAACATCACATATAATTCTTATGGAGATGAACTGAAGGCACTAATAGAGCACTTTGATACGAGGTTTGCCGACTTCCAAAACAAAGACTCAACATTCGCTATATTTGCTCGTCCGATGGATGCTGATGTAAATAATGTGCCAGCAAATTTACAGATGGAACTTATTGAGCTTCAGGGGGGGATTTAGCGCTAAAATCACAATTTGACAAAGTTACTTTGACGGATTTTTATAAATTATATTTGGTGGAAGAAAATTATACAAACTTACGTAGATTTGCAAGAAACATCATTTGTCTTTTTGGCAGCACGTATACATGCGAACAATTTTTTTCGAGGATGAAGTACACCAAATCGAAAATTCGAACGAGGATAACAGATGAAAATCTCGAAAATTCGATGAGAATATCATTAAGCAATATCAACGCCAATATTGATAGTCTCGTAATTCAAGTGCAAAGTCAATCGTCACATTAAATTTTATAAGCAATTAATGTCGTTCATTATATAAATAAATAAAATATGCAAGAAGTAGCAATGTGTTTTATTTAATTTAATATTACCTTAATATAGTTAATAATTTGGTCCGGCCCTTGACACGGAGACAGAATGATAATGTGGCCCCAGACCTAGGAAAGGTTGCCCATGCCTGCCTTAGACCAAGGTATAATTTCAACATTTAAAACCGTCGAACATTTGAAAAAACATTAGAAGACATTGATCAAGGTGAAAATTTAACACTTCCACAAGCTTGGAAAAAAAATCTGTTCGAAATTGTGTCGATAAGTGTTTCTGCATCCGATAAAGAAATAAAACAATCCACTTTAAATCCTTGCTGGAAAAAAACTATGGTCAGAAGTAGGTGTCTGGAGAAAATGTTTTACCGCCAATAGAAGATTAATACCAAAGGACAATAAACATTTGTCGTGGTATTGGTGGAGAAGGTTTTAATGACATGGATATTCATGACATCCAAGAAATATTGGAGTATCGTACGCTGAACGAAGAATAAGTCCATATGTTAGATTAAACCACCACAATAAACGACTCAGAAAGCAGTTGCAACACAAAGCAGCTACATGTTTCACATAAAAAACGATAAATGACGGTTTGGAATTGGCTGTAAAATTAGAAATGTTTTTTATTGAAAAGGATCCTATAATGGAAAGAAGTTCGAAATTTAAGAGGGAATTGCAACAGATTTTGGAACCTTATAAGGAAATGCGAATGAATTTATACGCTAAAAGCAGTCAATCGCTTATTACCGAATTTTTGAAGGCTACAACCACAAGAAATCCCGAGTCCTCTGATGATGAAAACGTACAACCGATTTCGAAAAAGAGTAAAACATAGAACTATAAGTGATAGTGGATGATGAATGAATGCCATATTATGTTATTAAAGTTTTTTTCATGAATATGTAAATTTATATTTGTTTATTTAAAAAAATGCAGTATATAAATTATCTTAGTTTTTATTACTTAAATATACATATACTAAACATAAAATTCTTTTTTCAACGCGTCAATCCAAGCACAAAAATAACGGCAGAAGCGGGATGCGAACCGCGGACCTTGGAAACCAACTATGCCCAGGTATTCATACCGCTCGGCGAATCGCGCCATTGCTATGCCCAGACTGACTTGCGGTGAAACTAGTATTTATATCATTGTTATCATCGTACGACAGATGTCGCCATAGTATATATTCAAAGTATGTATATTTTTATTATTATTCTATCAGTCTTCATTTATTCACAAGCTTAATATTAGCGACATCTGTCGTACGATGATAACAATGATATAAATACTAGTTTCACCGCAAGTCAGTCTGGGCATAGCAATGGCGCGATTCGCCGAGCGGTATGAATACCTGGGCATAGTTGGTTTCCAAGGTCCGCGGTTCGCATCCCGCTTCTGCCGTTATTTTTGTGCTTGGATTGACGCGTTGAAAAAAGAATTTTATGTTTAGTATATGTATATTTAAGTAATAATAATATTGTAATATAGTCAATGATCTATAAAAATAGATTAGAATATTGAAATAATAAAATAATATTCTAATAAAAATTAAAAAATAATTTATCTTAGTTTTTATTTATTTTTTGGAACGCAGCCCCTAATATTGTATGAACTTCAAACCTTGCATAACACGGATTTGTATTACACAATGTTTTTGTGGAACCATATAACCATGTTATACGAGGCGCAAGTGTTAGTTCCATTTCAAGTTCCCTTATGTTTCACCTATTCTCTTGTTCTACTCCCCCACATACCCCCAACACTTTTACTAATTTTATATCAGTATGCTTACACATATTGGTAACTGATGAATCCTTCATTAGATATTAATTTGTGGTCTTCCAGCAAGTTATCAAACAGTGCACAGTGCGATCCATATTAAAACAAGGTAAGAAATAAGTATTTATTTATTTAATAAAGATTTTTTTATTCCACAGAACAGTAATCAAAATACAACTATTCAATGACCTTAATTTGCAATATCGATCGCTATAATATATATTTTTAAATTCATTATTATTTTTGTAAGTATTATTTTTTCTCGTACATATTTCTTTCAGCTAAGTTTAAGTAATCACTTAAACTGTATAGAGTTCATCCACGATGAGGATCTGTAAGTGCATTTTCTAATATAAATATTTTGGGTAGGGAATTGCAAAAAAACATAATTATTTACTAAGATTTATTATAATATTCTTATCAATCCATCATAGTATACATTGTAAATTCACATTCCATAAAATGATAGAGATAATTAAGTTTTGTTTCTATTACCTCAGAAGTATTATTACCTCCTGAATAAAACTCGAGACACTACAACAAAGTATAACATTCTGAACGTCGTTCACTTCACTGTAAACACAGAAGTGCAGCAATTTTTCAATTCTTAACATTATCAGTGCAAGTAATTTTTATTTGTAAACGAAAATGTAAAATATCTAGAAGTGCATTCTTTAAAATTAAAGTTACATGATTATATATTACGCCGGGAACAAATCTGAACAATTATTTAGGTACATATGAATTTCCTATCATATTTGAGATATTTACTGTCAATGTGATTTTTCGTTTTATTTAATATATTTTAACTATCTGTAAATTGTTTGAACAGATTTATGATTTTTTAATACAATTTAACTATTAAATAATGTAAAAAATGCTAAAGGTACACGCACACTACTCTGTTGAACCAGCAATAAAAGATAAAATAAAACGACAAAATCTTACAAATATTTAGGATATATCAATTATTATACCTAATAAAATTACAACTAAACATTATAATTAGCACTAATCTAGATTACAATGTTTAAAAAATGTTACCATTTTAAATTTATAAGCTCTTATTTTCAAGTTTCAAAATACTGAATTGGATTTTTATTTTCATTCCGATATGACACTCTCCATCCTGAACATTCCAGAACACCAACATTGAGACTGGCATCATTACCAGTCTCCTCTCAGAGGAATACTCCCAGCGAGGATCTTATGATTGTTGAATCGTGTTTTAGTCCTCAGTCTAAAATTGTCCAAGTAACAACTAATTTATTTCTCACTAAATACAATTTAAGTATCCACTACACATTTGATGAAATTAACTTAATGTCCTATTGAAAATAATAAAACCTTTAGATTTTAATATGTAAAAAGTTACTTTGAGACCGAGGGATTAAGACGGCAGGTGTAAATGTTCACCTGCGTTATTATTTTTTGTTGTCATTTCATAATATGTTATCATTACTGATAATAAAGTCTATATTTTAAAAATAAAGTCACCTTTGTCAATGACACTAAAAAAATAAAAAATATTCCATAACAATATAAATTATAAAGTAATCAATTAATATTACTTAAAACGTAAAACAAATATTATAAAAAAAAACTGGAATAGAAAATTAAATTAACATTCAAATCCTGCTCTTCATTGTCTTTTATTTAAGAGCGACGAGTCATGATTTTAAGTTTCTAGATGCCTTCATATTTTTATTCTTTCTATAGTTTGTCAAATAACCTTTATAAACAAAAACATTGTTCTTGTTATTATTCAAATAAAGTAATAAATCAATAATGATGTCGGATCATGGCAAGTATAATTGTACAAGTCAAGTATTGCATAACTGACTGTACTACACCGACTAAATGCATAACTAAAATAATAATTTCTTGAAAAGTATTGATAGATAACAATTAATAAAAAAAAAACGATGAAAATGTTACAGATATTAAAAACAAATAGATAAACTATCACAAAAATAGGTAAATAATGTAAAAATGTTGAAAAGAATGATGATTTCGATGGTGGGTGGTGACCTAGAGATCGGTGTCGTACCAGGCGGCCACCTGGTTGTTGTCGGAGGGAGGATCAGGGAAGGCCAGCTCGGCGCCCCCCGGCACTCCTTCGTCACCCCCCACATCCATGTCCATTCCAAACCCACCTCCGATCTCTAGGGTCTGCATCGAATCTATTGGAATCTGGTCATACCCTGTTCAAAAACAAAATTGCCGTTTAAATGATTATCTAGAAAGCCTTCACAATCATAATGCATGCTGGTAATAATATGTTGTACGCATTGTAATTCCATAAATATGAAGATAGTAAAAATAAAAACTCTAAATTCAAAAAGTAAGCATGCAAGAATATATATATACAATAAAAGAATACTCATATGTTAACTTGACTGGTACTTTAAAAAATACAAAAATGTTTATTAAAAGAAAGAGAAACTATACACATTTTCATGTCACAATTTAAACTTGGTGCATGTTTTGCTAGCAGTGGGAACATTATAAAGTAATGATTATGTGAACTGCTAGATGATGTTCCGAGAAAAATTAAATAGTGACTAAAATGAAATTTAAAAAAAAAAACATGATTTAATTATAATATAACAATTAAAAAATTAACTGATTCATAAATTAATTGTTTGTTTTTTTTTATTTTAAAAAATATTTAACAGCAACTAATATTATTTTTATTAAATGTTTTGTGATAAAAAATAATGAAATCATTGAAAGATTTGTCAAATAAAATCAAAACCATTATATTGAACAAAAAATGTAAATGGTGTGTTATTAGATTAGATAACTTTATTGTGGTCTTTTTAAATGAGTGATGATAAAATTATATTTTTAGTAATTAATATGTAAAATAAAATGACAATTTATTATTAAATAATATATATGAAAAAATCACTATATCTGTTGATAACTGATTAATTATTTAAATAGATTGTGTTAACATATATTCTTGGGGCATTGTAAGTTGGGGTGTTGTAAGTTTCTATGTCAGATTTATGACAAATTGATACAATCAAGATAATTATATTAAGTCTTAACTTATGCATTATTTGATTGCGATGGTTGTCACACTTAAAAAATCCAAGTGGAATAAGTTTAAAATCAAGCATATTTAGAAAATAAAATTAATTGATTGCAAAGGATAGGTAAATGTCTAAATAAAAGTCCTAAAAAATACTACATTGGAATTTTCCAGTCAAATAAGTAGTGGATATGTATATTTTTTAAATGAATTATTAAAAAAAAAGTTTAATTTTAACATGGTGCCTTATTTTATGCATACAGGTATAAAAGTTTTATGTCATAACTATTAGTATCTAAGTCTCAATATTTGACAATGTAAGCCTTAAAATTATATTAATTTTAAATAAACTTTTGAATAAGTAAACTTATCGGCGTCAATGTGTTTAGTTTATAAGGAGAATCGCGGAAGTTAAGAATTAACTGTTCTTTAGTTTGAGTATGTTTTTTATATATCAGACGACCACAATAATAACAAATTTTTAAAGAGATATCAGATATCAATAATGGCTGCAACGAGGAATAGATACATATCGACGACTTATATACTTCCAACATTGGGCCCAAGACATAATTTTAGAATAACAAAAAATCATTAATAACTTGTTTGATAGCAACATTATCCAAAACCAAACGAATAACGAAAAATATACCAAAGCAATAAATGTTAGTTTTGATAATTGCATAAGTGAGGTTAGAAATAAATAAGCAATTCTAAAATAAATATACAAAAAATATCAATAAAACAGTTGAGTATATACATTAAACAATATGTTATTCATTACTAATATCAAATCACCTGGATCTTAATGATACATGGGTCCCTGGTTAAGCTGCTTGAAAAGATTAAAAATATATAAATTTAATTCTACGTCCCAACAGTATATAAAAATAATTGAGGGATAGGATTCATAAACAAATATAGAGAAAAACTTTTATTTTGTAATACATTTGATAATTATCTTTATCTTGAGTCAATATGGGTAAAGCAGGTGCTTGTAAAGTAATTATTTAATATTTGACAGAACAAAACAAGCAAACCTATCTATAAGCTTTTTTTAAAAAGACTATTTTTTTTAAATGAATCTTTATGTTTAATGTTACATTGAATTACCCACATACACACAATTCTCAAACACCTATTATATAATCATAATACATTATGCGTATTGATCTATTTTATAAATGACAATATGTATAAATACTGTGTTAGGAATAATGTTAATTGATATAGTGGCTCATGCTGTGTAAATCTGTTTAGTGTTCAATAAACACTCATACTCTTGACTTGTGTTGTTATTTGTTCATGAGGAATACTAGTAATAAAAAAAACATAATATGAGGGTGCAGATAAAAGTAGAAATAAGAAAGCGTTGTATGTTATTTTGTAAAAGTAATTGAATTGGAATATTTACTGCAATGTATTATTTTCCATAGATATATAATTCATAAATATAATCATATTTAGAAGAAACTGAACAAGGCATTTTCTGAAACTCGCAAACTTGAGTATGAAGCTATGGAATGAAGCAAATTGTATTTTAATTAATTACTATGATATAATTAAAGTATGGTATTGCATTGAGGGTCATGTTGTATAGAAACATAGTGTTGGATATGGTAAATTAATGTTTGTTCAGATTTCCCCATCAAGTATGTGATCATTCAGAGTCAGAGTTAGTTTGAAGCTACTAATGCAGACCGGTCGTATAAAATATTAAAGATAGAGAATGCTTGGAAGGTTACAAAACTAATGACACTTTACCTGGTTGAAAGGGTTGCCTGGATCCGTATAGACCTTCATAACCTTGTTCCGGTCCCAGCATGTCCTATTGTTTAAAACAAGTGAAATAATACTATACGAACACATACACACTCTACCACGGCAGGGAAAACATCTAAGTTGCAAGGTAAAATAAAAGTACATCAAGTATATTGAAGCATGATTTACAGTCTCCAAAAGGGATATCAATTTGTGTTTAAGGGTCCATTCAAATTCTTTTATCTTATATCAAATAAATATGTAGAGGATTTTATTTTATATAAATTGTCAAAGTATGTTTTTATAACAAAAAAAAAAGAAATGATGGACTGAAATGATAATAAAAATGATATTAAATAACTTTATAAATTGTTCACAAATTAAATAAATTGTTTATTCACAATATTGCTAGGTATAAGAGTGCATTTCACTCACTATCAGCTTTATTGTAATACAAATATATTGGTGCTGATAGCGATAAGCGATTAGCTTGACTGTGCCTTTACCTGTGCAAAGCGTGTAAAGTTCTGTGCTAAAGTGACAATGTTTATTTAGTTCAGCTTGTTATTTGGTTAAGATAAATCACACTTGAATATAATGTGAAGGGGAATTTTGATTGTAATACCAATATGACTTGTGTATTAAAGCAAAATAAAACACCTACAAACATAATTATATTTCAGATTAAATCATTCTTTTGTGAAGGCAAGTAAGATCATAAGTAAAACAATATAAACTACTTACCATCATACAAAAAATATACATACGTGCAATAATTATTTGTCTTTGAATAAAAATAATATAATTTATATATTCTCACCGCATCACAGGAAAGATTGTGGCTACCATTAGTGTTCATATCAAAGGTTTTTTTTGGGAGCATCACTACGTCCACAATGTTGACAAAACGTGTCACTCATACTAAAACTCTGGAATAGTTACTGATTTTTAAACAATAACTTTTAACAGATTCAATAGACATCTCCATCTGAATCCACGGTAGTAAGATTATACAGATATCAAATTGCAATAGACCCTGGAATGAAATAAAATATGAAATTACCTGTAGATCGTTTGCCATTGTAAGGTCATTGGTCCAAGAATGCTGATCCTCCCGGAAGAGTGAATTAGTCAACTCCATGGAGAGACGCTTCTTGTAGTCGTGCGGTTTGTCCTCCGACATGCGGAAGAGCACGGCGGCCGCGTAGGTGGCCACGCCCTCGTTGCGCGAGTGCAGCAGCTCCGTCAGCGGGGCCGTGGCGCCCTCCTACTCTATGAGCTCCGCGCCCTCCTTGTCGGCGGCCAGCTCGCACAGCACTCCAGCAGCAACACGCTGGAATTGTAACAAAAAGTAAATAAATTATTTAAACAATTTAATGCATCCAATATTTCAATATACATTGGATGGATTCACGAGGGAGTTCGATATGAAAAAATCGGAAAAAGTAATTACTCACATATGTTTCAAATTTAAAACAATATGAAAAATAGTAGGAAAACTATTTGTATGTAAATAGTTACAAAAGCTTCTCTTTCATGTTAAGCATACTCATTCCAAATGTATGAAATGCAAGAATTTAACAATTTTTTAAATGAATTATTGTAAACATAACAAAAAAAAGTATATTTATTTTTGTGAGAGCTTAAAATATAATTTTTAAAAAAATAATTTGATGAAGAAAAGTATGGTCCAGTTCCAGAGAAAGTTTTTTTTTATCAAATTTCAAAATTATAATACACTAGTGTGGTCTTAACTTCAGTATTTCAGTTGAGAAGTTGCACGTGTATTGCCAATGTCGCCATCTAATATCAGTATCTTATTACCATCATTTAAAAAATATTATAGCGAAAATGAACAATTCTTCATCAATTTATTCAATAAAATCATATTTTATTTAAACAGAGAATTACACCTTTGCTGGAGTAGGGCCACGATACCAACCAGGGGCTGAAGCCCTTGTTCAATTTAATTGTCCACAAAAAATTAAAGTGCACCAAAAATACATTTTCTCTCTTTTAAGGCATAGGATTTTTTGGTGAAAACATATTACACCCAATTTGCACAGATTTTTTATTTAAAAGATTTTTTTTAATTTATACACAACTATTTACAAGATGTAGAAATAAAAAAATATGACATAACTAATTTGGCATGGTGGGGCAAAATTCAAGCCTATACTTGTAAAATTTTTTTTTTTTTTGGTGATTTGTGAAATGACAACCATGCATATACGTTCACATAGTACCACAATGCCCTAGAGTTGAAAAAAATGCAAGTAATGATTTAACGATTACGTAAAACAGAAGTATAGAGTCAACAATTTCATCAGCTATTTCCAAATAGTTATATTTCCCGTTGTGACACAATGGATCTGGGTCTTAAATTTTATGATTAAATTTATAAAAATTAAACGTTTAAATAAAGTATGCCATTTATAATTAATTTTAAGCAACGTTTTATGTTAATTTTATAAATTAATGTTGGTACAATAATACTTTATTGCTTTTAAAAGTAAAAAATATACATATAATTGAGATTACCTGTATATTTTCAATTTCATTGAACAGAAGCTGAACAAAGATGGGCACCACGTTTTGCTGGCGAATGAGAGCGCGGTTGTGAGACTCTCTGGCCAGAATGTGCAGCGCCCCCACAGCGCCCTCCACGATCTCCTCCATGCGCACCCCGTCAGCGTAGGCGCCGCCCCCGCCGCCTCCGGTCACCGAGCCGCCGCCACTGGACACTGATGTGCGCTGGAAAGTTTAATTGCCACTTTTACTTGGCTGTAATGTTAATACTGATATGCATTGCTTCTAAATTAAAAAAAAATATATTATATAATAAAATATATGCCGATAGGTGTGGCATAGAGGTAAAGCACTAGAACGTCTCGTACATAGGAAGATACATAATTTTTTTCATTCACCGTATCCGCTCTATTTTTGGAACATTAAATTGTCGTGGAGATATATTTAGGTGTTCAACTATCAGGGTATTTTTAAGGATATTGGATGATAAGGCTGGCGCTCCTGAGGCCTGGAATTTTTTTGTTTTGTCCTTAACCTTTATACACACAGTGGTCTCATACGGGACCGAAGATTTGCGTCGTTCAATGCCCTACGGTCCCGTACGGGACCAGTGCTTATGATGCATTTCGCTATCGGATTAGACTGATTTTTGATAATAGTATTCAAAATATAAATATTAGCTTCCACAAATAATGACTTTGAGATGCTGATCCATATTTTATTTTCCGTTTCGATAAATATTTTTGTCATAATGAGTTATGTAAACATCTTTGTTAAAAGGTCGGCTCTTGTGATATGCGTTTTGTTACATTATGAGAACCATAATAAATCAGTTGTATCCACAACATACAATATATTTCTATGGGGATACAGTTTTTTTTCCCTTCCTAGAAATTTATCCTTTGGGGTGACCAGATTCTTATATTCTGTAATTTGTATAGTTTTGATTATTTAACTGTAATGTGTAACTATATAAAATGTGACAAATTTAAAATAAACCATTTGTAAATTATAAACAAACTTTAATTTTGACAATGCTTTTTATTTTACCCAAATAGGAGGACTAGTTTGTAGAGATATAGTTATTTATATAATAGTTTATGTAATGCGCTTAATTTGCGAGAAAAAATGCTTGGGCAGTGAGCTACCTCTATTGTGCACGGCGCACCATATAGAATAAATGAAAATAGTATTTGTATATTGTTAATGACCACCGGATGGTCAGCGACTACAAATGTTCCGAGGGGACCGTTACTGAACTTCATTTTTAACGAACAACAATCTGCTAGAGCTGGTGTGCGATGAGTAAATGTTGACGAATGACTCGTGAGCAAATTTGGTGATTACATACACATAAATAAAAAAATATACCCTCTGTGTATCCTGGAAGGCGCGTATGAGCAGGCGCACCAGGTGGTGGATGGCGCCGTGCTCGCGCAGTGGCGCGTGGTTGGCGGGCGACAGCGCCAGGTTGCGGATGAGCCCGATGACGGCCTTCACCAGCGGCCAGCGCGAGGGCGGGTGGAGCAGCTTCACAATCACCTGAAAGAAAGGTTGCGTCCCTGTCAACCCGGTGACATCTCCTACTGCCTGGGTTTAACCCAATATCTAAAATTATTATTTCATACTTAGATAGAATTTTAATTATGATTCCCCCAAATACCGCATGCGATGAAATGTACGAATGAAGAATAATAATAACAGTATAAGAAAGCAATAAATAAGCTCCCTTTCTCAGTAAGTGATCATTATTTAAAAGTGCATTTTAGACTCTTCCTCTTCATCAGTTAGTAGGTTGATAATGGGAATCGACCTCTGGAACGAAAGAGGGTTTTATAATAAATGTCTATCAACCTCTTTATTGTTGCAATAAAAAATTAAAAAAAATGGAGCAAAATACAACTCATATTTCTTTTGTAGTCAGGCCGTAATCCCTCCTGTCATAAACATAATATTTAATTCTACCCTTGTTATGTTCACAATTAGCTAAATATATTACTGAATACTTTTTTTATTGAATATTTATGTTGGATTCGAGTCGAAAACTTTAGATGACTACTGACTGAATATTATGAACAACATTCATACTTTTAAATTAGATCAACAAATATGCCTAAAAGGCGTCACAGTGAAAAGGTTAAGAGAGAAATACAGGTTTTTTAAATTTAAATGTGCAGTAAAATGGATAATTTTAAAAGATGTATCATGAAACTATCACAGAGATACATTTCAAAGCTATTATTCCTGATATAACCTAATATTAGAGAAGGTATTCATAAAAAAATATAATAAGTAATCATTTATGTCACCTTTAACTTTAGAGACCAGCAGTATAGTGGGATAAATAACATTACCTGCAGGCCGTAGTTCTGGCGCACTCCATTCTGTGCCATCTCCGACTCGCAGTGGCGCGAGGTGAGATGTCGCAGAGCGCACACGGCTGGTTCAGTTATCTCCTCGCGATCACCGGCGTTCACAATAGTGCGGACCAGAGCATCCACTCCTCCAACCTTTAACGCACAACTCAAAATTAGCTTTTATATAATACTTTTGTTCCTCCGGTGTTAATTTTACAGGTTGATTAGTTGCGTAAATAATAGATTTTAAAGTACATTTTGATAAGCCATTCAAATTTCCTTTTTCAACACAAAAAAAAATATGGAATTAACCTTTAAACCCCCATTAGTCCCATACAGGACTGCAGATTTACGTCGCTCAATGCCCTATGGTCGGTCCCATACAGGACAAGTGCTTATGGTTCATTTCACAATCGGATTACATTAATTTGTAATAATAGTATTAAAGTAAGTTCATGGAAGAATCTATTGTGCGACGAACGATTAAACATTGGCCTGCTAGGCATTGAACGATGCAAATTTACGGTCCCGTATGGCAGAGCTCCGCAACCTTTTCTCATCTACGGCACACCAAAGTACTTCTTTGGATTCTACGGCACACCAAAGTTCTCACCTTGAATACCGCGGCACACCAAAAGCCAAAAATAGATACTAATTTGATCAATTTCACTTTTTTAAAGTTAATTTAGAAGTTAATAAAGCAAGTACCTCGTTGTGTGTCTACATAAATAGGCGATAGGCGCTGGAAGCTTGAGGACCGTTGTAAAATTATTTATTTATAATATTGCCTCATTTGATCACGGCACACCTGTATCGGCCTTACGGCACACCGGTGTGCCGCGGCACACCGGTTGCGGAGCACTGCCGTATGGGACCACTGGGCGTTTAGAGGTTAATTGAATATCAGAAGGAAATGAAATTTCATTTCATTCAGAATGAAGTTTGTCCAGCCGTTAACAAGAAGCTATTTATTATAATAAAAACAATGCGTATTTTATTTGTATACATCGTCCGTTAAAAAACACAAACCTGGCAGACGGTAACTTTGTTGCGTTGATTGTTGCATGTCAAGTTGGAGAGTATGCCGGCAGCGCAAGTGACAATGTTCACGCCGGTGGAGGCCAGCACCTGCACCAGGCTCTGGAGCAGACCTTCCAGGCCGTCCACCTAAACAAAAATATATATAAATCACTCCGTCTTATACAATAAAACATAAATATAATATTACCATTTAGTAGGCACTGCATAAGCACAGTTCTATTGAATTGAGAATGAAATATGAAGTGTATTAAATATTGAAATTAAAACCTTAGTGCCAGCATCAGACAGATTATGGAGAGTCCATAGACAGTTCTGCACCAGGCGGCCGCTGGGGTTGCCCAGGTGCATGGCCAGGGCCTGCATGCCGCCGGCTTCAACTATGGCGGGCTTGTTGGATGAGCACACTGACAGCACCTAAAAATAATATAATAAAATCTAAATTAGATGTTCAAAATAAAAATGTTTTTTCTCATCACTAATAAAAGTGGAACACCAATTTTACTTATCTGGAATAATAGTTTTTTCTCTAATTGCAGATAATTTAGTTCTATGTCCTTTCAATGATATTGAAAGACTCAAGATAAAAAAAAACTATTTTACAAATATATAGTAGATATATATTTTATTATATATTAAGATTTTTCTTCTGCTTTTCTTGTAAGTCCCTTCGAAAAGTGAAATAGGATTTCACCATTATTGAATATTAGTATATTACTTGACTACAATAGGTTTTATGTAAATAATAAAAACATATATTACCTTCAACACGCGGGAAGTGGTCCACAGGAGCTTCTCATAGTCATAAGAGCGCATGATGCGGACGAGCTCGATGGGTCCCTGGGATGCCAGGATGATGAGCTTGGACTCCTGGTTGCCGTAAGCCAAGATCTGCAGGCAGTCGGTGACAATGGCCAGGAACTTGACATTATTGCGCTGCAGCAGTGCGACCATCTTCTGCAAGCCTCCGGCGAGGCGCACGGCCATCTTAGAACCGTCTTGGTGCAGGAGCAAGTTATGCAGAGTAGTGATGGCGTAGAAGAGCACCGACTCCACAGGGGAGCTGAGCAGCTTGACGAGGGCTGGGATGCCACCGCTCTTGAAGATGGCCAGAAGACCCTGACGATGATGGGAGAGGTTGTGCAGAGTGCCGACGGCGCCCTTGGTGGTCTCAAGGTCGTTGCTGTTAGAGATGGCGCGCACGAGAGCGGCGACCATTTGCGGTGAGTTCATGATGGCATGACGTGAAGCCTCTTTCTTAGAGAGCTGATGCACCATCATAGCAGCCTGAGACACCACCACTTGATCTTCATCGCTCAACAGCTTAATCAACTCAGGAATAGCCCTTAAAATACAAAATCGTGTTATGAAATCATGTATTAAATAACAACAAATTTGAAGTTTTTTTTTTATTAAAACATAATAGAAAGATTATAAAGAGAGAAGTAGGCATCCAACACATTTTCAAAACTTTATCATGTGCGAAACAAACTCTAGTCGGATTGCAAATTTTATTGGTCCTCTGTTTCTTCGTCAGTAAAGTATATAGCGCACCTGGTAGCGAGATCGGCATCATCCTGATAGTTGATGAGATTGACCACGGCATGCTTGAGCATCTGACTGGGCTCGGCCAGGCGCTGCACGGCTGTAGGCTGAGCGGGATCGAACTGAGTGGACGGGATCTCGATGCCCTCCTCCAGGGTTTCCGGGAACATGGCGGCTCGCACACGCTGGGAACGCGTTTGTGACAACTGTTGATTCATGTCTGAAAGTAACAATTATTAAAACTTTATTAGAATGCTTAAGCTTTTATGACCACACACTAATTTATTGCATAGTATTGAACAGTAAATATTAAAATTTAATTTAATTAAACTTTGACATTCATTAAGATTTAATTTCATAATTTTGTTCATGTTAATGATATGACTTACCATCCACTTGGTCTTGAGTGAAGCCCTGGGCGAACCCCTGGTCCAAGTCGAACATGAGCTGGTCCCCCTCCATGTCGCCGTCGTCCTTGCCCGACAGCGAGGGCACCTGGGTGGCGGCCCCCGAGTTGATGCCGGAGTCGGCCAGGTAGGCGCCCTGCTGCCACAGCAAGGTCTGCTCCTTGCTGGACGCCATGGGCACATCGGGCCCCGGGTAGTTGTTGTGGGACACTGCAACGATACATCCTTATGTAACAACAATACCTCTATACTAGCTTCATTACCAATCAATTAGTTTATATATTTTTTTATGCTCGATTCAATTTTTGTTTTAATCATTTTTTTTTAAATACATTATTAATATATTAATAAATTGTGTAACTACCTGTTTTTATGTCTGTTTTATATACTGTTACTATTTAATTATCTTTACATTCTTGTTTTGACTGCACCTATAGTGTATCTATTGTACAGCTGCGAAATCTGACATTTAACAAAAAGCTAATACAGCCTTTAACCTTTTGCACGCGGCACCAAATTTAGCAAACATACCCTGTACGCGGCTGCTTTTTCGGGGATTTTGTTGTCGCGTTTTCAATTATAAATATAGGTTGTGATATTTTTTCAATTAATAAATATGTTAATTGGCACCCAAAGTAATTTGTTCAATAATAAAATACAATATATTTCTTGCATTTTCGGTGTGATTTAACAATAATCATTCTTCATACAATTATAAAGGTCTGAAACTTCCATGACCTCTTTGTGTGTCATACGCGCCGAGGGCATGTTCGATAGAACACATATAGCAGTCATACGCGGTGAACAGATTAATGGGTGAGACATTATCAACTTTACTACACATAGAAAGCTTGCATTGTAGTAGTGAAATGATAGGACTGATATATTATTGTTTTATCGACTCCATGTGATAGAAATTACTTTTTAAAAAATAATGTTTATAATGCAATCATCTATTAAATTTTGATTAACAATAAAATTGTGTAATAATTTTAAAATTATATTAATAGTTTAAGTATCTTAAACAAAAAGGCATGAAGTTCTTCAATATTCACTAAATGAAAACTACTTCATAAATTAAGCCTTAGAGACAGAATTAGATAGGAAGGTTAGATGGAATTCTAAGAAAGGATCTAATCATTTTACCTAAAGGTGACTCATGAGATAAAAATGCATGGTAAGTTAAATACCAAATAATTAAACAGAAACTCACTTGTCCGGTTTTGAGTAGGAGGCAGCTGATAACTCATGGCTGCTAAGGATTTTTCACGCGACCCTAGAAATATAAAAGAAACAATAAAAAGATACAAAAATGCCCTACAAAAATAAAGAGATATGGCAACGCCGCGCAATGGTAACAAGTAGTATTGGATATTATCAAAACACGTCCGTCTTTTGACTAACGTTCCGACATGTCCATTACCTCTACGTTTTTTATTGTTTGCGATGTCATCGACGTTATAAACTAAGTTGAGGGCTATGTAAAGATTTAGAATAAATAATCCTGTTTTCACAACAAAACAGACATCCATGACAGTCTCGTACGCGTTCGTTGACACCACACCCGTCTTCGTTTCGGGATCAATTAAAACAATCGCAAACGCATGAAATAAACAAAACAATTGGTCGAGCGGAAGGGACTCACCTCGAAATGGAATATATTTATTTCCGATCAAACACAAATAATGATCCGATATCGGAAAAGGATCCACCCGCAACCTGAGCTGTTCAGAATGGCGGCCGCAGGGTTGCCACTCTGGCGATTACAAAGCAGCATTATTAACAAATCGATTATTATGTTGGCGTGTGATGAATGAAAAAGTGATTTATACCTATTATACATTTTCTTCGTACAAAAAATCACCAAAATCTACATATATTTTATGTTAATTTAGTAAAAGGCAAAACATTCTTTATTTCACAGAATAATCAAAATAATTTATGTAGGTATTTTTTGGAAAAATTGCAACGACATCTATTTAAAAAAATATGACTTTCTAAAAAACTGCTTGGTGTGAATATTCACAGATGGCGAAATATAATAATTATATTTTATTTTTATACGAGGACTAATGCATGTTTTAAAACACAACATGTTTTATTGTAAATTTTTTATCTTCCATATTCACCATATATGTATAACGTTTAATATTTATTGTATAAAGGCAACACGACAAAAAAAATCATCATACGCCCAAGGTTGTTCACTCGGAGAGTATTATATTTATCAAACTATAACAATAACTAGAACTCACTATCTTTATACAAAATGATTTATTCGAACTTAAATTCGACTGACAGGAATGGCGAAAGAAACTAACTTGCGTCCATGCAATTGTGATGGTGAAGGATCAGTGTCAGAGGTGATAAGGAACATTGCTTTAATTTCTAGACGACCCGACCCACATATTATAATGAAAGTATTAAACTAAAACATTTTCTATTTAGTCAAAGTCAGGAAAATATGAATTTATAACTTTTTAATAATACTGTATTTGTGAACGGTTTTTATATTTGCAAAATTTAAATTTATTATTATTATCACTATAGCACTCGAAAATAATCATAGGTAGTTATTCTCGATCGAGTCAAGATTATTTAATGGATAGTTACGTTTTTATAAAAAGACTATTTCAAGAAATAGACAAAAGACCATTAAACTTCAAGCTAAATAATATTTGCACATAGTATTTGTGAAAATTGCATGCATTGTTCTAGGTTAAATTAATATCATGTAATTAATAAGTATTATTCTAATATATGTATTTACTAAGTATGTACTCGTAAGTAGAGGAAAATTACCTTTCAAACGTAACATACTAATTAAATAACTTCCTCTTTCGGCAAAAATTACGTAGATACACACTAAAGGACAATTTTCTTTATTATCTACACATAATATTTTATTTTTATTTTCTATGTACACTTTTTGTAATATTTTTTATTTCTCCAAATGTGCTAACATACAAACATAAAAAATAAATTACGAATATATTATCACATATTAAGAAGTAAATACACACTATACTTATCAAATACAATTCATACAATACATATAAATATATATATTTTTTTCATTTATATTATTCATTCAATATCCAGTGGTATAAAAAAACTAAATACGCAGTTTCATAATAAAATTACAAGTACTTGTATTTTTATATTTTACTAAAATACTAAGTAATTATAAGCGTAAATTATTGTTTAAAGTTTTCAAGTTACGGAGACGATTTAAATGTCTCAATGAGGACTTCTGGTCTTATACTTTTTCTTAATGTAAAATGCCTACGTTTTGTTTTAATTCTCGGGAAATGAAAACCAGAGCTAGTTCTTAAAAAAATGTTTTGAGAAGATGTAAAACATTTCTTTGGGTACTTTTCATTTCAGCGCTGTTTGCAGGAAACTAAAAAAGTACAAGAATAAATATGCAATTAAAATTTGTATTACTACCCTGAAGTGGTTTGAATACACAGATGGAAATAGAACACTCGTACCAACGTCAGTGGAACTCAATATTTGAATGTGCTTTCAATTATCATTACAATAAAATACAAGATTATTTGATTTGTACTTTAATTAGATTTATTTTCTTCTTAAATTATATATTTTTAAATATTCCCTTTAAGGAATGATGTACTATATTTTTAATACATCTACGTAATACGCATATCATTGCTATTTTGGTGGAATCTTGTGTTTTGTATGCAACTGTAAGAATTATTAGCTCACCAATATTGTTTTTGTGATGATTGAAACATATTCTTAAACTAATGATGGTGATGAACATTGTCATTTTAGTATGTCTGACAATCTCTATTATCACGTACTCTTCTGATCTTTCTCTTTTCCGACTACACCTACAATCTACAAATCATTATAAGAACTATAAAACCATTTCAGAGCATCATAACAATGTTGACTGAGAACGCTCATTTTTACCAAAATAAGAATGTTCTCTCATCATATGCATTTCCTTCCTTATGAAATCGTAAACTCTTCAAAAACCAGATTAACGACATTTCCCAAACCACTCCACATAACTTCTACATAGAGCATGTATCTGATGTGACTGAAACTCTGATGATGTTTTAATAAAGCAATAGAGTAATATACCTGTAATTATTTAAATAAAAAAAAAAATCTTATGTTTATGTAAAATTTTATGGAGCTTCTGAATGTTGGACTGAAAGACTAAAGCAAATGATCTGGCGCTTTATTCGTGGTGATGATTTTTAAGTAACTATATATATTTTTTTAGGACCAGATATAGTATATTGAGAGGAATTTATAATTTGATTTTATTTGAGAATGTACGAGTAAAACACCATTAATAAATAAAATAATTTACAGTATATGATCTTGCTCCTGAGTGTTCATTTCTTTTATTAATAAAATAAAAAATAAATCTATGGAATCAGCCTTGTTTTTGTTAATTTGGGTTACATAAAAAAGCTCAATACTTCTGCCTAGAAAGCACAAAGCTCATCGAAACCGATATTGAATACAGAATGGCTCATGAATATTTGACTAGATTTACTGAACGGAACAAAAGCTAGCTTATGCATTACAAGCAGTGATAAGTATCTCCATAATTTGAATCAATAATAATTAATATTTACATTGGGTTCTTGTAATGTTTTATCCTGAAAATATTCGTACTTAAATGAGAACGATTAATCTATTGCAATACAAAACAATATAATCATGTTTTCATTTAAATAATAATCCTTTGAAGAAAATGATCAACAAAAAGACGCTTAATCGCATATTATTATAATTAATATAACAATTATTGTAATATTAATTATAAATATATACATTTTAATAATGTAAGTACATATTTAAATATAGATATAACCAAGTGATACTATTTTTTATTAATTAGTTTCTAGGTTTTTGAATAAAAACATACCTTACTTCTTTTTTACGAAAAATATTCTTACCCTATTAGAGAATTTACGACCCATATTCTATATCTTTAAACCACCAAGTCGACAGAAAAATGTTACTTAGTGGGAAAGTTGAAGCACTAATGTGATTACAATAATTATGTTAATTAGGGAGGTGTTACGACTCTGACTTTAGGTAGGTTGGTTTCTTAAAGAGTATTTATTTGCTCAAAATTAAATAAAATTTGATATTGTTCATTTTATATAAACCAGTTTACATTTTAAGTATACGTACATTAATACGATCAGTAATATTCTTCTACAAAAAAACCTTTTGTTAATCATGTAACGTATAATATAGAATCCATGCCATAATAAGGAAGCGTTGCGCTTCACTGTGGGCGCGCGTTCGCGGCAGTCCCAACGCCATGGTCGCTGTGTGGGCGTATAGGTGAGACTCCCGGTTAGAGGGACACTGGATGCGCCTTCACGTAGCCATCCAGCGGTGATCCGGTGCTTCACTCACTGAGAGTCAGTAGTTGTTTAAAATTAAATTTGTTGAATGTTATTAGCTCGTATTTTCTTTCGAAACAAATCGAGTACGCACTGCTCAAAACCTAGTTACACCGTCGAATTAAGGTAAGAAAAACATAATCTAAGCTTATCGCTTCTGATTGGGTCCGGCGTTGCCTCAAATCCGACTTATCCAATCAAAAGGCGAGAGGCTCCCAACGAGGCGCTTACATAAACCTAACAATTTCTTTTTTTTAGCGGCGTTGCAACGCATGTCGGGTACACGCTGGTTCTGATATAAAATAGTAGTTATAAATAAACTTAATTATTCATTGAGATTTTTTATGATTATAATAAATAATAAAGTTGTATCCTTAAATTTGTCTTCAATATTTGAAAGCTAAAATTCTGAATGATTATTTAAAAAAAAAAGAGTTTTGGAGTAAATTTAATTGCTTTCTATTCAAACGATCAACGCGAACCTTATTTTAATTACAAGTGAGTTGGTACATAAACGTTATTCATTGTTAAATATTATATTTCAATTAAAATTATATGTTTTCTCTGCAGCATATTTGCTTCTTCCGTTCTTCTTCTCGTTCCGCCTATTTTGTTTTAATTGTACATAATAATACTTCTTTT
This sequence comes from Glossosoma conforme, assembly GCA_022606575.1. Taxonomy (NCBI): domain Eukaryota; kingdom Metazoa; phylum Arthropoda; class Insecta; order Trichoptera; family Glossosomatidae; genus Glossosoma; species Glossosoma conforme. Next base: position 379,684 of record JAGTXR010000041.1, on the reverse strand, counting down.
ATCAATTCAAGGGAAGCGAATTGATTTTGAATTATATCATTTGATTAATACATAAAAGTAATCAGTCTTTTTTTGTAAATTAATTTGAGAAAAATATTAAATTGCATTTATATTTCTATTCAGCAGTATATAAACATGTGGCGGACTTCTGTTTAATTAACTGTACAAGTTTCTGTATTATATAGGGTCCGCCGTCTAACGTTTTTTTTTTCAACTAGTGCTTATTTCGTGAATGGTAAAACTTAGCTCATGTCTGATTTGACAGATAATTAGTTTTATCCTTCCGCTGAACGAATATGGTTGTGTAAACGCTTGAACAACGCTGGGAAATATTGCGACATAACTTTGAAAATCATGGTAATGTTGTAGAATGTGTGCGAAAATTGCGTACGGATTTTGGAAGAAGAGAATCACCGTCAGCTCCGTATGTTCGTTATCTTGTGAAAAAAGTGAAAGAAACTGGCATCCTCATCGATAAACCAAAGCGTGAAAAGCCAAAAACAGTGCCTACACCCGAGAATATTGCTGCTGTGGCAGAAAGTGTGCGTGAAGCGCCATCAATGGCGCTTCCATGCGGCGCGGCCATGTTGAACGAATTTTATTTATGTATATCTATTACTTTTTGCTTTAAATGTCCCATAAATGTCATTAGAATCGCTATGACAGATGTTGTTAGAATCGCTGTCATCAGAGGTAGGAATTTGTAGATGAGCTGGCCTTTTTTTTCTTAACCTAACCGTCTTCGCAACTCTCATCAGCAACTAGCCGCCCGCCGGATCCAACTGTGTTACGACGTCCGATCACCGTCTGACCAAACTTCGTTCAACTACCTACGTATAACTTTCGAATAATTATAAAAATCATTTCTTTAAAATTTTATTTGGTTCCAAGGAACTAAATTAAAATCATTCATTGTAAATAATTCCGCTAACCATTCTGAATTCAATATTGTGTAAATACAAATTTTACTTGCTTACCTGTAATTAAATTCTCCGTGACATTATGCAGTGTATTATTTTTTGTCATTTTATGTTCGAAATGTATATAAAATATATAGAAAAGTATTTGAGCACATGGAGTATGTATTCTAATACATTCCTAATACATTGTTTTTCCGAAATATACTATTTCCAAATAATACAACGACTCAATTAGTTTTATTTCTATTGATTTTATCTATCCACTAGGAGCTGATCTGCATTATTTTATATCTAAACTAGGAGTTTCTTAAAAATGCTATTAAATAGTTAATTTTTTTTACCCCTTAATGCATAAATATTAGAATTTATGGTAAAAAACAACTATAATAAAAATATTAATATTTTTATTAAAATATTTTCGTATATTTAACTATTGAATCGTAAATATATTGTGAGATGAAAGTATTCGTTCCTTGTTTTTTTGAACAGGAAAACATTTCACAATGATAATAAATACCGATTCATTTATTATGAAAGACATAAATAATTTATTGAGCTCAGCTTCCCAGGAACCTTTTGTGTAACCATTCCGACAATTCGGGATTTTCCACGTGAAGTTGTTACTATAAAAATGTAACAATGAGGAATTTTTGATTTTTTCGATTCACCGCGCTCTGTAAGCCACAACAAAGTATTTTGCCGAAAATATAATATTATTTCATTACAATTTGAGATAAAACAACCTGCAAATAAAAATATGTTGTATCACTTTTAGTGTCTCAGGTGTATAATTTATGGGCTACCCACATGAGCAATACCTGATACACATCTGTTTGAAAGAGACACAGCGATACAAGTTATAAAATATGCATATATGGTTTGATTATTGACAAACTCGTTTTGAAGCATAGATTTGGCCCGAAGTATAGTTATTACAATTACAGAGTACGTAATCCGAACATCAAATAAACGTCGTTATATTTTAACAAGTAAAATAATTATAATTAAAAAAAGAATGGTTTATATTGCAGAAATGAATTGTTTTAGCTTTATGCCGCATCTTATACCAGCTGAATATTATCCACCTTTTGAATTGAAGGATAAGAACAAGTCTGTACATTCGCCATTCTGGAATAATCTAATTTTAGTATTCGGCATAAGTTTGAAAAGATTCATCACAATTGCCACTGAAAAAATCTTTGTCCTTAGTATTCATTCAGGTACAAAGATGAGTTTGAAAATAATAATTTCCATAACTAAATTGCATGGTTAAGTCATAAGCGTATGTGAAATAGGGGATCGCTTATGTAGATTCTTGTCAGCCTACCACAAGGCTATTAATTCCGCCGGCAAGGGTTAGTGGGGTTCAAAACCGCCTCAATACATAGAGAGAGCCTGCCCTAGCCCCGCCATACTGGTGCTGATGCCCTAATTCCTTTTCTGACCCAAAAACCCGAATTCCCGTCAAAATACAGCTTTATCTCGCACTCGGAGGCTGTCTCTTTCTTTCATAGATTCGCATTCGACTCGAGTTGAAACGAAAAAGATATGTGATTGTTAATGTCGCTATAAGCGGTACGGCTACAAATTGATCGCTTTCTCTCAGATACGTTATTATTGTATTGCGCGAAATGAAAAAGATATATGTCCCGCTGGTACACTTTTAATCTTCTTACTCGGCCTATAAATAAAACACAGAGCCATTAATAAAACGAAGCAATTTAATGACCATTGGAAAAATATCCATTAAATATGAAATATAATATGTCAATCATTATCGGTGTCACAGTTTAAAAATATTATTTTTTTAACGATATGTCTACAATAAAACATTTCTTCTTCGTAGTATCAATCCGGTGGATTGGTTTGCAGCAACAGAATCTTGCATCTCGATCTCCATTCCTCTCGGTCCTCCGCAACCCTTTTCAGCTCAGCATAAGCGCTACAATTCATGTCCTCGAATACTTGCTGTAAATACTCCCGTCTAGGGCGCCCTCTACAGTTTCTACCCTCAACCATCCCCTCCACAATATCGTGAAGAAGACCATCGTGTCGCATGATGTGACCAATCCATCGGGCTCGCCTCTCTGAGATGGTTCTTATTAGGTGCATATCTTCCTTGATTATCCTGAGAACCTCATTGTTCGTGACGTGGTCTCTCCAGGAAATTCCGAGAATTCTTCTGTACGACCACATCTCAAAGGCCTCTAGTCTTTTTTTAATAATAATAATTAATTAATAATAATATGTTTATTTCAGGAGGATTTTGTAAGCAAAAATAACCAATCTGTCAATTTGAAAATCAACAAATCAAAAACAAGATAAAAAATAATATTTAATGAATAAAAATATTCCGTAATAAAGCGTAACGCTTTTAAAAAAAAATATTATTTAAAAATACTATTTTAGATAAAGCATCACTTCCATCCAGCATTAGCTGATGAAGATGATGATAATTGTAGATAAGCTGCCATTCTCATAATCTGTGATTAAAATCAAATTAAATCAGTTTAGTGATGTTATATGTAATTTAAAAGAAAGATAAATGTCTATTTATTATTATTATTATATTAGTATTTGTATAGCGCTCTTTTATGACCGAATGATCATTCCAAAAGAGCTTCTTTGCCTCTCTGAGTAAAAAGGTGGGTCTTGAGTCTGCTTCTGAAGGATGCCTCCGCTTTAAGCTCTCTTATGCTTTCCGGTAGCGAGTTCTAGGCCATTGGTGCAGCGTAGCTGAAAGCCCAATTGCCAAAGACCGTGCTAGGACTACCCCCCGTCAGCTGCAGGGTGCTTCTATTTGCTCTAGCCAATCTGAGTGTCTCTCCACGCGCGCTTATTTCTGAAGGCTTGATAAGTTCTGTCAAATAGCCCGGTGCAGTTCCGTTGAGTGCCTTGTAAGCTAAGAGGCATAATTTGTACTGGATTCTAGCCGAAACTCTCAACCAATGCAGTCGGTGTAGTATTGGAGTAATGTGACAGAATTTGGGCGCGTTGTAGACTAGTCGTGCCGCTGCGTTTTGTAACGACTGCAGTCGATTTAATTGTTTGGCTGGCTGGCCTGCGTGCAGTGCGTTGCAGTAGTCCATTTTGGAGACTATAAACGCATTTACCAAGCTCTTTGTAGCGTCTCTGGGTAAGCATATTTTTACCGACCGTATTTGCCGCAGGTTAAAGAATCCAGATATAACCGTTTTTGTGATATTACCGCTAAGGTTGAGGAACTGGTCAATTTCTACTCCCAGCAGCTTGACGCTTGTAGAAGGGATGACATCATTACCACATATAGCCAAGGATTGTCTAATATATAATCAAAATTAATGTGTTTATGTACTCTATCAATCCGACAGTCCTATACACGCCTAAATCACATAAAAATAAATGAATCACTTCTTGCATATAATATGAAAACGTACGTTTTTCCAACAACTTTTCACTATTTTCAAAGTTTAATTTAAAGTACGTACCTTTTCCATTGTAATTTTTCATGTAATTTTACGATTTTTGATACATTTTTTCTTCCTCATTATTAATCTAACGGAAGCAAGATTTTCGGGACTAGTTTCAAAAGGCCTACAATAGATTTAACTTTGGCAAACTTTTCAAGGCTTAAGAGTTTCCATTTCAGGACTTAAAGTGCTTTCGTTATTTAAAATTTACCAAACCGTAAATTTGACAAATTCTTACACCACCGTTTCCCAATCGAATAAGTAGTGTTCGTTTCATTTTTATGTAATATAATTATTATTAATTTTTTACTTTTTAACCCAATTTCAATACAGTTAAAAAAATGTAAAATTTATGAATAAAAGAGTGATAACTTTACTATCAATAACTAAATTTTGATGGTATAACTGAACCTTAAACGATAAATGAAATTACGAAATTTCATAATCCTGGACAAACCTGAAAGTCGCTTAATCATTTAAATAATATAAATGAACGAAAAGTAAAAGGTTTAAAAATGAAAAAAATGTTTGTGGTCGGTAAATTTGTCAGCATATTGCCCTAATTCAGCGGTCGGGGAACTGGGGTAAATTACCCCAAATGGGGTAAAAATATGTTTTGTGAGGTAATAAGGAAATTTTTCTAGTTTGCTATTTCATAAAACTCACTATTTTCATGTAACGTTTTTGTTATTTTCCGTGTAAATTAATTCAATGAATAATGTTTATTTAAATAAACATTGATTGTCTTCTTTTAAAAATGAGGAGACGGGGTAATATCGACTAACGTAAAAATATTTTGGGATTATGGTTAAAAAAGTTCCCCGACCGCTGCGCTAATTTATGTGTACGGCTTCGAACCAAGCATCTAACAAAATTCCAATGCAGCTATTTAGTGCTAGTACAAAATATGATGGGTACAATTGTTTAGCGGAAACGATAGCCATCCATCATACAGTCTGTCACAGGACAGGTGAGCCATGTTAGAACATGTTATCTGGATGAGGCAGAAAAACATAACTACAACTGTTTTTTGTTTCAAACTTATACAATAGTAGAGCCCGGGGACCATCGTAAGTCGTCGGATATTATGCATAAATTGTGATGAGCTCATGTTCTAACATGGATCGATGCAAAGATCAGGACAGCTGATACAGATTTATTGAGATATTTTGCGACGACCAGATGCATTAATTAGGGAGCGGGAGAAGAAAATACTTTATTGATTTCGTAAGTTGGGAAGCGCTGTTAGAAAAAAAACTTCGAAGAAAGTCAAATATGAAAAAATAAACAATAAATCGTAGCTGAAGTCGTATTGTGTAATTTGTGCTGGTAGAAATGAACATAAATAATAGAAAAGTTCTGTAAAATATGTTTCTTAATATCTGTCGATGTATTTTATGGTTTGTCCGTGATACGAGTATCTCATTAGAAATTGAAACCCAGCTAATGGAAATGTTACTTTTGCTCACTCAATCACACTTATATTTACAGAACAAATGGAAAATCTTCCTGTTATGGCTTTTTATTAAACAATGCTTTTGAAGAAACCGAAAACGAATCGACATTCACAAAATGACAAATTCGATACGGCATTCGTTAAAGTTACCATTAATGGAACGTCTCATATTTCAACACAGCCTCCAGCAAGTGTTTGAATTTAACATAAACAGAATATTATTTATTTTCCCTTTTTATACAAAATAAAATGTGTTTCTCAATTTAATTTTCTAGATGAAGATTTTTTTTCTATCACGACTTACTCGTGTATAATATTCTAGAACAATAAAAAATAAACGATGAAATGTTGCAATCAAATTAAGGAAGAAAACCGGTTTAATTATTTTTATAAGTAGAAGTTGCAAGACAAAAATTTAGTAAAAATGTTTAAGAATTATATAGTTTGTTACAAAAACATACGAGAATGTATTATGAATGTATATATGTAATTATAATACATTAAATATATTACATCATTTCAAGATAATTTGAATTTATTTTAAGGGGATTAAATTTTATATTTCCCCTTAAATACTATGCTTTTGTCTGTACATATAAATCAGAATAACATGCTCATTTTACCGTAGAATTTTGTTGTTTCAATATCGTTTTCACTAACAGGCTTTTGAGAATTCAAATACAATGTTTTTTTAGAGAAATTTTCTTCGTTCAAACGATTATGTCGATTTTGTTTCGTCCTTATATTGGAGGGATTGAAGCCGTTTCTTTTTAGTCGCTATTTTACTCTCTCAAATTTTCAAGTAGGTCAGATTCGTAAAAATAAAATAGGAAATAACGGAATGATTTCGTAAATCGTTTTCATCTTCTACTCGAGTCAATCTAATATGTAATATGTTTCCTCGGATTTACTTTATGGTCCATCAGGAAGCATTTATATAACTCAAAACATACATTATTTACTGAATTAGATATTCATAAACTTTTTGATTCTTATTTTTGATATTATTCATCATAAAATATAACATAATTTTCTTAGAACACATAAAATAAATAAAACATCTTCTTTACTAGAGAATTGATAATATATATATAATCGTGTCGGAAACAACAGGGTCAGATCCTGTCTGCCCAGAAGTGGGCGACGTCGATGGCGTTACTTCTGGCCATCATCAGGTCTTCCTGGGTGCAGCTATTCGGTAACAGCGCACACTCCAGCAGGTGTGACAGGGTCTGCTCCACGCCGCAGTCACATTCAGTCGGTCCGCTGTAAAACTGCCAGGCCCTCATTTGTGTCCTCGTCTTGCATACTCCGGTCCGAAGTCTATTAAGTGACCTCCATATATTCCAATATATTCCAATTGATAATATAAATACTACATAAATCATTACGTGTTTATCATATGATACGAAATATAGACCTTTTCAATAATGATACAAAAGATAATAATTATGTTTGATAAATTGTCTTTTATATCTACAAGGCAAATATTTTAAATAAATATTTTTTAATAAATAAAAAAATATGTCTCAGCCGTCTTTAAGACAAGACGAATGAAATTTAAATTCCATAGATTTAAAATGTCAATTCAATCAGCAAAAATAATAATATCATAAGCATTCAAAGGTTAGCCTTTTTCATATTTTATCATCTTTATTTATACGCAAAATCCTTTTAAACCAATTTACGTTTTAGATGCTTCAACAAATCGTTGACTTTTTTATTCAATAAATTTGTTGAAACAAAAAATGCTCATATCATTGGGAGAAAATAATAACGATCAAAATATGCGCCAATACTGGTTTTTTCTGTATTCGTTCTTATGCAAATAAATTTAGACATCAGTTTATATTATTTTATAAACGCATGCTTAACTTATTCATCGATGAATTTTACAAGAAAATTTTATAGTATAAATAAAAAAACCTGTATTAGATAATATAGTCGTCAGTATTAAACCAATTTATAAAGTTTTAAAATAATAATTATTGTAATATTAACATATGATATCCTATTAGAATAATATTTTTTTATCCCCACACCAACATACCTAAATTCGTGATAAAAGTATTTTATTATTATTTTTTGTTTAATATCACACTGTTCGTATAGTATTCAAATAGAAAGCTACATAGTTATACTCGTATTTTTTTAATTACCACTGTAAAAGGGTGGATTACAAGCGACTTTAATTTATGAATAGCCATTGTTATTGTTTTAATTACTCGCATTGAGGATTTTATTATATTTCTTTTAATTTGCAATACCAAAAACATATTGACACTTATATAAATTAATTTGAGTTTAGCAAAATTGTTGAAAAACAATATAAAATGAAATATGTTGTAAATAAAATTCCATTATATTCAAAAGCTCGTTCAAGCCTTACTTTGAATTTCGGTTGGTTTTCTTAACGGTTCGTTTGTTTTTAATGTTCCAAACTGTCATTTTCAAATTTTAGAAGCAATTTTCCACCGAACAGCAGAACACTATCGCGCTTATAATATGAAAGTCATTCCGTTCGACGGCCGGGGAAATGTCACGCGAGTACTCAAACATAAAAATACATAAAAGAGCGCGGCTTTTTCAATTTTTACGTTAACTGCCCGCCCGGGCATCCGCGTTACAATTTAAGCTCAGCGCTAGCGTTAGGGCGGCCCGTTATAACGACCGCTAACGAAAACCAACGGCCCGACACACGAGGATGTAATCACAGGGCGGGGGCTCCAACGTACATCTCTCCCTTATTACTTCACGGCCATCTCCTGGTTTATGTATAGCCTGCGTCTCCCGCACCAGCATCCTGGACCATTACGTCCATAGATATCCTACTGCTCTCTATATTAAGTACGATTTTATTGTTTAAAGAGTGTATTTTTATTTTCTTAGTTTTTTGTAATACCATTCTTATAACGTATGTATAATACTAGGCTACACTGTTTTGGTTTGTTAAGTCGTATACGATGTTTTTTTCCGTTAAATAAAAAAATGCAATTATATTTTTTAGGTACGTAAAAATAAATATCCATTTATTAATAAAACATTTTATATATTTATTTTAAGTACAATCTTTCATGACAAATGAATTTTTAAAGATCTACAATTTTTCAGTCATTTTAAGATTGTTTTTTATTTAATGTCTTTAATTAAAAATATTACGACAGTTCCCTTTTTACGACGTCTACATTTGTATATACCTAATGAATAATATCGGTAACGAACCCTGAATATTTATGTTTATAATTTAATTGGGTTCCAAGCCACCGTGTTGGGAAGCCTCGAAAGATTCGGTAAGTAGAAAATAATAGTATCCCTTGTATTTTATTTCAGTATCAATCTGCCTTTAAAATTGATCGAACGTTTTTTGCGGCTGGACCCGGCTTTCTCAGGATAATCTTATAATCCTTTATTGTGACATTTTTGGGCAAGGTTTGTTTGCAAATATAAAAGTGAATACTTCATATTTGAGCATTATAATATAATATTTCTTCCGGCGACCCATTCTCCACTCCATGAACGTGGTTTATCATTTTATGAATATATTTCCTTATGCTAAGTTTGCGGCTAGTATAATATATACTTTAACATCTATGTGCTCATCCCACAATATTGTATCTTCCAGCACAATAAGCTTAAGAAAATAAATTAGTTGGAAAACCTTGAAAAGAGGTTTACTTTAGAGCTGCTTTATTTTATCCATTAAAAGTAATTTCAAGAGATTCGTTTAGTTTTATGTTAAAATATTTGTATTTTAATCAAATTTATTAAAAAAATGATTGACTACAAACTATGGTGCAAACTAAGAGAATAAGGAAAAAAATACACTTTATTTGACATTGTTTTTTATTCAAACATAAAAAAAATCTATCAGACGTCATTGGTAGTGGTGTTGGTATCTGCTTCATGATGCTCAACCTGGATGGTATGACTATAAGAAAGTTGTGTAATAATTTGGTACAAGTAGAGGGAAAAATATTTAAGTAATCTGTTTCTTGAAGAGGTTTTATGTGGAAACATAGATATTTTATAGTTTTAATTTTTTGTGTAAACACATACAGGAGATTCACATACTGGAATTATATCACGCTTACCATGCTGCATATGGCTAAACGCTGCATGTGGAGAATTGATCCGCTAACGTCATAGACTACAGCCCGACATTCTAGTATAATCCTTATTATTATGTGAATTAATATTGTCTACCACTAATTTTGATTAATAGGCTATGAATGGCATTTAACGGGTGAGGAATCAAAGTCACACAAACCAGGTGTATTGTAGAGCTCAGGAATCGATTAAAATATTTTTTTCCGTCGGGTACCTGACAATTCCGGGGACCTTCAGCTTGCCAAGCAAACACTTTGACTATTGAGCTACACCCGCACAAAGATGACGGGAGAGCATTATAAAAAAAACTCAATATTAACGATGTCAGATAAAGTAATATTTTTTTTCGGATACTTTCTGTTTCTAGAATGATGATGCACCCGGAGTGATTAACTATTGAAAAATTTACAAAATGATCAGATTTCATTTTCTTTAAAATGAATATATAAATAATTTACAAATACACATTTTAAGTGTAGACACTGTAAAAAGTACATAGTGTCCTTGAATAACAAATAACTGTAATAGTAAGGCAAATGGCGAAATTTCAGTCGTGGTTCTAAGTAATATTTTTCAGGCGTATTTTACTGAAAGCTCCGGTTAGGCCCCGTAGAACACAATATTACAGCGACAGTGGGTAAGGAATGAAATATGTTTATTGTTTTCGGAAAGTCTTTGGTTCGTATTTCTGCGTTTCCTTCTGGGTCAAAATATCCCCACCATCGATCGTCGGTAGGCCGAGCGAAGGTTACCTTAGCGAAATTTTATTGCTGGCAATATTTGATTTTGTACATTTGCGAGAATACACGAATATCGTTTTATTATTTAAAGTTTATTAAGGAAAAGTTTACCTTTTCTCGGGCCGGATTGAAAATATGTTTTTTTGGTAAAATAAAGACTTGAAAAGGAAATATCAACTGAGTCTCAAGACTATTTTTGTTAAAGTTTGTTTCTTGTGTTTTGCTTATAATTATTCACGATAATTTGAATATTGTAATTAATTTTGTAAGTAAAAAAAAAAACTGTAAGTTTAATGTGAAAAATATATTATTGTTTTGACATCAGCATGATATAGCCCTTGCTTACTGGTACCGAACACCTCGATATACAATCTTTCATCGCATGTGTTGTCATTTTGTAATGCCGTCAGGTGTACTATTTACATCGCCACTTGCGACGCTGAGTGTCACCGATAACGGCGCCCGGTGCCCAGTCAGTTGTGTGCCGACCGCGACGAAGTCTTATAATGGCCGGCCTGGCATGTTATTCCGCTAGGGCTGGAAGTTTGTAATGTCTATCATGGAAATATATGTGCTTCTGGAAAAGTCTGTGTGTTGTTCTTCTGCTCCTCATCCCGCCACCACGCAATTCAATAACGAACTTAGAGAGAAGGATGTCATTATACATAGTATCTCTCATGAATAAAGTAACTAAAAAAACCAAAAATACTTTAATTGCTTTTTAATTGATAATCTCTGGATTGAGAGAATTTTAGGAATGAAAAACATCGTTTGTTACAAACATATTCATAACTACGCATAATTTGGTAGACTTTTATAAAAAAGGTGTTTGCGCATTAGTGAGTTTGATATCATTTTTATGGTTTCAACTGGCAATAAAGCATGACATAAAGCTGCTTTATGGATCCTTTTTATATGAGAGAATCCCATCTGTCTAAAAATAGAGTCTGTTAATGAACCAGTCGATAACGCGACATTTCTTTCGAAGCAGCTTGGCCTATGACAGTTACAAATTACTTTTTCCATTGAACGTAACCGGTCCCCGATAGCGATTAGTGCGGGGGACGAGAGCTTTCCTTTATGAAAAAGCTCATTAAGGTTTTAAATTGCCCGAAACCAACGGCGATCTTAATTGCTCACGATTTCCTTTTAGAACCATACTCGACCGCCTACAAATTATTTTAATTATCGACTGAAAACACGTTTTTAAGCCTCATATATTTTTAAGCGCTTGGACCTATGCATACAATAACTTTCATGACCGTCGAGTTTTAATAGTCAGGGTTTATTTAGAGGGAAGAAATATTACATATTATAGTTGAATAATATAGGGTCCGCCATCTAACGTTTTTTTTTTCAACTAGTGCTTATTTCGTGAATGGTAACACTATGGTCATGTCTGATTTGACAGATAATTAGTTTTATCCTTCCGCTGAACGAATATGGTTGTGTATACGCTTGACTTTTACTATATAATAAAGAATAACGAAATATAACATACGAATATTGAACTGTTTTTTATATTTTTATATACCTATATAATCGATTAATGCACCATATACATGAGAATAAATTGAAAAGCGTCATCTAATTATGTAAATAAAAGTTAATTTGTATTAATGAATATGTTAACAGCTTAACTTTCCAGTATAAAATTTCGTTTGTTTAATGATCTTATGTATTATTGTTATTAACTTCTTCGTAGTATCAATCCGGTGGATTGGTTTGCAGCAACAGAATCTTGCATCTCGATCTCCATTCCTCTCGGTCCTCCGCAACCCTTTTCAGCTCAGCATAAGCGCTACAATTCATGTCCTCGAATACTTGCTGTAAATACTCCCGTCTAGGGCGCCCTCTACAGTTTCTACCCTCAACCATCCCCTCCACAATATCGTGAAGAAGACCATCGTGGCGCATGATGTGACCAATCCATCGGGCTCGCCTCTCTGAGATGGTTCTTATTAGGTGCCTATCTTCCTTGATTATCCTGAGAACCTCATTGTTCGTGACGTGGTCTCTCCAGGAAATTCCGAGAATTCTTCTGTACGACCACATCTCAAAGGCCTCTAGTCTTTTTTTATCACTTTCAGATAAGCACCATGTCTCACAGCCGTACATTAAGATGCTCCAAACAAGTGTTTTGTTATTAACATACCAATGATAAATATACACTTAAAATCTCCCGAACCCACACAAAAACACAAAAATAACACACGTTTCCCGAATGCAGCGTCCAGCCACATTGGCTGAAAAAAATACCGTTCACATTGCTAAAAATCATCGATGTGGTTAATTACTTAATATTAAAACATGATACCATTTAAAAAAATATTTATTAAAATAACTAATATAGAGATACTAGATTGCAGTCCTAAAAAAAATAGTTCTATATTTTTGAAAACTGATCATTTCTCTCATCTTGCTTGAGACTCACTCTTTGATCACCAGCTTCTCTAGACTCCATGTTCCTATTCTGGCAACATGTACAAAATATAAGATAATTCTTTTGGTACACGTTGTTGAGAGTTTTAATGCAATTGGAGCCTTTTTTCTAACATAAATTTTTGCGTGATTTGCTGTCCATGGAGTTTTTCGGTTAACGCAATTCAATTCCAATTTACTTTTTTGTATACACCGCAGTTGTCTCATGACTTTTTTTTATTTTGAATCTAGGCAAATCCCTACTGTCTTATTATATAATTTTTTTGTGAAATATAATAAATTAGTTATCCATAATAACGATTGATTTTTTTTCCCCTATTTGTCTTTGTTGTTACTAATAACCAAGTTGTTATTAATACAATAGCAAATGTAACGCATTTCAATTCCATGTTACTGCCATAGTCGTCAACAATTGTCATATTTCTAAATTGGTCCTATTGTTTAATATTTCATGCATTTCAGTAATTTCGTTAAAACTTTCCGTGTTACAGAACCTAATGGGAATATAAACGATCAGACGTAGCCACCACTTACGCGGCCGGACCAGTCGGGAATATCAATATCGAGGAATAACAACATTTGGCAATAACACTTATTGGCCGCAGGGCTTAGCGCAATGTTAATATCTGGCCATTCGGCTTACAGATGTGCTTTAGCACTGGGGCGACTACTTTGTGGGTCAACTCTTAATGTAATAAAATATATATTATAAAATATCATTAAGCACTTGATAAAATTATCGTAATATTTCACAAGGTATCCCGAATAAACAAGCGCGCGGACCAATAGCTCACCGACATAAGCGCATCGATAAAATAACACTATGACAAAAGCGCTCCTACCATTCAATCGCGAAAAATATGTGTCATGATGGTTTCACCAATCGCAGAAATATCTTCGTCTTTTATTTACTTTTGGTTGTCAATTAATAGCTATCAATTTTATCACTTACGATTGGATATAAAATTAAAAGAAGGGTTACTTAATTCAAATATTTTTAAATTTAAATTTTCTGTAACTATTTTTGAATTGTTTTAAATATTTTATTGTAATTATTGATATCATTACATGATAGTATGTTTAATTAATCTTTCTAAAGCTTTTTTATTTCAATTTAAGTAGATAATATTCGTTTCTTTTTGTTTTTCAATTTTGTGAATTTTTTCATATTTTTATCCTTTTAATTAAATTTAATTTTACGAAGGTATGTTAACCTCGTTCAAGAATAAAAAAACTTATTTAACTGCCATGAATGAAAAAATGAACATTACATTATAAAAAATAATATTTATAAATTATGACGTCTTCCAGATCTTGTGGCCGAAGATTAGAGCCTCAAATAGAGTAAATTAACATTAATTTAGAGAAAAAATATACATGTTGTATATATACATTTAAGAATGGACAAGAATTTAAATATAAGAAGGATTATCAATTATTAAAAGTAGTGTGCTTTTTGTTGTTAATTGCAATAACACACTTTGTAGAACACTGTTGTTTCGATCTGAAGATCGTTGATAAAGCATTTAAACTCCGCAAAATGCAAAGCGGTGGTCACCTACTTCAGCGCGGGTGTAGTTGGCCTGGACCCAAAATGGCCGTTAGCGAGGGCGGATGCATTTCCATAAGCAAATGAACAAAGTCACAGTCGAGCTAACTTTCGCCGATTCAATTACCCGCTGGAAGTTTGTTACATAACTGTGATCATGAAGGACTTACTCCAGTGTGAATAACGACTAATAATATATTTATTGCCGACGACAGCTGCTGTGACTTATCTTTAAAGCTATGGTGAAACGTAATGTGATCATACAAATAAAAATTCAGTTAAATTTAAATATAAGTCTGACATGAATTTTTAGTGTAAGAGAAAGTTTTACAATATGGATACTCTCGGATAAGACAACCATAATTTTCAAGACATTAATTTTCCAACAATTTTTTCTTCTCTGTCTATATTGCATATGACTGCTTAAATTTAAGGTCTCTTACCATACAATTTTAATTTTATCCTGTGTCACATAAGTGGAATATTAATAGTATATATTCTACTACTATTCACTTTGATAATGAGTTCAAAAAGTTAGTCAAAAAACTAGTTTCTTAAGGACCACTTTATTTTTACTTTAATTTATATGTTCTTTATTTAAGCACTGTGAGTGCTCGAACATGACATTTTCAGACATATTTTGATTCTTTACATAGTTATACAAAAATATACACAAAGTACGAAATCTAAAACATTCACCTCGCAAGAATATTTCATTCAATAGGAATCTTTCATGAAAACATTAGAAATAATTAAGCTTCATACATTTTACGAGCTTTATACGAGTACTGTGTATAGTTGTCGACGGCGTCCAAAGACGAAAACTACGAATTTAAAGAGAAGATAGCTCTAATATCTGATTGTTAAAAGATAGTATGATAAGGTCGATGATCGCGAAAACTGAACCACTGGGTCTTATTAGGCAGATTAATTAAACTACTTTGTAAAGTTATAAATATATATCGTTGAATAGCGAAAATAGTTCATAAATGAATTTTAACTTGGTATAGAAATTAACTTTATTTGAGGTAGAATGATTTCACGTTGCCGGGATCGTTATTAGGACACTTGGTGGACGTTTGATGAGTAGATGAACAATACATGGACTTTTTTACAAACACATTGAGATATATTAAGTTAAAAATTGACAAACTTTGGTATTCGGCACAGGCCACAGCCAATCAACGATCTAACCTCCGTTCAGAGCCGAGCCGAACTGAGACAGTGCTCTTTGTTACACCGCAGCGCCTTTTATCACCTTTGACGAATTATCTTCTGTGAAAACATCCAAAATAACGACACATGTCCGACGAGCGAACAAAAATAAGACACGAAAGATTGTATATTCAGGTTTTCGGCACCAGCCTGCAACGGCTATATCGAGCTGATATCACAACAATACGTATTATTGTATGAGTTCGATTGAGACTTCTGCTAGTGACCTATTGGATGGCTGCCCAAGCTTAACTCGGACTTTGGGACAAGTCATGTTTCCTAGCAGAACGATTCTCGATAATCACTTGAGCAATGTGACGTCCGGTATGTGGGCGCCTCCGCCCTAATCACTGCGGGCGGCTCCGCCCACCCTCAAGACTGGTTGTGAACTTGGCTATCTATCCTCAGACTTCTATATTCCACACACAGGTGTCTATACTTAGGATGTGTGTATGCGTTATTTATGAACTGTTCAGTCAGCAAAGCTTTATTACAAAATCGATATTGTTATTGACCTTCATTTTATACTCTACGTAAATATTATAGTGCTAATGTGGTATTCTACTGAATGGAAAATATCATAGGACTTACTAAATAATGAAAAGAGACTAAAAATTATGTCTCTTACATTACATGACTTAAGAGATTTTTGAGTCAGACGTGTGATTTTTATCATTTTGTGTTTTAGCATGATGCTTATATTTTAAAGTTATATTACTTTTTTTAGTTCCATTGATATTTTATTTTTAAAAGGAATATATCCCAACACACAGCTCAACTCAAAAACCACTTTTCCAAATCTGCTGTAAAACCTACAAAATTACAATATACGTTTTTCTTACCTAAATTCAACAGTTTGTAAATTTTTAGTACGGTTTTTAGCGTACTCGATCTGTTTCTAATCTTGCTTCCCGTTGCTCATCTGTTTCAGATGAATGGGTTTGTGTATTTAATTTGTCTCATATACTGCATCCCGTTGCTTGTCT
Organism: Glossosoma conforme; assembly: GCA_022606575.1. Classification (NCBI taxonomy): domain Eukaryota; kingdom Metazoa; phylum Arthropoda; class Insecta; order Trichoptera; family Glossosomatidae; genus Glossosoma; species Glossosoma conforme. The sequence continues at coordinate 362,820 of JAGTXR010000041.1, read as the reverse complement.
GTTTCTGAAGCTCATGATGCCCTTTTTTTCATGCTTGAGGTGAAAATTGATCACTTTACGTTTGGGTATCATAATTGATTAAAGGAAAATCAGTTGATATAATATTACATATATTATGTTTAAGTTCAGCAGACGTGCTGCAGCATTATATTATATCTATTTTTCTTCAAACTTCTACAAACAAATATAAAATATCATCGTTTCAGGTTGAAAAACATTGCAGACCTAAGTAAAGAAATCTCGAATGCTAAGGTTGGCAGATCATGTAGAAAGTTCAGCCGACTTTGAAGCATACTGAACAGTTTCTGAAGTCCTTTCAGTCGGAACATGATGTTTTCTCGGTCACGCATTAGTTAGACACACTTTGTGTTCAAGAACGCTGAAAATAAGCCACACTCCATCCAATCGAAATGAATTAATTTGATTGTTATCTAATTATTCACCGTTTATGGGATATGTCATGTTAGTAAGTGATTTATTTATGATAAGATAATAAATAATAGTTAATATGCATCATTTTATATTCCCTCAACAATGTAATTATTACATTTATATTTTATTACTTCATGTGTTGCATCCTGTTGCTCGTCTGTTTCTGAAGCTCATGATGCCCTTTTTCGGTGCTTGAGGGGAAGATTGACCTATCGCTTTACGTTTGGGTATCATAATTGATTTCACAGTGAATTTGAGGTTCACTTTTGAAACATAAAGAAAAATCAGTTGATATAATATTACATAAGTTATGTTTAAGTTCAGCAGACGTGCTGCAGCGTTATATTTAGCCGATGGTTATTACCGGGTCGTTCGGTTGACACGAATCTTATGGTGTTTACTAGCTGTGTGTCGAGAGCTTTAGATAATGGAGCACAAGTTGACTGTTCCTATAATGACTTTTCAAAAGCATTTGATAAGGTAGACCATGACATTCTGCTTAAGAAATTAAGTGGATTGGGTTTTTCTCATGGTCTTTTAACTTTGCTTGGGAGTTATTTTAGAGGCAGACAACAGTTTGTTACTTATGGTATTTATCAATCATACAGTTTTTATACATATTCGGGAGTCCCGCAAGGATCCAATCTGGGACCACTGCTGTTTTCATTGTTCATTAATGATATAGCTGATGTCATTAATCATGCTATGTTTTTGTTATTTGCTGATGACTTGAAACTATTCATGAACATAATTACCTTGGATGATTGTATGCTTCTGCAGTCGGATATAAATAATATATTCGACTGGGGTAAGGAATAAGCTGAAGTTTAATATAGCTAAGTGCAACGTTCTGTCCGTGTATCTTAGGTACTCTATGAACAACATAGGAATATCACGTGTCGTCCATCAGGGACCTTGGTATAGAGTATGAGAGCAGACTGACGTTCCATGCGCACATTGAAGCTGTGTGTGGTAAGGCACTTAAGATGCTGGGTTTTGTATTATGAAATGGCAGGGTTTTCTCGAGCACACACGTAATGGTAGTGTTGTTTAACTCATTAGTCCGTAGCATACTCGAGAGCGGATCTATCATTTGGGCACCCCATGAGTTGAAATATAGCCTCATGTTGGAGAGGTGCAGAAGAAATTTCTGAGATCTCTCTACATGAGGGTATACTATCCGTGGCTGTATCCAACTTACTTCATACAGGGTATGTTGGGGTACATTGAGTTGAGAACAAGAAGGGATATGTGCTTAGGTATGCATTTCTTCCGACTGTTGCGTGGCGTGTTCGGGAATCCTGAAATTTTGATGAATATCGGTTTGTGTGTCCCCGATAGATATCTTTGAATAAGGAAGCATAGATTGTTCGCTCTCCTAAGAACACTAACCTACCAGAGACTATGCCTCTTGGGAGAGGGATCAGACTGTTTAACCAAATCGCCTCGGATGTTGATATATTTCACGTAAGAGAGGCCCAATTCAGACAAGAACTCCAAGAGTTTCTTTGGAGGGATAATTGGTTGGCTTCGTCTGTCTGATAAGCATAGGGACCTTCTGTTGCTTGTCTTTATTGCTTTGTTCATAGTACTTAATCATAAGTACCTAATTTTGTATATATTGTATTTTTTATTTGTATTTTTATTGTACTTCAGAAATGCATTGAGTTAAATAATTTGTAATGTTTCTGAAAGGCAAAATAAACAAAATTGAAATTGAAATTACTATAAGTTAAATGCTTAATGAATTTCAAGGCATTCTAAATTGTAAGACTTTAGTGTTTTATTCTCAAAATGTATTTTTTTCACCTGGTCAAAATTAGAAGATAATTTACACAGCGCTAATCCCTTTAAGTCCCATAAGCTTTACCTTTCCTTCAGTCATTATGTTTATACACGTGAAAAACTGAAGAATCTCTCATTGAATGTGAATTCATGGTCATCTAGTATTTAAATAAACAGTGCTCAGCCCAATTCACATGAAAACAAAGTAAAAAGTCTAAAAGTAATTGCTAAAAATATAAATATCATTAAAAATCCATTGAAATACAGTTTTTCGCCAACCAGCCTAATTTTTAATACGATTACATATTTATTTTATTACTTATTCAATAACATAAATTACTTTTATTTTAAATCTCATGTACCTACTTCCATTATGTTGATTTATTGCCTGTATTGATTTTGTAGTTATTTCAATACGTGAGAGGGGTTATGAAAACAGTTCGTTTTAAATGGAGGAAATATTGTTATTTGTATTGCATGCAACTGTAATACGGCATACTCAAAAACTTAAAAATGGTTTTTGAAACTTGTTGTTCTGACTCACCAGTAATTAATAGTATTAATTGCGCAGCAGCACTCTAAACTTGAACGGTCAATAATACTTTAAGCTTCTACGTACTACGTCATACGTTTACATACAATTTGGATAGCAGGTAACCCAGATTATACATTATTAAGTAAAACTATGAAATACTTACGTTTCATTGTTTAATTGTAAATTTTTCCAAAATCGCATGACTATCATTATTAAAGATCATATTTCTCAGAAAAAAGGCATTTGCAGGTACAGAAGATAATAATTAAGTTGTGCGACCTCTCGCCGTGCGATGGCACTGAAAGAACCAGCTCTTTCCTGAAAACACCAATTCCCGGTTACAAAATGGCCGACAAAATGTAAGCGTGGTATTATTATAGTACAAGCTGGCGTGTTTACTTTTCTCGGTTTATCTGATGGAAAGTTCTCGCGTGTTTGCCGAACGACTTTTTTACCGCTTACAAGACTCACATACTTTTATTATCTTTATCTTTTAATACTAAGTAAGATTCGGTTATCGGCCAAAAGTTGTAAGCCAGCCTCAAATACGCAAGAAAAAAGAATCCACACTAGAAAAGAAAGATGCTTTTTCATAAAAACAAGAATAATATTTTCTTTAATGTGTCATACTTTTATTATTTCTTATATACTATATATTTATTGTGGTTAAGACACTTTGTTCTTTAGTGTCTATTAGTGTGTATTTTGATTATTTATATTTAAAACATAACGATATATTTTTTTTCAGTTTTATATTTTGTAACATATTTTCACAACGAATTGCCTCCAATCATTTCTGTCAGTTGTCATTTTCTATGCCTTGTCCCAAGAGTAAGACATCACTGCACCAGAAGGTCTATCTTGAAACATAGACTATTCCCTACTATCACTAAGACAAAAGTTTGAGGACTTCAAGAGACGCGAGATGTAGTTTTCGAAACAAATTTTTGGGTGATATCTTAATCTGATATTTTTATGAAAATCTAAATCCAAAGTCTGACGCTCCTCGAGTCATTGGATTGGTCCTAATGAGTGGTTTGATCCGATTAATTACAAAAGAAGTAAAATAAAATGCATTAAAATAGTTATACTGTATAAATATAAAATTTTGTTCAACCATGGTACACTAATCATCGTTATTCACAATAAAAAAGTCAAATATTACTCAAAGTAAGTGTTCCTCACATTTGGAAATACAATATATATCTTATTTATGTGTTTAACACAATTTATACTGAAACATTAAAATCATATACATAAAAGTCAATAGATTACGTGTTACAAAGTTACAAAAATATTTTTGCATTAAAAGTGTAATACGAGTAATATGCCGCTAAGCAATATCGCTCGGCTCCTACGCACGGGGTTGTTTCCTATTACTCAACACCGTTGCGTTGTGTGTTTTGTACGTCATATACATGTACATCAAACGCTCTTTACATGTTACCTTATACAGGCGACCGTTTACAAAATATTGAGTCGCCCTTCGTGACCGTAATGTAATACGTCAGAGCTTTCCATTGACGTAATACGAACACAATATTTTCGGCGCGAGTTGCAAGTACGACATGAAAAATGAAACTCTGGGCAGTTACCACAACACAACACATCCTAACATTGACGGCGCCTGTAACTGTTATTATTTCCCACAGCAAGTGTGATGAAAATGCGTATATGAGTTATGTATAACAAATAATACCGAGAGCTGGAACTGGTGTTTAAAGTCTTACGACAGTTTAGTAATTTATTTTGTTACTTGACAGTTAAATAATATTGCTTACAGATGAAAAATACAACATGGATAATATAAGTTAAATATAATTAATTGGGTTATCATTTTCACTGTTTTGGGTTTACATAAAAAAAGCTTAAATTCTGATTTATATCTATTAATAGTGTACTTTAGAATGTAATTATTTAGTCCATGTGTGATTTTACAAATAATATAGTGTAACATAAAAAATAAAGTAATTTGATAAATACATAAAATTCAACATCAAATTTCTGGCATCAATTTGAGGAGAAAATAAAACCTCAGACTGGGATTCGAAACACGATCAATGCACCTCAGTTCTATTCTATACACAGCGCGGTCCAATTCTTCCACTGGTGCAATTGATCATTTAAGACTTCTGTATATTATTGATACATTCGTATTAAACAGATGTCGCTTTGTTGTAAATTGAATGTATGTGTTATTATATTATTAACGATGCAAGAAATTTGATGTAGAATTGTGGGTATGTATCAAATTATTAAATATTGGTAAAGATATCTATGATGGACTAGATTATATAAAATAATATTCTAATAAAATAAAATAATCCGAAAAAAATGGGTTTATTAAAAACAACACGAGACGTTTGGTACTTATTCCTTGTGGATATATTTATGAATTTCTTTATCTTATAATAATATTCATTCACTTGAATTACGTCTTTCAATTAAATAAGTGTAACTAGCTCATGTTATTTAAATTGAAAAATAAATTACTTAAGTCCACGAGCTGTTTTTATTATCAGAATATATTTTAAATATGTGTGTTATTGGATTTGGTTATTTAGGGTATTTTCATTTAAAGACATTTATATTTGATGCTATTTAATTAAGATTAAAATTATTTTGTGGACAACATTTTGCATGTAATAATTAATATTTAATTGACATGACCCATAAAATATGATAAACGGGGTTTTTATTTTTTTTAAATATTTTTGAAAGAAACTCATCATCATCAGCCTGTATCCGTCCACTGTTGAACGTAAGCCTCCCGCATGATTCTCCATTCTCTTCGATCTTCCGCCTTCCGCATACAGCTCACTCCCGTTATTCTTCTTATGTCGTCAGTCCATCTTGCAGAGGATCAGCCAATTCTTCGTTTGCCAGTTCTTGGGCGCCATTCCAATACTTTTCTTTTCCATCGACTGTCGTATCTTCGACAGATATGTCCTGACAATTGCAACTTGAGTGTGCCTATTCGTTGGGTAGCATCCACTACTTGAGTTCTTCTGAGTATTTTCTCGTTTCGGATTCTATCTTTTAGCGACAATCCGAGCATGGATCTCTCCATAGAAGGCTTGGTGACCTTTATTTTATGGGTAAGACTTGCTGTCAGATTCCACGCCATAAGTTAATACAGGGAGAATGCATTGGTTAATCGCCTTAGTTTTATGACATTGCGGAATTGAAAGAAACTAAGTGATTTTAATTGCTAAATACGTTAATATTATTTCTTTATTATTGTATTGAATGATATCATACAAATATTACTTTGAAAAATAATTTCATATTTCAAAGCGATCGTATAAATCAGGAAAATAATGACATATCAGTTGAAAAGTTTACTCGCCAGCGTATTATTGTCTGGAATACTAATAGATCGTTATTGCGGAAAATTGAATACAGTACATTTTGTATTGGAGGGTGGGTTTTATTATTGGAAAATGCTTAACACTCGCGTCGCTATGAATTAATACAATAACTGGCGATTGCGGCACAAATTTATAATCAAACTAAATTGCCTAGAACAACTATTGAATATTAAAAATAGTGGCGACCATCGCATTTTAAGTGGAATTCATACTGTTATAAATTTCGCTTCTCCCCTATTTAATCAAAACATTGAAACATCATTATAACCATAAAATGATTTTTCTTTTACTAAAATATTAATTACTTGTCGTGATCATATGCAAGATATTTACTTATCGATTTAAAATGTAGAGGAATCAAATGAACTAATTTTTAAGCCCGATACACGGCTTAAAATTCATGTCTAAGTTAGGAATCCTGAAACAAAGAAGGCTTACAAAATCGAAGTTTTTATGTAAGCAGAGTGATCACGAAGGTGGAAGGTGTGGAAAAAATCTGTAAGTAAAAGATTCAGAGTAATAACATGACTTATTAGAAAAATCTGAAAAAGAGTTAGTAAATGACTGGTAAATCTCTTTTATTGCACTTATGGATGGAATATTTTGTAGTTGTTGAAGTATTGGATCATAGTATAGTAAGAGACTGGATTACTTATACATATATTTTATATATTTATTGTTTTATTTCGTAGATAAAATATGCCTACATTTTACAATATATAAACATTTGGCAAAATTAATCAGTTTCAATAAGAAAAATAAAATCTGAACAAAGGTAGCAGTTTTTTATATAGCCTACTCAAATATTATTATCCTAAAACTGACTTTATGGAGCGATATCTATTTTACTGCGCACAGAGTATTGGAACATTCCGGAATTAAGTATTGGCCCACAATTTTAATCCATTGGCGTACCAAAATGGACAGCGGTAATGACATGTTCGTATTCAGTCAAGTGGCTCATAAACAAACCGAATAGTAATGTCGCTCATAAAGCATTATGTTTACCCTTGGCATTTGCAAAGACATTATAATCTAAGGCAATATGTGATGGACGAATAAATTTTGTAGCTCGTACATTGAATAGTAGTATAGCATTGTTTTAATTAAACGAACGAAGAAGAAATGTTTTTTCTGCGATTTCATAGATTTTTATGGAAAAATATGGGATTCATGGCATTTCGTTTAATCAATGTGCAGTGAATTGTTTACACATATTATATCCGCACATGTTGTGTTGGCCGGAATAAGCTAACACCCAGCTAACCTCATCAGGTCCTGGTTAGGGCATTCTATTGTCCTGGAGGGAGTAAATGCTCTCCTAAGGCGGATGAACCTTTATGCTCAACGGCATTAGGATGTGGAAATAAAGGGGAAAATACCACATTAAAGGTCTAAAAGACATCCCATGTATCAGCAAAAAAATGATTGCTTGGAGATCGAGATGCAAGATTCTGTTGCTGCAAACCAATCCACCGGATTGATACTACGAAGAAGAATCCGCACATGCTTACAAATAACACATTACAATAAAAAGATGGCTTAATAATATTTTTATTTAATAATTTTTAAGCATGTTTTCAAATCATTTTACTTAATGTTTAGTTCTATAACTCAATCTGATCACAACAATCTGAATGAAGAGCAGCTGAGCTAGGCGTTTTTTTGTAAATGTTTTATAAATACACCATGTAAATAACTTAAAATATTCGATAAAATACAAAAAAAATAATTGTAAAATATAATATATAGTTATGGAAAACTACTTTCACCAAAAAATGCGTTAAAGCGTCGGGGAAAACATGACGATAAGTTTAAAAAAAAAAAAAAACAATTTCAACATCAACAAAATAAACTAAAAAATATTATAAAATTCAGCTGAAAAAATATCAGTCGCGCAAAACAACATATTATGTACTGTGATTTATGACACGCAAAAAATAATGTCATAAAGTATCGTTGTGAATTTGCGACCTTATGTCAATGTAAGGTCGACACTGAATTAATCTGAGACTCGAATATTATTCTGTATTCATATAAATATTATATATAGTTACCAAAAACTTTTATTGAAAAAAAGTACAGTAATGATTTACGATTAGATATTCAATTTTTATGTGAATGAGCCATTGTTGAGGTCTTAATTTACGAAGGACAAACTTTAATATCGTTTTTCCGTTTCAAAAACATGTTTTCGTTCAATCACCTATCTGAGCAAGATTGTGCGTGAAGAGTATCTGGATTGGTGACCGCCTTAGGTCGGCACGTGTAATTGGTTGGATTGGGCTGCCTCTTAGAATGAAATCAAGAAAAGTATGAGAGAGTGGAAGGTAATTATTATCAGCATAAACTTGCTGATAAACTAATGTTAAAAAACGTCTCGGATACAATAACTGACTTCATTTAAATCCCAGGGCTCTCGTTTTAAAGTTCGTCGCAAACTATGCATAGTATATAGCGGCTAGTGTAAACATGATTGATGATGGGGCAAGTAAAATGGCTCTTAACAAAACGTTGTTATAAAAAAAAAATGTTAAATACTTTGTGGTGAGCATTTTATTTTCAGTTTTTGACCTAACATGAAAGAAAAAATATAAAATAATTAATAATGTTTGTGATTGTGAAAATAAATCATTAAGATTAAAACAAAAGTCGTAAATTACATTTAAATTATTAAAACTCGGCATACTATTTAACATGTAATTAAAATTTACAACTGCGGGTGTAATATGTCAAATTCATAATAATCATAATATACAACCATTATACTAAAATAATTTCTTTCAATCTGGGTCGTAAACAACGAAGAAACATTTATATTATCATAGTTATGATTGGATTTAATATAAATTGATTAACGATATACCTGTAATTATTGGCACCAATTAGTACTGGATAAAAACTCAATAAATATATTGACTTGGCATATAGCTTAATGATTTTCTATTTTGAAGAGTGATTCGGAGTGGATAAAAGTGTAACAAATAGTTATTACCAATTAAATAAGAAACCGATTGCCAACAAATAAACAAAATACAAATACCAAAAAATATTTGCTGTAAATTTGAATATTTGTATAAATTTGATAAAAAATTGGTATTTGTCTTCAATTATAAATAAAAGTATTATAATAATGAAACGTAATCTAAATAATCTACCAAAAACAGTTTAATATGAAATATACAGATATGTTACATATGTATACATACTATCATATATCAAACATTTTTAACGGTAATGATAGACTATTTCTGTAATGCCAAGAGAACATGCACAGGTAAGAGTACGTATATCAAAGTTAAGTAATGTTCGAATTAGTTACAGAAGCACTAAATGCTGTATCATTTCCTTTTTATTCACCAAGGTGCTGTTTTTGAAGTGATACAATCTAAGACCAGGTGGGGAGAAGTAAACAGTTTCTCAATTATTTATTTTCTTTGCTTTTACTACAATGTTTCAATAATATTTTTATTAACGATTATCCTTTTTGATACAGAAGATTTGTGGAAGGGATGGTTGACGGTAGAAACTGCAAACGGCGCCCTAGATGGGAATATTTACAGCAAGTGTTCGAGGAGAGTGGGTTGCAGAGGATCGAGAAGAGTGGAGATCGAGATGCAAGATTTTGTTGCTGCAAAACCAATCTATCAGATTGATACTACTACGAAGAAGATTTGAATGTACAAAATTGTTTTCTACGTTTCTATGATGACCTGCTTAATTAATTCATTAAATGTCAATATTACAAACTGTTTCATAAGAGTAATGAAAATATAGTATATGACGCGTATGTGAAGTACAATTTATATATTATCTCTTAATTTTTGACAAATAATTGATCTTAATCAAAGAAATTTTATATGCAAAACTAAGGCCATTTATTCAGTATATTACAAACTAAAATTTTGCAAATGCACGATAATTATTGTAATGTACGTATTTTTTTTTGACGCACGTTTTGATGAATTACTTCTGGTCGAAATGTTTATTCTTTAGATTACCTATTAAACGTTGGCAGAAAATAGTAGCAGCATTGGAAAACCTCTGAGTTATTCATGTAAATTACATCAGCCGTATCCCGGCATGCGAGTTCAGTATTAGCGGATGTATACTATATAATATTATGAAGCGGAAAGCTCGCATTTACAGGGGTGTTGGTATTTTCAAGATATCGCGCGAAAGCTCTGCGGGGTGAGAACCACTCTCTCGCAGGCCCAGGAACTCAGGTCCCTTCCCTTACACCTTCAAGGCGACAAGACGATAGATTGCTGGTTATTTATTCCACCTGTATGTACAATATTTTGAATATCATGTTTTTCGTGATTTTTTGTTACGCATTTTTCGGGGTGTTTTTCCGGCAATTCAAAACCCCGGTAAGGTCATTGAGGATGTTGTAAAAGATATAATACAATTTAAAGAACGACAAAAAATAAGTTTATTATAGGTTAACACACTTACTTCGGTCAAGTAGTACATGAATGAAGATCAAGGGAGAATTTTATTTTATCAGCACACCTACCCTACTTATGGATTTTTATGTTTTGCGTGTCATAACATTGGATTAAATCATTTTGTGCAATGCGAATCAATGTTATAACCCTTCAATACTTGTAATATTTATTAATAAACTATTGAACGTGCATTAAAAAATATATAACGGCGAGAGCCCGGGGCTTGAAGAATAGGGCAGCCGTAGTTAGTTACGTTAGTAGCTATTATCTTTGAGTTTCACTGAGTACATACTATGCATATGCTATTAGAGGGGCTTGATGAAAATACACATGTAATTTTCAAGGCATATTGAGGAGTTTTCTAATTATCATTTTAAGTTGAACGGATGATAATCTTAAGGCTCTCAAAGCTTGAATAATTTGATCAAGAGAAAGCTCAACTCACCGAAGGACACACGATGCTCCCCCAATCTGAGTACTATCAGCGCTGAATGATTATTCACTTTCAAAAATTTGACAAGATTCTATATTTCGACCCGGTATGATCGTTTCCGATGTACTGTTGATGTATGTATTTACTTTTTTTATAGCTTGGATATTTATAAAAATATATTCTATTCAACCACTTTGATCATAATATTGCAAACGTAATATTTTGCAAACTACTTGTCTGACAAATGGCGGAGAGTACATAGTGATAAATCCACTGCAGCACAATTTCAACAAATGGAGCATACTTTCTGCGACACTGTCCATCTGTGGACTGGAGTAAAGGATGCTTTCTCCGCGTAATTCCACTCTGGTTCTGTTTAATATGTGAAATGTGTTCTTGTAAGTGTAACTACCTAGCATTATTTGTTTTACTTTTTTGACTATATTTATTTAACTGAACTGTAGAATGTTTTTAACACAATGAAAAACAATATTAAATAAATATAATTGATAAAAAAACATTTTTTTTCTAATAAAACCTATTTTTTTAATTATTCTTTTACTTAAAAAGACAAAAGCTCTTGTACTAGATTGCAATAAAATATATTATTGACATATTGATTTGAAGGGCGCGGAGATAGGGAAAGTTCTACAAGATAGAAGACTTTTACATGGCGTATGACATGAAAGGATTTAAGAAAATAATAATGACCACAAACGACAGTGTTCAAACACCTGTTTTCGTACCATCACCTAAGCAACATTGAGCGCGGGCCGTAAATGAATGAGACGTTCAATAAAATCGTCTTTTAGGACTTTATGATATTATTCAATATCCTTAAAATGTTTAGTACAAAATACCTAAATGTGCCTTGAATAATAGAGATGTTTTCTTTTCCGTCGGTGTAAAGTACTATTGCTTTGTATATATTTGATGGAGCTCCTGGATAGTGGTATGTGACAGAACTCGGCATCAGCAATGTGTGGCGACCATATGCTCTAGCTGAAGAGTAGATATGAAACAAGTGAAGAAGGAGATAAAACCCCGACAAATAATATTCAAAAATAACTATTCTTCGTTTAATAGTAATAGTAATAGTAACTGTTCAACTTCGTTTTACATTTAAAATGCGATTTTACATACTAAATATTATTTTACATATTTAGATTGAAAGAATAATCGCACACCCATTGCACCACAAACCAGTAAAAGGTTTCCGATAAATCTGTAGCGCGTTTATAAATTGTTTAAAAATAGCTGGGGCGGGGTGCACGGCGCAAGGGTGGGCGGCTCGGCAGTGGGCGGGAACTACTGCGGGCGGCACGCTGCATCGATCCGCGCGGGCCGTGACCTTGACCCAGGACCGGCGGTGGGCGGCGGGCGGCAGGCGGCCCCTGCTGCATCCGGCCTCAACAGCAGACACTGGGCGATGCTTCATATCAACAGCCTCAGTAAGATCCACTTCCTACACATACACCTTATCGATGGAAAACTAGAAAAATCAACAGACCAATAAGCCTCATGCTTAAGACTAACTCCCGTGCTATGAAAACTTTTAATCTACAACAAGATTTTCTCTAAATGTGGTACTATACTCGTATTCTAGCGCATGATTGTACTACTCGTATATAAATAATTTACCCAAAATTAAGTTTATCTTTATATATTATAATTTATTGGTTGTTGTTGATTACTTAATACTAGAAAAATTACTTCACAATAATACTATTCCAAAAATAAAATGTCCTGTTAACGTGTAACAATTGTTTTTTTTATTTTTTTCAAAAGTCGCAGTATAGTAAAATAAATGTAAGCTTGCCAAGGCATGTATTTATTTACATAAAAAACGAATGAATGATACAATAATAATGGAAAATTAAAATAAATATGAAGTGTTGATTAAAAAAATACATTTGTTATATAAATGATCGATTTGCTTACATTTTTGATAAGTTGTGATCATGGCGTCAAATCTACTCAACTTAATATTAAAATTTAAACATTTTGTAACAATATCATTTTTGAGTAAATTCCTAGCAACACCGTCGCTATTCGGCTAAGTTACTTGGCGATAAAGCTATTTACATTATTTCTGAGTTGTTTTTTCCATATTCATCCAGTAGCCTTATTTATTTAGTTTATTGTATTTTAATAAGATGGTGGCTTAAATTTCCAGAATCAGCTCCTATAAATAATTCATTACTAGTCTAGTTTAAAGTACGTTAAATAGTTTGCATTGTATTTTATTTTTATTGCAACTTTCCTCTTCTACTGCTGCATAAAACTCAGGGATGTGTGATCTTCTAGAATCTAGATTCCAGAGCATAAAGCCATTAGAATATTTCATTTATTGTGTACTATACGTTTCTTACCACTTCTGATGATGAAGAAAAACGATATTTCAAAGTTTGTTTTTGCGAATATAGTACATTTCATAACTATATTTTACAAATGTGTTTCTTTTTTTATAATATAATATTTCGATTGAATATACTAGAACCATGACGGTAATTTTGTATGTATAATTAAATTATTATAAATAAACCACTTTTTTTGTTGTAGTTGTTGTCCTGAAGATGGTAGAGGAGCTACCGAAATAATAAACTGTAAACCAAGTGGTTATAAACAATTTTATTTTTGTTACAAATTATTTTGATGTAGAGATACTATTATAATAAGAAAAACATAATTTACAAAAATTCTTAGGTTCGTGGGCATATTAAATATGTATAATAGCTTGCTAATGTTACAAAATAAGCAATTGATTCACATACATAAATATTTAATTCATGAACAAAGTTTGTTGGTATTTCAAAATTGTCATAAAATTCGTTTCATGGGCTAAGCTTATTAAAGACGTGTGTTTTATTGTCTTTCATCTTTTCCTCTTATAGCACAAAGGTACCGAGACAAAGAATCTAATTAATGAAATCCTTTTGTACAGAGAAACCTGCGTATGGCATGAAATATCATATATAATTCTGAGCGTTTTGTCTCTTGATAAAGATAATAAATGATGTACAGCCCAAAGGACAAATGGTTCCTTATTAATATTATGAAATTCAGGAATGAAAACAAATATTGAATTGTTTAATAAAATTAAATAATCAAGTACAATTTAATATGTAAATATTATCAAGCGTTCAATCGATATGAGTGTTTTTAAAAATATTTTGGTTTCTATTTATGTAAGAGTATTTAATTAGGAAGTAAAGGTTTTTTTATCAAAATAAATTTATTCCTATTTAATTTTGTTAAAATTTTCTTGAAATTATACTTTAGTATGATTACTTTATCTAATAATGTAACAATTTATTGGTTTTTAATACCCTTTGTTATTTTAAATATTATTTTAATATTTTCATCTAATTTTCTATATACTCATAATAATTTATTTTGAAAACATATACCTATCTCACAACCTACACGCACCTACTCACTCACATCTTGGCACTATATAAATACGCACACTTTCTTGCCTAATTGACTTACAATGGCTACCCGACGTAGTCGAAAAATGTCATCCTATAATTTAAAAAAATGTGAAATAATTTGTAAAAAAAATTGTACTTTAATTTTGAGATTATAGGATTCCATCAGTACTTATCGTTGAAAATTTTTTAGTTGTAGAATATTAAATTTAAGCTTGTTTTAAGTTGGGTACATAAGTATCAGAAAAATTAAAGTAGTGAAAAATAATTGCGATGAATTTTACGTCACCGCATATACATTATGTACGTGTGAAAATAATGTGATAGTACGGCTACTGTCCGTTAATCCGCTTTTTGAATTTGGATTGTATGACTGAGCAAAACCAATCATCGAAAAGTTTTTCAAGGATTACGCGCGTTAAGAAAAGATTTAGTGAATGCCATCGGTCTACGTCAAAGAATATTTTGAACGGTTGGAAAGCTGAAATCCGAGAATCTTACCAGAGCAATGATGAAACAAGAATTAGTAGAATTGACTCGAAATTTCAAGCATTCGATTGTGTAATGTAGAGGTTATTATGTCACTTTTCGTTACAAATAATTAGGAATAAGGTTATATTTACACTGTCATTATAATTTGCTCATGTTCCTTTGGCAAACATTTTTTATAAGACGTTTTTATAAACAATACACAAAAGAATGTGATTAATCTGAATATATGGGATTCCAGGTGACTCACAGAAATTGTATATTGTATTTATTTTTCATATATAATTTACTATTAAATTAATTTTAACTAAAAAAATTAACAATATTTAGTTTTGATTCACATTTATTTTTAATGATTACATGTTTCGGACACCCTGGAGACCATCTTCAATAATGATTAAATAATTGTCAGTTGATTACCCTAATGTAAATTATAAACAAATAATAATGACAAATCGTTTATGATTTTCTTAAATCGGAAATTTTTTTTAATAAAACATCAATATTTTTAGAATTACGACAATAATTAAAGAAAATATTAAACATAACAATATTTCGTAATATTATATTATTGTATAGTATTGTAAAACGTTATTTTTGTCAGAATATGCTTAAATAAAACGTGTTTGTTTCAATGTATAAATTAATGTACAAATTAAAATGAAGACATACAAATTCCTTCCAAGAATTCGGATTCCTAATGATGAAAAGTTGCCTCACAGTTTACAGTTACATTATAATTTCCCAGAGCCAGTTTGTAACTTAAAGTAACGACGTTGCTTAACCTACCGACCCTAAAGCGAGGTCAAATAATTCCGGCATTAAATTAAAACATAATTTTAGTTACCTTTCCTTCGCATGAGGCAACACAATTTTCCTCTCGTGTACCACAACTCAGGTAATTTTCCATCAAGTATGCCTCACGGTGCTTATCGTTTTTTTTGTATAATCAAAAGTTTTCCCCCAAGAAAAACGAGTAACTTTTTCTTACGGTTGGGAGTATAACAATTTTCCCACATATTTTAAGATATTTTGTTTTATAGAAATATATTGTTATTATATATTTGTTATTATTGTAACGTGTAATACTACCCCCTTCCTTGTATGCGATTTGAGAACATTTGACTCCGTAGAATATTGGAGGTATAATGGTAAGAACAGACAAGGTAAGGGAGTAGCTACGGAAACTTTCCATTTGATTATACAGTCATTCAAAAGTTGATCAACTACAATTAAATTTTTCTCTGACCTCGGAACTATCGCCACCTTGTTATGGAGAAAGAATAAGAAAATATAATTGACCGATCATAATCATTATCATATCTTAATAGAGTTCATTTATATGATTATTCATATTAACCTAAGAATTTGAATGATATACATTTAAAAATAATTATTTTCTTAACAATATAATATTGTAATACATTTTTTGAAAGGTTTGTGACGGACAACTGTAAAAATTTCAATATGTATGTCCTGTCTATTAATATTTGCCTTGTATGTCCTATTTATGTCGTTAGAATCGCCGTCACCAGAGGTCGCTTCAAATACTATTGCCCATATTAAGGTGGCAGTTGAGCAGGCTCTTTATATGCAGACGACCATATAGACCAGATCTCTCTTTCTCACGACCGCCTTCGGAACCTGATAATCACTCAGTCGCTCGCTAAAGACGCCACTGTGTAACGTGTCCGCTCTACGACCGATCAAGTTACAAGAACTTACTTGTAACCTCTCATTATTCTAATAATCACTTTTAGAACTTGCTAATAAATATAATTTCTTGTTCCTTAATTCAACTTAAATGTAATGTAAATATTCTGTTAACCTTTCAACCTTAAATAATGTTTAAATATTAAGCTAACTTACCTTCTTCGTAGTATCAATCTGGTGGATTGGTTTGCAGTAACAGAATCTTGCATCTCGATGTCCATTCCTCTCGATCCTCCGCAACCCTTTTCAGCTCAGCATAAGCGCTACAGTTCATGTCCTCGAATACTTGCTGCAAATACTCCCGTCCAGGGCGCCCTCTACAGTTTCTACCCTCAACCATCCCCTCCACAATATCGTGAAGAAGACCATCGTGGCGCATGATGTGGCCGATCCATCGGGCTCGCCTCTCTGAGATGGTTCTTATTAGTTGCCTATCTTCCTTGATTATTCTGAGAACCTCATTGTTCGTGACGTGGTCTCTCCAGGAAATTCCGAGAATTCTTCTGTACGACCACATCTTAAAGGCCTCTAGTCTTTTTTTATCACTTTACTTATCACTTTAACTTACCTACTGACATAAAATTCCCCGTGACATTATACCGTGTTCTTATTTATTTTCCTTATATGTTCGGAATGTCCGTGTATTTCTATTGATCACTTCCTAACACGCATAACAAGTCCTTCGCAGCAATCCACAGATCACAATACTTCTACAGCACTGCCACACCGACAGATTGATGGAAAATATTTTACCTAAAATTATATACATTGTATAAAAGTAGGTGATCATGTTTGCCTGGACTATTAAATGTAATATCATGCAAGGAATTACTTTAATAAGACTTTTTATAATTATTTGTGTATACATATATTAAATATTTATTAAACATTTCATCATAAAATAATAAACATTCATTAATTAGTTAAGTACTCAATTAACATGATGTGGCTCAAGTTTATAATACGGGTAAGTCTAATATCAATATCTCTCCGGATTAATTCCAAACTTAATAATGAATACAACATTATTAGTAAAAACCTTTCAGTTTTAAAGCTCCTTAATAAATCTTCTGAAATATTTCGTTCACAAAATCAACCCGTTTTAATGAAATTTTCGGGAGAGTATTTTGAGAAAGCCAAAAATATTATGGCGAAAGCTCTTTCATGAGAGTTTAAGATAATAAATTTTACAAAAATACATATTTTAAGTTCGTCGTTTTTTTTTCCGTTTCCGTGTTGTACACTCGTTCATTATTTTAGGTATACAATACAAAATGCCTCTCTACTGATGGTTACACAAAACCATTTCATAAAATTTCACAAGAAGACGATTAATTTACAACAACTAAAGCAATAAAGAAGTAAATAAGTTTCCTCAAGAGTGTAAGTAAAGATAAAAAGTTTAGCATTCTGTTGGTACATTAAAAGTGCCAACACAACTGTAATTGGAATTGTTTGTTGTATTATTATTTCCTTAATGAAACAAAATATTCATTGAGTGATCGCGATAAAATATGTTTTCTATTGTTCTACAAAAACAAGCATTTCTAATAATATTTTCAAATTATCAATGCTTAGAAGTCACAAAGGTAAACAAAAGTTTTCCTTCTAAGAAACTGAATTACAAGACATAATCATTATATTTACAAATAAGCGTAATAATTTAAATCGTGTTTCTATGTACGATGATAAAAAATAAGGTTACTTACTTTTATTAGGTTTATAATTATGAATGAATCTAGTAAATAATACACGTATATAATATTATATAAATCTCCACTATTATATAAATAACCAACTGAACTGTGAGCTATAATAATATGCGTATTATTTAGTATATACTTAAAAATCATTAAAGGCATTATTAAGACGTCCTTACCTGTAAAATTTTGATTCACGAATAAAATTTCCTACGTTTATAATTATTCTACGTTTTGCGCAACGTCAATAAAACGCGATAACCACATGGGTACACAAATTAAGACTCCTCCTGTATCTTAACGTTTTTTGTTGGAAATATTGAGTCGATCTTTAGAAGCAAATGGACCCAAGCTTTTTGTATAATCGTGCTGATCTCTTAAAAATCTTAATTAACAACTTCCCGTGTGCATATGTATATCTTAACATCTGGGTGTAGAATTGTCTTGAGAGAAAACATTAACATCCCCCAACTTTAATAAGGCGACATCAGGTCGTGGGGTTGTCATCGGGACGCTTGGAGAAAGGATTTCGAGGCAGGTCGCAAAGCAAAGAACTCGTTTAGAAGCACAATTAACATTTATTTCACAGTTATGATTTCGGTTTCACCACCCGACCGTAACATGTTGTATCGTGGGTAGATGTTGGGCGGAGGCTCTCGAGGGCATGGGCTGGCTGACAGGCACAGTCACTGTCAGCGCCCCAAAGATTATCGCAGTTAAGTATGAAACTAAAGTTGACAGTTGTACCAACATGATATAGAGCATATAAAATACCGCATGCAACCGCCGTGTCTACTTTATGTATAAAATTAAGACTAACATTGTAAGATGTGCATGTCTAGAGAGCGAACAAAAATAAGAGACAAAAATTTTATATTGAGGCTTTTTGGCATCAGCCTATATCGAGTTGGTATCATCAACATGAACAATGACACTTGACTGCATGGTGGCGATTTGTGGTGATCCTATGATTCAGATATAGAACAATTATTTGGGAAGATATGTTTGAAATTTAGTGATTTTGATTTGCTCTTGCGTAGTTCTGCCCTGAGTTTTGCACATAGACATTAAAGCCTCAAGTACACTCACAAGGGATGAGTACATCACACAAAGATGTTCATTAATTGCGTCTTGTTGATAGAGTAAATATACTCAGCGTAGTCCTAATCAAATTTGACGTAAGTTGTTATATTTTTGTTTGCGTAGGCCTAGTGTATTAATTGATCGCTTTGGCTCAGAAATAAATTACTTGCTTATTTAATTAGCGCAGCGTTTACGAACACATTGAGCGAATATGATGTTTTAATTATTGTGCTTTCGCGGCATCTTTTATGTCTGGCTCAAGTAGAAGACAATAGATCCAACTACATTTTAATTAATTAATTTATTTATTTATTTCACAGAACCGAAGTTCCAAGGTATAAAATAATAAGAAACAGAGTATACACAAATAAACAATGCATACAAAAGAAAAAAAAACATAAAAGAAGAAGAAGATAACACGTATCAAAGATCACATAGATCTAGGAGAACAATACCATCGACAAAAGAGGAAAAGGATGTAAGAAAAGGATCAAGTTGTGCTGGTAGGCCATTTAGGAGCGCCATTGCCATTGTACTAAATTGATTGCTCGAGGCTCCACAAGTATCAGTGGGATCAAATACAATGGATGGCTACGAGCACGGGTGTACTTATCTGGAACATAGAAGTTAAAATATTCAAGAATCCCAGGGTTGTGAATTGCACTATTATATATATAAATATAAAGCATCTTAATTTTTTTTGAATATTTTATTATTGTTAATATTTCAGCTACTTAATAATAATTGGATATCAAAGGCAAGAATTCATTACTCTTCTACAATATTTATAATCTATATTGTAAATCTTTTTTGTATTTTCATTACAATTCCAGCGGGTATAGCTCAATGGTTAAAACATTTGCTTGGCAAGCCAAAGGTCATCGGTTCGATCCCCGGCGAAAATTAAAAAAAAACGATTTCTGAGCTCTACAATACCACCGGTACGTGTGAATTTGATTCATCACCCATAAAATGACAGTCATAGCCTATTAATTGAAATTGGTGGTAGACGAAAGTCGTCCCGTGAAGACTACCCATTCATAGTAAATAGACTGTAATAATAATGATGATGCGTGAATGCCGGGCCGTAGTCTATGAAGTTGGCGGATCAATACTTCATATGCAGCCATATGCAGCGTGGTAAGCGTCATAGATTTCCACAGATGAGATTTTAGAATCGATGTCATTATTCTCCCCTATGTGCTTACATAATAAAATATAGAAAATCGAACAAAATAAACCTTTTAAAAAATGTCTTGAAATTCGTACAACAAAGTGCGGCAAGTAGAGTTCTGCAAACGTGCGGGGGTGATCCGTAAAATAAGTTTCCCATGGCGTACAGTCCAGAAAACCGCTGTTATGGTGGATCCCGCAATTCTCTATTGTACCTTGGTTCCCCCACATCTAAGATCCCTGCCCCGTGTACCCGATTGAGAGGGGGGATTTGGTGAGCAATGCCAAACGTGGGTGTAAGAGTAATAGTCTGATATTTTGAAACAAATTTGAACTGTTATTATTGAAATTACTGTAAATCGTAGTTATTGATCGCAGAATGGTATTCATTTACCACGTATTTCTAGTAATATCATGATTATTATCACTATTCCAAATACTAATAGGTTGATGCAAAAGTTTTGACCGTTTTTTACAAATACAATTAAACATATTTTTTTCAGATTTGTATTATTTATTTAATCAATTATGTCATTTCCGTCAGTTCTTAAAACATTTTCCCATCTTTCTATCAACTTATTAATTACCATTAGTATAAAATTCCGTGGATTTTGGTGCGAAAAATGTAGTAAGGGACATTTTTACCTGCTGTATTGTATCAAAAAAATTATCATTACTTTGTGTTTGCAGTGATCGGAATAAATGAAAATCGGAAGGAGTAAGATCTGGAGAAAAGGCTAGATGCTTAATAACATCCCAATTCAACTCATTTAGCTTGTGTTGGGTCATCATGCCACATGTGGTTGCGCGTTATCGTTAATCGTACAAATTAATTCAATTAAATTAAATTAAATTCAATTCAATTCTTTAAGTTATTTTTGTTACAGTAATCTTCACGGGTAAGAGTGAAATAACTCCTGATGATTACATAGATGTTGTAAAACACATAAGAAGACGTAATATTTCATATTTTATATAATTCTGATTATAATTAAGCTTTTTTTAATTCGTGCATTGAATTTTCAATGACTTGAAGGAAGAATATAGCAAATTTATGATTATGTGTGGTTTTATTTTAGATTAATTAATGTTTTGATTTAGACTTATTTAATTAAAAGTCTAATTAAATATAATTTCAGTTTAGTATTTTTAAGTCTTATTAATTTCCGCAAACAAAGGCGGCTGAAAATTAATTAATTTCCGTACAAATTACATTTCCAAGCTTTGAAAAAAAGTTCTGAAAACCCTGTTGAGTGGCGCTTGTTATGTTTCAATTGAAGAAAGATTTAAGGTCCAGTAAGGAACACGAATTCAAAGAAACTATTTTAATTAATAACATAAACCACTTACTAAAATGAATGGAATCTTATAATTCTAGTAAAATGTAACAAATACTATAGTTATAGCTATAATATCAATAATCTATGTTTTCCGAATTCCTTAAATTATAGACTTTATATTTGAAAGCAAACTGTTAAATTTTAAATTGAATATACGGTTGTAAATTTTATTCTATATCATAAATTAATAAAACATGTTTTGAATATTCTCTACGTTTACAGGTGTAAATTAAATTAAACATTTTTCGGCTTAGTTTTTAGATTAGATAACTCATTTCAAATGGTGAATAGTATCGATGTAACATTTAAATATGCTCTGGATGCCATTTTACATAAATTGCAAGAAAGTAAGTAAATTAAAAATTTATAAATATATTACAATGAATGTGTTTAAATTATTGCCAAGTTGGCTAACAAATCTTAAAGAGAAAACAAAAAAATATTACTTGAATTATTTTTAAAGGCTATAATAATATAAAAATGGAACTTGATTAGAATTATAGTGCGTATAATTAAATTTAAAAAAAAATACCTATACAGCTTATGATTTATCATATAATGATGAAACAGATATTATCTCTTTCAACACCTTTTTAAAGAATAAAACTTATAATTAAAAGTACAATTTATATGAACACTAAATTTTTTATTCGAAATAGTGCGATGTAATGTCATGGTTCTGTTTTATTTATTACAGGAACGGTCGCTGCTTCAGCTGACGTCCTGGGATATGTTGTTCCTTAAGTGTAGAAGGAATCATTCAGCAGTGCGTGTCTTGTCTCAATAAAAACACGTATCCTTTACATTATTACATTATTCAGATTGCTTCGCGCCGAGCTACAGCTACGCCAGGAAGTACGTTCCAAGCACAGAGAGAAGATTCAAATACTAGAGATACTAGTGCTTGCTGAACTATGGTTTAGCAGAGGAACATGCATTTTATAGATAAGCTTCCTTTTTATAAAATTTAATATAATTAATACAAATATAACTATTTTTTTTACCTTGTTTTATCACGGATTACGTTAGGAGAATATTATTCATAGATATGAGACTGTTATTTCATACACTCGCGCACTTCATCACTTGTCATTCACTTATAAACAGCCTAGAAAAGATAATGTAATTATTTAATTTAATATTTAAAGGTGATCTCAAATTTTCGTTCTTAAAATATGAAAAACTATTGTACATCAAAATGTTACCATAATATCTTTCGCTTATTTTGTTATTCTTGTCCATTTGAGTAAAACTTCTAAATCGCGTCTCATCGATATCATTTTCAATATTTGATCCCTAGCTGCAGCACATAGTCGCCTCAAATCACCACTATTAAGGTCTGTTAGATTCCACGGTCCTGACTTTGTCCTAAGTTATGTTCTGTACCTAAGTACAATCTAAATATAGTTCCCGACGTTCACTCTACGACGAGAGACAAAGAGATTGATGAGAACAAATTATAGTATACTTACAAGTTTAAGGTAACCATTTTTTAAGAAAATAGGCGATTGGGCACGACGCACTCGAAGCGTGGACCACTTAGTGTTTTGAGTTTTAACGCGTTTTAACAATACGAGACCTAGCCCCTGGACAAATATATGGAGGTCCCTTAACAGATAGCTTTTTTTTGGAGTGTGCGCTGTGCCCGAGTGGCTGCACCCAGGAAGACCTGATGATGGCCAGAAGTAACGCCATCGACGTCGCCCACTTCTGGGCAGACAGGATCTGACCCTGTTGTTTCGCGTTTTAACAATATACAGGAAAGGTATGGTAATTTAAAAAAAATGTTACCGTTAGACTATGTCAATTTGTTCTAGAATGACACCAAGTTGTATCATTATATGATAAACCGGAATGGATGTAATGAAATACGATTGACCATGTCATAGAATCACAGAATAAATTCACTAAGGTTTAATGCGGTGACATTATAAATTTATGATTATTTTGATGGATGAGAATAATTTCTGACTAATACTATAAATACCTTACTAGGTATCTTAGAGGGGCGATCCGATGGATCGGTCTCATCATGCGCCACGATGGTCTTCTTCACGCCATTGTGGAAGGGATGATTGAGGGTAGAAACTGTAAAGGGCGCCCTAGACGGTAGTTTTTGCAGCAAGTGTTCGAGGACATGAGTTGCAGCTCTTATACTGAGCTAAAGAGGGTTGCAGTAGATCGAGAAGAGTAGAGATCGAGATGCATTTGTTGTTGCAAACCAATCCGCCGGATTGATACTACGAAGAAGACTATTGTTGACAAAAATAACAGTTTTAAGTGAATTGGAATCAATAAATTTATAATCAATGAAGGTGTGTATTGTATTTGATTTGATTTATAATATCAAATTAATTGAAGAAAAAAAAATCCGAATACCAGGAAGGACACATAAAGTGATGGTGAGTCTGCTGGAAATACTGTCTCAGGAACAAGCTTATGGAAAGCAGGAAGGAAGAAACATAACGCATACCTCACAAGAAATATAATTGGACCAAAAGGTTTGTATTGTAACATCATTTCTTCAAAACATTATAAAACACATACTTGTTTACAGATAAAAAAAAATCCACGTAAATGGCAATTAAAAACGTATTTTTTTATATGATGACAAAAAATAAATTTATTCGATAAATTAATTGGCTATCGTTATATTTTTTATAATGCTATAACAAATAAACAATGCACCATAGGCATAATAAACTATAAGTTGTTACTTGAAAATAAAATAAATTCTTTAAATAAACTAGTTATAATCTATGGAGAAATATGAAGTCGACAGAGCGATCATATAAATTATTTATTGGGTCATAACTCGTAAAAACGACATGGTTTTCAAACATAATAAAATATTAATATTATAGTTTTAATAATGCTCCCGAATATTTAGCCGAAAAACATAAAAAAGTTTAGCCAACTGATATTTTACCGAAGGACATTTTGCCAAATAGACATTGGCGATATATTCGTTAGGCCACATGTTATTGCGAGTCCAAATGTCCATTACGGAAAATTATCGTTCGATTTTGATGCCTGAATACTGACATTATTAATTTATATTTATCTCATGAATCAATAATAACCTATGACCGGTCTGTGACTTTCAGTATTTATTTTATGTAATTTGTGGTTTTCTAATTAGAAGCATCGGCGGCCATTTTGTTTCAGCGATCGGCTGATAAATATTTACAATAATAGTTAGCTCATCCTGTTTAGTTTGTTGTATTATAAGCCGGGCCTTAGGCGCAAGTTTGTTTTTCTTCCAAGGTTCTCGGCACCTAGAGCAACTTCCAGTCATCGTAACCGGCACAGTTGTTGTACAGTACATAGTACAATAGCTGTGCGGCTCTGAATGAAGAGGGGGGATCGTGTGAAAGCGGGTACTGGGTCGCAGTTCTCATCCCTCTCTTCCCTCCTGACGATCGATCCAGCGCCTCCCACGCGTTCCCAGCTAGCGCCATCTCTTTTTGCCTTTCCATACAAATCAACCCTCTTGGAGTTACCCGCATACGACCTTCTCGCTCCCTCGCAAGGGGCGGAGCGGTTTCCTGCCCCTCTTATTGGTTTTTTCTCTTATTTCTCTTTCCTTATTTTCTCTCTCCCCTGGTTCATTCTTCTACCGGCTGCTCTATAACCTTTGCACACATTTGTTTTGTAGATTGATGCTTCCACTGCTTGCTTTATATTATGTCAGAAATGTGCTTCATGAACGGTGTGTGTGAAAGAATCGATATTTTTCGTCGATTCACTTCGCTCCACAACACATCTATTAATAAATATTACCCCACCAACATAAATCCCACGAATAAAGTGCAATTAGTAAAATTTGTAAGACTCGTAGTGATTGATAATGACATTGTTATCATTACAGCGTTGACCTCTAATTATCCTTGAATAGTGTAGTTTCCATGCTTTGAGTATTTTTAAGAATAATCACTTTTTAGTATTCGACACTAAGAAAATTACGAAACATTAATCATTTTAATAAAAAATATGAAAATTAATCTTAAACGACGGCGTAACTACCTAATTTGATTGTTTGTATATTTTTTAGTTCTTTTATTTAACTATATATTATTTTGTGAAAATTCTTAAAAGTATTTGTTCCGATATTGCAGCTATACAATAATCTATTTTACTGTTTTGTTGGTATGCATTTAAAATTTTTTTAAATACCTAATAGAACTTGTCAACGATGGTGAAGTGAGATGCTAATAGAATTTTAAAATACACGTGGAAGATGCTTGAATGCGGTAAGAATTCTATATAGAGTAAACCGCGACGCAACAAATTAATAAATCTCTTTCCACTTATAATAAAAGTATACACTATTTATCTAATTGATTACGAACAATAACTATTTAAAGGCTTTATAAGCTGTATTTGTAAAACAAAAACACATGTAAAATAATCTATGCTAATAATATTTAAATTGAGAAACATAATTTTTATTTAAATTCTAGTAAATTACGTAGAAGGAAGAAGGGTATATGTGTTTCAGCATGATATTTAATTACAAAGCTTATTATGAGTATTTCATGGAACTTTATTTTGTTTCTGGAAAAAAATATATTTCGAAAACAACTTGAGTGTTGTTATTCTGTCGTAAGGGTATTCAATGAAAACAAAAATTTAACCTTAAATAATTTGAACAACAAAGGAAATACTTTCTTTCAAAAAATATATCCAGGTATATATCCAATTCAATAAATTCGCCTTGTTATCGTTATCTCTTCTTTAATAAGTAATTAATTAAACTTTGTCTAATAAGGTTTCGTATCGCTGTTGTTATAATTCTACTTCACAAAATAATCAATTTAATTAAAACAAACTTATGAATTTAAAATTAAAATGAATTGGATTGAAAAACGCCCCTGTAATTTAGTAACTTTTATGGTTGTTGTTTTCATATGAGTCTTTATTGTAAATTTAGATTTTCTTAATGCATGTTGATACCAATGGGTAAATAGTACCAAAGCCACGACTTGAGTTTACTCTCTTTATTTATAAAGAAGTTTAAAAAATTGCAAGTTTTAACTTAAAAACTAAGGCACGCATTCATGCTAATGCGGAGAGGGTAAGTACCCGACTGACTGACAGGCCGCATGGGAGAGGTTCCTCGTTGCGCCGCTCGTCTATGCCAAGGCCCCACTGGAAAGCAATGAAGCTTTCGTCGACCGTTGACAAAAACGGTGGCACTGTTAACGCAAGATGTCAGTCATCGTAACAATATGACGACTGGTGTCAATGTTTATCAGTCTATTGAGAGGAAAATCGTATTTTGAAAAACCTTTAAGTGGTTTAAAATTATTACGGTTCTTACCCTTTTTGTTATATTCTTTCGATTTAAAAACTAAGAAAAAATCCATATTGCTGATATAATGGTTTAATGAGTTAAGGGTACAACAAGAAATAAAATTAATAACAACTTATTAAATATGTATTTAAATGCAACGCGAATAAAATATTATGCAATACTATTTTAAGGTCATGCCTTATGTTAAGCACAATATAAGAATAAACACTTCCTTTAATTTTAACCAGAAACAATTACAATAAATGATTAAAGTTACACAATAGAGTTGATAAATTGAATCCGTGAGTGTAAAATACGAAAAATATTTTCCTGGCAATGGTAATGTAATACTATATTACGGGAAAGCATAAAGGTAACCACAGGAGGTATTTTCATTGAGAGGTTTTCCTTTCATTTTTATTCATTTAAATCTTATTTTCAAGATAGTAATATTCGTCTTCAGCTCGACATATATTTTTTTATTCGCAAGGCGCTTATTTTCTCTTCGTGGCATTGGGAATAAAGTTAAGAACATATTTCCAGTGTACAAAAGTATTATTATATAGCCAATTGAATATAACGTGTCTGTGAAAAGCTCAGTCCACAAACACAATTTGATAAATTGTTATTCTTAAAAATGGGATCGAGCGATGCTGAAGGCTTTCATCCAAATCTAATTGTATTTTTTGGAACAATGTTTTTTTGAGGTAACGTAATTATCATTATTTACGTTTAGTCAGATATTCGCATGAAAAAAAACTTATTAATAATCAAATTTGATATGATGAAATTAATTCAATATAAATTTCTTGGAAGTGAACACAAAGAAATTGAAAAGGAATTTAATTTATAATTTAAAACATTTTTACTGATAAGATTTTTTTTTTCATTTACATCGTTACTTGAAAAACATTACCACTTTCATCAACTGTCTACCAATCTGTCTGCAAAATTTCAATAATCTTACATACTTTATTTTGAACACAGATAATATCACTTGTTCATTACAACATTATTAAATATTATGAAATACGCCATTTTAAGAATTACATATATTTTATTGCAACTATAGAAACAAAGTGAATCGAGTTTTAAATTTTTTTTGGTCGTATAATCATAGATTTATCCAAACAGTCGTGCATTATATATTATGATTCACCATCGTTTTATAAAGAAAGATAGTAAGCAAGTGCATTATATTCAGAAATTAAGATGTAATTTTGTTATACATAACATATATACTAATTGAATATTTATTAAAATTATTTTTAAGAACTTAAAACAACTTTTTCACGGTCATACAATACATTCAGAATCATCATCTTACATAAATTAATTTATTATTAAATTTATCAAGTTGTTGTTATAGTATCTAACACATTTTTGTAATACGTTAAGAGACAATTAAGTATTTCCGGTAATTATCCATTCAATTCATTTAATTCCGAACATTACCCAACTCTTTTTCTTCTAGGGATGCTTTCTTTCTATTCGCTAGAGTCCCGGAGGAAAATTGCTGCACTCAAACATTCATTCCTTCTTCTTCGCGGTTCAATTCACAACCCTAGGATTCTTGAATGTTTTAACTTCTTTATTCCAGAAAGTTACACCCGTGCTCGTAGCCATCCATTGATTTTGATCCCAGTCGAGGCTTGTGGAGCTTCAAGCACTCAATTTGGTTCAACGGCAATGTCGCTCCTAAATGGCCTACCAGCACACCTCGATCCTTTTCTTACATCCTTTTCCTCTTTTGTCGATGGTATTGTTTGTTCTCCTTGATCTCTGTGATCTTTGACACGTGTCATCTTCTTATTATTTTGTGTTATTTTTATTTTTTATTTTCTTCTCTATTAATATATAATATCTGTAAAAAAAAATTGGAATTTCGATTCTGTAAATAAGTAAAAAAGTCTGTTAATTTAAGGAAGAGTTATTATTATTTGGAAGCTTGTAAGAAAAAAATGACCTTCAATAAAGAACCGATTAAAAAAAAAAAAAAAAACATCTTACATACTCCATCTCTGAAAAATTTATTATCAGTATCAGTTTGATACTATTTTTTTTAATATTAATCTGTCAAAGTATGTTATAATTGAACGTTAAAATAAACTACGTATATATAAGCAAAAATATTTTTTACGTATATAATTTAAAATACATCAATTTATGTATTATATAAGTGTATTTTTATCAATCAGTTAACTTCCAATATAAATCAAACCGTAATCTGACAGGTTTTGATTGTCAGTTCGGTCAATAATTATTGAAAAGCTCTACAAAATATTTTTTTCCTACAATAAATATAACCTCCGTCAATTATTTTATATCAAACGTAAGTAATAGAGAAAGTAATAATACAGTTCACTGGGTTTACAAACATGTTCATGACATATTTCAGATAGGAGTTTTTTTTAAATGTTTTTTTTTGCGCGATTTAATATGAGAAAAATGAAATAAAATATTATATTTTTCGGCTTATATTTAAATACGAAAATCCAAAATTGTCTGAAAAATATATTTTTATTACATCATATTTTGAGAACAAAATTCATATAAGAATACCTCATTAATCACTAATTCAAAGCATTAACATCAAAAAATACTCGGATAAAATGTTTGAAATTATATATAATTAGTAGAAAGCTATTAAAATTTGAATACATAATTATGCTGAATCATAAACGCGACATCATATAGATGCAACTCTTTATATGTCTAAATTGTTTTATATTCATTGTGCCTTTCAAAGTTTTATGAATTGAGACTCGTTAAAGCTCGTTTTCAATGGCCTTATATCTCAAGTTTTACAAAGCCGTAAGATTGTAACGAACTATTATATTAATAGTTGTACACATAAAAACCTCCGGTTGTATGTAAAATATGGTAATTACCATTCATATTTGAATTATTATTCAGTCTTACTAGTTTCAACGATCAATCGTAAGTACTCTTTCTTTCTAAAAAAAAAAAAAAATTCTTTGTAAGCAAAATAACGCATTTAATATATACAGGTACTTTCACAGGTTGTTTACTTATCGATACTGAAGTCGATACACGAAATCTGTCATATTCAATATTATCTATTAAAAGAAACGAAAGTACATAAATTTAAACAAACTATGAATCGAATTTAAATATTATGATCCCGAAATTAATGTTGGTTAATAATCCTGAAAGAGTCGAGCGAGAGAAAAAGACAGTCCTGATAATTATCTTTTCTTTCGAGTACAGCCGGAGAGTATTAAAAATTTTCATTTCAGTTATTTTTATCATTTCAGTTATTTTTATCATCTCATAGAAAAATGTAGGACTCCTATTCACTGACGATTCATATATAGCGACTGTGAGTGCAAACGGACCCACCGCGTTTGGTTCTGTCGCTCCTGCTGTGCTTACAAGCAACAATATCCCATTGGCTCTCACTTTTCCAGGTCTAAGATTTATTTTATCAATAGTGCGATATTTGAACCAAATAATTATTTTCTAATAATAAGCTGTGATTACTAAACATTCATTTTTCGTAAAAGGATGTCGGAATAGTTTAAAATAAGGTATGTGATATGCAAGATCAAACATAATCTATATAATACATAAAATTATCTTATAGTCATTAATGCAAAACGTGTGTTATAATTCAGATAAAAATAAAATATTTTTTTAGAATTTATCCGACAATATATTTGTAGACGACATGTTCGGCCACGTCGAATGGCCATTTTCAAGTCAGTTAGTAAAGTGAGTGTTGGCTCTATACAAAGCAAAGAGTGAGTGAAAAGGTGGATATGAATCGTGTGATGGGTATATGTGTTTTGAAAATCATTAATGTATATATAATGTATGTGATATAAATGTTAATAGTGATATTTTATCTTGTCAGATGATCAGTTAACTATTTTTTTGAGATAAAGTTTCAATAACAGGAAGTGCTTGGATGGACATACTGCAAATATGTGAATCACACTCCCGTTTCAAAGTATACAATATTGTTCTGCAAAACAATATATTATGATAAGAAATGTTTTATTTTTCCTCTTTTCTTCATACGCAGTAGTGTAGTGAGGTGTCGCATGCAGAGCAGGCTCCACAAGTCCTCTGTCGTGATTTACAACTTATATCTTTATTATCGTCTCTGTGATGTTTGCCAGGTGGGAGCGTTCTATTGAAATGTTAATGTGAACTTTAAATTGCGCTACGCTTCCACGTACATAATATATCGTATTATACAGAATGGCACAAAAACACTTTCAATTTCCGGAATTATTCAGAGAGCAATGAATATTAAGGAGAGATTTATACGAACGAATGTAATTTTGCTTCTCGTTTATATTACTTTTTGTTACGTGCGTGTATAATTTTGGTACTCATCTTAGATAAATTTGATATGTATATAATTTAATTTTTATTACGACAGTAAAGAATTTTCATAACGTAAGCATAAAATAAATAAATTATTATAATCTAATTACTTCTTTCCGCGGTTTTAATTTTCTGCCGTCACTTGTGAGTACAACTGTTTTTTTATTTATGTAATCGCATGCAGGAGAGCACAGCCGGTCAAGACCGGTGCACTCTATGACGCTCAACCGGGGAGGCTGGACGCTGCATGCAGGAAACGTGTGTTGTATTCGTGTATGTGTGTAGGTTGGGGAGATTGCAAGTGTGTATTTATCTGTTTCTTGAAGAGATCCAGATTGTAGGAAGGATGAAACACAGACGCTGGAATAGTATTCCAAAGCTTACCGGTGGCATCAAGGAAGGAACATTGGAAACTGCCAGTTCTTGGTCGACACACATTAGCCGTTTATAGATGTTCAGCAAGTGTAAGACGAGTTTGTCGGTTGTGGGTGGGTGCAGGAGGAATAAGTTCTTTAAGTTCCGAAGAGCAGCGACCGTGGTAATAACGGTAGAAAAGACTAAGTGAACCAATCTTACGCGTGTGTTCCATTGATTGCAGGTTAGACGTAAGAGTGTAATTGTTTATAAAACGAATTGCTCTTCTTTAAACTGAGGCAATTAAGTTTGGAAGGTATTTTAGGGCTCTAATCCAAAGGTGACTACCGTATTCAAGGATAGGTCGGATTTGTCTTTTATATAGAAGAAGAAGTGGTTTATCGTTGAAATACCGACGTGATCTATATAATACACCTAGTTTTTTGGAAGCAAGACCGGCTTTATACTTAGTTTGTCTCGAAAAACTCTAAATAGCGTCACGATCGTTTCAAGCCCTGCATATGCCTCAGGTTGGGCAAATCCAGATTAATTTGTGTGGTTCATAAATCTTAATTTCTGCAATAGATACAAAACTTTGGATCTAGTTATTAACTACACGGTTGATTTTCAAAACACAGTGTATTATTGATTTTTGTATACTTTTTAATGAATTCGATTAATAAATTCGTTATTTGTACATACCGTCATGTCAAGCAAAAATTAAAATGCAAGCTTTGGACAAAATCATATGATAAACTATAGGATTGTATTGTGTCGCCCTATTTTGTGGCGTTTCTTATAACACGACACGCAAACAATATAATTGAAAAGCGTGAAATGAAGTTGTGACTGACGTCATCTGTGCTAAGCAACGTGAAAACAAACGAGGAAGATATGTATGGAGGAACAATTGGAACTTGTGTTGCACTTTTAACTGGTAATTGTGAAGTAATAATAATAAGGGCGGAAAAACAACTTGCAGTCTCAATTTTTTTTAACTGCTTAACAAGATAGACTGGACCTTACCCGCCTCACACCCGCATCACACCGGAGGACAGTTAAGTATCCTTGATTATGCGCTCATTCATTATAAGTCCAGTGGGAGTCCCCTCTGAATGATTGTGGACACTGCACAGAAATGCTAAAAAGAAATAACCCGTGAAAGAGGTTAGAACCGCATTCACGGTTTGTAAAGAGATCGACTATCATCAGATGAAATATGAAGTATTAGAATTATGTACGTTTTTATCATAGTTCGCATTAATTTTTTACCTTAGAAATACAGGCTTTGGTTTCGCAGTCACAGATGATTTGTCAGACTTTTGTTTGTAAGCAATAACTACGGACTGGCGAAGCTTTCAATGTGTAACACACCAACAAAGGCGAAAAATTTAATAAAATTTAATATTATTTCTTGTATCTTTTTAGTGAAATTGCTACCCATATTAATTTTACAGACCTGTTTCATTTTCGTACATTTTCTTCTTGAAATACCTGGATACATTATTTTTTTAGGTTTATTTTAATTTTTAAATTGATTTTAAGGAACAAATGCTTTCCATTCAAAATAATCATAAAATGTCAGTAAATTGATGAAATTATTACCAACTGACCAGACTATTTACGACAGTCTGTTTTCCTCAACATTCCATACTAAACGTATAGGCAAACATTGCTTGCGTAAGCAGCAACGTTTTCTGTGTGTGTCCTCCGCTGTAGTTTCAGTAATATTTATATTTAATTATTGCTTCGTATTGCAGGATATTACTTAATAATTAAGTTGTCAGGCTAACGAGGAAGTATCGCTGCTTATTACCATAACTAAGTTATGTGCTTTTTTTTTTACATTTACGATTTATAAATAATTTATGTCTTACAGCTGGTAAATCCTAAGCATTCAGTATTTCGTACATTCGACAGTTTTTAGGAATAATTAAATATTATAAAGTATTTACTGTGATATCTTTCTGTTTGCATTTTAAGTTATAAAAGTTAGTGAATAAATGTATTATAACTAGTAATGTAGACAAAGTGTGTAAGAAATATAATCGAGGATGAAAACGTGGTAGTTTTATATATGGCAGAAAACAGAAACAGCCTGATGATAATAACGATTGCATAAAAACCTACAACCATCGACATTTTAAGCAGTCTTGGAAACGAAGTATGCTATTTTATTGTATATCAATACCTTGAAATACATTATGAAATTTACACACTCTTGCTTTATTGAAACGACGCAGTTTTTATCCCTCAATGGGTTATTGTGGCAGGTGAACTGTTACCGGTTGCCACGTTCCGACACATAGCGCTATAATCGGCCATCATCATCACGCTACAACTTGCCTGAAAACCCGTACCATCATGAAACTTTTTTCGCTGTTAGATACACAAATAGAAAGAGCAATGTTAAACGAATAAAAAAATACTGAATTTATTATTTTTTGTTTTCGGTATATTATGTCATCGGTGGGAAATAATATCAACTTTGACTGTTAAAATACACTTTGCTATTTTTTTATGGTTTAAATTAAAAGAAAAGTGTTTAAATAGTATAATAACTTTTAACCATTTCGTTGCGGCTCGGTGGAATACAAATTATAGTGTTAATACGGCGTGGATTTTTCAAAACATTTTTTTTGCTTAAAAGTAGTATTCGAAGCATAAATGTACTTATCTGACTTATTTTCATAAATCACATTGGTTCTTCTATCCTTTGGCTATCAGATAATGCAGAAAAAAGTATTATATTTAACAAATATTCATTATGTAACGCCATACATGTGGTGGCATTGACACATGTGCTTTACAGATTCCTGTAAATAATACATGTAGGTTGATAAAGAGAATGACTGCACTTCCAATTTCCTACCGTTGATATCAAAATGAGTACTGAAAGTAGCAAAACGAAATATCACGTCAACCGATGTCAACGGTCGGTGAAGACTTGACGGCATATGCCGACAACCGGTGCGAAAGAGTTAATAAACTTAATTGATATATGTATTACTGACATATAGATTTTTAAATCATTTTATTTTCTTTTTTGTGCACATTCAAAAGGGAAAAAATAACAGTATAACATTTTAATAATGATATATTTAGGTTGTGCGTATTTTTTTGTAGTTGTGATATAAAATCGAAAAAAGATAGGACGTAAAGATATTTTATAACAAAAATGGCGATACCGGCAAATAAAAAATCCCAGCAGTGCTTTTTACAGAGCATAAGTATTCAGTGGGATAGTGGGTAACAAAAGCGACGGAAATATTCACAGCTGAAAGCCCTACATTTTTCAAAAGAGTCTTTCAGAGTAACAAAGCTATTATATTACCCATACAAAACAGAATTATACACATAAATCCAGTAAATAAATAAATATTTTAACATTAACAACAAACATTATCATGTTTTTGTACAAGAATAATATGTGTGCTGTTTTATTTAATAGCTTACTATTATTTACTGTATTCATTTAATAGTTTACTATTAAAAATCATATACATATTTTTATTAAATTTGAAATACACCAGTTATTTCACAAATTAATTTTTAAAAATTGTAATATGTATCTTAAATTATGTCATCAAAATATATTAGCACCAAACGAGGAAAAAAAACATCGGTAGGTGTAGAGTAAGCAGAAAAAGAAGAAGAAGAGGTTTATGTTTTCGACCTGTATTTCTTTGTTCAGTAACAAATTCAAGATTTTGGCACTAAGTTAAATCAATTGGCAGTAAATAAAATTAATCGGTAGTAGACTCAATAAATTGGCACTATACAATGTGTCAGTATGAATGTGGTCAGTTATAAAAATAAAAAGGCAGTACCATATTCGATATTGGTAAAAAATAATGTAAAATTAATGAATAACTAACCCATAAAATGGAGCCTAACCTATTATTAACTACTATCCATTAATTCTTTCCTGCCAATTTTTCTTCTACCTATTGATATTTTTCTACTATCAAATGCTTATTTTTTACTTACCTTTTTAGGTATTTATTACTAAACGTTTGCTTTATGATTACTGCTTATTAATCGAATGATTTGATATTTCACATGAATACTTGAATATATTTGAAAATGCAATGCAAGGACACATTTTTAAAAATTAAATTAAAATACTTGTTATCTCCTCATATTTTGATTGAATTTAACTTATGGCCCGCTTGGTGAAAACCCTCCCTTTCCCGTCCTGTTTTTGGAGACCCAGATGGGGACCCGTTACTGGACGCACGCAAAAAGATACTTGTTAGAGAGTGGCTGAAGGCCTTCCGTGATTCTAGGTGCATCAGTTAGATGTCAAATAGACCTCAGTCTAAGGCTGCGAAGTTAGTATACTAAGCGGGTCTCGAATTGCCTTCTTTGGTAACACGTTGCTAACTACGAAATACGTGGGAATGTATAAGGAAATGTTAAGGTTTGGAAATGGATTCTACAAAGAGCAGACATCAGTTAAGAATCATTACTTGCGTCTGCACTCTTGCAGACGGACGCGTAGAAGCGCTGAAAAGCAGCGTAATTTCGTTTGTTAGCAACGAAATCCTGGTAACTGACCGGTCCTGATACCGGCCGGACCACTTCAAAGAGCGCAATCCAAGCAAAGTGGTGCAGTGGACAGTTCCACAGAACGTCCTGCGGAGAGCTGCCGTCACATGGGCACTCTGCCTGAGATGTGGGATTCAACTGTCCAAACCTGTCGAGGTAGCTCCGGAAGAATCCGTGTCCGGTTAGCAGCTGGCTTGTGTAGTGGTTCGGGATGAGCCACTTTGCGGCCATTCGTTCACGAATCGATGGGAAGTATCCTCGTAGAAAGCATTTTGATTTTTCCCACTCTCATTAACTTATGGCCATAAAATAAAGGTCACCCATCGTGTAAAAGATAGAATCCGAAACGAGGATATCCGCAAAAAACTCGAGTAATGGGGGCTACCCAACGAAAAGGCACACTCAAGTGACAATGGGCAGGACATGTCTGTCGAAGAGATGACGGTGGATGGGGAAGAAAAGTATTGGAGTGGCGCCCAAGAACTAGCAAATGAAGTATTGGCTGAGCCTCTTAAATATGGACTGACGACATAAGAAGAATAACGGGAGTGACCTGGATGCGGATGTAGAGGTAGGAAGAGGATGGAGACTCATGCGGGAGGCCTAAGTTCAACAGTTGACAGATACTGGCTGATGATGATCATGGCAACTTACGAATGTGCGTTTAGAAACATTGTTAATTATTTTAAAATACTTTACTTTATTATAAGTTTTCACGTATTTTCCAGCTGTGACGATAAAGCAATGGCTCTTTTATGAAAAACTGTCGTAAAAATACTCATTTTCAATGTTATTACATTACAAAACTTTTGTACGCAATATATTCTTATTAAATAAAAGAGTTTCTATAACGTTTTTGAAAAGCTCTATTTAGCCTGTTATTATTTTGATATCAGTGGCATCTGGGAAGATTAATCTGAGATAACCCCCTTTCCTCCTACAATCCCCCTAGCTCTGGTTACACAATCTCGATCAATTTAATCATATTTTCCTAACCACGCGAGCGAAGGACGTTAAATTGATTATTATAAATTTTGTTTACTATCCTATTCAATACTTCGCATTTAAAACCCCGCTAAGTGATATTAAGCTTGTTAAGCCATACTTTATTTTAACAAATATTATTTTACAGTCTGAGTGTTGTACTCATCATGTGGGTGGGGATATTGCAAGTGTTTCTTGAAGATATACTCATATTAAGAAATAGGAAACACAGACGCTGGAAGAGCATTACAAAGCTTACTAGTGGCATTTAGGAATAATGTTTGTAAAAACTGACAGTTCTTGACGAATTGTCGGTTGTTGGTGGGCGTGAGAATAATGAGTTCTTTAATTTCCGAAGAGCAGCGAACATGGTACTAATGTTAAAAAGATTAGGTGAACCAATCTTAGGTCTGTGTTCCATTGAATGTTATTTTATGCAAAGTCTTAAAAAAACATATTTGCAACCTATTATGAAGTATATCTTTTATACATCTTTTATTACGAGTTTATTTAAAGAAAATTGTTTAGATAAAATAATAAAATAGATTCTTTCGTTAGTTAAAATATTTTTAAATCTCAGCACAAGTATACTAATTGCATACTCTGATTTATTTTTATACTCCTGTATACAGTTTTCTTTCATGCCATTGAAAAGCTTTGCAATAAAGTTATGATACATTTCTCTTTTTTGTGGAAATTCCCGTTCCTGGTGCTTATTCATTTCAAAAGCGCGGTATCATTTCATGAAAAAGAATTAAAATGTTCAGTCAGGTTGTTATGGGTAAGCTTAAGCTCCAGACATTTAATAAAGGTATTCAGTAGAGTTTCTGTTTAATTCATTCAAAGACGTTGAAACACTTGGATAAGTATTCATTTACTTATATTTAATATTTTTTTTGTCTTACAACTTATACAAATCGTAAGATGGAATTATGAAATAATAACGGAATATTTTTTATCGCAATACAAGTCAATTTTAAACGAATTGAAGTAATTTGTTAAGCTGTTTAAAAATCGTTTATACAAGTTACTTTTATTTTGAATGAATGTAAAAAGAAGCACCAAAATTGGTTTATCTTATACTGATATAATATCGTCCAGAAAAAATTATGTTGTTCCTGCAATAAATTTCATTTTTTATGATTATAATCTTCTCCCTTTAATTATAATTAATTAAGGGGAGAAGCTATGTATGTTCTTATTTTTCCGATTTAAAATCGCTGATTTTTGATTGTGTACTAACTACCCAACACCGGAACGCTCGTTAATATTTTATCACCGTAAAGAAAAGGTTAAAAATACCAAAGCCAGTGGATCATAATATATTTCCATGTAGCGCTTTAGAAATGAAATTTACATAACTATAACCCATCATGAAACTTTGTCGGGGTTGGTCTTTGAATACATTCAAAACGGGTGACCTTTGAACTTTGACAGTTGAGAGAGACGTTGAACCGCTAAAAATATCATTTCTGGTAAAAAAATATTCACACAATGAGTGAAATTTCCCGAAAAGCGGACGTTATGTTCCTTAATGAGCGGTGGTTGAGGCCAGGAGCTCAAGGTCTCACAATGGAGGTTCGTTAGTAGCCCCACATGGTCCGATCGCCAATCGTCAGTGCGAGGACAAATTGCTGTCGTGATTTTCAACCGTCCCCTATGTTAGAGAATTTCAGTAGGTGGGTCTTGGCCACGTTTTGACTGCCTATTTGACATTTACGAGTATTATTGTTATTTTGTGTTGATTTTTTTGGCATTTATTTTGTATTAGATTATTGTGTAAATACAATACTCATAGTATTTCAATAAAAATTATCAAAATACGGATATTAAAAAGATAATTATATATGCTGATAATTGCAAAGTGATACCTCAAAATTTTTTATTCAAATTTACCTTCTTAAATTGTCTAATATCATAATATTAATATTCTCGTATTATCGGTATAATAATTACGTTAACATTACAAGAGTATATATTTTTTATATATATATATATATACAAAAATAACCTTGTTATACTCGCAATTGTGAGTTAATTTTAATTGAAAACTAAAATCAGCAAATAAGACATTTTTAGTTGTATATACAGGTACCTGTATATTGCATTATTATATTTTATCTATAACTATATAGTTGTCTTACAAGATTGGCACGAATGAAATACTGTCAACTATCAAAACCTTTGTGTATTCCTCAGTCACCTGCGCACCTCGAAGGTCCACCGAATAAAATAACAACTTAAATTATTCTGATAGCATGTATATATATAATAAATAAACTCCAACTTATCATAAATAAAAACAAAAATATTTAATATTAATGCTATGAACTACTCTTACTAAACATTTATACTAATCCTATGAATCATTATTTTAATAAATTATATATTTTTAATTAAGTTTCAGCTTCAGTAATAATTGCCAGCCTTCATTAGTGACGACAGTGTTAGACGGAGAATAAAATGCTAATTTAATTCAGATTAATTTCATTAAAGCTTCCTGAACGCTAATGAGAGAGCTTTCTTAGTTTCCGCAACAATTTTTCAATCACTTTTATTAAATTATATTTTTGCTGACGATAACTGTAATGATCATGTATGTAAAAAAAATGTTTTCTTTAGTAACCTCGAGCCTTTTTACTACACCAAAATAAACAATTTGGAAAATTTCACCGTGAAAACCTACGAAATTACAATACAAAAATAAAACAAACGGACATCTCTCTCTTTATATATATTTCATATCGCTATTGACTGAGAGTATTTGCTCAATCTTTAACGTTTTTTCGGAAAATAAGTGTTAAGACTTTCCAAACCTTTCACTTGATAGTAATTTGAAATCGCGTATAAATTTATTGATTTTAGTACTGCCACTACATATTATGTAGTTAGTTAAAATCTCAGCGCATTTAGGGATACACCACTAGTTTATATGTTTTACCAGGCTATAAGTATTCTCAAAAGAAGAAACAGTTAAATTTAATTTAGTTACCGTGTAAATGCACCCCGATATAGTAACTCGCCGTGCGTGGGCAAGTGCGTTTGACAGGAAGAGCTTTTTTGAAAAGCTTGTTATTTTTTCGGCTTTGTCCACATGGCCCTTGGTTATTTATACTGTAGAGTTAATTGCTTTTATTGGTATCTCTAATGGATTTTGACGTTCCAGGAATGACGTGTTTGTTTACCTCATGTCTGAAGGAAATTAAATTGTAATTATCAAAATAGGATGTAAATCAAACAACCCGAAGGCATCATTACCTGTATATAATAAATTATTAGTATTTTTTAATAATACGAGCTCTTTATATAACAAGCTAATTATTTTTAATGGATAAAATAAACGCAATTTTTCATTTTCATTGTTAAGAGTTTTTTATTTAAACTATGAATAGAACATAATAAAAAAGCTATATTGGCTGCCATGCTCTTCGCCCCAATTTAAGTAACTTTTGAATCCCAAGTATTTTTCGTTGCAAAATTTTTGACAGTTTTCAAAGACGATGATAGACGGGTATTTGCAGCAAGTATTCGAGGACATGAACTGTAGCGCTTATGCTGAGCTGAAAAGGGTTGCGGAGGACCGAGAGGAATGGAGATCGAGATGCAAGATTCTGTTGCTGCAAACCAATTTATATATAATTAAACTTAAATTATAAAGAAAATTCAATCAAAGTAAATTATTTTTAAGTGATTAATTTGTTTTTGTATTTATATGAATTTTCATACTAATTTTGTGAAATTTAATTTTATTAATTAAAACACCAACTTTATGTCACACCTACAAATATGCAAATGTCTAAGCC
This sequence comes from Glossosoma conforme, assembly GCA_022606575.1. NCBI lineage: Eukaryota > Metazoa > Arthropoda > Insecta > Trichoptera > Glossosomatidae > Glossosoma > Glossosoma conforme. The sequence continues at coordinate 321,540 of JAGTXR010000041.1, read as the reverse complement.
ATACCTGCACTTTTTACGGCAAGTACGCCAATATATCGTTAAGTCATACCTAAATATTTTTAAAATATGTTTTACTTATATATCTTAATGTTTAAAAATACGTATCATCATCATCATCAGCCTGTGTCCGTCCACTGTTGAACATAGGCCTCCCGCATGAGTCTCCATCCTCTTCGATCCTCCGCCTTCCGCATCCAGGTCACTCCCGCTATTCTTATATCGTCAGTCCATCTTGTAGGGGTCGGCCAGTTCTTGGGCGCCATTCCAATACTTTTCTTCCCCATCGACTATATTCGTTGGGTAGCATCCACTACTTGAGTTCTTCTGCGTACCTACTATATTTTTAAAATATGTTTTAGCATATTTTATTTTATCTTAATTCCTCGTTTAAGTTTTAACAAAATACGAATTAAATTTGAAATTTAATAAAAAAATACAAATTATTTTTCTATGGGATAAAATTTATCAAATACTAATAGCGTTACCTGAACAATACAGGTGTAGTATGTTTTTTTAAAACAATGTATTTTTATGACTCACGGTTCTTGCAAAGTACGACGTTTGAACCAAAATATGTTTTTTTTTATGTACACACATACAGGAGAATACCGACAGATGGTGATTAGTAGACTTAAGAATAGTAATTCTGAAGTCTCATCTGTGGAATTCTATGACGCTTACCATGGTGTATATGGCTAAACGCTGCACATGGACTGTTGATCCACCAACGTCATAGACTACAGCCCGAGATTCACGCATCATCCTTTATATTACAGGAATTTTCTATGAATGAGTGCTCTTTACGGGAAGACTTTCGGCTAGAATCCAGTATAAATTATGCCTCTTAGCTTACAAGGCACTCAACGGAACTGCACCGGGCTATCTGACAGAACTTATTAAGCCTTCAGAAATAAGCACGCGTGGAGAGACACTCAGATCGGCTAGAGCAAATAGAAGCACCCTGCAGCTGACGGGAGGTAGTCCTAGCACGGTCTTTGGCAATCGGGCTTTCAGCTACGCTGCGCCAATGGCCTGGAACTCACTACCGGAAAGCATAAGAGAGCTTAAAGCAGAGGCATCCTTCAGAAGCAGACTCAAGACCCACCTTTTTACTCAGAGAGGCAAAGAAGCGCTTTTGGAATGATCATTCGGTCATAAAAGAGCGCTATACAAATACTAATATAATAATAATAATAATTTCGTCTACCACCAATTTTAATTAATAGGCTTTGGCTGACAATATACAGGTGATGGTTCAAATTCACACCAGCCGGGGGGTATTTTAGAGCTCAGAAATCGATTAAAAATCCTTTTTTTTGTTTTTTTAATCTCCGGCGGGGATCGAACCCATCGACCTTTGGCTTGCAAAGCAAACGCTTTGACCATTGAGCTATGACCGCTTGCAAAATTTAAATCAATATAATTTAAATTTAAAAAAAAATGATGCTAACTACCACTTGATGTTAGTAAAACCAAATGATTGGATTCTATGGCGCCTAATTAGGACGGCTTAAACACTGAAGAATATTTTTTTTTGAAGTTGAAACTGGACATTGGATGACTATTCTACAGACTTCTGATAGTCATGGGTAAAAATATAGTTTTATTTATTTGTTCATTTTACGAAAAAAAATATTAAAAAAAATTTTGAAAAAATATTTATTAGTAAAGAATCGCTTTAAAATAAGTAATAATATTTTAATTATTTTACTATACTTCTATTTAAATAAATTTAAATTTTTAAAAATGATTCGAAATACAAATAAAATAATGGATACTTAATTTTACAACTAACAACGTAAGAATAATTAAATTAAACTGAAGAGCAAAAGAAGACTGAAAGTCGGTGAATAAGTTTAACGAAGAAAACGGCATAATAAGCAAGCTTCTACTAAAATTAATAATTTAACGTAACGACTGCAATAAAATAAATTTGCGTAATTTCGTCCGCGAGATAAAAGTATAATAAATCCAGAAAAATAACTTTTTCTAGCGAAATTGCACTTCGCTGTGGAAAATTCCATGTTGTTTTTTATATCTCTTTTTAGATCCCCGTTACCTCTTCTCGCATCCCGCTGTGACATTTCGCTAGTTAGTGGAGGAAATTTAAATATGTTCCCGGACATTGAGTTGCCGGCAGCGAACTGGGTCAAAAGCATGAACTGGCGAGCAATTCTGCAACTCTTCATTTACGCCGATACGAGTATAGAGGGAGCTGACTCGGGAACTCTACCCGCTTATACCATTATTGCTCCGTGAGGGACCGAGAGGACCGACGCCGGGGCAAACGAGATGAACGCGGACAGAGAGGGACGACCTCTCCTCTGACGTCACGTACCTGCTAGTCTACGTCAGAATATCCTGAAACGCCCTACTTGCATCTAACCTGTAAATGTGACCCATTTTTCAGTAATTAACTCTCGCTCTGAAATAGATGAAAAGAAGATTTGCTGCTACAAGATAAATGGTCGACAAATACAATGTTGAGTTTTATTTATTTTTACTAAAAATAAACACAAGCATTGTATAAAAACGAAGTGATGTTTGATAAATTTTTATTCGATGTGTTGTATTTCTTAAGTTAACGCAAACAATAAATTGACTAGGTTTTATTAAAAACATATTTTTCATAAAAATACGATTGAATGAGATGTTATATTAAATTTAATAGACTGTCGCACTAATAGTTTAAAAAAAACAACATTATTTATCTTATAGGATTTTTCATAACATTTAATAAAAATGTCCCTGTTTTAAATCCGCTTTCTAGTTGGAGAAATATTCGTAGAAAAATGCTGCCATAATTTTACGTGAGCTGATTTTGATTTAGTCATCTTCTTCTTTAACTCATGTCATATCGACTCTGTGTCAACCCCACTCGACAGCTAGACCCCAGAAGTAGAAAGAATAATAGAATTTTAGGTTTATGTTATCTTGCGGTATCGGGAAACATATTCCGTAAAATTTGAGTCTTTTCTATTCTTAAATTATAGAATATTATCAAAAATGTGCATTTCATGATATTTAAAACGAGTATTTTTTGATTTTTAACATGTTTTAACACGGATTAGGTTGAGTATTTTTTTTTCAGTTAAATGATACTGAGGTTTTGTATTCATGATATTTTACAATGTTAAGTATCTTTCATACAGATAATGAGAAAATAATATATTTGATAAATATAAAATGTATTTCATTCGTCGTTCGACCATTACAGAGTGCAGACGTGCTTTACAGTGGCTCCAATAAATTCGGAGTAGTGGCGTGTGTGCAACAATAATAATAATAAAAAACTGATTTATAATAATTTCTAGTGAACATCAAAGTGTGATTAAATGAATCAAGATAGAATACGATGGAGATGGAAGAATTAATAATTAATACTAAAGAGCTGATCAATAAGATCACCTCAGCAAAAGATAATAAATTAAAAATTCAACTGGAAAAAAATATTCAAGAAATTGAAGAAATTACAAAAATCAAAAATTGACTTACAAGGAAAAATAATTGATTTACAAAACGAATTAATTAATAACAACAAGAAACAAATGAAAAAGATTGAAGAAATTATCTCTAAATCGAACATATCTTATGCAACAATCACAAAGAGTTCACCAAAAGAACCAACTAAATTTACAACGAAACAAGACTCAAAACACGCAATCATAATAGAGTCAAAAAGAATGCTAGTGCTGAAATAGTTAAAACTAAAATAGCAAAAAATGTGAACCTAAACAAAATGAAAATGGGAATAATAAGTTTCAAAAAAATCGGAGAAAAAAAGGGTCTAATAATCTGCGCAACAAAAGAGGAAGCTAATTTACTGTGCAATGAAATAAATAAGAGAATCGGAGACGAGGTTACTGCTGAAGAAATTAAAAAAAGAAACAACCAAACTTAATTATTAAGAGACTACAAAAAAAAGGCATTACTGAAGAAGAATTAATCAGTAACATAGTCAACCAAAACGGACTAAATGAAGAGGACGAGACTAAAATTAAATTAATCAAAGAAATTAAAATCAAGAAAAGCAACGATGGAAAAGAGTGGGATACCACAAACTATATCATACAGACAACTCCTTCGATTAGAAGACATCTGATAGAAAGAAAAAAAATTAACATAGGATACAACAGAGTCAACATTGAGGACTGCAACCCACTAATGCAATGTTACCATTGTCAAAAATTTGGACACACAGCACTACGATGTCTGGCCAAGGATCAACCACCAACCTGCTTGCACTGTTCACAAAATCACAACCACATAAACTGTAAAATTAAAGAGACACCAATTTGCATCAATTGTACCAATTCAAACAAATTTCACAAAACAAATTTACCCACTAACCACAACGCAATAGCCACCAGTGCATGATCAGAGAGAAAATGCTTAAAATCGCAAACAGCCGGATTGATTTCGGTTGAATTCTGTATTTATTATCGAGGTTAGTTAATTATTCAAAATTCCTGTATACCTACTATCGAGGTTATTTACAATTCCTGTACTTTATGTAATGTATTTACTATCTAGGTTAATAATATAAAGACCATTTACAATTTCAAAATTAATGCTTACCAATGAATGACTTTACATCAACAATATTAACAATTTAAAAGAACTGTAATGTAAAGATTTAGTACTATCTAGGTTAATAATAAAAAAATAAAGTATACCTACATCATTTACAATTTCAAAAAAAAACAATTAAAAAAAAATGAATGTAATACTTCAATTAAATCTTAAATGTATCAATGAATGAACTCTTCATTTACATACGAGTATAGAACAGCTGAAAATTATACCATTAATGAAACAGAACGACCACGTCACATGAGTCTACGTCAGAATATCCTGAAACGCCCTACTTGCATCTAACCTGTAAATGTGACCCATTTTTCAGTAATTAACTCTCGCTCTGAAATAGATGAAAAGAAGATTTGCTGCTACAAGATAAATGGTCGACAAATACAATGTTGAGTTTTATTTATTTTTACTAAAAATAAACACAAGCATTGTATAAAAACGAAGTGATGTTTGATAAATTTTTATTCGATGTGTTGTATTTCTTAAGTTAACGCAAACAATAAATTGACTAGGTTTTATTAAAAACATATTTTTCATAAAAATACGATTGAATGAGATGTTATATTAAATTTAATAGACTGTCGCACTAATAATTTAAAAAAAACAACATTATTTATCTTATAGGATTTTTCATAACATTTAATAAAATGTCCCTGTTTTAAATCCGCTTTCTAGTTGGAGAAATATTCGTAGAAAAATGCTGCCATAATTTTACGTGAGCTGATTTTGATTTAGTCATCTTCTTCTTTAACTCATGTCATATCGACTCTGTGTCAACCCCACTCGACAGCTAGACCCCAGAAGTAGAAAGAATAATAGAATTTTAGGTTTATGTTCTCTTGCGGTATCGGGAAACATATTCCGTAAAATTTGAGTCTTTTCTATTCTTAAATTATAGAACATTATCAAAAATGTGCATTTCATGATATTTAAAACGAGTATTTTTTGATTTTTAACATGTTTTAACACGGATTAGGTTGAGTATTTTTTTTTTCAGTTAAATGATACTGAGGTTTTGTATTCATGATATTTTACAATGTTAAGTATCTTTCATAAGGATAATGAGAAAATAATATATTCGATAAATATAAAATGTATAAAAAAGTATAGTTACATACTTAAGTCATGTATATTATCACAGTATGAATATTCATAAAATAATCAAATTTATTCGTCAAAAATCTACATTATTACAGTAAAATTATATAGGAAAAACTTACCATATACTCGAAATACTGGTAGTCTGAAAGTGTGAGTAAATGGTTACTTATTTATAAGAAGGAAAATAGTCACTAAATATAATGTTATTATCTCTATTCAGAAATGTGAATTGTTATCAATTTGCCTACCAAAATTGTTTTATTATTTCTAAGTAAGTTCCAAAGGTACCCACAGTAATTACCCACCTTAAAGGTATCTTTGCAAAGATAGCCTAAGTAAGGACATCCTATAAAATGCTGGATAAGAGAAATTGTAGTGAATTAGGCCATGGGTTTATTAACTAGAGCCGAGAAAACTCAGATTAAGAGGCCGTTGGGTTTTACTGGTACATCATAATAGATGATTAACTCAACGAATATTGTCGATATATACCAGCATCTTCTCGGGTGTCGGATTAATCTTTTGGCTTTGATATCAAGATACAGATGAAAGTGTAAATAATATATACTGTAAATCTGATAAACCTTTGTAGGTATACTTAGCTCATTTAATTTGTATAAAAATGTAATTTAAATAAACCTTTATTAGTATTTTAAAATAAGTATTATCATCCAAGCGTAAACATACGGCTTATAAAAATAAAAATCGCAATTATTAATAATAGCGGTAGAGTACCATAGTGATTTCCCATTTGATCAACTGAGTAGAAACCCTCATCCTATTATGAAACAATTCACCTTACTAAAGCTTTCGCAATCTTGCGAGCTTTTTAATCAACGTGAAAAATTTCCTTCCACCTTGAGAATTAGGTAAAAATACAAAAATAAAGCGAGGAATACTTTTACTAAGAAGTATCTATAAGTATATATATATATATATATGTCAATTAATTTTAAACTTTCTTCTTCGTAGTATCAATCTGGTGGATTGGTTTGCAGCAACAGAATCTTGCATCTCGATCTCCATTCCTCTTGGTCCTCCGCAACCCTTTTCAGCTCGGCATAAGCGCTACAGTTCATGTCCTCGAATACTTGCTGCAAATACTCCCGTCTAGGGCGCCCTCTACAGTTTCTACCCTCAACCATCCCCTCCACAATATCGTGAAGAAGACCATCGTGGCGCATATGTGGCCGATCCATCGGGCTCGCTTCTCTGAGATGGTTCTTATTAGTTGCCTATCTTCCATGATTATTCTGAGAACCTCATTGTTCGTGACGTGGTCTCTCCAGGAAATTCCGAGAATTCTTCTGTACGACCACATTTCAAAGGCCTCTAGTCTTTTTTATCACTTTCAGATAAGCACCATGTCTCACAGCCGTACATTAAGATGTTCCAAACAAGTGTTTTGGCAAGTTGCTTGCGGAGCCCTAAAGAAATATTCCTTGACTCAAGAATTTTGGCTTTTTTATTGAAAGCTAGCCTTGCTTGATGTATTCGACTGTTGACTTCTCTTTTTGTTCTGCCATCCCAGGTGATCGTACTTCCAAGGTATTTAAATTCTTTTGCATCTTTTAGGGGTACTCCTAGCATTGATATGTTAATTTTCTGCTGCTCATTGCGGCTTACTCTCATGACTTTGGTTTTTGTACTGTTTATCTTCATATTGTAGTTGGAATTAAATATGTTTTCTATGGATGTCAGCGCTTCCGTGAGTTCATCTTCAGTTTCAGCAATCAGAGCAATGTCATCAGCAAACCTTATCATATCAATCTTTTGGCCATGTATTTTAACCCCCTCTCTATGGCCCATTTTTTCCCTGATGTTATTAATTGCATTTTGTATGATTACGTTGAAGAGTACAGGCGACAAAGAGCATCCTTGTCTCACCCCTTGGCGTATTTTTGCTTCCTTTTGGACATTTCCAAGTGATATTATGGCAGCTTCTTCTTTGTAAAGTGCAAATATGAGTCTTCGTTCCTTGTATTTGACTCCAATTTTTTTCATAACATCGAAGAGCCTCTCCCAATCTACTTTATCAAATGCTTTTTCAATGTCCACGAAGGCAACATATGTATCTGGGTCTACTTTTATCCTCTTCTCCAAGATCATACGCAGGGATAAGATTGCTTCTCTGGTTCCCATTCTTTTTCTGAATCCAAATTGATCGCTAGTGAGAGTCTTTTCAATTTATGGTTCAATTCTATGTAGAATTATGTTGGTCAGTAAAAATTTTAAACTAAGCACTCGTATATAGAGAGTTCCAATCACAGAATGGATGCCAACATCATCAAATAAAATCCTCTTGGATGGGAATTCGTTGTTTTCTAAGGTTTTCCCAATCAATATTCGTCTTTTCAGTTCCCCGCTGAAAAATGCCACACGTGCCTTGACTGAAACATAATATATTGCTTATAGTATTTTGTATTGCCTAAATCGGATTGAAGGTATTTCATATTTCCCCACGAGCGCATGTCTGAGAACATATTGATTCAACACACGCCGCAGGTAATTCTGGCCCGTGAATACCTGAGCCGCACTATTTCAAAAGGCATAATTTATAGGACCACTTGTCCTTCCGATGTTACCTCAAGCAAAGCAAAGCAAAGCCCTCAAGGTAGACATAATAGAAGATATGTAAATATTTATGTTTGTCTTACACAATATCACGCATGGAGAATATGGTCGAACACATTAAATTATTATTAATTTTTGCTAACTGGATTACTTGATAACTTACGACAATTACATTAACTGAAAATTCAATATGTATATTTTCAATTTCAATGATTTATTGATGAGTTTAGAGTAGACATTAAGTTAGTACGAACAGAAACGATTTTTACACAAAGAATATTTTAATTAATACAATTTTTCATATTAACAGCATAAAAATATTTTTGATTAGAAAAATCTTAGGATAATACACATATCATTCCCAATGTATAAAACTTACGTATAATTTTGATCTGTAATAGTATTATATCAAATTCTTAATGATAAATATTTATCATAAGATATACTTATAATTTAAAATAATAATAATAGAACATTTTTAGGAAATATATAATAAAAAAAGAGCCATTTATCCTAAGGGGTGGAATAATTTTAATTATAGCAATTCTAAAAGTTTATAAAAAAATAAAAACTATCTACAATAATTATGAATACATTTTCATCGTCTACGCCTAAAAAAACAATTTGAATGATTATTAAGTTTCATATTGGTTTTCTGAACACAAAATGTTTAAGTGTTTTGGAGCAATATGAAAAAAGTGCTACGATAAGAAATAACAATGAGGGAGGCGGTTCTGCGAAAGAGGTTGAAAGGGATGAATGAGTTCCGAGTAGCACAGAGATTATTAGGGAGGGCCAAATTATCTAGATATGTGATATAATTACAGGCTTATTATTATATTATTTGTTAAGCATTATATACTGATACTCGTTTTAATGTTTGTAATAGAGAGTGCACTCGTGCTTCTGGTTGTGTAGCACTCTAGCAGACGTTGCACCGGTATAAAGTTTAGGTACAACACACTCTAAATGGCGTGCGGCCTTGACCTTACCCGGGGCAGCAGCGCTGGATGATAGTAATGATTGTTTGCGCGCGCGCAGGAAGCTCCAAGTCGGAAATGTCAGAACTGCAGCTGGTTCAAGGCTGCAGCCCGGGCTTCAGAACCAGCTCCTGAATGCAGCCCACCAAATGCAACCCCTCACCCACCCACATTTTAACAAGAAATCTACTGTGTATACTGTATAGTATCTGCCAACTAAAGTCACAAATCTATTGCCTAAAGAATTCATGTTCATCAATTGCCAACCAATATATTTTTTATTATGTAAATATCACTTCATGTGCAATATCTTCTGTGAATTTTAGGTGTATTTTATATATATAATGCCGCATATAGACGCTGTATAACTGATTTAACCCTTTATTTACTAAATTATGAAATAATGTATTCAGCGTCTGTGTTTCCTCAGCGTCTGTGTTTCCTCCTTCCTATAATCTGGATCTCTTCAAGAAACAGATAAATATACACTTGCAATCTCTCCAACCCACACACAAATACGAACACAACACACGTTTCCCGCATGCAGCGTCCAGCCTCCCTGGCTAAGCGTCATAGAGTGCACTGGTCTTGACCGGTTGTGCTCTCCTGCATGCGTTTACATAAAAAAATAAAAATACTTTACTGATTATTTTTATACGAATAAGTGTTGATAGGATATAGAGAAAAATTAAGAAAAAATCTTTTTTTATTCTAAAATAAGCATTTATCTCATAGTATTATAAATCCGATTTATAAGTCCCACCAGGAAACAACTGCAGCAAAATGCACGATCAATATTGGATTTTATGGTAAGGGAAGCGTTGAATTTTAATAATTTATTTTTATAATTATTAATATATTTGATATAAGGTTTTTTATTATTGGTATAAAATGAGATAGAAGTTTTATTAAATTCAAGATATTCTAATAAAACACATAAATATTTCCTTGAAATGATCTCATTTCCACATGTAATATCTGCAAGGAGGATTTTTGTTTTATTCATGTTTTATATTAATTAAATGGTGTACAAATTCAAAATATTATTTCATTTAGAATTCTTAAAATTGATTAAAAATAACAGTCACACCAATTCGTCATTCTTTTAAATAACATATTATTTTTATAGTTTGTCAATTTAGTTTTTGATGACACGGTCCTATTTCAGTTATACTGCGTTACAAGGTACAAATTGTGATCTTATTTATAAAAATGGAACTTAAAGAGAATAATCTGAAAAGCATGATTTAAATACAATTTACTAAAATAATTCTAAAATAGAGTAAACATTCGACCATACATACGCTTGTACTCGTACAATATTCAAAATATATTAAAGCTAGGCGAATAAATTCAAACGAAGTATATTATTCAAAAAATACAACTGAAAATTATATCATAATACCTGCGGCCGATTTTAAATTCGGAAAGTAATGAAAAATAATATGCTCTAGATTAATTTGCATACCTTCTATGGAAAAAATATATTCCAAGGAAACGGGTGAGATGCTTTTGGAGATAAGAAAAGTTATTGGTCGGTGTTCTTTTGTAAATTTTATGGCCTTTAAAGGTTTATTTTCCGTCGTAATACCCTGGCTAATTCGTTTTTGGATATCGTGTACGGAAATATATTTAATAAAAATATTAACATTTTTCATAACATTAAAGGACTGCTAAAATTGAAGCTTTAATAAATAGTAACATAAATATTAATGTAGGTTAAGAACTCTGTTTTTTAAATATATTTCCAGTTTATAACGTAGCTTTTTTTTTTCATTTACTTCCATTATCTATCACCAATAGTGTATAAATTTTTTTACATAAGAGAAATGATTTAGTGAAGGAAGAGTATGGTGCAATAAGTGCAAATAATGTACGCTTTATTATTTTTACTGAAATAAAAATAAATGTTTGACTTAAATTTTTTATATTAATTAATACTACAATATACTTGTTTTACACGACTGGCAAAAATAATTCGTGGCTTCTTGGATTTGTTATTATATTTCTGTTAGTAACGCAAGCACTTCACTTTCTATTATAATTAATGCCAGAATAATATCGTTAATTAATTTTGAAAAGCTATGAGGCTACAAATTATTAATTAAAGCAAAACTTAAGGTATGAATAATTCATCTTAATATAAATCATTATTAATGGATTATAAAAAAATAATGCTGAATTTAATGAAGATACAACATTGAATTTATTTCAGTTTATCCTGATTCTTATAACTATTACCATAATTTAAACATTTAAGAGTATAATTTTAGTTTCAAGTCGTGTATTGATAATATTATTATGTTAGATTGCCGATATGTGTTTTTTTAGGTAGTATTCTATAGTTACTCTAGAACGGAATATCAGTTTATTGTATAATAATTATCTTAATTAACGCCTACAGCGCTTTTCCGAACACAGTACGAGTAGTTCCCGGAGGATTCAAGATAATCCTAAATAGTTAAACATAACTCTGCTCTCTTCCAAGGGGCTTAACTTGTTTGGGGCGGTTTTATCCTAATTCGTTAACAACTCCCCTCTTATCATGTTATGTGTAACGTTTACGGGAGTTGAATATACGAGTATTAACAATGAAGCGATCACTGATATTTGAATTAATGGCAAATTATTGTAATGATACTCTCTATGGGATTATCAAATTCTCTAATCTATAATGTTCTCAATTTAATATACGAGCAGCAGAAATTATTACTTTAGTTATTACGTAAAATGAAGGTCTAGACTTATATGAATAAATTCTAAAAATTTTTTTAATTACATCTGATATTATGGAAATCCACCAAGAAATATCGATCGAAAAAATGGAATTAAATAAAAATATATTTACCAACTATATCAATATAATATATAATGGTATCCTTTGATATTTTTGTCCTAGATACATTAAAAATTGCAGAATAGTACTTTTTTTTGACAGTTTTTTTTTTCACCTTTTTGTTTCTGATTTTTTATGAATGGTTATAACCGGCCATAATACGAACTTGTCGCGCTCAGCACACAACTACTGGCGACTAGCGCGCTCATCGTGGGCTGTCCCCCAGCGCCGCAAGTGGTGATCTACAATATCAATGGCGCACCAATGACAGCAGCTATGTACATAACGTGTACTATGTACGTAATGGTAGTGTTGTTTAACTCATTGGTCCGTAGCATACTCGAGAGCGGATCTATCATTTGGGCACCCTATGAGTTGAAATATAGCCTCATGTTAGAGAGGGTACAGAAGAAATTTCTGAGATCTCTCTACATGAGGGTTTATGGATACTATCCGTGGCTGTATCCAACTAACTTCATACAGGGTATGTTGGGGTACATTGAGTTGAGGACAAGAAGGGATATATGCTTAGGTATGCATTTCTTCCGACTGTTGCGTGGCGTGTTCGGGAATCCTGAAATTTTGATGAATATCGGTTTGTGTGTCCCCGATAGATATCTGAGAATAAGGACGCATAGATTGTTCGCTTTCCCTAAGAGTAACACTAACTTACCAGAGACTATGCCTCTTGGGAGAGGGATCAAACTGTTTAACCAAATCGCCTCGGATGTTGATATATTTCACGTAAGAGAGGCCCAATTCAGACAAGAACTCCAAGAGTTTCTTTGGAGGGATAATTGGTTGGCGTCGTCTGTCTGATAAGCATTGGGACCTTCTGTTGCTTGTCTTCATTGCTTTGATCATAGTACTTAATCATAAGTACCTATTTTTGTATATATTGTTTTTTTTTTATTGTACTTCAGAAATGAATTGAGTTTATATAATTTGTAATGTTTCTGAAAGTAAAAAATAAACAAAATTGAAATTGAAATAACTAACGTCACACCCGTGACCGAGCTTGTCCAAAATGCCAATATGGTGACATATACATGTACGAAAAGCGAACAGAAATACGAGACCAAAGATTGTATATCGAGGTTTTCGGTACAGGTCAGCAAGGGCTATATCATGCTGATGGCAGTAGATATTTATATTACTCCAATTTGATAAATAGTATATTTTGTATAACTAATAAAAATAATACCTTAAGACATTTCAAATTGCGTCTGTGAAATTGCCTTTTAAATATTCAAAGAGCGAAAAAGCGGAAGAAATATGTGTTAATTTTATAATTGCTTTTGAAAACTACTTTGCCAATTACTACGAAAAAATCTCCTTCGCAGCGTCAGAAAAAATATCATTAAACGGAATTAATTGGTATTTACGCGAAAACAAAGGGATTTTTCCAGCATTGGTAGAAAGATTTGTGACTTCGCTCGAAATTAGTTCTTACTTTTTTTATTGCTTTGTTCTATTTCAGCCGATAAGGCGGCCGCCTGTGTCTTAATCTAAAAAAATCCTTGGCCAGAGTCTTTAGCAATTTGTGCCTGAGAAATAAAATCGGATCGATAAGGACATGAATTCAATTAGATTACTTAAAAAATATATTTTATATAATATAATTAATTAAATATACATATACTATACATAAAAATCTTTAAACGAGTCAATTCATTCAGAAAAAATATCGGCAGGAGCGAGATGCGAACCGCGGACCTTTGGAACCAACCTTTTTGCCCAATTAATTATACCGCTCGGCCAACCGGCCATTTCTTCCGCCTTGAGCTGACTCGTTTCGGATCCTCTATGTAAGGTTATCATCGTATGGTAGATGTCGCTATAGTATATATTCAAAGTATGTATATTTTTATTTTTTATTATTCAATCAGAATGCATTTATTCACAAGCTTAATATTATTACTATCCGACAATCTATTTCTTTTTTTTAAATCGGCTCCTGCCGATATTTTTTCTGAATGAATTGACTCGTTTAAAGATTTTTATTTATAGTTTAAGTATATTTAATTAATAATAATATTGTAATATAGTCAATGATCTATAAAAGTAGAATAGAATATTGAAATAATAAAATAATATTCTACTATGTAATTAAAAAAATCCATATAATAATGTCTCCTTGAGACAATATCAAGAAAGTAAAATTATTCATCATTAACACAGGTAAATAACTAATTGCAATGTGCGCGTCGTACTTACAAGAAGTTGTTCTCATCCATTCGATCTATAGTTTCGGTTCGAGACCCGAGTGGTACTTACTAAAATAAATAGATTGTCGGAAAGTAATAATATTTAAGCTTGTGAATAAATGCATTCTGATTCTATATTTTTCGGATTTTAAGCTAAAATATAACAAAAAAAGTCAAGTAAGTTGTATACAAAATTTATCAAAGTTTTGAAGAATATAAATATTGATAATACGAGTAAACAAAATTTTAGTAGTTTTACTAGGGCAATAACTATGTTGTGGCTGTGAGATATGGTGCTTATCGGAAAGTGATAAAAAAAGACTAGAGGCCTTTGAGATGTGGTCATACAGAAGAATTCTCGAAATTTCCTAGAGAGACCACGTCATGAGATTCTCAGCATAATGAAGGAAGATAGGCACCTAGTAAGAACCATCTCAAAGAGGCGATCCCGATGGATCGGTCACATCATGCGCCACGATGGTCTTCTTCACGACATTGTGGAAGGGACGGTTGAGGGTAGAAACTGTAGATGGTGCCCTAGACGGGAGTATTTGCAGCAAGTGTTCGAGGACATGAGTTGTAGCTCTTATGCTGATTTAAAGAGGATTGCTGAGGATCGAGAGGAGTGGAGATCGAGATGCAAGATTTTGTTGCTGCAAACCAATCCACCTGATTGATACTACGAAGAAGAACTATGTTTATGGATAAGAAAACTAATCATCATCAATTTCAAAATTAACGGATTCTTTCCATGCCCATTCTATATCTGTAGTATATGCAACAGTTACGAGTATGTACCCTGTCATTATCTTTTTGTCGTCGCTAGTTGTCTATCTCTAAAGATAGATCTTTTAAAATTATATAAATAATACATTTAATTTTGCAGTTTCACCAAGAATTTTCAGTAAATAATACATGTTTTCATACATAATATATAATTTTACTACAAATATAGACTACCTAAAAGTATTGCGATAATAAAATGTAAATTTAATCGTATTATAAAGTTACGTAACATCGTATCGGGACATTTTCGGCAGTGGTCTTTATTTAGATCACCGAGGGGATGTAACGAGCGGCCATAATCTCGGGTGTCGTTTCCGGGGCTATAAATAGACGGTCGGGCTGGGCGGCCCCGCGAGGGAGGCTGCGACCCGCGGGAACCAGGCCAAGGTCCGCCCACCGCCCACCGGCCCGGGAGCTGCATCCAACAGGAAGAAACCCTCGAACACTGATTAGAAAGAACGCTCCGTTTAGAAGCAATACGAAGCAACTATCTCGGTACCACCTAGCATCCCTTCTCTTACTCTTCATTATCCGATTTCTAGAAGAAGCATATGATTGGTGTATAGTTTTGATTTATTTCCATAGTCCTCGCATCGTCTTAATTCAGCTATGTCCTCCGGTTCCGTACGATTACATTCCGTGTATAGAGAGTTTGGAGGGGTGACAAAAATGCATATATTGTTTCTGTTTCTGCACTGCTGCTGCATTTTTTTGAGATTTATACTCACGAAAATATATCATGATCCTTCAGTGCTTACATAAATAATTTATATTAGTTGGAATTTTTAAAATTTGCCCCAAATAACTATTAGCTTATGTTTTCTCTAAAATTATTTATTAAGACAATATTCTATATCACGGTGGATGAACTCATTTAAAATGCTGCAACGTCATTGGTATAATAATCCATTCACATAAAGTAGCTACAGCATAGAGTGGTGGGAACGAGTTATCTATTAACATCCTCCTCTCTCTCAAGAAGGTGTTATTCCGTCGCGTGAAGGCATGATGAGGAGCAGGTCAGCAAAACAAAGAATTTTTCAGAAGCACATTGACTCGCTCGACGTAGTCATCGCATTAGGCCGAGCCACAATACAATATGCTCTCGCCGACGGGCGGAACACGACTGGCGTGATGGGTTGTCACACCGGCGCCACAAGCGGTGGTCTATATAACTAGTCCCATTATGGCGGACACATAAATGTATGACAAGCGAACAGAAATAAGAGACGAACGATTGTATATCGAGGTTTTCGGTACCAGTCAGCAAGGGCTACATCATGCTGATGTTAACATTAAAACACAACCATGATTTACTCTATGGCAAAGGTTGTTTAGAATATTATTTTAATAAAATACTAGGATTATATAAAAATAAAAAAATACTCTTTAATAAATAATTCAATTAAAAAATAAATAATTACAATAATCAAAATATTCAGTTGGATGTTATCATATGCATCTTTTATAATCAAAATATTTGTTGCACCCATTTATAATTTCAGAATAATTTAATAATGTATGAGTTTTAGGTCATATTCATAACTCATAATATTTCATGTAGCTCAAACAAATAGTTATTCATAAAACTAATTTAATTAAAATTTTCTGTGACATCTGAGCCACTACAACCGGTGGAGACTGCTTTGATAAATTAATTACTTTGTGAGGTTTATATGTTTTGGACACAATTGTTTTAATTAAACCACGGTAGAATACAAGTTAAACCATACGACGTATAGTTTATAAATAGCATACCATATAAAAACACTTATATTTTAACAATGAAAAAGAAGGAACAGAATTAAAACGACGAAGCTACCATTGAGTAGTGCCAAGGCATGGTATTCAAGTCTTTGAATAACAGTGCTCAACGCGAACCACATAAATAATTGTAAGAAATTCGGTATATTTTTATCACTATAATATTTCATACACAGTTTTTTATTTTTTCCTTAAATGACATTACAAAATAGAAAACATTTCAATGCGTCATTAAAGTAAATACAAACATAAGTGTGGCGATGTAAATTTATTGACACATTTAGTGTCAATGACCTCACACTCAGAACTAGCGTCAGGAGACTCAAGATAAATAGTTTGACTTGTAACAACAAAAACCCTGTCATAAGTATATCATGATTGACACACAAATAACAAGGCATTATTGTCACAAAATCAAACGTCCATTTGATTAACTGTATACTGCAAGTTAATTAAAAATATAACATAAATAAGATGATGATGTTTTCTCACAATGTTCAAATACTACGCGACGCATTCCAGTGAACGAACAATGAAGAGTTTTACAGTGTCATTTAAATAATAAAAAAGGAATCTTCTAGAGCGTCGGCTAAAAAACCTATTATGCTATGAAATCGCCATCTCCGAGCTTCCACTACGGGCAGAGTTTCATAATGTGACGACTTTTATGTTTCCGTTTTCATTGTAAGCAGACGCTTTGGGACATTGCGACTGCAGCCGGCGGTGGGAGAAGTTTCTAACATCTTCATCGTATGCCTTTCTTTATAAAGAGCTCAGAGAAACCCTGTTTCGTGCTTTCCGTTACTGCAGGAAACATTATTCTTTTAACATTTTGAATAATAAATAGTTGTCTCGCTAATTTAAAATTCAATGCAAACATTTTTACGAGTCTTTTGTGAAAAAAAAGTTGATTCACTTTATGAACCATGTGTCTTATGATAAACTTGAGCTCCCCCGAAAGAGGACCTAGGCTCTGGACACGACCAGGGGTGGAATATGTGGAGGTCCGTTAACAGACTCGGACCGGAGTATGCAAGACGAGGACTGAAATGAAAGCCTGGCAGTTTTACAGCGTACTGACTGAATGTGACTGCGGCGTGGAGTATACCCTACCACACCTTCTGGAGCGTGAGCTGTGTCTGAGTGGCTGCACCCAGGAGGACCTGATGATAGCAGTAACGCCATCGACAGGATCTGACCCTGCTGTTTCCGACACGATTATATGTATATGATAAATGTACTTGATTTATTCGTGCAAGGCCATATTAATAGTATTATAAATAAATCTCACTTAATGTAACGTAATATACGTTTATACTTGACGGACATTTTTTTTTAATGTACATGTGATATTTCTGACACGACTATTGTTTTAAAAAATATGCTAAATTTTCTATATATATTCATTATAAAAGATATAGCTACATTCTGATTTGACTTGCAGAATTGTCGTTGTGAAATAAAAAAAACAATAAATTTTAAATTAAACATTACTTTTTATCAAGACGACCCCATTTATAGAACAAAGGGAATATGTTAGGAATAAATGAAGCGCCGTTCGATATTTATTCGACCGCTCCAAATTCTAGAGTCGAGATGCCAATATATCCAATTTTTCACTCTCGCCCTCTTTATTCCTTTTGATTGTCACCAAAGGATTTCGTTCGGCCAAACATCACCCTTCACTTAGATGATATCGATGTCCTTCCTTTTATCTCCTAGCTTTTGTTTGAGTTTGACGGAAACATGTGCCTAAAACACATTTCTTCCTTTTCTTGTCCTTCTCCAATCTATTGTCGGGCAGAGGGCGTCCCATCCGGTGGATCGATTTTTCCAAATCGAATATTATACTTAAGAGGTTCGGTTTTATAAGACAAACATTACCATTTCCACTCACTTATACTTAGGCACTCACCAGACATAAAACGGGAGCAAATAAAAATATGTATTTGTCATTCAGTGATGAAGTTATCTTTTTCTGTAGACATCTCTTGATAAATGTATTTGCTGTAAAAATGTTAAACCTTTTATAAGAACGGCAGCATTTTTCGACACATCTTATGTGGAAAAAATATCGGACTTTTTAAAAAAGGTTTTAGCTAAATATACATTTACTGCCGACTACTTTAAAATGTCTTGTGTAAACGTTTAACAATTCATATTTTTGTATACACACCGTTGAAACCTCTTAAAAGATAAAAGCCTTTTTCATTTTCGATTACTTTTATGATATTTTAAAAATAATGTTACGAAACACAATTTTCCTTTTAATTTGCATGTCAAAAGATAAGTACAACCCACATAAATATAACGTAAAATATTATATCTTTTACGTAAAAGTATTTTTCATTCTCTTATAATTCATACACAATGAAAAAGTTCTATGTATTTTTTATTGAATAGAAAGAAATATAATAATAAATATTTATTTATTTACCTTGTTTTTACAAATATGACGTAAAATATGGTCTCTGTTTAGGAGACTTCAGTTTTGACTCACTCGTAGCCTTCCTCATGCCATCGCTTGTCAAGAGACAACTTAGCTGCATAGGACTTCATAAATGGTCGAACCCATTTTATGTAGGAGAGGAATATATATTTTTGTTATTATTATGATAAAACTTACCAAGCAAGACCTATTTATGTCATAAAATAAATATCCAACAGTTAAATGACATTTATTGATTTCAATGAATCTAACATCTTCGGAACTTAGAGAACTAATTCCTCCTGCACCCACTCACAGCCGACAAACTCGTCTTACACTTGCCGAACATCCATACACGGTTAATATATGTCGACCAAGAACTGGCAGCTTCCAAAGTTCCTTCCTTAATGCCACCGGTAAGCTATGGAATGCTCTTCCAGCGTCCGTGTTTCCTCCTTCCTACAATCTGGATCTCTTCAAGAAACAGATAAATATACACTTGCAATCTCCCCAACCCACACACAAACACGAACACAACACACGTTTCCCGCGCTCCAGCGTGTGCAGCGTCCAGCCTCCCTGGCTGAGCGTCATAGAGTGCACTGGTCTTGACCGGTTGTGCTCTCCTGCATGCGTTTACATAAAAAAAAAAACATAAATTATATTCGAGTAAAACTGATAATTTAATTAAAAATAATAATAGATAATAAATAAATGCTAATTAAGATAAAAATAGTACAAATAATACATATGCATCATACTCATTTCATATAATAGTATAAATTATTGGACATGACTTATAGTTTATATAACGCTGGCTGGTATAGCTCAATGCTTAAAGCATTTGCTTGGCAAGCCTAAGGTCGTGGGATTTTTTTAATCGATTTCTGAGCTCTACAATACCCCCGGTTGGTGCGAATTTGATTCCTCACTTGATGAGACTTCAGAATCACTATCACCATCTATCGGTATTCTCCTGTATACATGTTACATTAAAAAAATAAAAAATAATAATTATTCTGGACGTTAATACGAAACATGTAAATCAATATAAATGATATATTCGTGATTCGCGTCGGCAATATTTTTCGTTGAAACCAACATTGAATATATTTTTTCGTGTATCCGACGAGCGTATTGTAGTGACATGTTTTCAATTACCGACAATGTTATTTCGTTACCTTTTAAAATATATGAGCACAAGCAATGGAAAACATTACGTTGTTTTGGACATTGTCGAATACTCACAGGAAATGTAAATTTTCTTCTTTGTTTATTAGAGGATCGAATAAATTTTCACAAGGCATTTTATTTGTGATATATCGTACGATAACAACGATTTTTTGTCCTCCCTAAAATATTTTTCTTTAATAAATCGTACGATCATTTTAAAAGTACACTATCCAGTCCACGCGTTACGCGATTAAACTTATGCTAGAGGCCGACTGTTTTTTTAAAGAATTGCTTAAAATAAAATCGCATATATTTATTTGTTTATTTATATCTATCCCCCATCATCATCGCTGTCTTCGATCTCCTCGGCGTCATCGGGAATATCGGACAATGCATCAGCGTATATCGTCAACTAATTCTAACCAAAAATATATTGCATTGGAATATAAAATAAAATATTAAAAAAAAAGTTTATATTTTTCTATATATCGAAATATTGATCGAGAAAAATGATCAAGGTTTTCCCAATTTAAAAATAATAATTTTAACAAGCGAGATAAGTCTTGTTCACACAATAATAATATTGCAATATTATTTTTTTTACAAAAAGTGCTCGTTTTAATTTTTTATCATCATGTGTTCAAATAAAATTTAATATGACTCACTGAAAAGGTTTGAGATCTTTGAAATATGGTCGAAAGTAAAAACAACACATATGTTGTCTGATCGGCCACTGACGTTTGAAAAAACATAACACAAGCTGTATATATTCGGCCACTAAGCGTTGGCGGAACGATCGCCCACATGTTGTGTGACCCGCCTTTAACGTTCGGCCTGGCGATTACACAAATATTGTGTAATCGGACTGGATAGTGTTAAGCATAAAATTTACGCACTTTTATAAAACTTCATACTTATATTTTTTTCCTTTATTATTTTTTATTAATATATTGCATAAATATATCGCTTAAATTTAAATTTAAATTAAGCTCTGTCTGTAGTTGTTATTTTTTTTTTGCATGCGTCATACAACCAACAAATCGGTTTATTTTGCTTCAAAAGTTATATAATAATATTCGTATATGAAGTAAAATTGTAATATTCAGAAATCTAGTATTTTTGGAATGACATTATCTACCATCTGACGCCTAAAATATTGTCAGCCTCCGCTGGAAACCGAGAGGTCGTAAATCACCTTAACCACTATTGTAAATTCTTCTGCCATGACGTTTTTATTCTAACATTACTTCCAAGTAATATCTCTCCTATAGTTTCAAGGTGTAAACTTTAACTTCCGGAATGTCTAAATACTATGGCAAAAAAATAAAAAATACCTGTATACGTATTATATTAAATAGTTTTGCTTATTTATAAAACAATCATTAGACATTTTTTTAAATTATACATGATGATAATATTATAATAATTTAAGATTTTTCTTTAGAATAACAGTCAAATAAGAAAATTAGTATTTTAAGGTTACAAGCGCGATCCGATGGATCAGTCACATCATGCGTCACGATGGTCTTCTTCACGACATTGTGGAAGGGATGGTTGAGGGTATAAACTGTGGAGGGCGTCCTAGACGGGAGTATTTGCAGCAAGTGTTCGAGAACAGTTGTAGCTCTTATGCTGAGCTGAATAGGAATGCAGAGGATCGAGAAGAGTGGAGATCGAGATGCAGGATTTTGTTGCTGCAAGCCAATCCACCGGATTGATACTACGAAGAAGAAGATTACAAAAAGCCAAATTCATGTTTTTTTGGAGATAAAGAAATGTTTGAAAATATGAGAGACAGTTCTTTTTTGTCAGTGCCCTTTTTGAAATGCAAAACTAGTGCTGAGGAACTATAATTGCCTTAATATACACTTATGGCTCTGGAGTTGTGGACTGTCGACTTCTGACCGATATTTTCTCTATTGTGTTCTACGCATTATTAAATATCTAAAACCGTTAGCACTACTTACATTCACACAACAAGGTCCAGAGCTGATCATAAGTCTGAATTCAAGAAGTAAAATTTCATTACAGCAATAGGTTTTTTTTGCTATATTACGGATAACAATAAATCATCGATTTAATGTATTTTAGTCACCTGTAGGTATGAGTGCGTTTCTTATTTTACAGACTCTTCAAATGATGTCCTGTGGATTTCCTTTTTTTTTTTCATTACAATCGTAGATTAAACCTTTATGTACATATTTAATACTTAATGAATGGGTATTTAATGGAAGCGGAATAAACCAGTTTTTTAACAACGCAATAAGGATGTGTATAAAGTTTATAATGAGAGATAAAGTTATCTCGATTGTTATCACTTATCAGATGTAATGTGTGACTTGTGAGCAAATGTTTACGATTGAGCAATGTCGCCAGTCTTATAAATGAAATTCTTATTTTGTATTACAGGCAAGAATGTCAAGTGTAAAGATATTAAAGTTTCCATCACTTTTCTAAATTATTTTTATGATAGATGCTTTTATGTGTCATGATATTAACAAATTTTATTACCTTAATTCTCGTCATATTTTATTAAATAAGAAATTTATAATGTACACAAACTAAACATAAATTTACATTAAAAGAATGTTCGATCTCAACGATGAAAATATTTTACAATTATTATTATCTAATTGTATTATTTTTTAACATTATGGTTATTATTTTTAAACATTATACTTTAACTAGGGAATGGTTGCATTCTTAGAGCTTACATCGAAACTTATGTTTATTAAGGAATCGTTTCTTTCTGTCTTAAAAAATATACAACAACATTAATTTGACGGAACTTCAAAATAAGACATCACTCATATGGAAGATTAAAACTTAAGTATCGGAGATTGTTGATGTGTATTAAATCACATATAAAAACGTTAAGAATAAAACTTATACGAAATGAATTTTTAAATACTATAAACAAAAAAATGTGAGGCATCTTTATGTATCACAAGGCTCACCGTCTTCATGAAGAAAAATAGTTTCAAGGTTAAAATTGTTATCATATTTAAACAAGATGTACCTGGCTATGCGTTAAACGTGACAATTGTCAGTTTATCTTATCAGTGTAAATTAGAATAAAAACATCATCTGCGTACTGCGCTACTGTCATGAGGACTTTGGCCCTGATCTGTAAAAAAAACAAGTCAATCCAAATTAATATTCTTATTCATATACTGGTACAAAATACTTAAAATTAAATACGTCCAATACTTGATTTACTTTTCTTGGTTTTGTTTACATTTATTTTCTTAATGTAATTCAGCAAAAATGTATATATCTTCTTTCTTCGTAGTATCAATCCGGTGGATTGGTTTGCAGCAATAAAATCTTGCATCTCGATCTCCACTCCTTTCGATCCTCTGCAGTCCTCTTCAGCTCAGCATAAGAGCTACAACTCATGTCCTCGAACACTTGCTGCAAATACTCCCGTCTATGGCGCCCTCTACAGTTTCTTCCCTAAACCATTTATTCCACAATGTCGTGAAGAAGACCATCGTGACGCATGTTTTGACCGATCCATCGGGCTCGCCTCTCTGAGATGGTTCTTACTAGGTGCATATCCTCCTTGATTATGCTGAGAACCTTATTGTTCATGACGTGGTCTCTCCATATATATCTTATACATGTTGAATTGATATTCATTCCTCGCGTAGCATTCAACCGACCCAGTTGAATATTATAGAATCCATAGTTGATCAAGGTTTTTTACAGGTGGTCTCATGTGTATAAAGGCTTACTACATGTTTAAAATTCTCACGATAAAAAATCACTCACGGTAGGCATTTATCTTTATATTCGAGTTTAATAAAACGAGTTTGAATATTTCCTAGAATGCGGGTACACTATAAAACTTTTAATAAATTATAAATAATTAATTTAATTGAATTTTATTATAAAATTCTTATTTCCTATCATTATATTTTATTTTACGAGTTTTAACTGTTTATAACTTAATTTAATAAACATTTATATATTAACTCAGATACTTGAATGGTGATTCTGTTGTATCAGATGATTTTGTTGTGTTTTCTAAACAATGTTGATTTGATTCATATTGCTTAAAATATATGTTATATGAGATGAAAGTTGAAAATATGTATTTAAATTTAGCATTTGCATTGTTAAGTTCATTAAGAGTACAACCTATTAGCACGATTATTAAGCTCTCGGTACGATAACAAAAAGCTTTCTTACAAAATATTGTGAGGCTGTATCTTTTCATTTTGGCTACATTTTCATAACGGGGGCTTACAGCGGTGTCTTGCTGTTCACGGCCCGTGCAACAACACAAAGATCTACGCTCCTTTATTTTTTCAGGTCCTGAAAGACGGCTCTCGAGCCGAGAAGCCGGGCGGCGAATGTGGGTCAAGTTGCGGCGGGTGAAGTGGGCGGGGGCGGCGGGGCCAGGTCACGAGGCCGCTCTATCGCTGGTTGAGGCGGTAGGCGGATTGCTGACGGGATAGGGCGGCTGGATCTCCGAGCCGAAAAGCTCGACGTCACACTACTGGACTCGGAAAAGCTCCCCAGCCTTGATAAGTGTGGCCAGAAGGCGCCATGAAACTTTTAACTCCTCGGACTTCTGCCTATTTTAAGGGCGGTTGAAACCACAGAGAAGTACTTTCATCAATCGGGGTCACCGCTGAGATAATTCCGCTACTTTGATGTTGTACAGATAGTATAAAATTTCATGTACATTGAAATAAATTGAGCTAATTACGACTGAAAGTCAAAAGCGTAAGAGGAACGTTATATAAATAATTCGGTATAGATGACTTAAGATAATACAAGTTGACATCTTCCAACTTTAAAAAGAGCCACAAAATGTCACGGGGTCGTCATGGCGCCACGTGGAGAAACTATGCAGGAGCAGGTCGGGTTTATTTCCTATATAAGATTTCGATAGAAGTTTCCCCGCCCGACCGTAACATTTTGTATCGTGAGCCTCGGTCGGACGGGGAGTATGCGTGGACAGGAGCTGACAAACTAGCACAGTAACATGTAACGCCCTAAAAATTATCCCGGCCAAATAATAAACTAAAGTTGACAGTTGAACCAACATGATTTGGTGCAACTGTCAAGGCAAATAAAATGACGTATGCAAACGCCGTGTATTTTGATATAAAATTAAATCTAGCATTATTAGAAGTGCATGTCAGGAGAGCGAAAAAAAATAAGAGACAAAAGATCGTTTATTGAGGCTTTTCGGCATCAGCCTAAAAAAGCTTTATCAAGCTGATATTAGAGTTTATCCAAATTCTTATTAATTAAGTCAAACATACCGCATGATATTTAATTTTTAATGACTCGTTACGAGCTTAACATGTTTAAACGATTAATAAATACATTCAGAATTTTTTGAAGTGAAAATTATATATCATTATAATTGAAAAAAAAAACATAAATAGTGAATACGAATTTTTGCTCCTAACAAGTTAGGAGGAAAAATCTTATTCCAACATGTTATATTTAACTCAAATAGTTTAATATTGCCAGGTAATGAAAAATAAATTGAACATCTCGAGAGTTTTAAAACAGGTTTATTCTTAATGAAGAAATTTTGGAAATAATAATTAGGTACATTTTCTGCTCGGTTTGAATACAAACTATATTGTCAATTATTAAGCTAGCATTTGAAGCATAAATGTACTTATCTACTTCTTGTATCCTTTTGCTATCAGATGATGCATAAAAAACTATTCTAAGAATGTAGGAAAACGATACCTGTATATCAAATGATGTCAACGGTCGGGGAATCTTATGACGGCATATGCCGACAACCGATGCGAAAGGGTTCAGATTTTATATTATCCATTGATAAATTGACTATGAATTAAACATTCACGTAGCTTGAGAATAATATATTTTATAAACTCTTTTCTGTATAACTTTCATACATAATAATATTCAACGAAATACTCAAGTTCTTTAGAATATAAACGTATGCTTTGAAATGTTTTTGTGGGAACGCTTTTTATTTATTTACTTATATTTTCTTTGAAAGTATGTATCTAAGCTGAAGATGAACATTATGAAATATACTGAACAAATATTACGAGTTTAGTGAAGTAAATTACATTTTTTCTCAGAAATACGTTGTGAAGGTACATTATTACACCTGTTATGGACCTATTTCATTTCATGTTGTATTCTAAGAAACGCGATCTTGTTAAATTTCCACTTTCATAAAGATCGCGAAAGGTTATTACAATGTTTGATTTACCGAATAAAAAACCGACAAGTCAAAGTTAAATTAAACATTTTTAGACCACAATTCGATATTGTTTTAAATTACGATTTTATTTTATGTCATATCTTTAGTGTGCATTTATTTTGCAAATATCATGCACAGCATAATAAAGGCATACTCGTTTACATTTAAACCAATTTAAACCTGATACTTTCAACAGTATTTGTATTTGGTAATACTCGTATATCTACGAACAATTGTACTTTTTTCACATCTTGTAATTTGAGGTAACTTGTGATTTGATTAATTGAATATATTTTGAATTAAACAAACAACGTTTCTTTTTAATTAATTGTTAAATGTAAATTAAATGTTTTCGTTTATTAATTAGACGAAAAGAGACGCTTTTGAAAACGATTAATTTTTAATAATAATAAAAAAAATAGCAAATTACAGGAACAGACAACATCTCAATAAGAATGCTTCAAATAAATGCTTTAAACCAGCGAAAAATTGACAAAAAATTGTATAAATTACTTTAAATCTTGAGTATAATCATTTTTAAATATTCTTGCTTTGGTCACAGATGACCGAATTTCTTATAAATAATTTTAATATTTTGAAAATATTCTAATATGGTTTTATATATACAATATTATATTAATTGTTATTATTAAAATAGTCTGAAAATTGGTCTGAAAATGAACATGGATAAAACAAAAGCCATGATTAATAGTCATATTTCACATACCTTTGATCCTATTTCCATTGGAGGAACAGAAATAGAGGTTGTAAACGACTATACCTATCTGGGACAAGTAATACAACTAGGGCGAAATAACTTCTCAAAAGAAATCGACAGGCGCATACAACTGGGATGGGCAGCATTTGGAAAACTAAAGTACATTTTTAAAGCGAAAATTCCGCAATGCCTTAAAACTAAGGCGTTTAACCAATGCGTCCTCCCTGTATTAACTTATGGCGCAGAGACGTGGAATCTGACAGCAAGTCTTACCCATAAAATAAAAGTCACCCAGCGTGCTATGGAGAGATCCATGCTCGGAGTGTCGCTAAAAGATAGAATCCGAAACGAGGAAATACGCAGAAGAACTCAAGTAGTGGATGCTATCCAACGAATAGGCACACTCAAGTGGCAATGGGCAGGTCATATCTGTCGAAGAGACGACGGTCGATGGGGAAGAAAAGTATTGGAATGGCGCCCAAGAACTGGCAAACGAAGCATTGGCCGACCCCCTACAAGATGGACTGACGATATAAGAAGAATAGCGGGAGTGACCTGGATGCGGAAGGCGGAGGATCGAAGAGGATGGAGACTCATGCGGGAGGCCTACGTTCAACAGTGGACGGACACAGGCTGATGATGATGATGATGATTAAAATAGTTATTTTTTTATTATTTCCCTTCTTTCTCTATTTTAGAAGGTTTTCGACTGAGTATACTTGGTATAGCTTCAGGATGCGGAACCAAACTGTGACGAGGCGAAGACTTTGGCAGCTGACATAAAATTATGGTGCCGATCGTGGCGACCATCAGTTAGGAAGCGGCCATGAAAGACTATATCAGAGATAATATTATTAAAAATATGTACTTTTTTTAATAAGTCTGCATTTTCTAAATTATTAATTTGAGAAGCACTGCTTTGAGCATAACAAAACCGCCACGTGTCTCTATTACGTAATTAAATATTAATAAAAACCTTATTACGTTTGCGATGATACCGCCTTAACTAAGTTGTATCATAAGCGAGTGATATTGTCTCATAAAAACCCGTACAAAAACAAAACATTTTCAACGTGCAAATTGCTCAAGCACTCTAAGCAGGTTTGAAAAGTCAGAAAAGCCAATGTTTATTTTGAAACCACGCTAAAAGCGAAATTTGATATGATTATTGTAACGTCTGCTTTGGCAACTGGTTATGTTCTAAAACATCGAGCTTTTTGGGGTTTTCAATCCCAGGTAAGTTAAAAGTTTAATCGATTGTTTGGTTTTAATTTTTATTAAAGTGAATTGCATAAAATTTGGGACTTTCTAAAAATAACAACCAAAATGTTGTGCTTATACGTTTTAAAACATGATCAATTATAATTTACTTCAAATGATTTTGTAACTGTGGATGTTTTGTATTAATGTTACTCTACATCCGGATGCTTACCTGTAAGCATTTTTTCAACAATCTCCAGAGCTAGAACCCGGGCACTTAAAGATATGGCTGATTAATATTCAATTCATATTTGGGCGTATTTATCAATAAACGGTTTTTAAGATAATCGGACGAATAGTCATGCGCTTTCGAGAACTTGATCATTTCATCTAACCTAAGAAATTTTAATAATTAAAATAAATATGAGTGATGTTTACTTGAAGAGTTTAGCTGCATGTAGTCACCACAAATTGTTGATTATGTCACTGTTCTACTATTCCTTGTTCTAAGATATCTCTGCACACAGAGGCTTCCCTAGAAACATGTATGTTTGCAAAAGTATCATGACCGAAATCTAGGGGATTCGAAGAAAACCACTTCTTTAGTATTTAATAAAAGCTTGTATTGCAAAAAAATAAGAACTTTGAAGATAGTCGGATGATTGCTCTACGGACCCGGGATCTTAAATGGGCGGCACAACCCTAGCGTGTTATAAATGATTAATTAATAAAACAAATACAAGTGTGTTTCTAGAGTTTAGCTGCATGCGAGTATCGTCATGATTCATGACACACGGATGCCTGCTGTCCTAGTGTGCGTGTGTTGATCAGGTCAGCCGAGCATGCGCAGTGCTAGCTTGTTGACACAGGCCTGGAAGTCTGACGTCAAAAGCGTCGCGGTGACGTCACTAGCGCCGCGACGTACCACTGGGAGGCTCATATCAGGGATTCAGAAACTATTTTTTCTTGAAGTTATCTTATACATATTTACCTTTCGGTGAAAAGATAGGTAAACGTAATATTTATACTTACTTATAATAGGTATTAAGCATTAATATGTACTGATTTCACTACCGCAAGAGTTTTGATTTTTTAAATTATTCAGCTTTGAGTGCAATGAACATATTAAAGGAAACTGCGATTCAAATAACACAGAGTCGAGAAACTATTCAACCTGTTTTTACTCATCTGTACTGTGAAGAAATGCTCATGAATGGGATTCACGTGTTTCAGGTTGCATAGATACAGGTGATATCAATTAAGAATGTTTGGAAGAGTAGTTTTCGTGAGAGTATTTATACTTTGGATTCGATAGAGTGCATTTCAGTAGAGGAGCTTTACTTTCATTGCGTTCACAACCGAAATTAACCAAAACAAGTTCGAAACCACTGAAACATGCCACTGTGTGATCATGATGACTATAGTGAAAAAAAAATGGTTATATTATATATAAAAATATAAATAATAATATTTGTTAGTAACAAAAAAGTTATATTGCAATAAATATAAAAATTATAGCGTTGGCAGACATTTAATTACTTTTGTCAATCATCTTAGTGTATAGCGTAAGGATCGGATGAATACAAACTGTAAGTTGTTATATAGTATTGAAATCATAACCCCTGGTGGACGACGAGATTCCATCAGGAGTGGAAGTTGGCCACTGGGGCAGGTGTAACACGAACTAGGTCACGGGAGCGTTCAGGATTGCGCGGGACCGACCCAGTTTAAAGGATGTCATCAGCACAGTTGAGGCTGTGGTCCGGGAAGATAGGAATAATACTTCGACGGGACTGGAAGGATATTTTGAGAGGCCAATAGGCGTCTTCGTTTGGGAACATCTCCACAGTTGTGCGCCTGAAACGTTTCTTCTCTACGGCGTCCGCCCAGCTAACAGCCTTGCAAACAAAGAAACGACGCGAAACAAAGGAATGCCCTACGTGAGCTTTTTTGACGAGCTTTTGAAAACGCGTTGTTTCAAAATTGATATCGTTGCCCATTTAATTTTTTTTATAAAATTAGTGAAATAATATTGTTTTACTTTATTGTTTCACAATAATAATATAGTTAAATACGAGTATATATTTTTCATCTTATATAAGACCAAGGTATTTGTTGTTTTAATAGCATTTTAACGGGACACAATACTAGGTATTTTAGTGTGTTTTAATAAAATTAACAAATCAAAAATATCTTTGGATTATTTTAACATAGTATAGACTAAATAAAAATGATTAAAAAAATCATTGCCATAAATATATTTTAAGCGTTAAAAATATATAAATCAAATTAAAAAATATCTTGCATGTTTATAAAGTGTTAAAAGTCAAATTAAAATAATATTAAAACATAAAATTTGCTGAAACGTGGTGTAAGGCATTAAGACTTAATTTTTTATATAAAATGTATATTTATGTCCAAATTTGGATTATTTTTATATTTTTCAAAGTCAATTATATAAACTGTGAATTTAATAATTTGGTTTTACATTATATAAGTAGTAAAAGTACATAATTAGTAAATCTTTTGTAAAATGTAATATTGCTGAATAAGGAATTTGAAAATTAACAAAAGACATCGTTTTATAATAAGTCTCCATTAATGACACAAAATGCTTTATATTGTTATCATCCTTTGTTGTGTATCATAAAAGCCAAGTCTTTGATGTCCTGTTTATTGGAATGGTCTAACTGAGAATCGTTAAACTTAAAGTGGGATTTTCTTAAAATGGCTGAAATATTAATATCCGCTGCTTTTACATGAAACAATAAGCGCTTTTATTAATTTTAAAATTCAAAATAAATTTTCGATTACATATATTATTTTCAAATATTAATTTTCGTCGTTAAAATATATTTTTGGCAAACAAAATGTTTCGAGTAAGTATGTATTTTTATTCATGGAATATCTGCGTTGATCACGTTAATATTATTTCTTAGATTAGAAAATTTCATGTATTTGTGACAAATTTTTACCACATTTTCACGTACATTATATATTTAACAAATTTAATATATATTTCAATATTGTTACTTGTGTTCTAGGAAAATTTGGAGATGAGATGTGTGATTTTAAATTATAATGATTGTTTTCTCTAATATATTCAAATTTCAAATTCTGTTACAAAACTACTTCCGAGATACATGTTAGTTTTGCTGTACCTATTTCAAAGTTTCACTTAAGAGACCTTATCGCTAATGTTAGTTTATGAAACTCACCTTATCATCAGCAAACTTCCGAGATAAGTTAGTTTATATTATTATTCTCGGTTATAAGGGTGATTCTATTATATGGATACATATATGCTAACTAATATAGGCCGAATTCGGAATAATCATAAAATTTATCGCCACTAAGTTATTTTTTTTAAATAATTACAAATACGCTTAAATTAAATCATAAGAAAATGCAAATTTTAAACGTGTATAATAAAACTTTAATGATTTTTAAATATCGATAAAATGCATTAAAACACATGATATTTATTTTAGCGACTCTCATAAGTTTCTTTTATGACATTTTTTCATTTATATTATAATTATTAAGTAAATGTATAAAATATATTATTATGTAAATAAATATTAATATGTAAATGTAATCTTCAATAATAATAGTAAAGGAAATAATAAGGGACAACTATTTTTTTTGGTAATATATAATTCAATTCATGGGCAGTAATTATTTAGCAAACGGTCAGTAATAAATACATCTTTTGGTAGTAGAAAAATATTAATCGCCAGTAGAAAAATAATTAATTGGCAGGAAATAATCAATGACTATTCATAAATATAAGGTAAGGTTAGGTAGGGTTTGGTTTCCAATTTATGGGTTAGTAATTCATTCATCTTACATTAATTTCTATCAATAATTTAATATATTACTACCATTTTAATTTTACAACTGATCACATTCATACTGACACAGATTGGATGCTGCCAATTTATTTAGTCTACTGCTGATTAATTTTATTAACTTACAATTGGTTTAATTTACTGCCAAAACCTTGAATTAGTTACTGAACAAATAAATACGGGCCATAATACAGATCCTAAAATATATATAAACGCGTAGGCTAAATGATAAAAAAAGTGATATTTATCCATAAGCAATACTTTTCATTTGATGAGAGCTTCCGAAAAAGATAGTATCATTTTATAATCATGTTTTTATACCGAGTATGATTTAGAAGTAAACCACCTGCTTAAATAGTCCTCGATCCGCGATAAATCATGTAATAAAAATGTTTTATAGTCAATTTATATGTTTTAAAAATGACGGGTTATTTTGAAATTGATCCACAAAATTTCTAATCAATATTACTAATATACGTTTACGTAAAACTGCGGGGTCTAGGACAGTCTATTTATAACAAATAATAATAAACATTGCACTTAGAACGCTTAGTCAATATTAAAATGGAAAGCGTCGTAGAATCCATAAGTAGTATGTCACTTTTCTATCACCGTATTTTGGTATTCTCCTAAATATTGTTAGTTTACTAACAATATATTATTCTTAGTTTATATTATACAATTAAAAATATGCTTAAGATCTTAAAAAATATTAAAGATCAACACCAATAATTTGAATAGATAAGCTTTCCAGGATACAAAACATTTACAAAAAAATATGCAAATTGATAAAACGCGGCACACTAATGCTTTTGTTTGTTTATTCTTACCTGTATAATTAAAAACAATGTAAAAGTACAGTTATAATAATATTACCTTACTATTAATAGCCTTATTCTAATATCATTAATTAATTTCATTAACTAAGTTCTGGTTATGATGTTTATGCAACGCCCTAGTTATAAGAGCCTTCCGTTATGTAATAATATTATCTTAATTGTAATAATAATATGAGACTGAACAAGCTTGAGACGTCAGTGACAGATGCCGCTAGTTAATTACAAGAGAAACGCTGAAGACTTTCTTATCTAATGATCGGAGAAGACTCTTCAGAATCCCAAAATAAATGAAAATCTGTCACATAATGCAACAAAATACTCTCCTTTATATTCAGAAACAGCTAGTAATTAATTATTTTTAATTAAAATAAACATACATTTTATAGTATGCAATAAATTACAGGACCTTCAATTGTCATTGGCTTAATTAGGCATTTTATTAGGTACGCACATTACCACTTTCGGACTTTATCGTGCCTTTATCTGCCTATATCATCCTTAATGTTATCTACTGTAAACAGAAAAACTATATTTTCATTTGAGGTACAATACAAAGTTCTAATACTAAGGTCTAACCCCAGAAAATAAAAAAATGTATGAATAACCACACGACAAAGTTATATTTATAACCAGGCTGTACCCGTCTTCGGCTAAGCGAAGGCTTCTCGCATGAGAATCCATTCCTCTTCCTACTATTATTCTGATGTCATCACTCCATCTTCCAAGGGGTCGGCTAACATTCCGATAGCTAGTTGTGGGGCACCATAGTTTTCTTTCCCATCTACTGTCATCTTTTTGGTAGATGAGCCTTGCCCATGAGTACTTTAGCATAACTTATAATGTAAGAACAATAATACAAAATACGTAAGAAATAAAAACCTTTAAAGTTTGCACAGTTAAAATACTCGTACCAAAAAATATTATTTTATAAATATAAAAATATTATTAAATAAATATATATTATATACATAAATATAATAGAGGCATTAATTCGGAAGGATGAACTTTTCATTTTCGCTTGCAATATATTTGAAGCATAAAAGTTCTTTATGTAGACCTTATTATACAGAGCAAATGGATGTTTTTTTTTACTCATTGAATACTGCTTATTATCACTGGAAATTTATTTTGATACTTTTATTGACTTATCGTAAAATAGACTTATCGTAAAAAAACGTTTAAAATTACATGTAACACAATTAAATTATCATAGTTACTATAATGTATGGCATTTTATATGACATAATAACGAGTATATGGCTTAGTTATTATATGGCATACGTTGATATTGGCAGCGGCCATTATGGGTCAGGGCCATTACTAGATAGAACAGCTACTGTTAGCGCTTATTGAACTTTAGATTAAATGAACGAGACTTCATAGAAATATATATAAATAAGAGTGAAAGCTAAGCCACTTAAATATAATATGTTGTATATATAAACACTTATTACGGTTAATATAAATGATTAAAAACTGTAAAATTAAAGAATGAACGCTTAAATAACTTGATATGAATTTTATTTTATAGGATTTACAAAAAAATGTTTCCATTCATCTTATAGTTTAGACAACACCCGGAGGGTACAATAAATAAATTGATTGTCAGTAAAAAAAAACTTGTAAATAAATTAAGTTTGATGAAATCTTCATAATATAAAAATACGTACTTTAAATTTACAACAAAGCGACATACATAATAATTCGAATGTACTCATAATATAAATATGTGAAAAATTCTCAAGTCATTACAAGGAATAATTGGTCTTGGTCGTTCGCGCTGTGTATAGAATATAACTAAGGTCCATAGTTCGCGGTTCGAATCCCAGGGTCTGCGATTTCTTTTTTACAGAAATTGACGAGAGAAATTTCATAAAATATGATATTTGATGTAGATCTGTATGTGTGTATCAATGTTTATTATATATACAGGTACCTGTATAATTGCTAGGGCTTACAAGTAACAAAAATTTTAAATACTCTTATATGATATTAAAAGCTTTTACAAATAATAGCTTAATTTCTCATAAATGCATAAAAGACTCAGATCAATCATGAGTGGTAAAACATTGAAAAAGTCTCTATTATTCAATTACTTTCAGAATATATTACGAACACATAATAAATTAAATATAAAAATATTTATAAAATTAACTTGTTTAAAATATACAAACAAAGTGTGATAGTATGATGGTTCGTTTATTTAGTTCACAACAAGCTTTCTCTTCGTATATCCTACAAACCTAATGCGTTTGGATGACGTCAACAGCTCAGTGACGTCACGAAAGCTTCGTGCAATCCGCCCACGCCATTATGTATCTACATCGTCTTCCAACCCCTGCCTTAACTTCCGGAAAAGATTTATTCAATATCCTTCGTTCACTGGCTAAATTAGATCGTATTGAACATTTCGGTCTCCAAATTGTTAA
This sequence comes from Glossosoma conforme, assembly GCA_022606575.1. NCBI lineage: Eukaryota > Metazoa > Arthropoda > Insecta > Trichoptera > Glossosomatidae > Glossosoma > Glossosoma conforme. The sequence continues at coordinate 285,856 of JAGTXR010000041.1, read as the reverse complement.
TTGGAAAAATGTTATTCAGAATTAAATGTTTATTTGCAATTGAATAGCAAATAACCAGCGAATATAATTAACCTCTGTTGCGGACTTGATGAAAATAATAAACATTTGTATCGTAATCAATCAATTAAATTTTACAATAACAAAACACAAATATAACAAAATGTTACATAACGAAGTAATTATTATCGGAAATAAAGAAATGTCAATTAACTTACATACGTCTTAATACATTTATTATTTATTGAATTATTTATTATTTATTGAATTATTTATTATTTATTGAATTATTATACAAAAGCAGCTACGTTACTCATCTATTTTGGTATATACTTATATGAATAGTAATTTTATTTATTTAAAAAAATGTACGAACGTAATAAAACCACAATTAGCCAATTGTACGAGTATACGATAAAGATTTTTTTTTAAATATACGAGAAGCTTTATTATATCAGTTAATAAAATTTCTTTGGGCATAATTTAACAATAAAACTCAAAAACTCTGTGAGTCTTTCCAGCTTATATTCACATATTTCGAAACAGCCAGTTTATCATTCCTTGACTTAAGCATATTATGCCTCTAATTTACATACAACATTATAACAATTTATTTTACTAATAAAAAGTATACTGCCGATAAAAACATATTTCATATAATCATTGAAATATTATGTTTTTATTTATAATGTACGAATATAATAAATGTCTAGATTTGTCACAAAGGACGTTATTTAAAACTAAGCCAAATATTAATGATTTGCCTGAGTTGAACAATGTATTTAAAATAACGTTATTACGTCCACGTTTTATTTAATTTGAATTTAAAAATATTGTAATTTTTTATCGATTATTTTATAAAAAAGAAATCAGCTGAACATTACCGCTCAATTAAATTTCGATTAGAACTTTTTAACAAGTCTAATATAATCACAATAAATTCTGCCAATTCGCACGTAATTCTTTATTAATGGATACGGATTCGAAGGTGCGTCGGGCTTTTGTGGGCCGAGGAATTCGGCTTGTTAATCCTTATTCAGATTCCGGTACAATATTCTTCCGAGTGATTAGGCATCTTGGCAAAGGTGTTTCTAACGGTTGAATAAATCGCAGGTTTCGAGGAAAATCTCAAAGTGAGCACTGGCAATACCGGCTTCGTGGCCTCGGTGGGAACAATCTCTGGAATTCTTTATGCTCAGAGCTGCTGGCTTCTGCGGAACTCGAGGGTTCCGCTCCCGGGATGGGAACAAGCGATCCTTGAATGGTATTTTCCAATACTTGGAATTATCCTTGATCGAAATAACACGTGTGATGCTGAGAATTATAAGTAGAATCTACAAGTTTTCACACAAGCACGAAGCAAAATTGTATTCTAGAAGTATTTTACTATATTAATTATTTATTAATGAATTTGTGGAATTTCTTATTACGTGATCAGGGAAAATGATAATGAAAATTATCTAAATTTGTGAATTGCTTTAAGATGTAAGAACTACGCTGTAGCCGACGAACAGTTTTTCTAAATAACATTTCAGATATACCATATTAAAATGCCATTTTGAAAGTTTAAAGCCATTTTTGACAGGTCGACTGGAGTTAGTTAGGTATTTCGAGAAATAGGTATAAATACTTAAATCATTATCTGCTTATACTATATACATAGCTAACATTAATTTTAAAATAAACTGTCGACTGCGGCAGCTGCCACAGCGCAGCGCCTAATGCAGTGGCCATTTTCAGAATTAATGGCGCACCAATGACAGACAGCTGTGTACATTACTAATGGCGAACCAATGCCAATACCTGCCAAATAAATCAAAATGATGGCACAGCACTATATCTTACTTTACTCCTTAAATCTAGACTAAGACAAATACCTTTTATGTTTGCGTGTCAGACGAGTGAACAAAAATGATATATATACATCAATATATTATGATTAATTTAATTATTGCTTCATTCCTCATCTTCATATTACTATGAAAATATTTAACTCTGTTGAATTATTGTAAAGGGTGACTTTTTAATAGTGATGTATCAATTTGTGTTAATAAATCTTTGTTAATTAAATAATGTTAGTATTCTGTCATTCACAATATATACATTTTCAGCCTTTAAATACGTTTTGTGAACAAGTTCTTGCGCTGAATATTAAGTGCAATTGTTTTTTTTATTTTGAGAAATCGCGTTGTGAGTTAGCGAATACAACAGCCTTCTGTCAAAAGACAAAGGTGGTCATGGCTGGAACATGTTCTTAGGAAATAAAATAATAACACAACACGTTAACTATGGTTGCATGTATTATATATATGTATATAGTATATATAAAGGGTGATTTTTTAATAGCTATAGGAATCTTTTTCCAAAAAAAGACACATAAAATTAAGAAAAATGCATAAAATCTTTATTTGAATCGATAGTACAGTCCATATAATTTAATGTTTGAAGATTATTTCATTCAAATGTTGACCGCCGCTGCGCCTCAAATGGTCCATCCGCTTAGTCCAATTTTGGCATACACTTTCCAACATTTCGGACGGTATCTCACGAATAAATGCTTCAATGCTGTTTTTCAATACGTCAATCGAAGCAAACTTGTCAGTATAGATATGAGCCTTAACATAGCCTCACAAAAAATAATCTAAAGGCGTTAAATCGCACGATCTAGGCGGCCAATTGATCGGTCCCAAACGTGAAATAAAGTATTCACCAAACTTGCCACTCAATTGGTTTATTGTTTCGCGTGCTGTGTGGCATGTGGCACCGTCTTGTTGAAACCACATGGCATGCAAGTCAAGTTCTTCCATTTTGGGCAAAAAAAAGTTGGATATCATCTCACGGTAGCGCTCACCATTCACAGTTACGTTGCAATTCGCAACATCTTTGAAGAAGTACGGTCCAATGATGCCACCAGCCCATAATCCGCACCAAACAGTAACTCTTTCTGGATGCATTGGTAGCTCTTTCCATTCAACCAAAAATGAGCTTCGTCGCTGAACACAATTTTTCGATAAAAATTGGATCTTCCGCCAACTTTTCAAGAGCCCATTCACCAAAAATTCTGCGTTGTGGTAGTTCGTTCGGCTTCAATTTTTGCACCAGCTGTATTTTGTAAGGCTTCACACCTAAATCCTTCCGCAAAATTTTCCACGTTGTTGAGTAACAGAGGCCCAATTGCTGCGAACGGCGCCGAATCGATAATTGATGGTCATCACTAACACTGGCCGATACAGTTGCGATATTTTCTTCAGTTCACACTGTACGTAAGCGTGTTTGTGATTTAATGTCCAACAATGTAAATTTAGTGCGAAATTTAGTCACAATAGCCCGAATAGCCGCTTCAGTGGGTCGATTAAACTGACCATAAAATGGAAGAAGCGCGCGATGAACTTTCTTAACAGAGCACGCATTTTGATAATGAAATTCAATGATTTGCAAGCGTTGTTCGTTTGTAAGACGATTCATGGTTAAATTATAGACCAAACTGAAGATGTTTGACAGTGACACAAAACACGAAACGTACGTGAGCTGTCAAAATCAGTGTTGTCAAAAAGAAAATAGTTTAAAAATCACCCTTTAGATATATAGAATGTAATAAATTGCAATGGTTCAAGTTCATATAGTAATCTTCGTGAATAATAATGAACATGTATTTAAAATTAATCGTGAATTTTTATTTTTTATTTAAACATTAATTGTCCTAAAAACTGTCCAAAATAAAATATTCTGACATTGCTTGAGGCATGACACGCCTTCCCATCGATTGGAAAATCTGAGTATATATCTGATTTCTTTTGAATCAAATAAGAACTGTGATTGGTTTTCAAATCCAATTTATAAATCGGAAAATATGCTGCCACGGTAGAATCTTCATGATCTGTGGAAGATAAGTTCTATAATGAAGATGTTTTGGAGCTCACAAAAAGGATAAAAAATAAGCCCTAAAACTTGAGAAAAATTATCATTCTATATATTTTTATGTAAGTAGACATAGTAGAGTACAATCAGAGAGTTTTCCTTTTTTCAGCTTTTTCAGTGAACTATTAACCATTTTACCATCATTTTACCAACTAGACGCTGCTTGTGTAAATTGTGTGTATCCATATAGGTGTTGTATAAAATTATAAACCTTTCTTCAAACCCCCTGGCTCTTATCATTCTAAAATGGCCGTTCGTGAAATATAAATATAATGTCTTCGGTGGAATGATATAGGGCGAAGACCCTGGTGGCGGCAGCTTGTGATAATCATATGATCTGATTAGTGGATCGAAAATAGTGATGATAATAATAAAAGTATAGGGAGTTCAACAGTTTGCAGGACATACAAATTCTGTGAAAAAACTATGAAAGAAATGTTTATAAAGGGTTCCATGTTTGTTTGATGGTAAGATAAATGTATTGTAAGACCCGTGAAATAGAAAAATGATCATCTATGTTGTATATATTGTAGATCTAACAGCAGGTGCTTTTTTATCACACGCGCTGCTCTTCTTTAAATTCAATTAATTTGATCCATTATATGTATTCTATATTATGTGAGAATGAGCTATAACTGTTGGAACGACAGTGAAAAACTGAATGGTTTTCATATACCAAAATCGATGATTTTTTCGATAATTTTACGTTTTCTAATAATATCATAAAGCACTATTGTATGTCCCCGTAATAAATGACTTTCAAAGTCCGCGTCCTGTTACGGATATATTAGATTTCTCAAGAAAGGCATCTCATCTCTCGCCAGTTATTAATTAACTCTCGACGGGTTTATGTCATAAATTAGCCATAATGGCATATTCTCCCAGCCGAGGGTCAGTTGGAATCGAACAATTTATTGCTCGGTTGTGTCAAACTATCATTAAATGGACAGCTTTTGATAACCAAAATCGATTATTTTGAGTTTAGATAATTATATTTGATCATATTTTTTCACCCAAACATTTATGTACGATAGTAAAATAGCACAATTAAATAATAAATTCTCAGCACAATCGACGAAGATAGGCACCTAGTAAGAACCATATCACAGAGGCGAGCCCAATGAATCGGTCAAATCATGCGCCACGATGCTCTTCTTCACGACATTGTGGAAGGGATGGTTGAGGTTAGAAACTGTAGAGGGCGCCCTAGACGGGAGTATTTTAACGAATTATATGTTCGGTTGTGTGAGTTGTAGCTCTTATGCTGAGCTGAAGAGGACTGCAAGGATCGAAAATGGAGATCGAGATGCAAGATTTTATTATTTTTTCAAACCAATCCACCGGATTGATACTACGAAGAAGAAGTAAAATAGCAAGCTCTAAACAAAATATAAAATAAAATAATAAATAGTACTTTATACCTTTTAAAGGCTTAAATTTATTATAATTACAAAATTACTTGCAAATATTTCGCTAGAAATGATAGTTTACCTGAAAGACTTAAATAAAATTAAATATTTTATCTAGTTTAAGCTTGGTTAAGTCAATTGTGTTCGTTATATATTAAATAAGTAAATAAAAAGTAGTTACGTACTATAGAAAAAATTTACAATAGATATTCGTTAACTCTTCACATACATATTTCATGTCTATAACATTTTTTCATCCCAAAATTGCCACTACTCAGTCACTTTTGTCATTTTCCCAAGGCATTCTTGCACTCTTAGGTTCACTAGAGAGCAGGCATTTTTCACGATGACCTCTAGAAGTGACACCTAGGGACTTGGAAGAGCTGCTGTAGTATATATTGAGTTATTTAATTAGTTGATTTTTTAAGGGTATCGGAATATTTTCCCGATTTTCACTTGAATAATTTACCAAACTCAACTAATGCGAGCAGCATGCGGTAAGCAAAAGCGGTTATCCATCTAAGATATTGCACCATGTCTAATGTTCCTAACTTATGTGATCTAACTCGAACTAAGCGTATATATTTTTATGAACTACTGTTTATTATTCAATTGAATACATTTCATGTGTCCGTGAATATAATTATTTAAATAATAAACAATATCACACTGATTAATCGAAATCAATGATATTCTTACATGAAAACGTTTGAATAAATTATTAAAGGAGTTAGCTTGCTTCTTGGAATATCTCTAGCTTTATTCTATGGAATTATTTATCTAGAATATCCCATAAATCCCGTGTCTGTCTCAGCAACCCTCGGGAATAACCAGATAATTCCTCGCGAGCTGGGATCCCGCGGGTTCTGCCCAAGCGTCCCCTAGGTCAAACATTAAGAGGTCACAAGATGGTTTCCCGCTTCACATTATTCCAGAACCTTCTTATTCAAAGATATATTCACGGATTAAGCGGGCCCGTCGCAATGCGCTCGAATATTTACCAACCATTAACGGGGACAGAATATTCCATTGAGAATCTGGAGCGCGCTAATCCAGACTTAACCCTGTCCGTTTTGAATACAAAAGAAGTCCCTTTGTCCTCTTTTGGGATTACTTACTCCATTCTGGTGCTAAACATGGCGGCGTACTCTGGCGGACTGGAGAAGAAAGATCGTGAACTTTCTCGTTCATCCATTCCTCTGGTTCTACTTTCTGTTAAACGAATGGTTTGTGTTAATGAAGACCTTGAAGCTAGGACCAACGGTTAAAACATTAAGCCTCTGTACGCCTGCTTTTTAAATATCTGACTTTAAATGACTTAACAGCAAAGTTTTTTTTTCTAAGTTAAGTTCTTTGAGACGTTTATAAAAATATTAATCGTGTTAAAAATGCATAGCTGGAAAAGGTATTAAAATAAAAACGCTTTATTTTTGAGGATAATATTTAGCTAAAATATATAATAATTTGTCATTTATTATATTTAGAAGCTTTAATGTTCTGAGATATGTAATTATTAAATTAAATAAATATATTTTACAAATATTAATGAATAGAATGCTTTACTATAACATGTCTAAGTTGAATCTTCTTTTACGACCAAATAGTCAAATTCTCGCGATGGTCGGACTAATCATCCGATTTAAAAAAAAAAAGATTACTAAATCACCCTAAAAATGCCTCGAATACAACAGCTACAGGCTTTGTAAGTCACCATGCTGTTGCCATAAAGTCTATTAGGAACTATATATACAGACCTCTAGATGCAGAGATGTCTTGGGATAATGGATGGACAATGGTAACTTAATGAACTGGTGGCGAAAATTCGTCGTGATCATATGGTACAGATATGGAACGGATATGGTAAAGATTTTTTTTTCATTTTTCAGGAGTATATTGTATTAATTGCTTACCTTAACGTTGATTGTATACTTTAATTCATTACATAATTTACCTGCCATTAAAAACATTTTATAAAATGCCATTAAAATTCTAGGCAGCAGTGATGATGGGTGTTTAAAGTTCGGGCCACGTAATGACGACGGCGGATGAAAGGGGATATTAATTAAACTGCAGAGTTAATGGGATGACAAAGAAAGTTTAATTAATTTGATCGCCGAAGCTTAAAAAAAAGCCACTCTGTAATGACGACGCGACGGCCAAAGTCGATTTTGTTTGATTGGTTAATTAACGCTGAATTCTTTCCGACCTCTAAAGCTACTGTGATGTTTTGGTAGGACGTTGTTTGTAAATGACAAGAAATCATTTTTAAGTATCTTTCTGCGTTAATTTTTTGTTAGTACGTATATCTACAATATTATTTGTTATATTTCACTGTTTCGAATAGTTGTGCTTTATTATTTATTCCTTGTATTAATTTCACTATTATGATTTATTTATTAATACAATTTAAATTTATCAGATGTATTTGGCTTAGAGATAAAGCATTTACCCATAATCCTGTAAATTACGGGTTCAATCTTCAACGAAACGTTGAAATATAAATAATTGTTGATTAATTTATATGCTGCTGAAATACTGTTATTTGTTGTTAAATTTATCTTTCACGTGTAATGTGACTAAAGTCTTTTAATAATAAATTGGCAGTAATAAAAAATCTTTTCATAAACACCACGTATTTAAAGTGAATCCCGGTAAAATATGGTCATTACAGATATTCAGTTACTAATATCCTTTTCTCATTTTTGGTCATCATTGTTAATTATCATTTTTTAGAATTATCGGATTATTAACCTGGCGTTTCCGAGACCTGAAATATTAGGTCATAAAGGGGTCAGATTAAATTATATGTGTGTCTATTTTTATGACTGCCACAAATATAAAAAATCGTTCATACACTGGCAGGCAGGTTTATTTTACAATATCTCGTATATTAAGTTAATAATAAACTAAATTGGGATACATAAGATAAGAAATAGTTAATGATTTTTGTATTACATGAATTATGCATCGATTTGAATTCATTCTATTTAAAATGACCTTTGAATATGTAGCCAAACAAATTGGTTGATACACTGAAGCAATTTCACAAGCTATCGCGCGTCTCTAGGTCTATGCCAATGTGCTATAATTGCATGTCAGTAAATACACACTACAAGTACCATATGGTTCATAATTCAATGATGAATTTTATGAAATTCAATTAATTTATTTTGAATGATACTGATATGAAGATTTAGTAAAATTTAACAGATAAATTTCATACAATCAGTATTCTCGATAGAAGACCTTTTTTACTAATCTTTTCTGTGATTTTTTTCAAAAGGAAGGAATGATAAAAAGTTATGAGTATTTAAAAATATTTTTATGTATATTATGAACTACAAAATCGAATAATTTGGGAAGTTTTCTCGGATATTGCTGTAGTTATAAACTGATATACGTTTGTTCTGAAATTTGAGTGTACATTTGGCGTAAGCGATAAGGGTCTGAAAATTAACCTAAAAACGTTGTACATAGAGATTAGTTACAATTTACAGGAATGTAGTTTTTAATTGAACCAAATTTTTAATAACAAATATGAAAAATTGAATGGTTTAGAGATATTTGAAAACATTTTTTTTTTTATTTTTTATTTCAAATTTTTAAGAGTGGCGTACTCCAATTTACACTCGTGATTTATCAATGACTTCGAATATCACCTCGATACATATTTGAATATTTTATTATTATTTAATTATTTTAGTTACTAATGATATTACTTATATATATATATTTTGTTGAACCATCTACAGTGGTTGCCCCCTTAAATACTGATATTATTGGAGGTGTAATGTGATATTATTAAGCGTATGCACAATTGCAGTAGTCTTCTTCTTCGTGTCAGCGACGTCAAATTATTTTTTCCCAATATCTGGCAACATCGATAGCTCGTGTGTTGCCCAGCATTAGGTCCTGAGATGTGCAACTTGTTGGGCACATGGAGCAGCATCGTAGGTGTGAGGCGGTCTGCAGATCTCCACAGTCGCACAATAGTGTCTCTCCCTGCCGAAGCATTCCCCACCGCTCGAGGTTGTCCTTTGTTCTACCAACTCCGGTTCATAATCTGTTTAGGGATTTCCAGGTCGGCCAGTCAAGGCTCTTGCCAGTTGGGAGGCCTTCCTTTGGATAATGAACTGTGCGATTTGTTGCCAGAGTTGGAGTCTCATTTTCAGCCGGATGTGAGAGGTTGTGTGGATTTCAGAAAGCTGTTTCGAGACTTCAATCTTGGTGTTGGGGTTATCTGATTATACAAGCATTGGGACGGTTGGTTGATTGCAGTAGTAAAATGGTATATTCATTGATTGTGGATCGTGTCTTCTGCATAATTCATTATTGAACATGTATGCCAAAGTCTAACTATCCAGAACAAGCCATTCTTTGAATGATTGATCTTGGAATTGAATGGACTCACGACATAGCTCCAAACATGATAGACTTCACTGATACCGAGAAAAAATATAAATTTTATTATAAATACAGACATTTTCAAAGATTTTGGTTTTGTGTCATTATATAACTGAAAGGCTGTATAAATACTCTTTTGAAACAATAATAAATCACTAAATCTACGATAATTGAACAGGAACTCATATTTCTATTATGTTATGAATATTAAAAAAAAACGATCTTTTCAGTTCATAATCAGTAGAGACCCGTATTTTTAGCATCTATTTTTTTCAAAATTAGCGCTATGGAGCATTTAAAAACATGGATTTTAGCATATATTTCAGCATCTATTTTAGCATCTATTTTAGCATCTATTTTTGTATGATACAAATATCAAATAATTATCAATTCCACTAAGTTTTAACATGTTTTTATTAAAATAGTGACAAACATGTATAAATATTATAAATAATAATTAAATTTACTAACACATTAAACAAAGTAAAACAAAAATAGGGCATTATTTAAAATATTCATTCAATCATTTAAATTTTCAGGAATGAACTCTAACAGTCACCAAGTTCATTTATAGGAAATTTGAAGAGAAGCCAATAAACGGAGAGTTAAATTAAGTTGATTGTTTAGTCTCCATAATAGAAATTAAAAAAAAGGGTTACAATGTTACACTATTGAATTTTATCTTACAAACAATAATATCTAACTAGTATTTCTTAAATTAATCATGGAACTAGTTTCAAAGGATGAAATTTTTATATTAGTTCGACGATCAGTTACTATTAAATAATATTTTCTGAAGAATCTTTCAACATCAACACTATTTACTGGACACCAAATTGATTTGATAGCAGTATAACTAAAATATTAATACTTAATTTTGTGGCCAATAGTTGTAAAATATCAAGTTTAAAATCACTTTTTATAATTTCTCAAATTTTGATATCCTTCTATACATTAAGATTCTGTTAATAAATTAAATAATGGCAAGTTATTGTTTAACATTAATGGTACAGTTTGAACCTGCTACTGATGGATTAAAAAGTTGACCCAGTCTCGTAACATAAATTGGTCTTAAATAACTTCTTAGGTTTTCACGGCCAGATTTGATGTTGTGGCTTATGGGTTGATCCGTGTGTGGTGAACTTTTTTCAACCAATATTTCGACCGCCATTGCAGGGTTTGGAATGAAAGTTGAGTTGCCATGGAGATATTAATCCATAACGCTCATAAAAGATATATATAATCTGAATAAACCAACTCAAAACTAAATACATTATTAATCCTGAAGAAGACAATAGCGGTCGAAATATTGGTTGAAAAAAGTTCACCACACACGGCTCAACCCATAAGCCACAACATTAATTTGGTCTTATTTATCACAGTTAGCAGTTTCAGTTAAATTAAATTCCAGATTTTTTTTATCGTTTCACTAGTGAATGAAATTATTTGTATTGTTTCAACAGAAAAAACTTCATTAATATGATTTTGTAGGCTTCGTTTTATGTCATCAATTTCCTCCCATAATAAATGCGCGAAAGGATATGTATGGGCAATGCTAATAGTGTAAAAATATTACCATAGGCGATGTAAAGTGTGTCCATATAAGATAGGTATGTAAAAATCTATCATTTCATATTTATAACAGTGAAATTAATTTCATAAAACAAGCAAATCGAGATTTTTAGCATCTATTTGCATATTCTATGAAATTCGCATTTATTAGCATCTATTCCGAATTTCAGCATCTATTTTGCATCTATTTCAAAATGCTAAAAATACGGGTCTCTAATAATCGGTTATGAGCATTTGCATATTTTTCCTGGTGCCCCTGTTTTCCTATATCTACTATTTTGCTCGTGTTAATCTTCAAATGATGCTCTTTGGTGCAACAAATTATTATTAGTGACTGCATGTCTGCTTAAGTGACCTCGTTCCGTTGCTAACGACCGCTGCACAGCGATGTCTCGTAAAATTATTATCTTCGTTGCGTTTAATATCACTCTAGCCACTTATTTTTAATTGAAGTTTTCAGCAATAATGTTTAATACAGAACCAAAACTCCATTTTGTTAAAAACAAAATATTTTTATCCGTTATCTTTTTAAGGCTTAGTATTAAAGCTGTCACGTGCCATGATATATTAAATATTTAAAAAAACATTATTGAGCCCCAAAGTATTTTTTATTGTATCATTTAATATTTGAATCACTTCAGCAGTTTTGAAATAATCAATGATAAATATAAAAAATATGTATTACATATAAGACATCGTCTGCTGCTTGTCTTTATTGCTTTGTTCTTAGAACTTAATCATAATTACCTATATTTGTATTTTTATGGAAGTATTTATTTGAATTTTTGAAATATGTAATGTTATTGTAGGATAAAAAAGTTTAATTTTTTGATTTTATGAGTTGAGTCTCTTGTTTAATAATTATTTTTTTAATATAAAAAATAATGGTTTTCTAACTGCCTCGATGAAATGCTGATACATCGTGTAAATCATTCAGTATCAAAATATACTAATTGATAAAGTTTCTCATTAATAAATCATCAATTAAAAGCGAGCCCTACAAATAAATTTACAGTGAACTTAAATCGGTAATAAATTATTCAAGAAGTAAGAGCTATCTCCGTCTTATTTATATTCGAATTAATTCTGATCGGCGTCGGAAAGTTTTCAGTTTTTCCGCGATGCTTGTACCATTCAGGGGGGAAACACAGGTAGGAGTAATCAGGAAGTGAATGTGAAAACTGTGCTAATTGACCGGCGAGTTGTTGACTGGGAAAATAAACTTTAAAAACAGATAAACGCCTTTGCTGGGCGCCGCTTGCTAACAAATATAAATTAATTTGGCGTCGCACCAAGCTCTAAGGGACGCTATACGGAGACAGCGATAGACAATGGGCTTTGCAAGGCGATACATAGGCTGTTATATACTTGGCTCTAGCTTTGTATTGTTCTCTCCCTTTATAATATTGGGTTTTATAATATAAATTTATAGTAACGAAAATATATATATGGCAAGATTATTGTCACCTACGTCTTTCGAGGTCAGTATTCAATTAAATCATCGTTTTTTTTTTTTTTTATACATGTTTTTATATTTTTATTTAATGCTTAAATAAGACAACACAAAACACTAATTGATCAATCATTTTGCTTTTTCCTAAACAAATAATTTTATTTTATTAATTTTTAAAAATGATATTTTTGTTCGTATATTTCATTTTAACCCTTTCCATCGGTTATCGGCATATGCCGTCATAAGATTCCCCGACAGTTGACATCGGTTGACGTAATATATGGTTTTGCTACTTTCTAAGAATAGTTTTTTATACGTCATCTGAGAGTTAAGGGATACAAGAACCAATGTGATATATGAAAATAAATAAGATAAGTACATTTATGCTTCAAGTACTAGTTTTATAATTGACTGTATAATTTGGATTCAAACCGAGCCGTAAATGCTTTATTTCCACTGGTATTTATTTATGTGGCAATTGCTTTAAGAATGTTTGAATTCTACTGAGAATTTTCGAACAAAATTTGAACACATCAACGGCAACTCAACATATATAATGTATATATCTTATATAAAATACTTTTTCGGGACAAACTACATATCACTTAATTGTAACTAACGATTTAACATTTCATGGGTCTTGAATATTACAGTTGAAATGATTTTTTCTTAAGTCTTTTATCCAAAAAGTAAACTATTTTATATCATGCTACAGTATCACTCTAATATGTCTCAATTCTTCTCAAAGCACGAGTTTCTACAATTAGTACTTTCAACTCATTTCGTAACAATTAAATATTTTCACACCATGTTATGTTTCACTACGCCCGGGTCGTCCAATTTTGATGCTACTAAAACATTTTTTTTACAATGCCGGAACAGACAAGTTTTGTGCAAGAAATATGTTATTTTTTCGACCAAATACTTGTCAAATTCGTTCGACTGCGGCGCATTGCAGATAACTTTTCTTTGTTTCCACTTGGCGTTGGAAAATTCTCGTCTTCGCTTAGCCTTGCGATGTTTTCATGCGAGCTCCCAGACACTGCGACCCTTAGCTCCGAAGATATATAATCCGGAGCTCAGTGAAATATTTTCTCACTTTATGCGGGTTGGCAGGTCTCTATATTAGCCGGAGCAGAGCTAGCAGAACTTTCAGCTGATGTCAGGCGCCTTTCTTGGACGCTGATTAAGAGATGCGAATTTAATTAAAGAAAGGTTGATTACTTTGTTAATTTTTACCGATAAAATACTGACAAATTTGATAAACTCTTTTGAGAGAACAGTCTTCACACAATAATAAAATTTTGTATACGAAATTGTTTATACTTTTGGTGGACCATCAAAAACCTCAATATGACTCTTAACCAATCAAAGACCACGCCCGAGTATACTTAGGCGGCTATGTGAAATTTGGTGTTTTCTTTTTAATATTTTCTATTTCTAACCCTAAGCCATGGACTATAATATCAACTTTCTTTCGGAATTTATGAAATATATAAATATGCTTTCTAAATAAAAGTGATTTATAAAACAAAAAGTTTTTTTTTGCTTTTTATATATTTTTAATGTTAACTGAATTGGTTAAGAATAAATGGCGAGATTTTTTTTCTACTGGCTGTATATTCATGTATGTAAGTCCATTAAAAATATAGGAGGAATTCATTTTAATAGCATTTGTTTCATAATAATGATGTTTTCATTTCAATTTATTTTGCTTGTGATGTATAAATATTATTTTTGTTTAATTATGATGAAATATTTTCTCAGATATAAATAAAAGAATTTTTAGAATTTATTCAACAATATATTATTTTTTTGACGACATGTTTCAGCCAGGTTGATTGGCCATTTTTAAGTAAAAAAAAATATATATTGCGGAACAAATTCTAAAAATTATTTTATTTATATCTGATATTATGGAATTCCACCAAGAATTATCGATCGAAAAAATCGAAATATTTTCTGCCTCCTTTCATAAATAAACTAATTTAATAATAATACAAGTAGGTAATAATTGTATAATCAACATACAATACTTAAAAATACGAGAAATTATTAAAACGTTGTATTATCAGTAAGAAAAAACTTTCCATCTCTATTTCCCTGAGGAGATTTAGTTGAGTAAAAACATGAAAGTTGATGGAAGGATGCTGTGATTTAATTAGGTAACTTTGAACTCGATATAAATTGGGAAAGGAAGTTTTCGGGACGGGCAATACAACCTTAATGGAAGAGCAAGATCAACAGCGTTCCCGGCGGGGAAACCTCGAACCAGTAGCCGGGAGCAAAAAAAATTGATTTACTTTACGCAAAAATAACGTCTTTCAAGATGTCAGACTTTTTTTAAGCTAAAATTACCATAATTTACTGAAAGTTGATGATTATGGTAATATCACTGCGTAGATATATTATACGGAATATTTTTTAATCTGCGAAAATGCTTATGTATTATTTGGCATTAAATTTTTCCTCGTAATTATTATTCTGCTGCTTATATTCATTATTTTTTCAAATTTATACTTATAATATTTTTTGCTCAAAGCGCCCGTAAAAAAACAGTCTTTTGTTTCATTATAACAAGTCATTAAATTCTGCTCTAATGGCTTTTTTATGGACCCTAATATTTCTCAGAAACAAGTGAAATAAAGTAAAAGAAAAGAACTAAATACTGCTAATATAATGGATGATATATGAAGTGCTTACTCTCTATGTGACACGGATATAATGGCACAAACTTTGCAATTCTCTTAGCCTCACCATTTCCCATCATCTGGGGTCGGCTCTTCTTGTGAACATTCGCCATATCTGCCTGTCCTGCGCTGCATTCTCGGTCAAGCTCAGAGTTTTCAGATCCAAGTCTACAGGTGCAGTCCAGGTTGCCTGTGGTCTTCCAGGTCTTCTTCTAAGCGTGGGTCTCAATGTTGAGGACTTTCTTCAGCATGTGGTCCTTATCTTTCCGTGTCATATGCCCATACCATCTTAGGCGATTTTCTCTTATCTTTCGCTATCTATATTATTACTATTGAATATTTAAAGAAAAATAGCTGTTTCATCCATGGTTACAAAGCAGTCCAAATTATTTCACAGATAAGATGATGTATGTTATTAGTTTAACAATTCAATTTACAAACTCAATAATATCACGTTTTCCAATTATTGTTTTACACGGCCAGACTCGAACAAAAAAAGAATAATGAAAAGGATTCAAAAATAAGGAAATTTTCTGAAAGGTCCACCAAATGAATGAAAACGTTGCCTTATATTTTTGTATTTAATTATGAAATACGCGAGCCTATTATATTTTCGCATTTTCAAACATCTTTGTGTTGGTGTTTACACAAATTTAAAGAATTTCAAATATTTGTTGCCTTCAAAGTACGGCAAAAAAAACGCCACAATTATTCATTTTTGTACGAAAATAATAAACATTGTTCCGAGAAAACAAAAAAATAAAAACACTGGGAAATAAAAATAACAAAAACCTGTAGTTAACGTCAGTGTTTTAATATTATTTATTGAATTGTAAGCCTTTGGTATTTACGAGAGCAACCGGACGAAAAAACAGAAACGTTGATTTGAATACAGGTGAATGTAGTCGCGTGGATTGTAGAGCCTTCAAACAGAAACGATATTTTGGTTTTTAAAAACTTAGTTTATATTAAAATACCTGGGTATTTTTATGTTTTAAATGCTCATATAAAAATTACTCACGCACTTAAAATTAATTACATATGTGGTATTACACAAAACACGTTTGCATAATTACGTGCAAGAAATTACGTTGTATTCATAAAACGTTCATGAAATTATAGTTTTTCACGCCATTTATTTTTATTATATTATGTTCAGTTGTATAAGTTCTCAAAAAATATTGAGTGTATTAAATAACAATACATTTAGAAATTAGTGGATCTTATTGTAATTGGATTTCAGAAAAATACAAAAGTGTTGTACACTTGTTGTAAATGTACGTATTTTAAAGAACTGTAATACGATTGGATTGAATATAATGTTTTAATTATAAAATTAGTGTCTTACTTTTCATCAAGTAAATTATATTAATCCATAACGTTGAGGAACTACAGCTTAAAGATTAATAAAACGCTCTTATTTTTTATTAAAATATTTCGGGTTGAGCCGCCATTTAGAACAAAATGGTCCAGGCATCAGAAGAGTTGGACTATTAATCTGATTTCCTTGAAAAAATCGATTAACAAATCATTCAAAAATATGGCTCGGATATTACAGAAACCTGCACATTAAGCACCGAACTTCTACTCTAGAGGTTGTCGGGAACCATATATGTTCTCAAGTGGAGCTTCAGGTGCAGGTATATCCTAAAATGAGGAATGGACAACAGTAGCTGACAGAACTAAGTGACAGCAAATTGTGGTGACAATATGTATTAATAGCATTGAAAGGTAGGATGTGAATAGAAATTTATACTTAATAAAAAAAAATGTGAAAAATGTATTCATATTTTTTTACGCTGGTAGAAAACGTAACGTATATCAATATTATTCAACAAACTGTAAAGCTCACCTCGTCGTATGTTACATTGTACATTATTCATAATAAAATATAGATGATTCAGAGGCGGTGTGCTTGGTTGTGTTTGACCTTTACCACGCGGAAGGTCACAGCCGGCCAAGGCGGGACCCGCAGGAGCGAGGATCTGGAGACCAGGTTTACTACGTCGCATCGACCCTCCAGCTCCATACTCTTCACCTCCATCCTCCCTTTCCTCTTCCTCTTCCGCGATAAAGCTTTCCCACGCTACCCCTCTACCCCCCCGCCAGTCATCCATAGCCCAACAGACGAAGCAGCGACTGTCAAATATTCCACCAAAAATTAAATATAAATTATTTAATACGTTTATATATTTTATTATTTTATAATTCTGCAGCATTTAATAAAATCCTATAGGTTTTGAAATGCCTTAGAAAACTATTAGGCATACTTTGGTTTGACTTTTCGATGAATTATGAGGTAAGGAAGCAGACGTATCAACTTTACATCCTACATATTCACACAGTTAATCGTAATAACAATGTTTTTTTCAGATATTTAAATTAGTAGTAAACTATTGTTATGATTATTTGATGGTCTTAATTTAAAATAACCTTAGTCATTGTATCATTTTCACTATATCATGAAAATATAAGTTTTTTTTATGTATAACGTAAATGTAGGAACAAAATAGATATATTATTTAAATCATGGTAATCACTTACGAAATATTCATTAAAATTTTCTTCAATGAAGTATGCAAAATATTAAAAATATATATTAATGATGCTTGATAATGTCTTTTATTTACAGCTGCCTTTTCTAAAGGTCTGGGATTCGCCATTCTGATAAAAAAAATTGAGCGGAAATTGATTTAAGATGGGGGCAATTCGATGGTGGCTGTTATCACGTTCTCGTAGAATTAAGTGGCTAGCACCGATATGTAAATCATTGTAACATTAAAAATATTTTATTTTTAACTCATTACTAATTTCACGAGCCGCACTTCCTGAAACATCAAAATATCATACCAAATTATGTTGCTAACCTGTCAAATAAATATCTGTACACATCTGATATAACCGTGCAATTTGGCAGATATGATATATTTTGTACTACAACTCTCCATTCACTTGGGTACAAAGCATTTCCCAGTAGCTTTTCCTGTCATTGGCAAATGGCTGGCGCTGTAGGGCGCATGCGCTAATGTGAATGTAGGTCAAGTTACAAAGGTTCCAATATCAGTCAGTAAGAGGCCGACTTTGGTCTCGAACGGACGATAAAAGGGGGCTTATCATTTATTTGCAAAATTATTATTTATTTTGATATGATTATTTTCATTGATAAAACCATATTTATTCTGCGAAAATGAGGTTATCATGGAATACTTCAAATAATTTATATGATAAATAAAATAAAAATGATGAACAATGTCAATATTTACTAGTAGTCTATTTTCATTTGAACACACGCTTGTGGATCTATTAATATGATTTCATTGAAACATCGCGTATTTTTGAAACATTATGTATTTCAAAAATATATTAATGATTTTTACCTGACCTATTGTTATTACATATTAAGAAGCAAGACAGGGCTATATTGTTTTAATAAATTACTTATTATGGTCAATGTTACATGTATCTTACATTTATGATGGAGAAAGTAGTATATAATATATATTCAGGGCGCCTTAATTTAAAAATATTTCTAAACAAAGAGCTTATATACAGAAGAAAGATATATATGTATTATCAATTACTACTAAGTATGGTCCACTTGATTATTCTAACATTTTTTTGTTAACGTATCCCTTCCATATTTGGAACATAATATTTTAAAAATTAATTAAGGTACAATGGCCTGATATATTTCTGAATAATGAGATTATAGAACTTAATATAGCAGCCTTCCATCCTACAGTCACTCAAGAAACGAGAAAGGAGCTGATACAAGTTGACATCCCCCATCTTAATCAAAGAGGCGTTAACAAGTCACGGGTTCGTCATCGGGACGCGTAAATGAAGGATGCAGGAGCAGGTCGTAAAGCAAAGAACTTGTTTGGAAGCATAATTCACGTTTATTTTCAATATAAGATTTCGGTTTTCCCACCCGACCGTAATATGTTATATCGTGGGCCTCGGTCGGACAGGGACTGTCGGGCAGAGTAACATGTAGCGCCCCAAAGATTATCGCGGCTAAATCAGTGACTAAAGTTGACAGTTAACCAAAATTATATGGAGCAACTGTCAAAACAAATAAAATTGCGTATGTAAACGCCGTGTATTAAATATAAAATTTAGACTAATATTTTTAGATGTGCATGTTAGGCGAGCGAACAAAAATAAGAGACAAAAGATCGTCTATCGAAGCTTTTCGGCATCAGCTTAAAAGAGCTATGTCATGCTGATATCTCTTATATATATTCTCTGGAAGCCGCAAGAGAGTCATTGGATTAATTGCGTTTTTTTAGGGTCTCGTCACCTTAGAAATCCATACAATATTCTCGATAAATCGATAGGATGCAGAACTGGCTAAGAATTTCAACAGAAGAGGTCACTATAAGATTAGATATGGAAAAATAAAAAAAAAAGACATTTAAATAATTAATTTCAAAATCGTTAAGGTTATGAACAATTTTAACAATAGAGTTTTGCGAACTTACTATACCCAAGAAAATTTAGCATGAACCTTGCTTATTTAACTAGATAAAATATATTTACTAAAATTTGGGATGGTATAAAAGTTAAAATACTTTGAATTACCGAAGCATGATACAAGATACTAGTAATTTGGTACAAACATGTAATATTTAGGTAAATATTTTGTGGTCATGCTATATTTTTTTGAGTAAGTTTTCTTCTTTTAAGTCTTTAAATTAGATTATCCTTATTGATTGAAAAGTAAAGGCTTAAAATTTATTTTTCACGAATTATTTATCTGGTTCTAGTAAGTGGTTATCTTGATATTACAACAACAAAAAATGGATATCATTGTAAAAATTAAAAGGAAAAAATATAATCACAAAAAAAAT
Source organism: Glossosoma conforme (assembly GCA_022606575.1). Classification (NCBI taxonomy): domain Eukaryota; kingdom Metazoa; phylum Arthropoda; class Insecta; order Trichoptera; family Glossosomatidae; genus Glossosoma; species Glossosoma conforme. The sequence continues at coordinate 265,560 of JAGTXR010000041.1, read as the reverse complement.
ACCTTGAGACATTGATATGATCACAATTTTGATAAAAGCTGCATCCACGTTCGTGCGAACATGTTTCCATAAAGCTTTGTAATACATAAATTGAACAGCTACGTATCTTGTTTACAAGGCAAATGTTTAGTTTAATCCCGACGTGTTCCAATACGAGACAAGACGTGTCAGGTGCCGTAAAACCGACGTCCGGCGGAAACGACGCCGACCGACGCCCGTCACGACACGCTTGACGTCTGCAGAACTTTGGATCGTCAGATGACCAAGTGCCCATCTAACATAAAGCTTCACTCAACGAGATTAGCTCTTGGATCTTACAAAACGTAATTCACAAAAAATATTTTACAGAAAAACAGGAGAATACCGACATTTGTTGATTCATAAGTCTCATTGTGCATTCTGTACTATATCTTTTTTAAGAACGTATATATGCACTGCTGTTAAGCTGTACCTTTAAACCCTAGCCTCGTGAGTGGCGAGCTAATCATCTAATTTTATTAAATTTTCTTATTAATTTGATTTGATTGAGAATTGTAATAAAATACTCCACGGTTACGAAAGCTGCCATCTTTGAAAGTCCCTGTACTCGTAGGGAACCATATATGTTACCAGGTAGGCTCTGCACATATGTATTTGTTTCTGCCTAATACTATTCTAAATAGAAATATTGTAGATGTATTTGAAAATATGGCGGGATAATTTGACAAATATTTGGTGTTATATTACCTGCTGGAATAAAAAAAACTTATTTACAGGACAATTCATAGACAAATAGCAACTAAGAGAACTAAGTGGCTGAAAGATATATATGGAATACTTTTTGGAAAAATACTCTTCTTGTTGAGTATTTTATATTTATTTATTTATATACAGAATCGAAATTCCAATTTTTTTACAAATATTTAGAAACATAAAGTATACATAAATATACAATAAATAGAGAAAATAATAAAAATAAAAATAACACAACAGAATAAGAAGATGACACGTGTCAAAGATCACAGAAATCAAGTAGAACAATACCATCGACAAAAGAGGAAAAGGATGTAAGAAAAGGATCGAGGTGTGCTGGTAGGCCATTTAGGAGCGACATTGCCGTTGTACCAAATTGAGTGCTTGAAGCTCCACAAGCATCGACTGGGATCAAAAACAATGGATGGCTACGAGCACGGGTGTACCTATCTGGAACATAGAAGTTAAAATATTCAAGAATCCCAGGGTTGTGAATTGAACCGCGAAGAAGAAGGAATGAATGTTTGAGTGCAGCAATTTTCCTCCGGGACTCTAGCGAATGGAAAGAAAGCATCCCTAGAAGAAAAAGAGTTGGGTAATGTTCGGAATTAAATGAATTGAATAGATAGTTACCGTAAATATAAAAATAAAGATGTCGGAGAAATTTTTTATGAATTTTTTCGAGCATGAAAATATATTTGGATTTATTGGGATTCCAAACTAAACTCCCATATTCCAGAACAGATAGTCCGAGTGAAGAATAGAGAGTACGAAAAATTAGAGAGTTATGAAATTGACTAGCCTGGCGGGTGATGAATCCGAGAAGTTTATTGGCGCGTGAAGTTAAATTGATTATGTGCATATGGAAAGTGAATAATGAATCGTAGGTTATACCTAGATCCTTGACAACTGCTACTCTGTCGAGCAATGTTCCAGATAAGTAGTATTTAGACAGAATAGGATTTGTAGAACGGGAGAAAGAGATAACGTATATATCCATTAACGTTATTTAACTACTTATCGCACTGTACATTTTATACAGAAACTCTATAAATGAGTGGTATTCACTTGACGACCTTAGATTACGAAAAATAATAATTTGTATTTAATTAACATTATTTCAGTGTCAATGAATTGTAATTGGTGAATAAAATACGTATATAATTTAATTACAAATGATTTTTACATTAAATTCTATATAGCCAAAGATAATTAACAACATACATAAGTCAACAAATTCAAAGAGAAAATTCATAAATATATAAAGTTCTTGTAGAACCTAAGAAATTGTACACACTCGAGAGGCTCACACAGATTTTTTTAGTACATATTTCTATAATTTCATGATTTTTTGTTAAAGTTTGGTTTTATAGCGTTTCATTGAATGAATGTTTTTACTCTTTAAATTCATGCATGAGAATACTATAAATTAAAGTAACGTTTACTTTGAAGAAAGGTTAAGCGTTTTTAGTAGTTCTACCCACGGCGAAAGCCTACAGCTACAGGCCAGCACCCACGCAGTCAAGAAAACGTGGAAAATCGCTTTAGAAGATTCATACGTGACATTTGGTGTGCGATCAATGATGAACTATTTACTATTTATTATAATTGAAATAATTATTTTATATTTTTTTCTAGCTATAACCGATAACCATCTAAACATTCTAAACAATAATGATCACGTATTAGATTCAAAATTCCACGTACTAATAATTTATATATTAGTAATTTAGTGTTATCTATAGACTTCTTTTTTCAAATACAGTCTCTAACTGAAGTATGTGATTGTAAAAAATTTACGTTATATATTTACTTTTGTGACAGGTAATTTTATAATCAAATGTGTAACCCTAAGTTATCTCTGCATTCAAAATATATTTAAAATATGTTCCCAGTCAGATAAAATTAATGCGATCCATAGAAAGTAGACTTCAGGATACTGATCGATGGCTCTATCATTTAAATACTGATCAAAGAGTATTAATATAATTGACATTAAATACAATATAATACCTAAGCTTTAGAATATTACATCGTACATTGTAAGCAACATTTTTTTTGTTTTTGGTTTTTTATACCAAAACTATTACTTGCTTAAAGACCACACCGCGGTGTAATTCCATCGCTTACGAACAAATTCAATTAGTTTCGGGTGTCAATGCATTCTTCTCATGGTACAGGAGAACATTAACTACAGTTACCTTTTCCAACAATCTTATAAAGCCATCGGGAACTACACACATAATGTACTAGACAGAGTTTCGGGAGAAGGAGCTGACATGGAGTGAGGTAAAGATAATTAGGAGTCACAGAGCATTATGGTAGCAGTTCATGACGACTATATGCTCCAGTTAGGGGACCAGATATGGAAATGTTGATGTCAATACTTCGGCAAGTGTCCAAATACGAGTATAATATTACGCACCCACTAGGAAAAACATTAAATTATATTGAAATTCATGATTTAATCAGAGTAAAACATCTTAAATGGCCGCGATAAAATATGTTGTTATGTTTCATAAACCAATGAAATAGTTAAGGAAAATTGTAAAATACATATTTATTATCTTATAAACAATAATATTATATGTAAATAAAACATTTACAGCATCTGTACGTTCTTAGAATAAGCAACTACCCACTCCAAGATATGAGATCGGGTCGAACCCAGACAGTGAGATTTTTTCAATTTCCCGTCTACTATGAGTTGCTTAACGACCAACAACTGTAAAAAAAAACGTATATTTTTATATCGTTATATTATCCTTTTTCCTAAATATATCATATTATTGCGTTCAATTTTTGGAGAGATATATATATATCCAACTCGTAGATGTAAAGTGGTCGTCTACAATGCGCGAGGTCACGGATACGATCCCGAAATATATGAAAAATATATTTATCAATTCTCGCCGTAGAGTTTAAATATGTTTATATTGATATCAACTTGATATAACTCGTACAGGCTGGTACCGAAAATGTCGATATGCTATCTTTCGTCTTATATTTTTGTTCGCTTTTCGGACATATATGTGTAACAATATTGCTTGTTCGACAGGTGTTATTCTGTGGATCATCACAATATGAATTACGGCACTGGGTGTCACTGACTAAAAGCGATCGGTCACCAGCCAGCAGTCTGTGTCTGCTCGAGGCATTAACAACACGTCATTCTTCGAGCAGACCGAAAGTTTAATGAAAATATATGTGCTACTGAAAAAGTCTGTTTGTTGCTCATGTGCTCCTCATTCTGCCATCACGCAACCCGATAACTTTCGAACTAACGATTTTAACACAATAAACTTCACTAGATATGTTAAAGATACGAGTATCATAAACTTCATGTGCCCATTTTTTATGTTTTAACCCATTCCAAAAGCTGACTAATGCATATTTATATGGTGGAAAGTAGGGTTATAAAGGTAGAATGATATGTAGAAATATTAAATATTTATGTATATCTTCGTCTAATTATTTATATATAAAATATTTGTTTTACGAGTATGATATACTATATTAAATGTTTTGATTATCATGCAGAGCTTACATTACTATAATTACACAAAAAAAAAAACAAAATGTTTTCAAAATATATTTTTGCCTGAATCAATCAATAAATGTCAGATTTGCTCGTGATTCGTTGCAGAACCGTAATAAGATATTATCTATTATTTATATTTGCTCATTGATTGTATTCCAAATTCTGATTTTGTGGCTTTTAGATTGGACCGTGATAAATGTATTAGAAAGAATTAAAAATTAAATAAATATAATATATCAAGGTCAACAAAAAAAAAACATTTAAACTGTATTTTTATGACAGAATTATTTTTTAATGAATGGATACTTTCCAAATATAAAGTTTATAGAAGTTATTAGTTGTGTAAGTTATTCTGCAAGGCTAATTTTTTAGAATCTTTCGATTCAAAGATTTGCACTGTTTTAAATATAATACTCAAATTAAAAAAAAATGCTATGATCTAGTTGAGTTAATATTATTAATTTTAAATTTAATTTGTTTATTGATGTTTAAAAAAGACAGCTTAATATGTGATTTCTTTTGTCGTAAAATATAGTTATCTATACATATAAAAATGATCTTCTAAGTATGGTACTTAAGAGATTATTTTTATATAGTGTGAATAGGGTACTTAAACTGTTTATCTTCTTCAGATGAGCAACAGGAAGTAAGATTAGGAACAGATTGAGTACGCTGAAAACCGATTTAGAAACTGTCGAATTTAGGTAAGAAAAACATAACCCAAGCTTATCTTTACTGATTGACTCCGGCTTCGCCTAAATCCGACTTATCCAATAAATAAGCGAAAGGCTCCCGAGGAACGCTTCCGTAAATTCGCATATTTTTTTGATTGGCATTGCTGCAACGCATGCCGGGTAACACGCTTGTAATATATAAAAGTTTCAAAAAACAATTATCCATGAAAATATAACGATTTAGTTAAAAGATAAATTAATATTCATATTAAATAATAAACGTAAAAAGGGCAACATTTTTTTTGCAAAAATGTTGGCAATAAAGGCAATCCAGACTTTCACAGAATCCGTATTAAATTCCGTAGGGATGTATTTTCTAAGAATATTATTTGGAACACCCTGGAATAGATAATAAATGAGATAACGCTGTGTCCTAGTTCGCCGGTGGCCCGTTCCCTTGTTTCGGCTCTGGCATCGTCCATGAAACTGAAACAATCATAACAAAACTGTAAGTCAATATTTTCCGTAGTGCTTAGTATTCACTGTTGGCAGATGCCCTCGCTTTACGTAATGCCATTATAAATAAGTTAGCCGAGTTTGCGTTCCGCGAGAGCCTCCGCGTGGCGCCCGTAAACACCAGAGAGGTGTTTTATGTTCCTTCGCTGATCGCCTAAGGTTCAAATACACCGACAGAGTTTTTAAACACTTTACACAAGCGAGATTTACATTTAAATCGAATTGACCTAAAAATAAACCTCTCTTCGAATCTATTTATTTATAATTATTTCACTAGTGAGTAAACTGTGGACGTCAAGGATCAGGCGTCCAGTATTATTTTAGCTATTGATTATACTTTTATCAATATTATTCTCGTAGTTGATACTCATAACTATGTCCATGTCTTTAGCCCTTTCATTACGGCTCGGTGGAATACAAATTATACTGCCAATTATAAAACTAGTATTTGAAGCATAAATGTACTTATCTGGTCTTTTTTCATTTATCACATTGGTTCTTGTATCATTTAGCTATTAGATGATGCATATAAAACTATTCAAAGAAAGTATCAAAACGATATATCACTGCTAACGATGTCAACAGTAGGGGAATCTTACACGGCATATAGCGATGCGAACAGATTAATATATTTTGTTTGTCGTGCCAACCAGTATACGTTAGCAATAATCTTATGATAAGCCAATTGTTATTAATATAAAATTAATTAAATTATAAAACTTTTTGGCAGAATAACATAGATGGTAACTGCCTTTTCTAAGAGTCCCAGTCTCATGTGATCATCAAAGACCATCGACTACAAAGATGTTTTCTAAAAACCTATGGTAATGGACGACTGTGAAAAAGTAAAACATGTGTCGGTAGACAATAAAGTGGCTTATGATACACAAAGAGCTCAAATTCACCCAGGCTTCGAATATGTTTACAACTGTTGGATTGGAGTCTCAAAATAGTCGTACTTACTAAATCAGATATATTCATATTATAGACGAGCATACCAACTGTTAAATAATAATAGTAACTTATTGTTTGACCTAACTATTTATGAAACGCACAAGCATATTCGTAAAACTTATTATATTATTTACTTATTCTATTCTACTTCTATTCCAGTTCGTTTTAATATTTTCTGTTGATTTAACTTGTATATTATCGTCAGACCCGTAGAACCATTCTTAAGAATGCTTACATGGCTTACATATGTCCTGTCAAGATGAACAGACTCTTTGGATCCTTTTTTAGTACCACAGAAAGGATTTGCAAGGCATAACCAGAACAATTTCTTCGTCATTCATACAATTTTAATATTTTTAGGAAGCATATTAATAAACACTTCATTTCTATAATTCCTATACACAAAAAACTACTGAACAATGTTTCTATACGTATAAAAGTCTAGTAATATACTTGTTATAGTTCTTTGTTTACAGCGTTGAAAAGAATATAATAGATAATAATATATTACCAAAAACATTTACGAGTACTTTAACTTGAAACATTTAGTTTTGTGCACATAATACTCATAAGTGCATAAGATACAAAGTGGCGATCACACATAAAACACCGCGACTGATTTTATATCATGTTCATAGTTTACAATGAACTGCCTGAAGTAACTGACAGTATAAATGTAAACACAAAAGTGAGAAACGGAAAATTATCATAATCATTATTTCTTGTTTCAAAGTTTCCGCCCGAGACTCGCAGCAGAATTGTAATATTATTCAAAATACTCACACAAACTCTCATATTCGTGTCTACAGTTTGTTTTCGTTTACTTTATGATATTATCCCTTAATGTTTATATTTAATTTATTACATTTATTAAATTAGTTGTAAGTTTTTTTTTGTATTTATAGTCCGCATTAGATATGTGGCGGATTATTTTATCAATTGTTCCAACTTTGGTTCATAGAGCGACGCAAGCCAAAATAAAAAATATTGAGAAATTATATTATTTATTAAATATAATCTATAAGACTCTGATATCCCTTTTCAGAGGTGAATTCATCCCCTATTGGGAACCTTTGACGATTCTTTATACGTACACAAGTATTAAATATATAATTTGTGAATCGGTGTGTAAAAAATGTATGTACACTATGCTACATTTACTTTAGATTTTGAAACATATCGCTATCCAATGCACCAATAGAGATCTCTGCCGCTAAATCCATGTATTTAACCCAAGTCACTTTTCTACACTAAAGTTCTTCCAAAGATTCTATATAATCGGTAGATAAAAATGCAGCTTTTTGTGTACTCCTACAGTAGCCTTTTTTAATAACATATACGAGGGTTATCCGTAATATAAGTTTTCCAGTGATTTTTTACAGTATACAACATGTTTAATTCCATGAATGCGTACATTTTTGGAAAGTTCAGACTTTTACCTATTTTTCTACATAGTCGCCAATGAGGTCAACCCATTTTTGCATGCGGTATACGATCGTTTGAATGCCCGAGTAAAAAAATCTACCGTCAAGCACGCAGATACCTGAGAACCGCTTCTTCCAGATCTTCTCTGTTGCCGAAATGCGTTCCACCCAGGTGTTTCTTCATATCAGGGAAGATAAAGTAGTCACTTGGGGTTAAGTCCGGGCTGTAGGGTGGGTATTTGACAATACCCCATCCAAATTTTGCGATGAGCATGTGAGATGAGAAATTGTGGTCTTCAGTCAACATTTTTTCCACCCACCTCGCGCAAACCTTAGCAGACCCGAGATGCTCCGTCAAAATCTTGTCAATAGAGGTGTTGCTGACATCAGGAATCATTTCGGAGAGCTGACGAACCGTCAATCTTCGATCTGAGATCATCGCTGCCTCCATTTTTGCGATTGTTTCGTCAGAAACAGATGGCCGTCCGGAACGCTTCTCATCATGGACGTCAGTTCACCCGTTTGTGAACTCTCTGCAACATTTGCGCACGTGTTGTACGCTTATACACTTGTCTCCATAGATTTTGCATAACTGAGAATGGATTTCTACCTGCGCAATGGTTTTTGCAGGCAAGAAATAGATCACCGAGCGCAGCTCACACCTAGCGGGCGAAACGAGGGAGAGATCCATAACGTAAGGCTGCCAAGCCAAGACTGAGCTCCACAGGCAGATTGCTAGGAAGGAGATTTAGAGAGAGGGAACCAAAGTACACTACAGAATAGAGGGATCCACCATAACAGCGCTTTTCAGGACTGTAGCGCCATGGGAACTTTATATTACGGATAACCCTCGTTTACTGACCAAATATGTATTTACATTAACACTCTTTAATATAATAGTTCTATCATACCGTCTGTGATATATTATTATACATATAAAAAATGACAAAAGATAATTACAAAATACTATTAGAGATATAATACTTAATTCTCTAAGTCATTTTCCGCTTACAAAAGTTCTGCAAAGCTTCGGAGATAGCGGCCAGGGCATACGAATATATTTCGTATTATATTTTAAATACGTAGCTGGTTCGTGACCTTAGTACACGGAAAGGTCACTGAAGCGAGCTCAAGTTGTACCAACATTGATCCCCCAGCAAAGCGATCATCAAACTGTGTTGCGCGGAACATACTAATGTTTCTTACACCTTAAGTCATTCCTCATTATTGAAATTTTTTACCACTAGATGTCTTCACCAACAATCATACTGAATATGATGGTTGTACAGATTTTTGTCCAATCTGTGAAATTAAGCAGCATTTTGCGCGACTATAACCTATTTGAATAGGTGACTGCTTGAGACATTTCATTGGTTGCATTGAGCTTCCTCTTATGACCAAATGGTATATGTTTCGGGAGTTTCGAAGTAATCACCAGATCTTCTTTAGTAAAATTTGATTGTTGAACGTTAAATATGCCTGAGACTCTTCAGTTTTCTATATTTCAAGCTTCGAATTTCGTAGTTCTGAAATTCCGTTTAAACATGATGGATAATAAAATCGATGATATTATCACAGAAAAAAAAATGTTATATGAAATATCTAACTGTATGACGTTGGATATAATAAATTACTATCTCATTTAATTAGAAGTATTTTCATAGTATTTCGAGACGATTTTTTCTAACAAACTATAATTTTTTTTTTTTCCATCAATAGATATTTAAAAATGAAAAGGCTTTTGTAAGAAGATTATCGGGTAAATTATTTTTCTTACTCACTGATTTTAACCATCTTTGAAGAAATCATTTAAATCTGTTATGAAGGTCAAGGCTAAACATGTCTTCAAAACATAAATTGTTGAATTTGGACACAAAATACTATTCCATTTACAATATTGATATTGTAATTAACTAACTGAGAATTTCAAATGTTGTTTTAACATAGATCTACTGAGAACTGTTTCGCGATTTATGAAGCTTCCATAGATCGTAAAACTGCAGTCTTCCATGAAGTGAAACAGTGCTCAGTGTGATCTATGTTGAAATAAAGTATGAAATTCTTATCTATCTAATATTAAAATGGATCTTAAGCTGAATGCTAAAATAAAAATAACGATGATATTATTAAATTCCATAAAAAATTAGAGATATAAACCAACAAGCCTAATATAGGTATAAAGTAATATTATATCAATAAGAATTTAACCTTCCCAATGTCTTTGGAAGATAAAAAGTTTGGGAACGGCGGTTATAGCTATAAACATACGCAACATGTTGACTTAATGTAATATATATTTATAATTTAATGTTACAATGCTTGTTTTGTATTATTTTCATTTGTTTTTCAGTGAAGTTTGTTCGATTGTATGTTTTTATTATTTATTTACTTATGTTTTTCGACGAACGAAGTAAATATATATTTTATTTAGTGCATGAAAAATGAATTTTATTTGCTTTACTTTTTTATCAATATATCGTTTTTCTTACGAGTTCAAACAGAAAGTATTCTTCGTGTTTTTGTTATTCATGTAAAAATGAAAATTTTATTACATAAACCATTAAAAAGCATTGGTTACCTGACTTGGGATTGAAATATGAATCTGGTTGTACTTAATTGTTAGTATGTTCTAATCTTATTTGTAAACTCAAAACAGAGAGCAAATTAGAACGATATACTTTCCGTACTTATTTTTTTGTGCTAATAAAATTACATTCTTCATGTAGAAAATCAATGTTTATATGTCGAAAGTTGGCGAATGATAATAATTTCCTCACAATAATCGATACATTTTTTTTTTCAAATCTGTGAAATACTTTGCATTTCATTTTACTAGCCAATATTTATTGTCTATCTATAATATATTATGTTTTATAATCTCTATTCTTAACTTGTTGTAAGTGTTCTGGAATATGGGAGCTTAGTATGGAATAATACCAAATACATTCTCATGCTCGAAAGAATTCATAAAAAAAATCTCCGACGTTTCTACTTTTGTGTGTACGGTAACTATATTCAATTTAATCAATTCAATACATTATCCAACTCTTTTTCTTCTAGTGATGCTTTCTTTCTATTCGTAAGTCTCGTAGGAAAATTGTTGCAATCAAACATTCATTCCTTCTTCTTAGCTGTGCAATTCACAACCCTGGGATTCTTGAATGTTTTAACTTCTACGTTCTAGATAGGTTGACCTGTGATCGTAGCCATCCATTGTCTTCCATTCTACTTGATCCGTGTGGAGCTTCAAGGCATCAATTAAGTACAACGACAATGGCGCTTCTAAATGGCCTACAAGCACACCTCGATACTTTTATTATACCCTTTTCCTTTTTTTTCGATGATATTGTTTTACTAGATTTCTGTGATCTTTGATTCGTGCCATCTTCTTCTATTTTATATGTATTTAATGTAAATATGCTCTGTGTATTTTTTGTATATCTTGGTACTACGGTTGTGTAAATAAATAAATAATTTGATAAAAACGTCTTAACATTAAGGTTATCAACTGACAATACTTGGTGAAACTGCATAATTATAATTTATAATAAAAATAATTATATAATAGCTTAACACATTAGAATGACAAATACCCAGTAACTTTATAATTTTATAATGCCTTTTTCAAATTAAAAACATAAATGATTACATACATTAGGAAATCCACAAACTCATTAATTTTATAATGTATTTTTTCAATTGTATTACCCGCACACAACCTGTAAATATGTGTGTAGGAACTAATTATCTGTCCATGCCTATATAAGCCAATGCCTGTTTTTATTTTTTCATTATTGAAGATGGTCTTCAGGAAGGCTGAAACAAGTAATCGTTAAAATAAATTGTGAATCAAAACTAAATATTTTTAATTTATTAATTTTTTAATTAAAATTAATTCTAAAATTATAAAAACGTCTTAATTTAAGTTCAGAGTAAATTTCATTTTCCAAATATGCTTTTTCTCGTAATACAACACAACTTTCAACGAGTAAAAATATTTGATAAACCAATATAAAAGAAGATTGATTGGATGATAAAAAAATGATTCAATGGAAACGTGAAACGTATTAATATTGACAAGGCGTCAATGGTTACCTAAATTGAATTAAAATATTTTAAAAATGTATTTGAAACATTTAAAGATCTGGATAGGTATACAGAAAAGTTTTGTCATTTTATTCATATATACTCTTATATCCAGGGCTTTGATTTCCTTAAAGTTATATTTATACTTAATTATTTGCGCAGTGGATAGTATATTATAGCTTCCTCATCGTAGTATCAATCTGGTGGATTGGTTAGCAGCAACAAAAGCTTGCATCTCGATCTCCACTCTTCTTGATCTTCTGCAACCCTCTTTAGCTCAGCATAAGAGCTGCAACTCATGTCCTCGAACACTCGCTGCAAATATTCCCGTCTAGGGCACCCTCTGCTATTTCTACCTTCAACCATCTATTCTACAATGTTGTGAAGAAGACCATTATGGCGCATGATGTGACCGATCCATTGGGCTCGCCTCTCTGAGATGGATCTTACCATAGCTTATACGGTAAAAATATGAATAAATAAAATATTAGTTGTTTTTTTAAAACTGATACATTTTTTCAACCAACAAAAGGTAATACAAACTCAACTTAAAAAAAAATAGTCCATAGAAAGGGTTATTATTTACTACATGGTTTATTAATATACTGACTATCTTTCTTAAGCACTTTATCTGAATATATTTATAAAAAATAGCAATAACAATAATAGACATATCTTGAGATAGGTATTGATTTGTATACAAACTATAGTTATTCTATTGTGTGAAGAACAAATAAGAATTATAAAGTAAGTCAGTCCTTTATAAGGTTTGAAAAAAAATGTTTATTCTAGTCTTAAAACAAATGTTTTCTCGGGTAAACGTAATGTTATAGTGTATTTAATGCGTTCAGTTTTATTTCTTAAATATATTTTTTGACAATATCAGTTTTTTTTTAATTTTTTAGGATAATGAACATAATGTAATATTTGAAATTTGTATTTTTCTTCTTCCACGTGTATCAATGTTAAACGTAACTCGATAACACCGAATAATAACGTGGATTAAATTTTATCCTTATAATTATTATTCTGAAAATGCAAAATGATAACAATATAAATTAAGCAGGTATTAGTTAACAAAAATATTATATTACAATCTTGTTTTCACAAAACTATTACACGCAAAGTAAATATATAAATTTTCAGGAACTTACTGAACTGTAAAATGTTACCATATAGAGTTAATTAATTCAAATTACGTAACAAGAAGTAAGTCAAAAAATACACTGATATTCAGTAAAAAAATACGTGGCATGTTAATTATATTCTTTAAACATTTCGCAGAATTAATTAGACATAATTAAAGACTTTTAAAGAATTTTTAAATTAAAATTTAATACAGTTAATCTTCATATAATATTTAATTTATTATACGTCGTATGTCAAGTTGAAAATTTTGACCTTTAAATCCCAAAGTCTACTAAGTGTTAAATTTATCACGTACAGAAAAACATATTAATTTTATAAACACGTTAAACGATGGTGTAAACGTAAATAAATATGCAGTAAAAAAAAATTTTTTTTTTTAATTATTCCATTTTATTTGATTTCACAAACATATTTTTCGAATAGGGGTAAAAACTTTATAATCATATGAAAACGTTACAAAAATGTTTATAATTAAAGAAATTTCCAATTTTAAATATTTATTTCATTCGTGCTAAGTGCAGTGCATCTTCAGAAATCATTGAAATAAATAATTATTTTTTACTGATTATATCATAAATTAATATACTTGTCAAACAATATTTTTTACTATGATTAATATTTGTATATTTTTTTATAAAACAAAGCATAATGTTGAAAATATGAGTTTTTTAGATTGATATTAAAAATTTCCATAAATTCATTTTTCAAAGAGTTGGGTCATCCAATTTCATCCATCGCTCAGGATTGCTTACTATTCATCGATTATACCCTTTCAAGAAAAATCCCAAGGGATACTACATCGAAAGAAGGTTTGCGAAATTCATAAAAATTATTTCCTGGAAAGGATAATAATATCAATAAATATTCTCATTCCCCAACTTAATACTTCTTTTGTCTTTCAGTACAGACTTAAGAGCTTATAATTTTTTTTAATCCTCTTGCTGTTCTGATTATTCATCTCATTTTATCTATAAGATGATTAAAAATATTTTTCAACCCTCAGAGTATATGATCACAACTAGATGCTTTTACCCTGGATGCTAAGCAGCCCAGCATTAATGTTTTTATCAAATATTTATTCTAGAACCTAAATATTTTCAAAAAGATTATATGACACATAACACCGGTGTTTAAGCCTTCAAAAAAACTTTACTTACTCTTTGAGCAATTTTTTTGTTATTCCTTTGTCACTCTTATATTAAACTAATCGTAAATTATAATAAAATCTCATTAAGTTATTAATTTAAATAATACAATACATTCTTCTTTTCGAAATAAAATCTCAACAATTACTTTTGAATACATTTTAAATACTTATGGCTAAGCCACCACTTAGGACAAAACAAAATTCGACCAGGCTTCGGGAGCATCAGGCTGATCATCCGATCTCCTTAAAAATGCTGATCATTGAAAACCCTAATATTTCTCTTATGCTGCAGTGCAGTAAATTCCCTGAAGGCTCTCGGGAACCATTTTCTATGTTCCCACGTAGACCTGCGGCTGCAGGTGTTCTGGGATAAGGCATGGAAAACCTGAACTTACAAAACTGTTAAACGACAATTTTTAATGTTCATATGCTCCATGTATGTAGCAGATATGGTAATTTTTTTTATATATAATCTTATATTCATCCTTGTCATTGCCTACTCATTTTGCATTATTTACATGATAAATTAATGTTGTTAAATTCACGCTGTGTGAAATTGAATCTGCAGACTGCAAAACTTGTGAGAAACATAATTTTAAATTTCAATAACCATTATCGATAACAATATTCAAATACTGTAAGTGTTTTCGTTGCGGTTTCTAAGGCAACCGTCACTCTGACTCTTTGCCTTATGCCCACTCTCTGTCTGGAGCTTCACTTCAGTTACTTATCGCAACGTACTGTCGGAGATGAAGCGTCGATTGCTGCTTCACAGAACATGCGTGCTTAACTTGCCGTAGAGCTTTGTACTCGCCTCTGAAGCGATAAAATAATAAAACATGCTAAGAAAATCATTGTACCTTTCTCCTAATTTATACAAAAACAATCTAATATATTTTTTAACACTCTTTAATGTAGGTTTAGGGTTTTTCCAAAGAGACGTTTAATGATTCAAAATATCTTGGCATGCGCCCTATAGCACGTAGCACTGCCCTGTTGGAACCACGTGTCGTCGGTGGCTGCTATAACGTAACAATTATTAAGTTTTATCGTATTCAAAAATCTTTATATTTGACATTTAAAACAGGTTCACAAGATTGATATAAAATTAATGAAGACTTGTGCATAGAGTAATCTTTCAGTATAATTCATATATTTTGGAGATTATTATTCTAGTCATGTTAATTACGTTTACAACGTCAAGTATATCATATTTTAACGTTTATAGAATTGTTAAAAAAAAATATTATAACTCCTATATCCCTCTTATAAAATTTATATTTCTTATTATATAAAATTGATAATTTTCTACAAAATTTTAGCATTTAAAATCGTTAGTGTATTGTTTATATTTATTGAAATAATACAAATAAATGAGAAATATGTTCTTTTAGATTTTAGAATAATAAATGACTTATTCATTTATATATTTTGTTCATACGAGTAATCAAAATGTTAAAAATATGAACAGACAAGTAAAACATTTAGTTTTTTTTTTCGTGTACAAAAATATGCCCGCTTCATAAATGTTTTTTTGTCTGGTTTGTTTTGTTAAATAATTAATTTCAACGTCCAATATTTATGAGGCTATAATACCAGAAAATGGTTGTTGGGAAGTTCGTGCATGTATATGTCACTTCCACGCATTTTCCATTACCCCTAAATAAACCTCCCCAAATGCAAATTACAGCACAACTCGGGGAAAAACAGAAAAGTTACAAATCTTACTTCATATTATTATTTGAGCTTATTTTAAACTTTTCGTCTGGAATGATTATAATGATAATATTTATTTAGACTGTTGGTCAACTATATATAATATAGTTCATATTAAGATATACAGATGATAACGAAGGTTATTGATTGCTTAAACTAAAAAAAAAACTTAACCAATAATAAATTATCTCTTTTGACTGTACTATTTGTCCCCATTTATTTTATTAAAATGAATAGGGACAAATATTTTTTTGAAATTTTTCTCTTCGAACTTTGTACTAAAAACAACATTTAATGAAGACAGTAGACGTTAATTTATATACAGGTATATAGATTAATATTCACGCCATTATTTTGATATACAAAACATGTAAAATCAGTAATAAAAAGAAAGGTTGAAAGTTTGAAAGTGTACCTAAGTTTGCGATACATGTTTATCAAAAATATGTTGCTATATAAAAATCGACGTAGTATGTAAAATCCTGTTTTAGAAATATTTTTTACTTATTCATTCACACAAAGTATTTATAATTGGTTAACCCTTTCGCGTTGGTTATTGGCATATGCCGTCATAAAATTATCCGACCGTTGACATCGGTTGACGTGATATATCGTTCTGCTACTTTCTTAGAATAGTTTTTTATGCATTATCCTATATCTAAAGGATACAAGAACCAATATGTTATATGAAAATATACCAGATAAGTACATTTATGCTTCAAATACTTGTTTTATATATAAATTGACAGTATAATTTGTATTCAAACCGAGCCGTAATGAAAGGGTTAAGGTATCGTATCGGTCATTGTAAAGGTAAAAAGAAACATGTTTTGTAAGACGAAAACTCAGTAATAATTATATCAATGTATGGTTTATTCACAATTCATTCATGGAACGAGAAATCAAAACTCTAACAAAAACACCAATGCACCAATGGATCGTCGTAAATTCGCCTGCAGTATTTAGAAAAGCACCGATGACATTGATTTTGTCCCGCATGGTATTAGCCGTGATTTTCCAGTCCTTGAGAGAAAATTCATAATATCGATCCTCCTCGGCCGTCTGAGGTTGATGGGTCGTCCTCTATTGTTACGCCCTCACAGCGGGCGGAGGAGCAGTTCAAGGGCGGGTCCGTCAGCCCCGCGGCTCACGAGATATCATTAATCATCCACTTTGATTAGGAGGAGAGATACTGGCCAACCCACTCCAGAGCACGCGGACATACCAATTTTTCTGGCCAGCAAAACAATGCGGCAACTAGCTGTCTCATGGTCGAGTTGGGCGCGATAACCTTGATTAGAGGACTGAATAGGTGGTTGCTAAAAACAGATAACTAATGTATCCTGTCATAGATGTTCTAATCAATATTTTAGTCTTAACCTACCACAAACATTGAACAGTATTTTGCATACAAATAATGCACATATAACAATGTACAGATTCATTAATTTTGGTGCTTGTTGATGAGTTTATTGCTTTTGAAGCATTGTCTAAAATATATTTTAACTGTACAATCAGCTTACATATACGGTATATTCGTCACATATTCGTTTCATATCTGAAACATACTTTCAGCACAAATTGCAGCACTAAGTTGCCATTGTTTACGCCTTCTTCCGCACCAAAAAGTCTACATGGAAACATACAGTTCCCGACGACTTCTGCAGCAGGAACCTGGTGGCTTGATTATTGACGGCAGCTGTAAAGAGGTTGGAATATTAGCACGATGCTCTCAGATCAGCTGGTACTAAGGAGCAGCTCAACTCAATATTCAATTTAAGTTTTAAATTTTTATTTCACTTCTCATCGTTAAGTATCTAAAACATTATAATATCAGTGAAGATATTAAACATTATGATATTTTATCATGATAAACAAGTATGCCTTTTTTTATATTCCTCATCACAACAGAGACATTTTGTCATTTTGATTAATTGAATTCAGGAATTGTATATAAAATCACTTGTCTTGGCATTGGCCGACATTCAACAATAAACTGTAAAATGTTCAACTATTTCTAGACAGAGAAAGCAAGTTTAATTAAAAATAGCTAATCTCCCGTTTCCCTCAGCAAAAGCTCGACAAATCCTCCATGACAGAAGCTCTGTCACAAACTTAAATCCGAAAGAAATAACGCGGATAGTAGCAAACACACAAATTAATTTATAACAAACGCGTTAGATAGTTAGCCACGGTAGATAAGAACCTATGTTCTATAATTTTTCGTACGAGTATTCAAAAAATAATTAATAAGTAACATTTTTGGACAAGCAGTTTGACATTTTACGATATTGATCGCACTTACTGTCATTTTAGTGACGTTTATGCTATTCCTAGTAATGATGCATTCTCACGGTACTTTTATGAATGTGTACCAAAATATTTCTGAGTATGCCTTTCTGAGTAAGGAGAGAATACTTGAAATTAAAAATATACTTTTTCAAACCGCGTGTTGAGTTTATTTTGTGGAAAACTGAAATAACTAGGTTTTTTTGTTAACCGTATGTTTAAGCAGTAAAATTTATATTAATGGTTATTTTTTATATGAATCTTTTGAATTCATATAACTTCAATGATTAAACAAAATTCATTAAAGATAAACGAATAATCGTACTTCTATTTCGTTAAATCTTTTTGGTATTTTTATAATGCATCATTATTTATTTTTACGATTTTGTATAAAGCTAGCTCGGATTAATTTATATTGTGGCAGATAGCGAACTGCGGTGTTTAATTAAGTAGAAAACTTCTAAAGGTCATCGCTTTAAGCTCGGCAATTATTGATTGAAGACTTTCGCGTTCAAAATAGAGTAATAATTTATTTCCGAATTCTGTTGACTTTTTTAAATTCTTCACATTATTCATTTTGTACATAGTATTTTATTATATAAAAATTGTATCATATTTAATTTAATATCGACACTTCATTAATAAAATTAAATAAATTACCAAAATAATTATTTACGTTTAAAATAAATACTAAGAATCACAGTAAAAAAAAATTCAGATGGAAGATAAATAAAAGTTAACGAGTAATATATTTATTTCTCTGAATTGAAGCTCGCAAAACTTACTCGTTTTTTAAAATTACTCATTGATCTAATTATTTTTTAATTAATTATTATTTAACGCGTCGTTTTTAATATCAGTACATATGATTCCAACCTTTCTTTATACGTATAAAAATAAATAAATATTTTTATTACGGTTTACTTTATATTTCACAATAAGGAGAAATTTAAAATAGATAAATTTATATTTTATAGAACGTTTTCTAATTTGACTAAAACGAGAAAGAACATACTGTAACTACATCGGCCCATATTAATTATATACTTAAATTTTGTTATTTGTTTTTATTATGTTCAAAGCTTGGTATTTTAATGTTAACATTGCTAAGTTAACTGGTACTTTCCATTGGAGTTACAGAGAGGGACAGTCATAAAAAGTATGATAAAAAATCGTGACTTTGTACAAAACGAGAATAATTTTAAGCCCTCGCACAAGTGGATTATTTTTCATCGTGAATTGTAGACTTTGTTCGCCTGGTTTCTTCCGAGGGTAATCAGGGGATGAAAAAGTGCTTCCCTTTGGCGAGTGGGCTATCATTTACATTTCAACCGAGTCACTAACATAAAAATAGAATATTGAAATAATTATGTTCCATACATGCGACGGTATTGTGTTTTAATATTAAGGATTACATCATAGTATCATAAAACTTAAAACAACTTATGATATAGATAGTTTGCCATCGAAAGAATCAATTTGTCTGTACTCAGTACATATTACAAATATTTTCCAACGGTTTCCAGAACGAAAAAATAAAATTACCTTTTTTGAAACATTATAATAATTATCTGAACATCAATATTATACTTTACAATATTCACACATATGGTAGTTTTTATTATTCATTAAAAATCAATTTAGTACTGCAGCACGGTATGTGTAACTTTGTCTTAATGTATCGCCATTACAGCTGAATAACTAATACTTTATTATTACTTAAATATACATATACTATACATAAAATTCTTTTTTCAACGCGTCATTTTATGTATAGTATATGTATATTTAAGTAATAATAATATTGTAATATAGTCAATGATCTATAAAAGTAGATTAGAATATTGAAATAATAAAATAATATTCTAATAAAAATTAAAAAAAATTCATATAATAATGTCTCCTTGAGACAATATCAAGAAGGTAAAATTATCCATCAGTAACACAGGTAAATGATTGGTTATAAAGTCCGAGTCGGAACTATAAGTAGTCGTTTCTCATCCATTCAGTCTATAGTTTGGTTCGAGACCCGAGTGGTACTTACTAAAAATAAATAGACTGCCGGAAAGTAATAATATTAAGCTTGTGAATAAATGAAGACTGATAGAATAATAATAAAAATATACATACTTTGAATATATACTATAGCGACATCTATCGTACGATGATAACAATGATATAAATACTAGTTTCAACGCAAGTCAGTCTAGGCATAGCAATGGCGCAGTTCGCCGAGCGGTATGAATACCTGGGCATAGTTGGTTTCCAAGGTCCGCGGTTCGCATCCCGCTTCTGCCGTTATTTTTGTGCTTGGATTGACGCGTTGAAAAAAGAATTTTATGTATAGTATATGTATATTTAAGTAATAATAATATTGTAATATAGTCAATGATCTATAAAAGTAGATTAGAATATTGAAATAATAAAATAATATTCTAATAAAAAATTAAAAAAATTCATATAAACTAATACTTTAATGTAGCAAATAATATTTTATTGCACTTCGTTAAGTCCTGAAGCTTTCACGAATTGTTACATTGAAAAAGACGTAAAGCTCGTTTCAATTAAAACCCAACAACTTCATATAAAAAATTATACCAGTTACTTATGATTTGAAATCAAATGATTGAAAATACGTATTTTCAATTAGATGATTTGCTAATTCAGAAAAAAATACATTTTGTAGACAAAATTTACGTTGTGTAGTGAATTTTTTTTATATGATATTTTGAGAATAATAACAGTTAATGAAATACCTCATTAATATTAGGTTTTGTTTAATTTACACATAATTTTATCAAATTATTCATTAGTTTATAAATTATTTTTATATGTTTATATCGTTATAAAAATAGCATATATTCAAAAAACATAGCACGGAGTTTTGAAAGCGCTACTTTTATAATACCTCATAACTTATTCCAGTGAAAATGAGACCAAAAATAATTTCACACCCACGCCAGGAACGTTTCAGCACTTTTGCAGAAACCACTCTCATCAATAAAGTAATTACATTTTAAATATTAACTTTTCCTTTTGCGCTGTCTTTCCCGGAGCTTCTTGTAATTCAGCCAAACTCGAGTATTACATTTCGATAAAATAAACATACGTGACGTTGTACGTTTCAGCCACGAGAGGTGAAAGTTGAAAAATATGGCTCGAGGATGACACGGGCTATATTTCAGCATTCGTATGGTCGCATTTTGTAACATGTATCCACGCCTACGCAGTGATCGATACAGGCTAGAGCTTTATGTCGACTCCCAGGAACCTCCCTTTAATAATATAAGATTACGCCCGCATCGGGAAATGATATTGGAAAATTATTCCTGTACGTATAAATTTATCGTTTCGTTATGGGTAATTTTTATTTATATTTTGTGATAAAGTCAAAACAGAAATCTGAGAAAATAATGTATTAATTCAGGAATTCTGTAGATTCGGATAAAATAAAAGTCAATATTACAGTTCTATATGCATCCTATTATACATAAGTACCTTAGTTATTCTTTAGAGAGAGAGTTAGAGATAAGTCAAATTTTAAGCAGTTTAAAAGTACAAAAAATACCAGCATGTCAGCTCCTTTCCTTTAGATAATATTAATAACATTCACTTAAAAAATCATTTTGTTTGAATATGGATTCCTTTTAGTACATATTTTGTAATCTTAGGACGATAGTTTCGAGTTCAGTAATTATATCTTCGAATTACAAAAATAGTACTTTATTGTCTAGTAAACTATGATCCCAAAAAAAACTCAACGATAACATATAAAAACAAAATAGTCTAATAGATAGAAAATCATAATTTAAGAACGTTGAGAAAATGCGAGTTCATTCGAAATGATAAATATAGAGATTTAACATTTATACGATCGGCACAGATTGTAGTCATGGTATTAGTCTCGTCCCATGTTTCTGCCTTCCAGAGTACCGTCAAGTACATTCTATGTATGGTTCACCAGCATGTGGGTAAGCAAAAAAACTATTATAATTTATGTTCCCCTGCGGCGTCTGGAAAACATGTCCAAGTCTACAGTAGGATGGAAGACTACCGTTCACTGTCCAGAGTAAAACCCCTTACATATTCGGCATATACCTATTCTTGAAGCCTATTAGATGCTTTCATGCTGGTTTTTTGTTCAATTTATAATATAGTATACGCGACATATATTTTTGATCAAATAAAGCTACTCAGTTCCAAACATTGCGTAAGGAGCTGAAAGAAGCTGAGATCGGAAGGCAGAAAGAAAGACCTTGAGAGAGTAGAGGCATACCGCCGCTCTCAGTGACATGTACGCAAAGATACCAGAAACTGTCTACTGTTTCCTATTTTTATGCTACTTTGGTAAGTTCCTGTTATCGAGTATGCGATATAAAATATAATATTTCATGATCAGTGTTCACAGGTACTCTTGGCTGTCTACATCTTGAACGAAGAAGTAATGAAATATTCCCTGATGTTATAATTATCACGTGTAATGTTTGTTTATTCAATTTGCATCTTTCGCAGCAACCGCACAATAATACTTCACAAATGTTTTGACATCGCGTAAAATACGCGAGTTCTCTATGTGCCTGACACTACTGTCTAATTAATATTATTATTTCAGACGCGCCCAAAAATAATAATGTTGCCAGTTTGTTTGCCACGATGTGTAACACCGCAAAATTTTCTTGGAAAATCCCCGGTCTGCTAAATGCCGAACGGCCAAGCGCGTGTATCTGCGACTATGTTGACCATTATTCATTTAATCTTAACACTATCCAGTCCGATTACACAATATGTGTGTAATCGCCGGGCCGAACGTTAAAGGCGGGTCACACAACATGTGCGCGATCGTTCCGCCAACGCTTAGTGGCCAACTATAAACAGCTTGTGTTATGTTTTTTAAACGTTAGTGGCCAATCACACAACATATAGGTGTTGTTATTACTTTCGACTATAATTCAACGATCTCAAACCTTTTCAGTGAGGGTCATATTTAATTTTATTTGAACACATGACGATAAAGAAATTAACGAGCATTTTTTGTAAAAAAAAATTGATTGAGAAAAACGTTGATAAATTTTATATGTTTGTTAGCAAAACAAGTATTTCCCAAAAATATAGACTGTTTTTTTTTTAAATTTTATTTTATATTCCAATGCAATATATTTTTGTTTCGAATTAGTTGACGATATACGCTGATGCTTTGTCCAATATTCCCGATGACGCCGAGGAGATCCAAGACAGTGACGATGATGGGGAATGGATATATATATAAAAACAGTCGGCCTCCGGCGTCAGTTTAATCGCGTAACGCGCGGACTGGATAGTGTTAATCTACAGATCTATTAAAATCCACACACACACTACTCGCAGTTTAAGTAAGTGCTACAGCTATGACGTCAAATATTAAAGTAATAAGAGCATTTTGTACGAAAATATGCTGACCTATGCATGCAAAAAATCATATTATTTAAAATATATATAATCAGATACCCCAAATACCAAGATTAAAATCGCGAAGCAGCTTTCTGAGATCCACATAACCTCTCACATCCGGCCCTGAAAATGAGAGACTCCAGCTCTGGCAACAAGTCGCATCAGAGGATTTCATTACTCCAAAGTAAGGCCTCCCAACTAACAAGAACCTTGACTGGTGGACCTGGAAATCCCTGAACAGATTAAGAACCGGTAGAAAAAAGGACAACCTCGAGCGGTGGGACATGTTTCGGCAGGAAGAGTCGCTATTGTGTGACTGTGGAGACATGCAGACCACCTGACACTTAAGATCCTGCTCCATGTGCCCAACAAGCTGCGCAACTCAAGACCCAATGCTGGGCAACACACGGGCTATCGATGTAGCCAGATACTGGGCAAAAATAATTTGACGTCGCTGACACGAAGAAGAAGAATAGTATTAGAGTTTTCTAGCGTCATACCTGCATCACATTAGAATAATGAAATATCGTTGATGACAAGCTTATAAATTGTGATGATTTTCAGTTACTAACGATGATAAAATCAATAAAAATGGATATAAATATATGGAAAGGAAGACATATATAAACATTATAAGAACTGCTTAGAATGTTATATTGTCGATGAGTTAAAGTTGAATGATTTTGTGGAGGAAATATATTAAGAAAGAATAAATAAAAACTTATCTTAACTGTGAGGCACATATACGAAATCACTTTCTTACTTTTGTGGTGTAGACTGTATTCTAACCCAAAACCATTTACATAAGTTAGGGATTGGTCGGCGGGATAGCGGAAAAACACTGGGTTATGGAGAGCGGTCTTGCATAAATTTTATGAATAGCCGCTATCTCATTTTTGAAACGTATACGTTATTCATTTCATTCTAATCTTCATTAATACATAACGTTTATTTTTAACTTTTGTTGGTACATATATTTATAAAAGTCCATTTGTTATGGACTTTGGCCGTTTTTAACTGGCGAATACCAATTCAACTTGTAAATGCATCGTAAACAAGAGTGCATCTCTTGGCAAAATATAAGATTTATACTGGTTTTGTGTCGCCGATTTGGCTGACGTTCAGTGGTCACCCTAACGTCGGTTTAAGAATAGGACAACTAAGAGTCGCGGCATTTTTTGCTTAAGAAATGTCTAAATTTATGACAAGCATGTGGTCGAGGGCGGACGCTGCCAGGAGTGACGTAATCGCTGGCAGCCGCGGACAGCTTTGTTTACAAATCTTCGCACAACACAACAGCATTAACCCTTTCCGGCCTTTGCTGTGTCATTACCAGATAAAATTGACACATTAAATTAATTAGGTTTAATTATTTTGAAATTTACACATTTTGTTTTAATTGCAGATTCTTATAACATATATTATATAAATAATAATTTTTCCTTTCGGGGGTACATCATTTATTATATTTATTCGAAGATTAAGCGCTCAGCATTCTATATCCTGATATTTTGTGCCAAATGCAAGGTTTTTCGTACAAAATTATTTTTTAATTGAATTATTTATTTCGCTCTCTTCATGTAATAAAAAATATGAAACCCAATTAAAAAAAAATCTTCTTTAATAAGACCAAACGGCTCGAACTGGTGATACCTGAGGCCATCCTGCGGCTGAACATGCGGAGAAGCGCAACTGAGGGAATACTTGGATTGCCCCGAAAGAGGATCTAGCCTTTGGGACACGACCATGGGTGGTATCGAGGTCCCTTAACAGACTTCAGACCGGAGTATGCAAGACGAAGACACAAATGAAAGTCTAGCAGTTTTACAGCGGACCGACTGAATGTGACTGCATCGTGGAGCAGACCCTGGTCACACCTGTTAGATTATCAATAAAATTCAATTGGTTATTATATTACAGTATATTATTATTAACCTTTTTATTTTAAATATGAATACACACAACACCAGTATAATACATTTTGGTTCTCGCAAATCTACTAAAATTGTATTGTTGTGACCACTTTGATCAACAAAGATGCACTATTGTAGTGCAGTACTTTATTTCACGTGTTTTAATTACATATTCAGATAATGGAACTGCAAAAAATATTTTGAAAATAATTCATAGTCATACCCATATTTAAAAAAAAACTATTATTTATATGCAAGTTTATGACATTTTAAATGTCGGGACTAAAGGGTTAATATACAGGTTCAGTATTATTATGGAGTGCCCCGAATAAACCGCACACTCATCACTGTGGTGCGCAGGATAGCAATCACTAAGCCGGTGATAAAACAATGAAACTTAACTATAATTAGATTTTTGACCGATGCTGTATAATTAGACATGGTTTAAAATGGCGAGTCAGAATATACATTACAATAAAATCTTCTTCTTATCGTCACGAAACATACATTATACACTTGAAATCTCTCCTATCCCACACAAGCACTACACATATTCAGCATCATACTGCTAGCGTTTACTGAAAATTATATATGACAAAAATACTGTAATTTATTTTTCATGTACCACTAAGTACCTGCAAGTGTGTAATTTATATTTATGTAAAGAACTACACGATGAAAATAAGATATACTTGCTTAATTCCAGTAAGTACTTGACATTTTTTTTATGACGTTTAACGAAACGAGAAAATAAAAAAAATAAAAAATTTAGCAGGGAAAGGTCAAATTTATTATTAAAATAAACTTTTTTACCTAGATTCCATGTGAATTTTGTAACATTATTATCATGATACATTAATATCTAAATAATTTAATACATAATTAAAGAAAATTAATTTTCTTTCGTAAAGTACTGTGTACTGCAATTACGTAGGCAGATTAATTAAATTTATCTTTCTTTTAAAGTGACATGTAAGGTTCCAAAGAATTTTGTCGGCTTCGCTATTTTAAACGTGCTATGTTATCATTAAAATTAAGAATCTAAGTAATATTTTTACATAAAGGTCTTAATAATGCTATTTAACTAGTGTGCCCATTCAAAATGTAAATTTAAATTATGTTGAAACATACGTTTTATTGTTAGCAGAAATGTGTGTTTGTACTAAGAGAAAGAGGGACTTAAGCATACTTAACCTTTATTTGACCAGCGGGACTCACATTTCCCGCTAACCTTGTCGTTACATATATGTATTTATGAGGACTAGGCCAAGTAATGATGGGGGAATCGTGCTGAAAAAATGTGATAGTATTACCCGAAAGAGGCCGATAACTCGGCCAAAATGAGTAATCCAAGAAAGATAACTTCTGGTCTGTTGTCTTGTATTATTTTTCATTTAGAAAATTGACAAATAAAAGTCTCCATAAACAATAAAGTTCATTTTATTAAACTAAACGCAATAGGAAGAAAAACAGTAGGATACCTTGTACACGTAAACAGAGTGAAGATTGCCCTTCAGTTTTATGATTAAACTAAATTGACCCTGCGGCTGGTATACAATATGTATAAAGGTGAACACGGTATCACACATAATCATGCCTGTAAACATTCATACGTTCATTTCGTTAGTCTTCCTAAGAGATTATAGTTTTATTATTTTTTTAATTATATCTATGATATATCTTCTTTAAAATTATTTTAGAATAATTTCTGAAAGTGGTTGGGACTTGTATCAAAAATGCTGCAGGAGATCATAAACTAAAGCTGCATTCTTCAACCCTTGAGCTAGCGCCGTCCTGGAAGGCCGCTGGGGAGGAGCTGCGAGAGGCAGTGCTGACATGGAATGAGGTGAAGACCATGGCACCTGGCAGAGTTTTGTCACCGCAGTTGGTGAATGCGATATGCGGTACGAAAGCGTACATGGTAATGATGATGTTTTCGAGACGTCGGGAATTGAACATATAATATACTCAAAGAAACTCCGAGATATGTGTGAAATTAAAAGGATACAATCGCTTATCCCTTAAAGGTCAAGCGGCCACTTACAAGTCTGTGGAATTATGTCAATGCCGTACGGTGATCCGTCACGCGGAAGAAATGGACAAACGTTTATGTCCGGTCAGCTCGAGAAGTTCTCCAGCTGACCAGGATGTGGGTCTGGGCCGGCTCCTGATTGATGCGCCTCTAAGGTCAGCACGAGGACCGACGCTCAATGAGTCAAGAGC
This sequence comes from Glossosoma conforme, assembly GCA_022606575.1. Lineage (NCBI taxonomy): Eukaryota > Metazoa > Arthropoda > Insecta > Trichoptera > Glossosomatidae > Glossosoma > Glossosoma conforme. The sequence goes on along the minus strand of JAGTXR010000041.1, from coordinate 237,769 downwards.
AAACAGACCACGTAACTGGTCACGAGTGTTGCGACACAATATCGTGCAAGAAATACAAAGCATGGGACTAGTCAATATACGCGGTGATCCATCATGAAGGTGTTAGAAAATTAACAACATTATGTAATTTTGTTTGTAAGAATATGGCTCTCGGTCTGATTTTGTGAGTTGTGAAGGTCAGCCAGGATAATGTTTTTATTTAAAAAATTAAAATTCTTTTCTCATATCTAATCAAAATACTGAATCGATAATGTTAAATATTTTTTATATAAGACTAGCGTGTACCCGGCATGCGATGCAGTGTCACTTAAAAGAATAAACCGCGAATTTATGGAAGCGCCTCGTCGGGAGCGTCTCGCCTATTGATTGGATAAGTCGGATTTAAGCGAAGCCAATTTATTACTAATCATGATATATTTATTTATATTCTTGCTTTTGTTACCCGATTGTAACTTTAAGTAGAGTTGAGGAATTTAATTATTTATTATAAGGCAACGTTTAAATATCTTTTTAAGACTTGTCTTAGAAGTTTAGGTCATTTGATCTTCCCTGCTTACTGTGAATTGTAATCGGCTGATAAAACGTCCTTATAAAGGCAGGAACAAAATTTGAAATAGTTTGCAACGTGGAACATAAAATTATAATTAGATACTTAAGATCCATTACTTTAAAGATGATCAAAGTATATTAAAGTCATGTAGACCATTCGATCTCTCATGGTTATCATATGTGAATTCACTCCTGATTTGTGATAGTTTGTCTAAAAAATGACACTTGTGTATCGTGACTGATGATTTATTTAATGAGGTCTCTTTCTTAACATTTCTTCACCGTTTACAATATAAAAGTTTATTTTTCGAATTAATGTTGATACGATAAGTATTTTTTTAAGGTGTCAAATACGTTTTAACACCTTGCCATTCGTAATTTGGCAATTACTATACATTAAAATATACAAACCAACATTATCTCTTTATATTTAAAAAAACTATAGTGTATAAATATTGATATATTTAGAGACCACTTTTGAAACTGAAAATAAATGTAATATTTTAAAAATATATTCTTTCTCTATTAACCCTTTCGCATCGGTTGTTAGCATATGCCGTCATAAGATTCCCCAACCGTTGAAATCGGTTGACGTGATATATCGTTTTGTTACATTCTAAGAATAGTTTTTTATTCATCAGCTGATAGCTAAAGGATACAAGAACCAATGTGATATATGAAAATAGACCAGATAAGTACATTTATGCTTCAAATACTAGTTTTATAATTGACAGTATAATTTGTATTCAAACCGAGCCGTAATGAAAGGTTTAATAAAGTATATTTAAAAACATTATGACACAAGCGTTCATTTTATAACTTACAAATATTCTGCTCTCAAGAATCGTTTTTTTTTTTAATTTTTAATTACCCGACGTTTGCCTAAAAAATAATTCAGTATTAAAAATAATTCCATACTTAATTTTGTCATTTGGAACTAGTTAAATTTCAAGACATACATTGTAAAATTTAAAGGGTCTGCCATCTAACGTTTTTTTTTAACTAGCGCTTATTTCATGAATGGTAACACTATTATCTCATGTCTGATGTGACAGATAATTAGTTTTATCCTTCCGCTAAACGAATATGGTTGTGTATACGCTTGAACAACGCTGGCAAATATTGCGACATTACTTTGAAAATCAGGCCATTTTTCTTCAAAAATGAGCAAGGAGTGGTCGTTACAGTCAATGGCGATCGTTATCGGGTTCATTTTTGTTCATAAAAATTGAAGAGAAGGATATTGGCAACATTTGGTTTCAACAGGACGGCGCTACGTGCCACACAGCCGAAGCTACACTCGATGTTTTGCGCCCCATTTTCAAAAAAAAAAAAGTTATTTGGCGGACGGAAGTGATGCTTGTTTTCGTTTACAGGTATTAATGTATGTGATATATCTTTTATTCTGAATTAAAATAAAGTGCGTCTTGCTCGTAGAACTCGGTCAATTTATGTACATCAGCGTGGGGATATAAAATGAAATTACTTCCATCCGTCGCTCGGGATCCTATTTATCAGAATTTGCGAAGAACCTTCGCGATGTTAACTTCGCCATTAATAAAATTATCACAACGACTCTGGACGCTCCTCGGAAACTTTTGACACGATTACAAAATTCAATTTTCACGTTATCTTCGGGCTTCAATCCACCAAAAGTTGGGTTTCGTCTCACGCCGAGTGAATAAGTTAATTATTTGGCGTAAGATAATCATTCCTTCGTCATTTCCATTGTGCGGCTGAAACTATTAGTTTTCAATTTCAGACGAATCCGTAGCATCATTATTTAACGCACTGATACATAGATCGTGCTGATATCGTGGAAAAGTACTCCTCTTCAATGAAACCCTTTGTTTGAAATATATTTGGGTTTTATCGAATATGAATCGACAAGTTTACTAGCCTCATTCATTATTATGTAACTTTATTGTATTTAAAAAAATTAAATTATGACAGATTTTGCCATTGAATAAAGTGGTTAATTTTTTTTTTTGTAAATAATAAATATTTCATGAATAATAAAAATGATTTTTTCTTACATAATTATTTCGACCCACACATTTTTTTTCCTGTAGAATATTCAAAATAATAACATAACATTACAAAATTCAAAAAAAAAAGAAAGAGCAAAACAAATAAAAAGTATTTATTTATTTCCATTGTTGTTACATAGATCACATTAGCCTCTATTTACGAGACAACTGTTGTCTCTTGACAGTGAAGGATTGAGGAAGGCCACGAGTTAGTCGAAACTGCAGACTTCTAAATAGAGGTGATATCTAACGTGATCCATGTAAAAATAAGGTTAACAAATAAATATTTATTATCTTTAATGGATCTTAAAGTAAATGCTGAAAATATTGAAAACAAAAGGAAAGCAAAATTATTCCTATTTTAGACTGTTTTTGTTTGTTGTGAACAAAAAAAACAAAAATTTGATTCATCTGTTGGTTTCAAATTCACCCCGAGGGACATTTCCTCAAAGGTTGAGATCTGAGAGATTAAATATTAAATTATATTTATAAGTAAGCCTTATGAACTTTTGGTTAGATTATTCTTACCAAAGATATTTTATTTATTTATTTATTCCTTGAAAAAAAAATTGAAATTGATTTATATAAATATTATCTGTTGGCCTTTTGTGTATAAGGATATGGTGACAATATTCCTACCTTTCAAGAACCTTCCGGGAACAAAATCAACAAGCTTCTATTTGTATACCGACCAAATATTTCGGCAAAATTATTTGCCTCAATCTATTGATAATTTCAATAATCCATACAAATACTATGAAACATCTCCACGTGTTATTGAATAATGAATTTGTTTTTATTATTGAATATTTACAAACTGAATTATTTATTATTTTAACAAAAATTGGCAACAAAACAATAACATTTTTTTTTTCAATTACAAATTTCTCTCAAAAAGATGTCTCGTAAATCGTTTTTGTTTAATAAATTTATTCAGATTGTCTTTTTTTATAATGTTTTACGCAAAATATATAAAAAAAACTGTAGAAACCCGTATGTTATTTAATAAACAATACAGTAAAATATTATAAGATTCCTGTACTTTTTTATGCAACTAATGCAAACTTAACCAGCGATTGCAAGTTTCTCTTTGGTAAATTGCCACTAAAACACTAAATGCTGAGATCGTGGATATGACCATCAAGTTTATGACATCCCAATTGTATTCAGCAGTGAGTTTACACGCGTGAAACACCATACAACTACTCAAGACCAAAGCTAATCCACGTAGAGCTTTAGTACTTAAACTACGGGAGACTTAGCATGTTAAGTTTCCAGTGACCCTACATGGGATATTTCAAAGCTCTGGACTTATCTCTCTAATACGGCTACAGTGAAAATAATTACGAAATAAGCAGACACAAAAACACATATGTAATTATTTTTAACTGATATTATAAAACTGTATAGAATAAATACTTAAATAAAATAAAAACTAATTTCGTCGTCATGCCAACCAATTTGAATGTTTTTTTTCAATATTGTTCAATTGCGTTAAGCTTTTTATTGGAAGAATATCACGAGTAGTAATAGTAACTGAAGTGACAATGGGTGGGACACTTTTAATCTTCTTCTTCTTCGTGTCAGCGACGTCAAATTATTTTTTCCCAATATCTGGCGACATCGATAGCTCGTGTGTTGCCCAGCATTAGGTCCTGAGATATGCAGCTTGTTGGGTACATGGAGTAGCATCTTAGGTGTGAGGCGGTCTGCAGGTCTCTGCAGTCGCACAATAGTGTCTCTCCCTGCCGAAGCGTTCCCCACCGCTCCAGGTTGTCTTTTGTTCTACCAACTCCGGTTCTTATTCTGTTCAGGGATTTCCAGGTCTACCAGTCAAGACTCTTGCCAGTTGGGAGGCCTTCCTTTGGAGTTATGAAATCCTCTGGTGCGATTTGTTGCCAGAACTGGAGTCTCTCATTTTCAGGGCCGTATGTGAGAGGTTGTATGGATTTCAGAAAGCTGCTTCGAGACTTTAATCTTGGTGTTATGCATTTCTACACCATTCGTATACACTATAAAAATATTAATATTCAAAAATAAAATCGACATATTTTTTTAGACTTAAGAAAATATCTTAATTTTTTTTGGTTCACATACATACAGGTATAATAATTCATCTTCTTCGTAGTATCAATCCGGTGGATTGGTTTGCAGCAACAGAATCTTGCATCTCGATCTCCATTCCTCTCAGTCCTCCGCAACCCTTTTCAGCTCAGCATAAGCGCTACAGTTCATGTCCTCGAATACTTGCTGCAAATACTCCCGTCTAGGGCGCCGTTCTGCAGTAATGTTCGAATATTCCAGGTGGCATATCTTAATTCATATAAATATATAAAACTTTTACATCAACTAAAATATATTTAAAAATACCTACATAAAAATAGTAAATCATTCCAAGAAATTATTTCCATAACACCTTTCAACTAGAAGTAATCCTTTCTTAGACTAAAATTTGTTTTCTTAACGAGAAAAAAATGTAAAAAATTAATATTTAAGGTAATAAGTACAGTCAATATATTTATGTATGTATATCTTATTTTATACATTTTTTTTATTATTGGAGACGTTGTACAGATGTTGATTATATAGTTATTCACAAAGTTAATTATAGTTTATTTTAAATAATATTTCTACACTAGTCAGAGTTTATGTTACACTCCACACTCATTAGAATTCAGTTTGTAATGGTTATTTTCAAACCTTAACTGTTAATATGTATAATAATTAAAGCCAGTGATGAATACTACAATATATAAACATATATTATACGTTAACAGCATACATATAAATAGTTTTTTAAATTATTTCGAAATAAATTATATTAGATTATTAATTATATGACAAACTGTAAATTCCACTGAGTTAGTTAAATTATCAACATGTAACTTGGGAATCAGCTTATATCCGTTGTTTGACACGTGTTTGAATGTCAATCATCTGGGTATCAATTTCAGTGTTTGATTTCATCAATTCAACACCGTAATACACACTACCACATTGAGGGCATTCTCGGTATTCAAACATACGCGAAACTTGAAACGTTTGTGATATCGATATTCCGTTCAACACGGTTAATGTCACTCTGGATTATATTAATATTCCAATAACTGTATTGAAAATTAGCTTAATCTGAATACAAATTTCAAATTTTTATGCCAACTCAATGGCCAAAGCGTTTGCTTTGCAAGCCAAAAGTCGGGGGTTCGATCCCCAACGGAGATTAAAATAAAAAGATTACCCCAGGTTGGTGTGAATTTAATCCTTCACCCGTAAGATAACAGTAATAGCCTATTAATTAAAAATGGTGGTAGACGAAAGTCGTCCCGTGAAGACCATCCATTCATAGTAAATTACTGTAATTATAAGGATGATGCGTGAATCTCGTGCTGTAGTCTATAACGTTGGTATATCAACACTTCGTATGCAGAAGCTTAGCCATATACACCATGGTAAGTGTCATAGAATTCAACAGATGAGATTTCAAATCAAATTTACACCGATTAAAATCTTCATCGGGGATCGAACGTATCACCTTTGGTATGGTAAGCAAACGCTTTACCAGTAAGCCATACCCGCTGAAAAACTATTATATTTTAATAAAAAAACATAATTTGTCTTAAATATGAAGCTAGTGATATAGAATGACAGATATGAGTATACTCGTATTACAAAAGTAAGAAAGTCGATCATTACTATTAAGCATTGTTTTAACCCTTAAAACTGTCCACGTCAACCCTCGGATGATACGCAGATTTAAAGAAATATACGAGTACACGAGTATATTTTATTTTATTAACGGCCTAGGCCAATACATACGGTTTTAAAATAGAAAATACAATAAATGAAATGGTAAAACAGAACAATATAATAGCTAAGACAATACATTTAGACAAAACATGAACATGAGTAAAAAAAAAAAAAACAGAACTAGTACATTAGTAGAGGGATCTGCGAAATGCTGGAAGGTCCACCCCGAAAAAATCCAAGTCACTAGAGGAGTTAACCAGTCTACACATTCTTAACATAGGAGAATAGAATCCGTAGTTGGTTTTGGATGTCCTTACATGTAGCAGGTCACTGCCTCTAGCGAACCGGGAGGGAACATTGAACGTAATTTCCTGCAATAATGTCGAGTCATCGATTATGGAGTTCATAATTTTAAAAATAAACAGCAAGTCAGTCACTGTTCTACGTAATGTAGATACATTAAGTCGCCTCTCTATATCTTCATAGGAGTAGCTACCTCTCTCAAGGCCGATCAGTCGTGCAACTCTTGACAAGAAGCGATGTTGGACTGATTCAATCCGGTCGATATGAGTTCGATAGTAGTATACATATATATATATATACCTAGATTCCTGAGTTGGTAATCCGCAACTCAAAACTGGATTGCTAGGAGACGAATTGTATGGTCGGTTTTAATGGTACATATCGCTAATGAGCTGTCATTAAATGTTTTTTCATACAAATACCAAATTAATCTGTTCGAATAATAACGTGGTCTATTTTATACAGAACAATATGTCACTTTATTCTATGGGTATCAGAAATTCTACGAAATTATTCTCCAAAATTATTATCAAAGCAATGTGAATTATTTCAGTCAAATAAATACTTAATGAATTGTAAAACACAATGATTAATTATGTTTCATGAAATAATTGTGCCGAACAAAGACTCTACTTTTATTTTCGCTTTTCGTTAATTAATCACATTTTTTCAGAGGAACTCTTTAACAAAAAGGGTCGACCCAGTGAAACAAAACTATAAGAGACACACGAGTGCTCTCTGAAAATAAAGAAAGAAATATTTATTTCGCTCTCTGTTTTGAAATATTCCTTCATTTAAGCAGAAAAAGAAAATATTTATACTAGATGACAGTACGATCCTACGTATATGGAAAAGCATTGATTATTATCATTGTAAATGAATAAATTAAATATAAACTATATTTGAATGAAAAATTAATGCTAAGCGGTACTAGATTGGGGTTTAATAAAAGTAATTGTAGACATCGAACCAAAGTCATGAGAGTAAGCCGCAATGAGCAGCAGAAAATTAACATATCAATGCTAGGAGTACGCCCCTAAAAGATGCAAAAGAGTTGTCAGTCAAAAGTCAACAGTCGCATACATCAAGCAAGGCTAGCTTTCAATAAAAAAGCAAAAGTTCTTGAGTCAAAGAATATTAATTTAAGGCTCCGCAAACAACTAGCCAAAAAAAATGTTTGAAGCATCTTGATGTACGGCTGTGAAACATGGTGCTTATCTGAAAGTGATAAAAAAAGACTATAGGCCTTTGAGATGTGGTCTTACAGAAGAATTTCTTGTAATTTCTTGGAGAGACCACGTCACTAACAATGAGGTTCTTAGCATAATCAAGGAATGCGCCACGATGGTCTTCTTCGTGACATTGTGGAAGGGATGGTTGAGGGTAGAAACTGTAGAGGGTGACCTAGACGGGAGTATTTGCAGCAAGTGTTCGAGGAGATGAGTTGTAGCTCTTATACTGTTAAAGAGGATTGCGTAGGATCGAGAAGAGTGGAGATCGAGATGCTGATTTGTTGCTGCAAACCAAATCATCGGACTGATACTACTAGGAAGACGAAAGGAATAAATGAGTTATAGGCTATATTTCAAAGAAAAATTAATGTAAAAAGGAACTAGATTTGGATTTTAATAAAAGTAATAGTAGAATCGCAATTGACTAGTAAAATATAAACTGTGCATTGATAAAATAAAGTTTAGAAATTCTTTACTTTCTATACCCTATGTTTACTCGTAAGAGTATATTTGAAATTTATGGAGTCATTCGAAAATTTTATACCCGGCAAAGCTAAATATACATATTATTTATAATTAAGAAGCTCTTAATACCAATCATTATTATCCTAACGTTGGTGTGAAAATCATTGATAAATTTTAAATGCCAAAAATTGTTGGTATACGAAAGTAACAACACACTTCATTTACAGTTCTTATTGAACCAATGTACGTAAGACTCCTTACCATAAATATATCTGTCATAGAGTATTGTGTATAATATATTTAATATTGAAAGTACATGATTATTATCCAATCAATATTGCAGTGAATCATTTCACTATAGTCAGTTGAGCAATATTCGATACTTTAAAAAGATCTAAAAAGTTTTGCATAAAACATGCACCATATAATTTACAAAAACATTCTAATTACTTTAATTAGCCTAACCTAATAAATTATTTATAATATTAATCATATTTTACTAACATTAGTATTACACTATTTATCAGTTTTTTTATGAAACACTGACCGATAATATATAATGAATTGAAATTGTTTTAAATACTACCTACAAGTATATAAGAATAAAACATTTTTTTTTTCGTAAAAGAGACAGATTGAAAGACAGTGATTTTTATTCATTTCCGTAAAAATCTATCTAATTATAATCGCACGAAAATAAGTGTGGCACTCCTTACATTAGGTGTCCAATTAAATATCCACTGAATAATGCTGAGATTTCAAAATGAAACCTTTTTGCAGAATAAATGAATAACCTTCTTGAATATTTTAGTCCGCATTAAGGGTTTGGTTGAGCGGCTTCCAAAAACTCGGCGAAGTATGTGGTTGAACCAGTCTCGATTAATTTTACCGAAAACGAACCGGGAGGGGTTTTTGAACGATTTCGAGCAAAGTGGCGGAAGGCATTAAAAATTGGAATAATTTAAATTTTAATCAAACAATAATGAGAAAATTTCGCTGAGAAAACCGAGATTTTTTATAAAATATTATTAATATAATTTTCTTAATTTGAAACATGTAACGTAACAATAATTTAATCATGACGATCTTACAGTGCAAGCAATGGACCTTCACAAGATGCAATACAAATATCCTTCGCAGCATTGTAGCCAAATATTCATAAACTACTTCTATTTAAATGTTACATTTTTTATTTATACGTTTAATTATTTTTTTTTATTAATATTATATTGTTTACTAACCTGTAAAAAAATTAAATACCTTAAACCTTATCAAATTGTGAGCAACGTTTATACATATCATTCTAGATTTAATTTTCTGAAGTCAATATTGTAAAAAAAATCCACTGTAATATACTCAACATTTCAGAAAAAATAGCTACATTATTTGTGCAATACATTTTTCAAATAGTATACACAAATATTAAGTATACGAATCTAGTATAATTAACAAGTACAATTAAGGCTTTCGGTTTGGAACCGTGACAGATAGCGTGAGAGTCGTCCGCTTTATTTATCATAGGTCTTCCTCAGCAATGCTCATTGCTTGTAATAAATGTTTGCTGACTGCTCTGGTTCATGATGTATGGTAATTCACTTACAGCAGAATGTGCAACTTGCACATGCACTCTGTGGCGTGCACACCTCAGCTGAGTATAGGAGGGACATACACGACCAGTCGTGGGATGCGCTTTGCATATCGAAATTTTCGTGACTGGGAACGATGACCCGGCAAATATGGATATTAGTATATAAATGTCAACATTGGAAATCGGCATATAGTATCTATCTTATTTACATAATATAGCAACCTTATATGCCCTCCTAAGGCGGATGAACCTTTATGGTCAACGGCATTGGGATGTGGAAATAAAGGGGAAAATACCACATTAAAGGTCTTAAAGACATCCCACGTATCAGCAAAAAAATGATAGCATCTCAAGTAAAATTTTCCGAGATAAAATAGTCCCCCAATCGAATCTCCGGGTGGGGACTGCTCGAGACAAAACAACCAAGACAAATAAGAAAAACCTTCAGCCAACAAGATATGCCACCTGGAATGTTCGAACATTACTGCAGAACGGCGCCCTAGACGGGAGTATTTGCAGCAAGTATTCGAGGACATGAACTGTAGCGCTTATTCTGAGCTGAAAAGGGTTGCGGAGGACCGAGAGGAATGGAGATCGAGATGCAAGATTCTGTTGCTGCAAACCAATCCACCGGATTGATACTACGAAGAAGAAGCAACCTATACAATACAAAAGAAAATTGTTGATTATGTACCCTTACCGTCAAGTTCTTCTTCTTTTTAAAATTTAAGCTTTATATTGTAAGCCGCACATGCGATGTTTCAGATTTTTTATAATCTAACAAAAAAACAATGTTTTTTTATATTATTATAATAATAAAACATTATTTTTTTCTAGTAACTAAGTTATTTTTATCAAAACCACTTCATCCAATGGATGAAATTTGTCAATTTATGTTTCCCAATTTTTTTTTGTGGCGCAGAACGCCTCTTTTGCGACACACAAAAAAAAATCAATAATTTTTGACCCCAAAAATGTTTACCGAACTAAAAAAATGCCGAATATGGGTTATATTAAATTTTTATTCTTAAAAGTTATCGTTCTCAATGCCATCATCAGAACCCTTGTTATTGACGTGGGCCCGAAAACAAACTCCATTTTCCTTCCTTCCTCGCGCCTGTCTGTCTATAACATATTTCAACTCCTATAACACAATCGCTACAATATGAATCCATGGAGAAATATTAAAAAATATTTTAACGAAGGTGTTTGCTTATTATCAGCCAAAATATTATAGTGGATAATAGTATGGTCACTCCCTTTCGATAACACCTGGCGTTTGCGATTTTATCGCTACAAAACCACATCGACCCGTACATTTAGTAGCAAGGCAGGTACGTTAAATAATAATCATAAACGAAAATGGACGCTACGTTATTTAAATCGTGCTCGCCTATACACAGCTTGCTATTGAATATTCTAAATTTGATTGTTCCTTTTACTAAAATAGGCCCATACTTTATTTTGTAATAGCATTCCATTACAATATCGATTAGAGCGCGTGCTCTGTTACTAATCAAATCAGTATTTTTATTATATTGATTTTTTTTTAATTTTTATTAGAATATTATTTTATTATTTCAATTTTTCCATTAGATCATTTTACTATATTATAATATTATTAATAATTAAATATACATATACTATACATAAAATTTTTCTAACCGCGGACCTTGATCATATTCATACTATAGTAATAATATTAAGCTTGTGAATAAATGAAGACTGATTGAATAATAAAAATATACATACTTTGAATATATACTATATATAAAATTGACATTTTTCAACGTGAGTCGGTCAATAATAGCCTCGGGAGCATAGTTTGGTTTCCAAGGTCCGCGGTTCGCATCCCGCTTCTGCCGTTATTTTTGTGTTTGGATTGACGCGTTGAAAAAAGAATTTTATGTATAGTATATGTATATTTAATTATTAATAGTATTTTTATTGTTTGGACTTAACTTTTCAACACTATTCGTAACCTGAAAATATCACATAATAAATTTAAAAAAGCTCAATCCGATTTTTCACGGTTTTTATTTTATTTACTCAATGGGTACGGTTTAAAATTACTAAGGTTATACTTACAAAATTGATGTATTTTATCAATATTTAATTTAAAAACTAAACAATTTAAGTATTAATCTTGAATAAACTGCATAGACACTTGATTTAATTGCACAATTAAATAATACAACACTCTTGTCTCTGAAACCGGAAGACTAATAAAAATTACAACTTAATGGTTTTACAAAATGTGTTAATTGTTTTTTTAATATTTCAAACCACCAAATTATTGTGTTTTTATGAATATTAATTAATTAGATCCTCTTAATATTCAAGACATTTTTGGATTTACCGATAAATTTTATTATGGCTTCTCAGGAAATCCTATCAATGTCATTATGAGCGATCTCTTGCGTGGTACATTTTCACTTATTATCAATATTTTGCACAAAATACTGAAAATTCTACTGGAGGGTTCCACTGAAATTAAATTGTTTCCTTCTATAAAACCCTTTGTGGCTCCTATTTAGATTTTTCTTTGTTATTACATATGAATCTCAACTACTTATACAGGGAGCGGCAAAAAAGCTGACGATTTTTGTCGTTGTTTTGATTTAAAGCCGTCAGCTTTTTTTGCCGCTCCCTGTATTAAACTACAATGAACATTTCCATGTTTTCAGCTTTTACTTTGACATCCATTATAAATATTTATTTATTCACCTATTTTTTACATTAATCACGTTGAGTATCACCATTTCTTATGAGACTGCAGTTTTGAATAACTCTTAGCTTTCTTCAATCCGTAACTGTAAAGAGGCAATTTTTTGTCTTTTCTTGGCAGTGACGGATTGAAGAAGGCTATGAGTTAGTCGAAACTTCAGTCTCCTAAACAGAGGTGATACTCAACGTAATCCATGTAATAACAAGGTAAATAAATAAATACTTATTAGAATCATAACTGGCTTTATAAATTACATATTTCTTAAATCAATGAACTTCATAATTCTATGCATTAACAATAATTAAAATTCTTGAACATTATAAATAACTTTGACCTGAAGAGAGAGTATTAAAATAAATTATCGATATGCAAATATTAATTATTTAATATAATTAATAATTATTACAATAAATATCTCATTTATATTAAGGTGAGAAATAAATTCAATTCAGGCGCTCCTACACTGAAATTTAGGTTGAGTATTCTCCTGATAAGTTCAAAATAAAGTTGGTCTGTTACCAATAACATCATTATCAGGTTTGACCCAATTGCAGATATATGTGTTCCGTTATCCTATCGCAGAATTGCCACGTTTTGCCACTCGCTCGCACAGTTAATGGGATATTTCTTCCATTTATCAAATTATATCGGACCGTTTATCACCGTCCATACAGACTGGATAACCAATGAACAGTTAGGCGTTTCCTACACATGTATACTAGTGTTGTAGATTTTGTTAAAAATACGTATAAATATTACGTATTTTATTAACGGTCTTAAATTTTGAACAAGAGAGCACGACGAGTTAAAAACGCAGAGATTTATATATATATATATATAAATAAATATATAATCGTGTCGGAAACAACAGGGTCAGATCCTGTCTGCCCAGAAGTGGGCGACGTCGATGGCGTTACTTCTGGCCATCATCAGGTCTTCCTGGGTGCAGCTATTCTATATAATATTTATATATATATATATATATTAGCGAGCGGGTATAGCTCAGTGGTTAAAGCGTTTCCTTGGCAAGCCGAAGGTCGTGGTTCGATCCCAGGCTGGACAAAAAAAAGATTTTTAATTGATTTCTGAGCTCTAAAATACCCCAAGTCGGTGTGAATTTGATCCTTCACCCGTAAAATGCCAGTCATAGCCCATTATTCAAAATCGGTGGGAGATAAAAGTCGTCCACTCGTAATAATAAGGATGATGCGTGAATGTCGGGCTGTAGTCTATGACCGTTGGCGGATCCACACTCAACATGCAGCGCTTAGCCATGTGCAGCATGGTGAGATCGAAGACAAAGGTGATAACTATATTAGCGCCGTAAATGTGACTGCAATTACGAGTATCTTTTCTTCAATTAACGTGTATTTTTTGTTGTAATTTATATTTCATAAAGTGTTTAATCTTCCGAATATTTTGTCTAGCATTGGAGCATCGCCTGGCTTTCAATATTAAATAATAATAAAATATTTTCAATAACAATAAGGTCAATATTTGGTAAAGCTGCATAATTATAATTTTAAATTAATTTTAATTAATAAATTCACAAATTTTAAATATTAGTTTTGATTCACATTTATTTTTAATGATAACATGTTTCGGTCTTGGAGACTATTGAACATAGTCTTCAAGGAGTTCTTGCTATTTTTGAGAAGAATATCTAGTAATTAGTTCATAATTTGTCATAAATTAAGTTTCAAAAATTCCTTTGCCGAAAAAGGGATTTTTACTGAAATGTTTTGGTTAGTAAAACCGCAGAATTTCAGTAAAATTTTCGAAAAAGGTAGTCAAATATTCACAAACAAATTTTAATTAAAATAACAAATATAAAAATCCTGCCAAAACATTATTCCTATTTACACTGTTTAATTGAAAGTATTTTTTGAGGTATAATTAAATTATTCGGTGGGCCTTTTTTTTTGCTGAAATTAAAAAAAAAACATTCGTATTTTTCCGTTTCAATATTTGCCTATCGACTTAATTTTACTCGGTATTTTTTTTAAATCAAAATGTTGAATGAAATTAATTATCCCTATCATCTTCAGCCTGTATCCATCTACTGTTGAACGTAAGTCTCCCGCATGAGTCTCTATCCTCTTCTATCCTCTGCCTTCGCATCCAGGCCACTACCGCTATTCTTTTTATATAGTCAGTCCATCTTGCAGGGGGTCGGCCAATGCTTCGTTTGCCAGTTACCAATACTTTTCTTCCCCATCGACCGTCGTCTCTTCGATATATATGTCCTGCCCATTGCCACTTGAGTGTGTGCCTATTCGTTGGGTAGCCTCCACTACTTGAGTTCTTCTACGGATATCCTCGAATCGGATTCTATCTTTTAGAGACACTCCGATCATGGATATCTCCATAGCACGCTGGGTGACTTTTATTCTATGAGTAAGACTTGCTGTTAGATTCCACGTCTATGCGCCATAAGTTAATACAGGGAGAATGCGTTGTAAATATCTGGGACAAGTAATACAACTAGGACGAAATAAATTCTCAAAGAAATCGACAGGCGTTTGCAACTGGGCAGCATTTAGAAAAGTAAAGCTCATTTTTACAGCGAAAATTCCGCAATGTCTTAGAACAAAATTTTATATTGTTGAATATTTAGAAGAACACCATACGAGTACATAGTACAGTATGTTGCTTGAGAAAATTATAAATGTACGAATCACCTCTTCTTCATCAACTTTCTGTGAGGAAAATAGGTAGAATAATTAATTTTACCGTCTACATTTCAACGACAATCTACGATGTAAATAATAATCACGAGGGAACTTTAACATAAGTAGGTGATTTGGAGTCGGTCCTCTGTAAACAATAGGTGTGGTAGTAACTTACAGCATTTAAAGAGACATTTGCTCCAATTAAGAAGAGTAAATTATAACTAAATACCATATTTATTTACAATAGTCACATTTTTCTAAACTAAATTCATTGTGCAATGAAATATTTATAAATAATTTCTATAGAGAAGAGCAATGTCTTCTTCAATAGTAAAAATGAATATGTTCAAATGAAATGCTAGATGCATTATATTTTCTAACCACAGGTACTCGAGGCACGAAAAAGAAAATGCACCTTTACAATAAACATTTCCTTTCAAAGAGAATTCATTTTCATATTTGAACAACGTCCGCGGTTTCATTGGTCTCGTACCTCATTCATAACCCGAGGCTACAGAAGGCATAACTCTGGAATAAGTTTTAACTATTGAATTATTTTTCTCATATCATACACTCACTGGATAGAATGCTGGAATAAATGTTGTAAATGTAGCGCCGAACTATGAAAATACAATTTATATCAATTTACAGTCATTCAATTGGATTCCACCCATTGGATACAGCTAAAGTTACCTATGTCCGGCGGTCATAGCTCAATGGTAAAGCGTTTGCTTTGCAAACCAAAGGTCGTGGGTTCGATCCCCGACGGAGATTAAAATAAAAAGGATTTTTAATCGATTTATGAGCTCTAAAATACCCCGGTTGGTGTGAATTTGATCCATCACCCGTAAAATGCCAGTTATAGCCTATCAATTAAAATTGGTGGTAGACGAAAGTCGTCCCGTGAAGACCACCCATTCATAGTAGATTCCTGTAATAATAAAAGATGATGCGTGAATCTCGGGCTGTAGTCTATGACGTTGGCGGATCAACATTCCACATGCAGCGTTTAGCCATATACACCATGGTAAGCGTCATAGAATTCCACAGATGAAACTTCAGAATTACTATCACCATCTGTCGGTATTCTCCTGTATGTGTTTACATAAAAAAAAAAAAAAATACGATCAGATTAATCGGAAACTTAAAGGATATTTTATTTTATTTTATTTAGCTAAACTATTGGATAAGGTCTACAAATAAGATTCACGATTAATAAGAGAAACATAAAATTGAATAACAATTTGTGAAATAAATAATTTAAATTAGTTCACATAAGTATATTGTATCGCTGCTATCACAAATACTGCTCTTATCAACAACAATTGATCCCACATGTACCATCACTTTCAGATTTTAGTTCAATATAGTCGTAACTTCGTGGTCGAAATATTACGTCGATTTATAACGAACAGTTTGTAAAATTTCGTTGTTAACAACATTTGTGTTTTCTCACTCATATACGTACATAATGATTATTTTTATGAAACAGATGAAAAAAAAACTTGAAATCTCATTACTTACATCACACACACGACACATCTTTCTTAGATGCGTCCAGACAATAATGAAACATGTCATAAATTATACTAGTAAGATAAAACCCTCTTATCTTCTTTAAATATAATTTCAATTAATTAATTAATTTAAAAAAACATGAAAAATATGTACAATTTGTAATTATATCAATTAACACATCCTGTGAGTATAGTTTAAGAAAATCGGTATTTATTTATTTATTAAAAAACATGTATTTATTTTCAAATTAAGGAGATATTATGTTGCAATGTGTATTTTTCTACCATACTTAAAATATTTCATAGTATCGTATGAATATTTCATGTATCATTTTAGAGTTAGATACGAGTACTTAAATATTAAGACTATCCGCAACATAGCGACACAACCCATCTGAAGCAGATCCTGTTCGCAAAGAGGAACAACCTGCGGAGATGTCACACTGAGAGGGTGTCACTCATAATAAATGCACATTTGTGAGATATTACCCTCTAAATCCCTAAGCTAATTTAAGCAAGAATATTATATTGGGAACGGGTGTAAGGGCGCATCCTCCAAGTTACTGAAAGCTTCAATGCGATCTGCGTTGTCTGAAAAATTTCAGATTCAAGAAACTAAATTAAGGTAACTTTTCAAAGCAAACCATCGATTTAATTATTATGTCAAAATGATACCGTATCACTAAAATGATAAGTTAAATTATTTCTAAAATTATGTCAGCACATCACCATTCCATTTTTAAATTAGGTTCACTAATTAGGCATTTATAATTCACTATATATGTTCCATATTCGCTCCTTAATAGAAGAATATGGTCGTCATCAATATAGGACGTAAAGTTCAGTCAGATGATATATCCCTTCGACTGATCTTATTTTAGCTCAGTTTCGCTGAGTACATTTTAAGTAAAATTTTCAAAGGGTTTTCAGAACGCAAGCAACATAATGCGCAATATATAGCACAAGTTTTACGAGTATACATAAAACAAAGTGCCGTTTTTATGTACTATGCTCTTATAATCCCATTTTGTATGGATGCCAAATACTGGCATATATCAAAAATACAGTTAAATCTTGATAACAGGTGCCTGCGCTAAATATTAAAGGCTTTAATGTTTTGATTTTGTGAAGAATGACGAGTTGTCAGAGCTAACAGAGCAGGTCTCTTGAATGTATTCGTTAAGAAATGAAAGTACAAATGGCTGAGATAAAAACATGCTTTTCATCAGGCTCTCAGATCTCACCATCCTGGAAAGTTATCGAGAACTCTTCATAGAATAAATAATTCACTAAATGGAACATGGAACATATTTTAAGAGAAATAATTTTGATCTTTGTATGATCATCAATGAAAATTGTTCAATCATACAGAATTAAATTAGATACGAGTTTCAAGTGGCTATTCAATTTTGTAGGTTATATAATAATAGTAATTCCCTACTCACATTTCAACCCAACAGCAATGAATCCGTCAGCTGGTATCAGTACACAAAGAAAACGAATAGCCTTAATTATTACCTAATAAATACATCGTACATTCATTCAGCGACCAATTAAAAAAAAGTTTTGGTTATATTTATACTATGACTAATAAGCAAGATGTTGTAGAAAACCAAAAATAAATGCTTACAACTGGTTTTGTAACACCCGGATTTAACAGGTAGTAAATTACTGAAATTATATTTTCATTTTCACTCGTAGAATTTTGTTTGCAGGATTTATTAAATTCTATTTTATTCGTTGTTTGAATTTAATTCAATTACATTATACTTACATGACCTGGACAACGTACGGCTCGCGAGCGATTTTTACAGAAGAGGAAAGTGGATGTGGAACCATTTTCATATTATTCTAGTTTATTTTTTGAACGCAAAACTTTTCTTGTGGCTCAGATCATTTTAAATTTCTAATAAGGCTCGTCATTTGAAAAGTTTATCATTTTTCATATAATAATTGAGGTAATATAGCTGTGGCATAGACGTGACTAATGGGCGAAAAAATAAATAATCATGCATAATGAAAAACATTTGATGAATTTTTTTAAAATCATGTTTCCACTCTGGGGACTTACCTTGATGAAGGCTCTGGTTTGAAGATGTTCACTGAAGTGAATGATATAAGATGGCTGCAGTCAATGTGTTACTTCAAATAAAATGTGGCAAAACATATCTCAGATTACACTGTGGAATGAACTATAAATGTTTATTTCGCTACACCGAAATTATATAATTTCACCAATAATGCGATTGATCGAAAAAGACTTAAAATAATATTACATCTCGTTATCAATACCAAGTTAACACAAAAATACATTCGCATATTTCATGTACAATTAATTATTATAATAATACTAAAGAACTTTTAACACATTAAGTAAGCACTTCACAACAAATTTAAACACTTTTAAATCAGTTTTTTACACCGATACATGGTTTTTACAATTAAAAATATTATGATAAATAGTAACTGATGGGTAATAGTATACATTTTTCACTATTAGATTTACTTTTTTAGGAATGAAATTATTATTTCATACACTTTGACTAAAAAACTTATTACTATATTTTGAGGAAAACAGTATGTTTTAATTAAACTTTACCTTACGTAGGACAACTCCAACATCATATTTGAAATAGTAAAAACAAACACCCTCTTAAATTAAATTTAGCTCTTCAGTAGGATTTGTATTAAATTTTAAAGGTATTTATTTACTTCAATTTGTACACTTATAGCTTAAGTAAATAATGTTTTAGTTAGTTATTTCTAACATCACTATTACACTGTAATTTTTCAGACAGTTCACATGAATTACTCGTATATCGATTGCATCATCATTTAAAGTATTGATTTTATGGATTTAAAAATTTGATAATTTATTATAATATATTAATTATTAACGTAATATACCGTGTAATACGAAT
Source organism: Glossosoma conforme (assembly GCA_022606575.1). Taxonomy (NCBI): domain Eukaryota; kingdom Metazoa; phylum Arthropoda; class Insecta; order Trichoptera; family Glossosomatidae; genus Glossosoma; species Glossosoma conforme. The sequence goes on along the minus strand of JAGTXR010000041.1, from coordinate 218,017 downwards.
AAATAAAGAGATATTTATTTTTTAAGTCCATACGTTTTTTGAAATATGATCGACGACCGATCAAATAGTATTACATTTAAATTTGTTACTTTAAACCTTTCCTCACTGATGACGAGCGTATACTAAATGTTACAACATAATTAATTTCATTATTATTATTAAACCAAGTGAGTCACATTTAATGAAATAAAACGTTGCAACAATATTATTTTTAATTTTATAACCAAAGCGCCGCTATATAATTCGTCAGCTGCTATGATACGAGAATAAACGCTATGTGATATGATTCTATATTCTACAGATTAACGGCTCAGTGATCTGTACGCCAAGATATTTAACGATTCATATTTTTTATAGAGATGTGTGTCATGCCATAAAAAAGTTTGTGTAGTTTATTTTCTTTCTTTAAAAATAATTTGTTTCGTGGACTACGCTTTCAATAAAATGTCTGTTTTTTTTCATTAATTTTTAAATTATCCGTATCATTAAAAATATTTATAAACATTGCTTTTTATGCAGCGCGTAGCTACACTTAAATGCCAAACGTCATATAATGCACTGAAAATATGTCTTATTTTCCATCTCGTGGTATTCTTTACATAGACAATAATATTTTGAGGTATAGGTCCTAACAACTGACGAAGTTCATAACAGCCAACATAAGGTGACACAATCAAAAGTAGAATTATTGTTACAATTATTTTTTCATCGAATGCGACATTTAATGTTTAAAAATACTACCCACAATAAATATGGTGAAATATTTAATGTTGATTAGTCATTCGCAACAAAAGGAGTGCTTAAAACTATTCATTTAAAACATTTTTTATTTTATTAATATATAAATGGATCAGTTTGATAAAACAACCATCGTCAGTAATTTTAACTAAAAAGTAAATAATAAAAATTAAATAACTACATAAAAATAAATCTAGTGTTACAAGGGTTATTAATGTTTTTTTTTGTGATTTTTATGCAAACTTAAAATTTATTTAAAATATGAGAAAAAACATTTTCCCTAGCAATTAATGGAAAATAAAAGATGTGTTTGTTTCTGCAGCCACCCGACTTTTTCAGTGTAAGGTATTTTCAATATTAATTATGCAATTTTGGACACTTATGTATGTACACATGTCTGCTAGGGAATCTCTGGTGGAGAACATGAATATATCTTTAGAAAGGGTTTAAATATGGGATGACCTCAACCTCGTCAGTTTCAACATTTCCAAAATCCAATCATGCACTTTCTCCACCAAGGAGACTGCTATAGATCCTGTAGATTGGTACACTTAGTCTTTTCTACCGTTATTACCACCGTCGCTGCTCTTCGGAACTTGAAGAACTAATTCTTCTTGCACCCACCCACAACTGACCAAACTCGTCTTACACTTGCCGAACATCCATATACGGTTAATGTGTATCGACCAAGAACTGGAAGCTTCCAAAGTTCCTTCCTTAATGCCAGCGGTAAGCTTTGGGAATGCTCTTCCATCGTCTGTGTTTCCTCTTTCCTACAATCTGGATCTCTTCAAGAAACCGATAAATATACACTTGTCATTTGCCCCAACCCACACACAAACACGAACACAACACACATTTCTTGCATGTAGCGTCCAGCCTCCTTGGCTGAGCGGTATAGAGTGCACTGGTCTTGACCAGCTGTGCTCTCCTGCATGCGATTATATAAAAAATAATCCAGTTAAATATACAAATGGTGGATTATGGTATATTCTAAAATCACGCAAAATTTACGAATTTAATTGGGTTTTTATAGTATTTTTGAAATCTGTTTAGCTATTAAAACACTACGATTGTTTGATATTGAATTACATATTTGCAAATATTATATTTACAGTCGAATGGATCTTATTTCACGTATTTCATATTCTTGACGATATGTCCGAGTACTTATTCTAAACAATTAGTTACGGAGCCAATTAAAACTAATTACAGTCATGCTTAGACAATATGAATGGAACGAGTGCATACAAAATATTCTATACACATCTGAGTGCTTCTCATTAGTTACTTTACCAAACGAATTAGCTAGTTTGAGAAAAACATCGAATAACCTTCGCTGGCTCTGCAGAGTAATTGGTTCTGTTTTGACTTGGGTAATTAATTATTTAGCAAGGAGCATTCCAAGGTTATCGGTTCAAAACATTATTACTTAGTGTAACTTTAACTAGGCTCAAGTATCTATGTTTTTATAGAAAAAAGAGCGATTCATTGCTATTTTTCATTCCTTATCTATATTTAATACGAATATTTAATTAATGATTTTCATTAAATGTGTTCATAAGCACCTAAAATTCAACTCATATTCTTGTTTTTTTTTCTTTTAAAATACCTTAAAGACGTTAATTATAAAATATTTTTAATTTTCTTTATTAATTATTAAGTTATTTAAATACCACAAGTCAATGTTAATTTGATTATTCGCTCCTTAATGCCAGTCATACCCTATTAATAAAAAATAATTCCGTAAATTACCTATACTTAGTGATTTTTATAAAAAATAAATGATACGTGAATGCTGTTTTGTAGTCTTATAACGTTGGCGAATCAACACCTACATGACAAGCTTCATATAACTCATTGATGTTTTCAATCACCGTAAGTCGGTATACTCCTATTGTTGAGTGTTTACATAAAAAAATATTTATCTTATGTTTTATAACAACACTAAAACTATTTGCTTTGGAAGCATTACTCAACATTATGTAAGTCACGTTTTGTTTTTCAGCTGAAATGAATTCGTCGAAGAACGACTCGGTACGGTGGCGAACAGAGTGGTTAAATTGAATAGAACATGAAAAAGTCCACACTCGACCGTTAACCAAAGTACTGCGTAGCGTTTCTTGCAAATGACGAGTGGTAGGGAAATAAAACAAAGAGAGGGCGTTTTATGGCATTGTTATTTTTCGTTAAATAAATAAAAACAACAGCGGGAATCATTGCCATTTACAAATATGTTTTGACGCGAGTTGAATTGCTTGGGAAAGGACACTAGAATGATAAAATGTTATTACAAAGAATTAAATTTCAACTGTGCGGATGTTTTCAAAATTCACGACATTGATTTCGCGGATAAATGATTGCCTGGGATTTGATCGCCTGCAAAATGTATCACTTAAATTTGAAGTATTTTTCGAGTACATCACAATATACGTAAAATATATAGTCTTCAATAAAAAACACTATACAGGAAATAACTATCAGAGAAACAAACCAGTAGATAATGAGATGAAATAATAAATTGCTTTGACGAAAATTAGAAGACAGAATTTAAAAAAAAATGTGTAACTTATTTTAAAGTAGAATATTTTTTATATTTTTGGATTAAAGGAATTAAGAAAGTTGTTAATTTTTATTGTATGATGAACACGCTGAAAATATAGTACACCATGAGTAATCCGTTGACAATTTGGTTGACCCCTTAGAGTGTCTAGCCAAGTGAATAAAGCCCCGCCCTCTTGTGGGTCGTAAAGGGAACTAATCAGCCTTTTTGTAGATCTAACTAGTCTGATATTATCTTTACTGACTTTTAAGACAACGTCATCTAAACTTGACCCCATCTAGACTAGGAGCATGTGGAAACAAACAAAATAAATATTTTCTTCCCCAACATTCTTTCCTTCATGAACTCCAGTCTCTTAATCTTTTTCCTGACACTTAATTTAGACATTTTTAATTGAGTACAATACACGAAACTATGGTCTTAATTAGGCGCATTAAAAAATATTTATGTAAACAGTTACTTGAAGCTAGCCATAATTAAACAAATTTATATGTATTATCCTCTCTCTTTAGCCTAGCCATTTCCTTTCATCTGGGGTTCGGCTCTCCTTGTGCACATTCGTCATGTCTGTCTGTCCTGCGCTGCATTCTCGGTCAAGCCGAGACAGAGAGATTTCAGATTATTGTCTACAGTGGCAGTCCAGGTTGCCTGTGGTCTTTTAGGTCTTTTTCTCAGCGTGGGTATGTTGAGGGCTTTCTTCACCATTTGGTCCTGATCTCTCCGTGTCACATGCCCATAAAATCTTAGGCGGTTTTCCCTTATCTTTTCAGGTATTGGGGCCACCTGAAGCGAACCCCGAATATGCTCATTTCAAACTCTGTCCACTTTATTCACACCGCCCGCCCACCTCAAAATCTTCATCTCTGCCACATGAATCCTATCCATGTCACGTTTCAGCGGGGTCCAACACTCCGATCCGTAGAGCATAGCTAGCCTTAGAGCAGTTTTGAATATTGTACCTTTTATCATATATATTATCCATTTAATATTGTGAATCGATCTCAGAGTGACTATTAAAATTACAAATGACATGTTGATTAAGCGACGGTTATTTAATTTTTATCAAAGTTAACTTAAAAAGACGAAGCAAAATTCTTCTGAAAGATCAAGACAGCGTATAACCGTGTGTACTTAAGCATAGAGAAAATACACAACCAATTAAATAACATGAACATTTTATAGTAGTAGCGTATGCTGCACTCGCATATAAAATTTTAAATCTGGAGAAAACGAGAGCTTGCAGAGCTTTATTTACTTTCAAGAATTCAGAGTAAAGAATTTCCTTTTTGGTGCTGTTTATTCTGGTACGAACCACTCCACTGAACGATTTTGCTTTTCGTTTTTGAATGCAGTAATTTGAGAGCAGTGATTAATTTTGGGGTGTGCTTAAAGTGATTTATATACAATATTTACCGGATGATTAAACTAAATATTGAATACCACAAAAAACAATAAAAAAGTCTACTTATTTCCTTAAAATATAATAAAAACACAGCATTCATATTTCCATATTTTAAAAATAGTTCACGAGGTTTCTTGTTTAGGACGATCAACTGTTTTGTTATAATGTTTTTTTTTTAATTTCTTTCGATTACTTACAATTATTTTAATTGTGAGGGGCTCTGTAGTAAAATTATAAATTGAAATTAACAATTATTTCAACAGGTGTCAAATATGATACTTTGATACTTAATCAGCTTTAAATGCATATTTTCATGCATTAATCGTTTGTTTCGATGTTATGAATCGTAAATTATTTTTTAATTCCAAGTCATTGGTTGTAAATATTTAATAAAAAATAAAAAAACATAAAAAATAGTCGTTACGTGGACTATAAGTAAATACTAAGCTCCTGTATAGATCAGCATTCCATACAAAAAACAGTTAAGAAACAACACTATTCCTAGAACTATTAACGACATAGAATTCACTTCTAAGATGCTTTTAAATCACGTTTTATTTTTATTGTAAAGCTTGTTTAAAATAACTAATGAAATCATCATTATGTTTAAAGTGTTTTATAATTTCGTCTTGATCATTAAATATTACACATTTTCATACATATTTTTTTTATGTGTCTGCATAAGTATGCGCTCTTTCGAGAAATGTTTCATAGAAATTATTTTAAAAATCTCAACTGAAGTCGCACGCCCAGGAATGTAGCAGCGTGGGAGACGCTGGGATGCTGCGGACTCTGTTATCTTTTATTGTACCCTGGAAGGGCGTAAACCACCCAGCCACCCACTACCACTAGCCTCCCTGACAACATCAGTTGCCACCCTCCCCCTCGGTGAACGAACGCGGATGCACCGGCCATATGAGGGGACTTCATTCCCGTCAGGCTGTCAACCCTATGGATTGAACCTGTCACTTACTTGTGTGTTCTGCTGCCGGAAAAATGCGCCGGTCAAGTTTTTGATCAACAAATGCTGTGATTGGTAGAAAATAGAGTTATCCTTAATGATTTGAATAACTGTTGTGCGTTTAAAGATATTTAAATATTTAATTAATCATATTTATTAAATTAATTGTATTAAAATACTCGGAATACTTTTTTTTTATTTAGGGTACAGCGTGGGTATAGCTCAATGGTCAAAGCTTTTGCTTTGTAAGCCATAGGTCGTGGGTTCGATCTCCGACGGAGATTAAAAAAAAATTAATTGATTTCCGTTCATTGGTGTGAATTTGATCCCTCTCCCGTAAAATGCCAGTCATAGCCTATTAATCAAAATTGATAGTAGAAGAAAAACGTCCCGTGAAGGCCACCCCTTCGTGGTAAATTCCTATAATAAGTTAGATATATATTACAAAATATGAAAATAACTTCAAATCAAAAAATATATACACAAATTAGTCATCTCATACAATACTCGTTTATTCATTTATGTTCTTTTATATCCGCTTCTTAACTGAAACATATGATTACCAAAAATTGTCACAATTCTTTCAGCTGCTATTATCGTTGCTTCGTCAAAACATTTGCCTTAGCACCTTGATCTCCGCAGAGTACATACTCTTACAACGCATACTTACCGACGGCCTCCGAGACGAAAGCCCAATGGCTTTATTATTATAACTTAACATTGTATTAGTATCCGAGTTATATTTGGGTGATCATTAATCAGCATTTTTTTCACAAGAAGAGATGATTAGTCCGACGGTAATCGCCCTGAAACGGCGTGTCTTCTGTATTTGGAATATAACCTAAATCACGACACGCTGTGTTCCCGGTCACCCATTCAAATACGATCCTGCGCACAAAGTTACTTAACTTTAGTTATCGGGCAACTATCGATGCTATTTTTTGATATATATTTTTTTTTACTTTATAACTTTAATATGCATTAAGCATGTCATATTAACAGTTTTGTTCACATTATAGATAATTTATTATTAAAAGAAAAAAACCTTAAATATTAATAAAGATTAAAAAGTACTTCATCTTTAAATTATAAAATAAATATTATCTTCACTATAAATAAGTGATGTTGGATAAGTATTTCGTCTCAAAAATTTGTACATATTTTACAAATAATATTGCAGTAAAACATTGGAAGAAAAATATTAACATTTAATGTTTCTTTGAATTTTATGCAAAAATACGGTTATATCTTGCCTTTGAATAAAAAGAGAGATGCCGAGGACATTTCAATAAACCAATAAAAATGTTCAATAAAAAATCATGAAAAGGAAATTCCTCATCTTATGCACTCGCAATGCGCTTTCAGCAATACAAAAAAAAACATCGTAATATTTTCCTCGCCTACAGTATTTTCAATAACTCGGGTAGCATCTCGCACAGACCAGGAACTGTTCTCATAAGGAAGGAAGAAATACCACCTATAACTAAAGCTCACCATAAGTCACGATGTAAGCGGGAATGTCCTGATTCACTATTGGAAACCTAATCCAATTATACTTTTATTTAGTTTTTATTCATGATGATATTTATTACGTCGAACAAAATCAAAGAGACCATTGTTTTGTTTGTATTACACGATCTTAAAATGTTCAATCTGACCAATTATAAATATTATATTTAAAATAATCTTTTTTTTTTTGCGCATTAATTTAATAGGTTAGAGTTACCTGCGTTGAGGAAATTAACCTGAAAAATCGTCTCACCAACTAAGAACTGTCATGCACCCATAAAAATGTTGGTGTAAAAAGTTGCTTGTAATACACAAAACTAAAATAAACATAATTCCACATTATGCGATTTTCCTTTATTTTCTTTATCAAAGTTTGTAATCGTTTATATCAAATTAAATTTGAAATCAAACAGCTGTGGTAATTTAGGAATTGTTGCCAGTGATTCAAATACATATTGATCGTTCTAGAAAAATAAAAAATAAACTCTACTTAAAATACGAGTACTTAAAAATATTACTTACTGTTAGTTGCTTGCGTTTTAGGATTGCAGACCGTTCGTTTATAAAAAAAAAATTTGATTGCTGTGGTAAGTCGACAAAATATTTATTCCTTGTTTCTCCATTCATGAAAATATCACATCTTGCTTAAAGTAATAGTGGCCATTTGAATACATATATTAAATACCGAAATGAACAGATAGACTCATACTAATGACTTATTAGATTGTGTATGATCTGAATCTGAATTTAATAAATGTAATTATTAAATGTTTTTTCTCTTTTATGATCCGGCTTGCAAGAAACTTTGGTTAGCCTATCTTGACTGGTATCTACTCCAAACGAAGAAAAACTGGGCGGTGGTACAGGGCGGGCGGCTAGCAACTGGCGGGTGAAAAGGCAACGACCACTACAACCGCTGGTGAACTTCCGCGGAGCCTGGAGCAGAGCAGAGCGGAGCAGTATAGACTAGTTGATAGTAGTTGGGAGTGCAGGGCTTGCTACAGATGAACATACGGCTTTTGGGGCGACAGCTTCCGTAGACCAGAGCTTCTGAACAGCAAATACATTGACTCACCGAAAGCCAAGATTGACTCTTTTGTTATATTGATCTTTCGTAACGAAACAATATTCATTATAATAATCCTCGTTTATTTTTTTATTTTTTTATAATTTAATTTGATAGAATAATGATTGATATCAGCTTGATATAGTTCTTTTGGGCTGGTGCCGTAAAGCCTCGAAAAACGATCTTTTGCCTCTCATTTTTGTTTGATTACCTGACATGCACATCTAATGTTAGTTTTAATTGTATAATGTTAAACGGTGTTTGCATACGCCAAAATATTCGTTATGACAGATGGCCCATTTCCTGTTGGTACCACTGTCATCTTGAATTCGCTTTTTCTCTAGCGACGGTTGGCACCGTCCAGATGTCAGGGCGCGCCGTTAGTTGACAGTTGAAGTTTGATTCGCGACCATTCTTGTATGTATTGTGAACCTGATCCTGCAGCCTTCATCCAATAAATTGATATCGAATAAGAGAGTAGGATATCAAAATAATATAATCAATAATTTACAGAAAACGTAATTTTTCAAGCAATACAGCTGTTTAAAACGTTTTTTGAATCATAATAATTTGATCTGTTTTATCCAAAAGTTTATAAAACATTCATATGTAATTTGTAATAATTACATTATCATTGTTCAAATTTGTCGAGGATATTGCTTTTCAGGTCAAGAGTAATTGCACATTTCATTACCAATTCTCACAGTCTGATGTGAAAATATATTTGTAGTATAAATATCTATGTGAAATAAAACTAACTATTTATAAGTTATACTGCACAAAGGAATTTGAGATAAACTTAAATCGTCAAACCATACAATTAATCGGTGTTGCCAGATATTGGGAAAAAATAATTTGACGTCGCTGACACGAAGAAGAAGACAATTAATAATAATTACTAAATTTTTGTAATAAAAATGTTTAAAATCAAACTTACCCATGTAATACACTCATGTATAAAAGAGCGATCAATTATCAAACAAAGCAGCAGCAATTCGACTTTGATCATTGGAGGTTTCTTTTGTACTAGAATCCCTTGTGCTCCGACGTCACAAGCTGACGACGTCATTTAGGAAGCTACTCATCAGTCCCGGAAGATTACATTTTTTTGTTGGAAATGTCCGTGGTTAATTAAATTCCAATTTAATAACACAACACTCACTTGTAACATAATATATTTGATGTGATGCTATGATATAATGGTTATTTTGTGAGATAGTGAGTCTCATTGTAAGAGTTTCAAGTAATTTATTATTTCTCATTGTCACCTTTTTTTTACAAGCTGTAAATCGTTATATTAATCACCCTGCTTAAATTAAACATTGGTCCTATTCTCACTGTAAAAGCTATACTCGAATCCTAGTATCGGGTTGAAATATAATAATTTAAATTCCATTTTTTATCCTTAAAAGATTGGGAAACACAGACAGAAACTATTTAACGTAAATAAGCTGTGCAATGCATTTTTATTTGAAATCTAAATATTGCCTGCAATAAAAAGGATTCCAAGCTAGTAAAGAATATCAATGCGGAAGTTAAACATAAAACTCGGGGATTAAAGAGGAAAACAGAGAATTTTATTACACTGGGATTAAAACGAGAAATTTATAAAACCAGACATTATTACTATTTGAGATATTTTGATTTACGGGGTCGAAAAAATGTAAATTTTACTATTTCACTAGATTTCGTAATGTTGTATACAAATGTAGGAGAAAGGAAGACACTGGTCTCCCTTTCTTACGTGAAACTCCACATTAGAAATACCTACATATTGTTAACCATTCGTTCTGTTTGTGCGAGATAAGAGTCTCGTTCCAACTCATGGGAGAGTTCACACTCATACATTTTCCTTGATTTATTTTTCTCATTTCAAATCCACATATTTGAAACATATGGTTTTCACAAATTACCACCATAAAGCTGTCAGCTGCCATGACTCGTCACAAGTCATGTTTAACCCAAGACATTGCCAAAAATATTATATGTATTATTGCTGACGACCCTCTAGATCTAAGACAACTACGACACAAAGACTTGAAAAAGGGGAAGCTGTTATATCCTAAGCATATTTGGGCGTTTGGTGATAAGTTTGTTTTATGAATATCACGTGAAAAGCCTGAGGCTTAGCAAAAACAGCTTACTCATACGACGTTCTACAAGCTAGTACAAACATTTTTTTAGATAATAAAACGTATTGCAATCAGAGCAATATATCAACATTTTACGACGAAAATCGTAATATTGCTGTCGTAAACAATATTTACATTATGTAAACCAATATAACATTTTTATGGTTTCATCATTCTGTTGTAACGTATAAAATACACCTTTTGCAATTAAAATATAATTTATTGGGACGTAAATTGAAGTGGGTTCATGATGTAAAAATATTTGGCGAACGCCAGTAATGTTTTTTTAACTTCTATTATTATTAACCGTTAACGTTTAAAGTGTACGCGAGTCTACAATTTAATTAAAGCTACGAAACTTTACCAATTTAGTGGTTGATATAGACATAAATAATAATAACGCTACGGATATTTGAGAGACTTCAACTAAGGATATTGCGTTATTTATTAGGGGAGTGAATTGTAAATATACTTATAAAATTATATTCACCAAGTCAATGTAAATATTCTCATTTTGTAACGTGTAATCACGTTTTCTTGTAGACTTCAATCATTTGTAACTACAGAATAAAACGGTACATATTTGATGTCAAAGTTATTCTTTTGGACTAATAATATTATCTGTTATGGCAGTAGGCTTTTTTTAGATATCGATGGATAAAAAAATAAGCATATCTGTATTGCAGCGTCGGACATGGAAATTGGTAAATATCAGTAATAAAGGCCATCGATGAATAAAACAATTAAATAAACTAATTAGTTTTTTTATATTTCTTAAAGCTACTGAATGGTATTACTCAAAGTTCTACAATCTTCATTGTTTATCATTTGACTACACGAATATGAAGTATTACTTATGACTAGTAGTAAGAGATGTCTACTAATCTTTGCTTGAAACCTAACTTTACCTAACGAAATAGATTGCTCCAGAATAATCTGGAAGCATACTTCTACTTCCGGATTCATATAATTATTCTTCACTCTATAATATTCTTTCACAAGTATAATCGTTTATAGCAATATAATTATTACTACATCTTACGCGCTATAGAATATTTGTAGCCTCAAAAATTCAAAACATGACATTTCACATCAATACGTTGAAATAAAATAAAGACTTTATCACGTATATCAGGATAATCGTTTTCTAGTGAACTCACTTCCACGACTTTAACACTCAATAAATGTATGCAAAATTGTATCATATATGGATCATAGCCTTGTATTTTATATTTCACATCACGATTTGTACATTCTCTTGTTAAATGACCCATTTACATATTATTTGATTACACTTACATTATGTAAATTCGACTCGTATTCCGTAGACCAGTGGAACATATCCATATTGTATGAAAGCGACTGTGTTCTTTCTGATACTTAACATGGCTTTTTATATGGAATATCCGTTGAAGGTTTTCCCTACTGGGTTCTCGCGTTGGATAACTTGAACGTTTCACGAAAGCTCCACGTAAACTTAATAACGTATTACGTTCCCGAGTTCGTGTACCTTTAGCTTGATCAATACCTTCAATAATAATATCAGCTCCATTGTGTACACTTTTCAACTGATTCAATAAAAATGTCTGTACTGAACTTTTTATTATGAGTACACGCAGTAAGTATACTTTATTTATTGAACCTCCTCCACTGCTCGAATACAGACACGAGAGACTTTGATATTTATAAAACCTTGTTATTTAAGATGACGCCTTGTTATAAAAGTTACCACATCTTACTTAAATATTCTTCTATTTCTAAATAGAAAAATAACTTAAACCTAGAATGCAGAACTATAAAATTACATATTGTGCGTCAAGTCAATCACAAATTACGTTATGCCGTCTTCCTTAAAAAAACATTAAACAATTTCCTTAAGGAATAATTTTGTGTGCACTGTAAATTCAACATTATTAATCAACTATTATTTATACACAACTTATTAGTTTTCACTTGAGAAAACGATCTCTACTAATTTATGTTCCTTTTAATGGTAATCATATAAATATCCCTGGAATATTCTAGGAGATTATTACAACCTGTAAACCTGGATCCAAGTGACGGTTCTTCACACGAGATTTCTTGTATAAAATAATTGATTGGAATACTTATCCATTACACGCTTTACTGATACATATACGTTCTTGGCGTTTATTTTAGTATATCTAAGTATATACTATATACTTGGGAGGACAAGATTACCCAATTATGTCACTTACTATTAAAACATTTGTACATTGTTTGGAGAATTTGTTTGGAGCATCTTGATGTACGGCTGTGAGACATGGTGCTTATCTGAAAGTGATAAAAAAAGACAATAGGTCTTTGAGATGTGGTCATACAGAAGAATTCCTTAATTTTCTGGAGAGACTACGTCACAAACAATGAGGTTATCATCATAATCAAGGAAGAAAGGCACCCAGCAAGAACCATCTCAGAGAGGCGAGCCCGATGGATAGGTCACATTATCCACCACGATGGTCTTCTTCACGACATTGTGGAGGGGATGGTTGAGGGTAGAAAATGTAGAGGGCGTCCTAGACGGGAGTATTTGCAGCAAGTGTTCGAGGACATGAGTTGTCGCTCTTATACTGAGCTGAAGAGGGTTTCGGAAGACCGAGAGGAGTGGAGATCGAGACGCAAGATTTTGTTGCTGCAAACCAATCCACCGTATTGATACTACGAAGAAGACCTTAAAAAAACGTTACAAATTATACAAAATATCCTACTTCTTTGCTAAGTATTTTAAGCGATAGATTTTAGAGATATACATCAACAATTGTAGGGAAATATAAATTACTAGATTGCTTATACAAATTAATTGGCTTGAAGTTAGATTATTATTGAGAGAGCAGAGATTGCGCTTAAGCTGTAGGTCTTTGCACTTATAAGTATAAACCACACAAGATGCGCGATAATTGTATAATTATCAGCACGAGATACGACATTATGAAATGTTTAATAAAAACAAGTTCACTGTCTCTCAATACAAAGACGGTGATACATAATTGTATATAATAATCTTTCTACTCCATTTAGTTTAATGAAATGTAACCGATTGAGTCCCGTATCCATATTTTATTATAAAATCATAGACGTTAGATGCTTTTTTCTCTTCGATTGTTTTCAATGGCATATCATAACATGAGAATTAGTATTCATAAAATCCTTAAAATATTTTACCAAATCAGCTGCTTACTAATTTGAATCAATCGAGAATATTCTAGTGAAGTGTATTTAAACAAAAAATTCATTCTGCCCACAAAATTGAAACTGCGTTGTTGAATAGTTTCCGACATTGTAAATAAAGAAACAACCACTTTTGGCTGTTTACAAATGGACGGGTATCTTAAACACTAATTATTATTTTAACGTTTTATTTGGTACAGATGTCAGTGACAGTAGTTTCAACACAAAAATAAAAATATTAATTCGAATCACTTAGTTCGCGAAATTTAAATTCAAATTTTTCGATATTTTTTACACTCGGTACTATATCTTTGTTTTTTTTACCTATTCTAGTCTTTGATTATCATTTATCTGTCGACGAGGAGTCTTGTGTTTGAATTTGTTTGTAAAAGATAAATTATTACTCTTTTTTCTGCAATCAGTACATAAAAAAAAAACAATGTCAAGGATGTAACAGTAGAATTAATATCAATACGTCAGTGAAGCTGTGGGCTTCTTTGCATTGCCCATCCACCCATTTTATTAAATTCAGGAAATGAGAAACATTCTTTATTATCATATTATTAAACCAGTGAGAAATTATTAATTAAATACAACTCACTCTACGTATTTATACGCATTTTAGGCCTACTGTTTGAATTCATTCAAACGTCGGTTCTCATTTAGTTAGTAAACGAATGAAAACACCACTTTGGAACGCGAAATTTGTTTCAAAAGAAAATAATAAAGGACCCAACAGAACAATGGCGGCCAAGCGGCCGCAGGATCGCTGAGAGCTTCTACATTTGTTATTATAATCATAAAATATGCGGCAAGGAACAACTTCATAACTTACCAATGAATAAATTATACTACATGAAATATACATTTCTCTGTTGATGAAATGTAAATGTATTGAACGAAATCTACCAATTACATTTCATAAATACAAAGTTACACAATGTGTACGTGTGTGCTCAACTAAGGGATAGTAAATTACGATTTCATTTAAAATATAATATACCAAAGAAAAAATGTATCACATATGAAAGGGGGATGGATACCAAGTTTCTTTGTCGTGGGTAATAGGGAAAATTATATATACATATGACATGGCACTTTTAATACTTTCAATGACATTATGTTTTTACATTATATATGAAAATATTATAATATTTTTTATGTTTATAAGTAATAATGAATCTGTTAATCGCCATATATTCTCAATGGGTCCCCTTAAAAGTTAACAATGTGTAAATGTCAGTTTATTTATTTATATATACAGAATCGAAATGCCAATTTTTTTTTTACAAATATTTAGGAACATAGAGTATACACAAATATACAATAAATAGAGAAAATAATAAAAAATAAAAATAACACAAAAGAATAAGAAGATGACACGTGTCAAAGATCACAGAGATCAAGTAGAACAATACCATCGACAAAAGAGGAAAAGGATGTAAGAAAACGATCGAGTTGTGCTGGTAGGCCATTTAGGAGCGACATTGCAGTTTATAAATTGTCATGCATCATAGAATTCACAAAGTCTATTTCTCCAACACAGTCTGTCGGTATTCTCGTGTATTGGTTTACAAAAAAAATAAACTTATTCTTCAAAATTAAATTTCTTAGTAAGATCAGAAGTATATAAGTTAAATATTCAAATGATGTCTTTCAGTATTATTATTGCTGTTTTCTAGTTTTAATTTTGTAGTATATTTTTTGAACGGAGCAAAACGAACAGCCAAGTTAAAAGTATTTAATAAGGCAAGTTTAACCGTTGACATTTATAAACCAGTCAAACTCCTCGGTCTTTTAATTTTCCTCGAAATAAATAACTTCAAAATAAAGTTTTCCGAAGGCCCCAAGGCGGGTTTCCTTTGTTCTAAAACTTCTTTACCTCAGTCACAAAGTGACAGAATTCTTCTTGGCTTCTTATCGAACACCACGTCTCAACTACAACGTCTGCCGAGAAGTTAAAGCTCCCAAATATATCCCAAGCGGTTTTCGGTTCAATCCTCGAAGAAGCCTTAAATAAAAAGTATTCAAATAATTATGTAACATCTTCGCTATATACAAATATTTATTAATATATTGATAAGATACTGATAACGCATTCGTGGAAATGTATGCAATTTTAATCGACATTCGGGCAAAACAAAAGTAGTTTTGTGAATACACATTCACACCTTCTGAACAAATCTCTTATCTATGCATAATACGCAGATGCTGGAATTCAGTATAATGTCATAGACAACTAAACACTATGCAAACAGAGTTTATCAATCCTTAAATATGACAAGTGTTATAGAATCCAGAGATGAACTCTTTTAATATTCCTATGCAGATATTCAATTGTCTTTTTCTCTACCCAATCTCCATGAGCATATCTCCATGGTCACCACAAATTACCACCACATACTTTTGTCGTGATTCTTGTACTGCTACACATTAACATTGCATCCGAAAGCTTCAGCTTTCTACTATAAATAAGGTTTCTAATGCATTTTTAAGATAACAAGAACTGAGGCAGACAGTATACCATCCTATGCATGTTTTTGTATTTGTAGCGGAATTTTTTTCTATAGTTATTGCAGAAATTTTCCAGATAACGGTATCTTCTTTATTACCATTTTGGATAGAACCGCTTCATATAACTAAATATTCAAATTTCTGAATCATCGGGAAATTGTTACATTTGATGCTTTAATTGAACGAGTGATTTACTCATTGAATCCAGTAAAGTATTTTGAAGGAACAACTTAAAATAACTCATATATAGAGCGTGACAAAGCTGAAACATCCTTATTGTGTAAGCCTACTAACCGCAACTCAAACCAAGTTCAAATAGGACTTTTCCCCGTAAAGATAACCTAACGCTTTTTCGCACGCACATTTTTTTCTTGTTAGAATATTTATATGAATATCTTTCAAAGTTTCTTTTATTATATTTTGCCGAAGCATTCTGAGTCTGAGACACGATTTACATATGAATGGTATCCGCCATCTTCAATTCCGCTCATCTGAGGCCGTATTTTAAAACTCAGAAGAGAAATATGCGACTTTTGCCGTGTCATCCACCATAGACATAAATAGAGAATGTACATATTTTATGCTAAACACTTTTTTTTTTTCTACTTCCATATCCGCTTCCCAAAGGGAACATATGGTCATCATAAACATGCATAATTCAAGCCATCTTAGGATCTCGTCATTCTACGCCGATCGGGCCGATGATATACTCTTAGAGGATACGCATTCCCGACGGCCTCTTGCAAAAGCGCGGGTGTTGAAAAGAAGGAAATTATAGCTTCGTTAAGCCGTTCTTTAAATCCAAATACTTCAGGCCTTGAGCGTTGGGTCAATCATCAAATCAGGTGCAAAGATATCACTAGATAAGGAATGAACAATAGCAACTGACAGATCTGAGTTTCGACAGTTAGTTGTGATCGTATGTTGCAGATATGAAACGCATATAGACAGAAAAAATCATACATATTTTACAGGAGATCAGATAATAAATCCAACGGTAGCGAGGCCTTAATTATCTATTGGCGGGCTCAACCCAATAAAAATAATCTACTCGCGGTTTTCTCAAAAGGTCACCCATGCAAGTAGATTTGCGTCAAATACTACTTATCAAATGAGGAATATTACAGTTAGACGGTAATGAAGAGATATATCGTTATTATTACGTTTACTTCTTTAATGAACGTGAAGTGATAATCATCATAATCATTATAAACGTTCATTACTAAACAAGATAATTACAGCAGTTTTTAAAAACAACGTACACCAGAACACTACTAATACAAGTAGTTGAAATGATGTGGGGAATACTTAATACGAGTACGTAACAATTATATAAGATACTAATACTACTCGTATATTAGTTACACTGTAGTAATAATGGCAATAACGACCATAATTGAAAAAGCGTTATCACCGGATGCTTCGTATCCTCATCATCCAGAGGGAGGCAAGTGGGCAGAAGATGGGCGGAAGGTCGGCGGCAAATGTTGGTAAAGGGCGGCAAAGCTCCCGCCCTGTGAACGTACCGCCTTGACCCCGCCATTGACGCTTCCTATTCCAGCGTCCTTTTTAAGTCTTCTTCTCCAAAGACAAAGAACAAATTACTCAAAATAAAATAAAGCCTCGTGGTAGAGCATAAATATTTTTTATGTATTGCTTGCGACATAAAACTAAGCACACAGACTCAAAATACATGTCGCTCTTTGACCTTTAGAAATGGACAAATTTTGGACAGTCGAATTTATTTTATATTATTTTAATGCTTTCACGTGGATTTCAAAAGCTTTAGTAGTGCTCAAAGAAGGTAAATTGGTTGAAAATATATTCGTAACATGTATTTTTTAAACAATGGTTTGGTTACTGCTTATTTACACATTCTATTATATTAGACATTAATCTCGGATCAATAAGTTAATAATCCAGTATACTCTGAATAGAAAAATATTACTTTCTCTAACACAACAGCCTTACAGTTCATAAAACATATTGGGGGAATTTTCTCTAAATTACGGTAATTATTAATATTCTATGAGTACTAATGATCGGTATTGCCTTCTTTTTCTCCCTTTATCTATCTCTCTCGTCATTTTAAACAACTGAAAACTTCATAATGCATTTGGTCGTACTTAAGAACGAGGAGCTGGCTTGGAGATGTAAATATATAAGCTTTAAATTGGAAAAAAAGATTAAGAGAATCGACCCTATACTACTCAATGTAAAAATCATGAAATCCATAGTAACTAAATTGTAAAATAAAAAAATATCAGATTATTAATTCTAGTTCAAGATACTCCTGTACAAATAAACTCTTATCATAAATTGTTACAATTCATCTCTCAATATTAAATTTAAGTTGTCAAAGTAGATGAAAATACAATTTATAAATAACCTTTAGGCGACCTTGAAATACCCGCAACATCGTCGTGACATTGCTCGCCCTTCAAAAGTAAATAAACTACTTACGAGTATGATGTTTTAATATTCATAAAAACGTTAGTACTGCGCCAAGCTTCGAAGCTTCAAAATAATTACCTGTTAATTTCCCGCAGTCAAAAGCAAAGGGGCAACGGATAGTATTAATATTTAAGTGCAAAGGAAAATCTCCCGCCACAGCTGGCGAGTGGCCATCAGCCGCATCCGGATACAAACCACCGAAGCCTTTATAGAGCCTTCATCCGCCGGCCTCACTTCCTCTCGCAGCCCACCCTCCAGTTCCCACCCCGCCAAGTATTGGGCCTGAAAAACCTAATCGTTAAAAAAATATGAGCGTTCCTTACTAAAGCTTTCATTCGGGGCATAAAGGAGCTCCTCGTCAAAGAAAATTTTAATTTATAGCTGTGTTTTTTTTTAATTTTAATTTTTATGATGAAAATATTTTGCAGCCGTATAACTGTTTTTAATTTTCACACTTTTTGTTCATTAAATTTGATACTCTTATTTTTATTTTTTAATATCCATAGTCTTGGCCTCATTTTCATCCTCTTCTTTCTTGGGCAGTTATTCTTTTAATCCTGTTTGCTTGGATTTTTTATCACATCTAAAAATATACGATTCATAAGTGCTTTTTAAGCGAAGACCTTTGTCTTGTTTAAACATAGTGTGGATCTTTGTTTGTTCATTATACCAAAGAATCATCTCTAAGCTGTCACTATTTATATATTTATATCCTCTAATGTGTTGTTTCTTACTTTTAATTGTAGCTTAAATATATATTTTATTTTAATGGATAAGCAGATGTGTTTAATGACGTAGCCTCTGTTGATAAATAAAATTAAATCAATTATTTAAGAAAAAAACTTACAATTGTTTATTATTTAAGTCTCTCCTTTGTTTATATTCGCTGCTTAGTTTCTCTATTATCGTCACTACAAATATCTTTCACACAGTTTTGTGAGCTTACACGATCTTTAACTCGACCAGAGTCAAGGCATTCGAAACTCTGCCGAATATATACGATTCATGGTTTTCGACAGTCTCTAACAAAACGTTTGTAAGATGCTAAGCGGGAAGAAGTATTTAGGCATATTAGGACAATTGTTATTTAGATTTTTAAGGTGATCGGGCAATAAGTCTGACGCTTTGAAGCCTGGAACGGGAGGCACCTCAACACAAATTTATTACAAAAAAACTCTTACGCAAAAAAACACGTTTGAAAAATATTTCTTGAATCTATATAATATGATACTTTCTCAAAACATACGTTTACGTTGTTATAATGTGTTTTAAGGCTTTATTCGTGATTTTCAAAACAAACTCATTGTTACACGAGCGTAGTAGTACAGTTCAGCTAAGGGTCATAAGCGACCTTTGATCCCCACCACCTCCTCAGGAAAGTCAAAGTCTTAACTTTCCCAAGACTTGAGATATGATCTCTCCTTTGACAAGATAACATAATTCGAGACTGGCAGGTACACGCAGAAGGGAAACTTCCTTCTGCCTGGAATCTAGGATTACGGAAAAAATACGGACCGTTACAACTCTGCAAGTTTTCACCGACGAAAAACTAATCTGTCTCATGAAAGTTCCTAGAACGTGATTGATTAACGTGGTAAAAAGATTTCTTCTCGATTAAAAGTGACTTAAAAGGCGATACCCACGTAAAATTGTGTACTTTGTTTATTTTCCGTCGATAAAAACAAAATTTCGCCCTCGTTTTTTACTTTGTAAAGTAAGTTCTTTAAAACATTTTATAATTCAAAATTGCGAATATGAAATATTATTTTTATTTTATTTAGAAAAATTAAAATAATTATCTAACCACGACTGATGTGAATGGTTCACTATTTAAATTACTTAAATATTCGTAGGTAAAATATATATTCCACAATTTTTAATACTCGTATTGCAAGGCAGGTCATATGAGCCAGCACTTATTATTATTAATTTTATTAATTATTTTCCATACACATTTGTAGTAATATTGACGCTAATTTGGAGTATACGGCTTCGACAAACAAACGCAGTTAAAGCATTTACCTCGTCACAAGTCAGTTACACTGAATACGTTATGTTTTTCAAGATTATCAGAGACTTGGGTTCGACGATGGTACAGCTTTGTTTTGTATTTTCCAGTGGCAACCACTTACGAGTTGAAACATATTGTAAAAAAATCAGGCTAAAATATTCTTATCATGTGAATAACACTGAATTCACATAATATTTCATACTATCAGTTTTATTCTTATTTAAATTTTACAATTCATAAATACCAGTTTTATTATATATATCATCAAAAAAGTAAAAAAAGATAATACTCGTAGATCAACAAAAATAGCAGTAGACATGCCACCCACAATGTTGTACCAAAGAAAATTGGAGCAAATATATGACAATAGATGGAAAAATTATCCGGATTAGACCGTACAGAAAAAAGGGCAATATCCCACGTTAGAGATGGGTACGACGTGACAGACAACAGTGGAAAGTGTTGAGGAAGCCCATATCAAAAGGTACGCTTAAATCAAACACATCTTGCAATGCTACATACTCAAACTGTATAAACATGTTTTCAGAATAAATGGCTAATTGTTATTAATCACTTGAATCACAAGTGAAATTAAGTAATATTTCATTTTCTAGAATGCATATAGAGTGACTTTGAAGTGCCCTCTACCGTGAATAAATGTGCATTTCACATTCTGCATCAGAAGGTTAAATCCACCTGTTCTAGCGCAAGGAAAGAGAGTTCACTTACCTGCGCCAATGCTCGCAGTACTCGTCCGCCCACGGAAGTGGCTATCTTCACAGTTGTCGACTTGAACAGTTAGAAAAACTTAGCGCCTCGTTATGTCAGTTAGCGGTGTTGTTTATCGGCCAAAGAACGGTAACGGTGCCATCGAGGGTCCCCATATCTCCTGGTGAGTTTCCGACGCCTCGGGCCCCGAGCCCGGCCCGCTTGGAGTCCGTTCACTGGACGATAAGGTCCGGACGATGACTTTACGCCAGTCTAACGCTCAGGTTTACTTCTACAATTCCACAGACTACAGGTAACCTTAGCGCTATGCAATTTTCTCTACTGTCTTGTTTTAAGCCTTTGCGCGTTTCAGCTCTCGCGCATAAGAGACCTTCCAGTGTGGGATTAAATGAAAACAAAATATGCTGCATTTTTAAATTCTGAAAAAGATTTAGAATTCACATGTGGGAGTGCTTTAACTTAATTAGATATTTGTTATTAGAGATCTGACAAGATTTAATCAATTTTTCATAGGCAGATTATTCAAATTTAGCTGAGAATTTCACGAGATTTACGAATATATTTTAAGTATGTTCTTTCATTAGAAATTCGATACACTATTTGAGACGGTTTATTTGAGATATTGTCTATATATACATATTCATAAATAATGGATGCATTTTAACGTCATGTAAAATAATAATTTCTAATTAATTTGGAAGAATACCAGTATAACACGTGTACCACAGAGAGGTGACTGAACTTGTATTTATTTTCGTTCTACATTTTTATTTTTTATTTTTTTATTCTTCGACAGCTCTCCTTGGTTTTTTAATAAATAAAGAAACACTTCTCATATTTAATATCACAATTATTTAATAAAAAATGCATATAAATTAGATTAAAAATATTTTTCTCACAATAACGTCAATATTTTATTTAAATTTAATAACAAGTATATTATTTCATATTTACCTACAATAACAGTTATTTAAATGCAAGAATACTTTTTTTGTACATCTCCAAACATAAAATATATCAGACAATTATTTTATTGTTTGTCTCATGTTTCTACAGTAAATACTTTATCAATCAATAGTACAAACCACCTCAGCACTATAGTAATTACCGAACCAAATACTCTTTGAAACTTCGTCACAATTCAGAACTAACTGTGACAACTCTGAAACTACAGAGGCGTCTTTAAAGCCAGAGAACGCAATTATTAATTTCAGGGGCGTGTTGTTCTTCATTGGCAACCGTTACTTTAATCACATAACCCTCAGGTGAGCTCTACAGCCTCCGGAGTCAAGGACCAGGCTGAAAAGGTATAAGAGTGCATTTTTTATTTGTTACTCTCATCCACTCGCTTCCCGCCCACTTTCCGCCCACTTCCCGCCCACCTGGGGCGGCCGTTTTCATCGCCGACTTATTATATATTTATGAGAGCTCCGGCTGTATTCCCCCGTAAATAAGAAATCATATTTCTGAATAGATAAAATGTTACCGTTCCGGTTATTGTAATGAAATTTCTTTGTTTGTTCGCCGCTTTTGAACACAATAGACTTTAGTTTATTCAATAAAGCCCATCCACCTCCGCCATCAGCATGATTTGTATGCTTACGTACAAATAGGTGACTTTTTGAGTGATTTTATATTTTGAAAATACGAAAATCATATTCTGAGTTTTATTTTCTATATACTACATTGTGATATCATTTTAAACATACTGTCATTTGAATTATTGGAAAGATATTGGTAATACTGCCGGAAAAGAGTGGTTGAGTATGTCCTTAAACTATAAGAAATGGCTATCAATGAAAGAAACCTTTATCTAGCAATGGGTGAATGCTAAGAAATTAAATTTACTGTTTTTTTTTCCAATAGTATTATAGTATATACGAGTAAATGTTTTTTTTATATAAACACATACAGGAGAATACCGACAGATGGTGATAGTGATTCTGTGATGAAATGAATTCTATGACGCTAACCATGGTGCATATGGCTAAGCGCTGCATGTGGAGTGTTGATCCGCCAACGTCATGGACTACCGCCCGATATTAACGCATCATCCTTATTATTACAGGAATTTACTATGAATGGGTGGTATTCACGGACGACTTTTGTCTACCACCAATTTTAATTAATAGGCTACGACTGGCATTTTACGGATGTTAAATTCACACCAACCGGGGGTATTTTAGAGCTCAGAAATCGACGAAAAATCTTTTTTTTTTAAATCTCCGTCGAGGATCGAACACACTGCCTTTGGATTGCAAAGCAAACGCTTTGACCATTGAGCTGTACCCGCCGCTATGTATATTGCTTTCCCAGAGTTAAGCATTATTTATGTTATTTATATTTGTAGCTTTCACTTTGAGTTCCATTTTAATATTAAAAATATAATACTTCATACCTTGTCTTAACATGGATCACATTGAACTGTCTTTTTATTTAATTTTAATAATCCATCTACAGAGTCCGAACTAAAAAATCAACTTATAAAGGTTTCATAAATGTCTGCCCTATTTATAATATGTATGTTGTATAACTAACTATTTATAGTTATTTTCCATTACTTGAACATTTAAAATCATTATGAATTCATGTGAAATATTTGTTTTTCTTAAGATATTATTTCTTAAGAATACTGACAATAATAATAAAAAGGATATTTTCATATCGAACAAAAAAATTTAATAAATTTACACCCACCCAGACTTTCAACGTTTTTATAACGCAAAAATTATTCTAAGAATGAATTTTAAAAATGTATACAATATTGTGACAGTAAAGTACATATTAACAATATGTTTTCTATTGCGTCTTTTGTTATAATAATAGTCTTTGCCAATCATATTTAAGTCGTCAAAAGGGAGTTTAAATTTAGAGTTATCCTTAAAATAAAATAGTTATGTTTTTTATTATCATTGCTTTTACTAATTCGTATATTGAAAAATATTTCGAAATTGAGCTTGCTAAAAATTTAATTTCATAGGATTACTTTCATTACACTTTATTTACTTACTACTTACTCCTAAATAAACATAGTTATCAAAAACACAACAACAAATTTGTTTTATTAATAACAGTATATTTGAAAAAAATAATGAATCTAAATTCTGAAGACAGACCAATCTTTTTTATTTTGGTATAATATAAAATGTTCATTCATAAAATGTGAGACTTTCACATTTCACATTCTTCACGAGTATAAGCTTATTTTCAAAAAATACTTAGTATTATGAAAAAATGTAAAAAGTATTTATTCATTGAACGAATGATATGGATTTAAAAGTAATTGCTAAGAATAAAATTAAAAATTCTTCAATTACATTTAAATTAACTGTGAATTTCAGGCGTTTTTCATTATTTTTTAAAATATATGAGACTTTTTTCTGTCACTGTTATTTTAAAAGTCTCGGAATCAAAATTAACTTTTATCCATTGGATAAATACTCGGTGAAGGAAAATATTTGAAGCGCTCGCTGACTCGAGAGTGGAGTTTGATAGAAGCAAGGAGGCTGTATTCCGGATATTAAATCTTCCCTGGAGCCTTCTTCCGCCAATAGCCGCTCTTCAAACACCCGAGTCTCAAGGTCCGAGTGACAGTTGGAGAAAGTAAGGAAAGGGAGTGATTTGTCAATCCTGAACCAATAAAGCTTGCCCACGATTTTTGTTTTTTGTATTGAAGTATCATACCATCTGGGGCTTAGACCAAATTCACGAAGTATAAAATATTATGTGATAATATACGCGGCATTAATGCTAAGTCATAAGGATTAAAGTCTTTGAAAAGTCTTACACTCGTTAAATAATAAATCCTTAAATGTCACTGTTACCCAATATTTTCATATTATTATTTTTAATTTGTAATATGGAACAGTTCAGTTAATAACATGCTGCTTTTACGAGTGTTGAAATTCCGGGACGGAATAGATTCACTAAGGAGATTACATCGTGGTCTGTAACTTACTGAAATGCTTAGTTCGATCAATGGAAATGTATGTAGTCTAAGGAGTTAATGATTGTGCTCTGTACTATTAATTTATGATAGTAAAAATAATGTTGCAAATTATCAAATATACGATTCCATTACTACATATAACTTTATTGAAGTCATCGGGAGCCATATATGTTCTTAGGTGGTCCTTCGGATGAAAACATGTTTTGAGACAAAGTATGAACAATCGCAACTGATTAAACAGAGTGGCGGTAATTTCTGAATTTTTTATGACCATATGAATTGAATATGGAAGAAATATTAATTTAAAAATAACATGCACACGTGCACACTATAAAGGACACTATATTACATACCATGTTATAGTATGCATCATCCACTTATTAATTACTTTTGACATATCTGATTTCTAGTTTATAGCGTCTTGGGACTTCTACCAGCTTCTAAATTAATCTTTTTCCATGTTTTCTATAAAATAATATTGTATCTAGATATGTCATAATCACACGCTAAGCAAATTCTCGGAATGGGGTCTTAGATTTTTTAAGTAAACAAAAAAACTCGCATAAGTAACTGCAAATGATTTAGGCCCCAAATTCGACGACATTCGAAAAAAGTATGTGAAGAAGTCGATTTGTCAATGGGAACCAATAAAGTTGCCTCACGTTTTCGTATCGTGACCCCGGAATGTGGGATGTAGACGTAATTTGTACCGCTGTAATCATTTATCAGGATATTCTAGATATTGGAGGGATCAACACGCATTCATATTGATTAGGCTATCTATCGGGAAGGACTGCTTGAAAAACGTAGATAATTGCTATTTTTCTTTATACAATATAATATATATATATATTATTATTGATGATATACACAAAGTAGGAAAATTATTATTTTTCTTTTCGTTAATTATTAGTTGAAATAAAAAATGGCTGTGAAAAAAAACCATCATCATGTATAGTTTTGGTCAAATTCAAAACGTGTTGCGTAAATTAAAATTGAACAACATGCTTAGACTTTGAAAAAATATATATACTTTATACTATTAATGAATCTCCTTTATACATATTTAATTGTTGTAGTTTTTTTATGATAAGGATGCGATCTTTATATGATTTAAAAATTAAAATATATCTTAAATGATACGTCATTTTTCCTTTATTAATCAAATCTACTAGAAATATTTTTATCATAATGTAAAATATTATAGTAGTAGAAAAAATTATGGGATTACAACAACTCTTTTTTATTTTGAGGATTTATTTTGATCGATAATTCTTGGTAAAATTTCATAACGTCAATGTTTAAATTAGAGAACATTATAATTTTTTAATCCCTCTATTCAAAATACGTCATAATGGCTTCTCGACGAGACCGACATATGTTGTCAGAAATAAAATTGTGAAATATATAACTAAAAATACTACTTGATTGACTCCTTTGATTATTTGTTCATTATACTAGATTCATTCACCATCGAATAACTTGAAAAAAAAACGCGTAACAATGTTTAAGCACATATTCGAGTCACATATCTTTCTGCATGTACATCTTATAACCTTTCCGTTTTCGCATATACTAGAAAAGTGCACGTTGAATATTATAGCAGAATGTTGTATTGATTTATCTTATCGTATGCAAAAGATCAATTTCACAAAGCGCAGCGCAATACACTTGCTAGCATATATGATTCGCGGATAAAAGTGTATATTGTCGTATGTATCATGACTTGCTAATTTAATGGAATACCAAACCAAGAACATTTCGTTTACATACTTTTAACCTAGGTCAAAGTTTATAGCATGTCCGATGATCGTACATTAAAACACATTCCATGATAAAATTAAAGTCAGCACTTAAACGAAAGTCTCGAATTGAAAAAAACTATAATGATTGATTGGTCTCAGCATAAATTATGCAGAATTATCCAGAAAATATTTTTTAAACTGTTTTAAATAATTTCTTCTATTAATCAGATTTTTTACAGAAGAAAGTGAACGATAATCTGCACTGAGATATTTTCTTCTTCGAAGAGACCTTAACGATAATTACCATGAAATCATCATGACATGTGATTTGCGACACTGATAATGAAAAACTTAATATTTTATATTTTTCACTTTTATACGGGTTCGAGAAGTTAATGAAAACATTTTTCGATACGTACTTCTATTGAAGTTTGACAGCTCTTTATTTATATTCTTTTTAATACACTGTATATCTCTTACTTAGGTATTGCTCAAACAAGACTCTTTTCAATAAAATTTCGACTTTTTTATAAGTAAATAAATTTATCTAGTACAACATGAAGTTATATAATTACCTTATTCCATTTAAATATGGAACTCTCTTGAATCATCATCATCATCATCATCAGCCTGTGTCCGTCCACTGTTGAACGTAGGCCTCCCGCATGAGTCTCCATCCTCTTCGATCCTCCGCCTTCCGCATCCGGGTCACTCCCGCTATTCTTCTTATATCGTCGGTCCATCTTGTAGGGGGTCGACCAATGCTTCGTTTGCCAGTTCTTGGGCGCCATTCCAATACTTTTCTTCCCCATCGACCGTCGTCTCTTCGACAGATATGTCCTGCCCATTGCCACTTGAGTGTGCCTATCCGTTGGGTAGCATCCACTACTTGAGTTCTTCTGCGTATTTCCTCGTTTCGGATTCTATCTTGAATAATCTAATATAATTTAAATACCAATAATTTACCCATCATAATATATTGTCATTTAATCTGTCATTATAATATGCCGTATTTCTACATCATACTATCTAACTATCCACATATTAATATTATCTATTTTTAGTCTACAAAACACATTAAATCAGTTTTTTAAGTATTTTTTCATTGAAACAGTGCCGAGCGCCTCTTTAACAAACATGATATTTTCAGTTTAAAAAAAAATGCGTCGGGTGGATCAATAGATTTCTCTTAAAAATTACTACATGAACTATAGTGCTTACCTAACATGAAAATGGCAAATTTCATATTCGCAGATCAATTTCTTCTTTAACTGTCAAGTGTTATTTTTTATGTACATTTAAAAAATGTATTCTGAGCTGATTGAGATCGAAATGAAGTTTGTTTGATGCTTGCATTATAATGCCGTTATGTATGAAAGGTATATATATATATATATATGTCTGAAAGCATTATTGTTCACCTAAAGTATAAACGAAATTCGTAAAATGAATTTAAATTATTGTCACTTTTGTCAAAATTTACTATTTTGATTGAACTCGTAGATACCTACCAAGTATATTATAAAAATGAAATATTCTAAATTTAATTCAAATGTAGAACAAATTCTTGATTCATAGCCGTAAATTATAAGTAATCATTTTTTTTTTTTTTTTTTTGAATCTTCCGAAGTGTGACATTTTATGTGATATTCTAAGTCCGAACGAAACGGGTAGCAATACTAGTATATTAAATAATAAATCTGGACAACCGAACTTCATTAGGGCGATCAGGTTGTAACAATATTATTGCAATGCTTTATAGGAAATGCGTCATATTTGTGTCGAAAAATAAAACTACTAAATTAATATATTGTGACAGTCAGTATACGATTGCCATTCGTGTGCAAAGGTGTGTTTAAAGTTATTGAGTTCAAAATAATATTATTTTATATTTACATGGAAAATTTGTGAAAAAAATACAGTTTTAATTAAGTGTGTTTCACCATAACATATAAATATCCTCGGTAATATAAAACGATAACTATACGTAATTCAATTAAATTAAAATTATTAAAAAAATTAGCATACGAACACTATATATACAACTACAACATTGACTCCGGGCATCTAACGTTCTTGGTCCGCCGAATACAAGTTTTTCGAAGCAGAGTAAGCAAGGTAAGTCCACACAGTGGAAATTTCTTTGTGAATAAGTAGATAAAACGTTATTTTTTTATGTCATCTTATTTATTATGTTTGAAGGGGATAATTAGAAATTTAAAATATTTTGACTTAATTTATTTTTTTAAACATAAATTTTATTACACTCGTAATCAACGGATTTTAGATAAATGATAAAATCACTGAGGTTTAATCAATATTCAGTTTTTTCAAAGTGTATTTTGTGTGAATTTTTAACCAATACCGGACGCGGATGATTTTACTTTTATTATTTTTAGGCGGTAAAATATTAATGTTGTAAAGATAAAAAATAATTAAATATAATACAAAATTTTACAATGATTCTTACATTTTTTTATGTGGCTTGCCGGCGTACTCAAAATACCTTACGCGGCCCTTGGTGCCTTTTGAGTTTGACACCTCTGATATAAACTACATTAGTGGAAAAGATAGAAATAATAATAGCACAATTGTCGCTTCGTAAAGTGTGCTATCGTTTTCACTTCCTCGGAGGAATTTCCCATTCCTGGAATCGAATTCCGTTCAGAAATTGGTTATGTAGGATGGCACTTAAAAGTCAATTTGATAGAATTGACATTTCGTTTGGCGGCGTATGGAGGCACATGAACGCTCAATAACGACCTGTTATGGGTAAGGTTATGTCAAAAACAGGAATTATTCCCTCCTACTTCATGAAATTTGACTTTACAAGCCTGTGGTGAGACATTGAATGAAGCTCTGTATCACTTTAATTTATTATTGTATTATTAAAATTTCACGTTCATTATTTTGACACTTATTTAACACTTATTTAAAGTTAACACTTTTTGAAGACACTCGCATCTACATAATACATTAATAAAATAAGAATTGTCTGTAAGTATTTTTATTGTTTTTCTCCGATCACTAAGTTAATACTACAAATTTTAAGAAAGCATGTTTTTACTTCGCCCAAACATCACTATTAAATTAAACCTTTAACTTCCCCAATTCGTATCATTTAAATTATGAAATTATCACAAATAATTATATATCATAACAATAAAAAGTAAATGGTTTTCAAAAACATTAATTAACTGCGCAAGTAATATTGAACCCTTAGTTAACTGTTTTTTTTTTTGTTTCTTTACAAAATATGTGAGAGGTTTCATTATTGAAAAATCGCATTTTTGATATCAAATATAATATTTTTTTCATATCTAAAGGGTCCGCTAAATAACTTTTTTTTTTAAAATGGGGCGCAAAACATCGAGTGTAGCTTCGGCTGTGTGGCATGTAGCATCGCCCTGTTGAAACCAAATGTTGCCAATATCCTCCTCTTCAATTTTTGTGAACAAAAATGGCCTGATAACGATTGACATTGACTGTAACGGCCACTCCTTGCTCATTTTCGAAGAAAAATGGCCTGATTTTCAAAGTAATGCTGCAATATTTCCCAGCGTTGTTCAAGCGTATACACAACCATATTCGTTCAGCGGATGGATAAAACTAATTATCTGTCAAATTAGACATGAGCTACGTATTACCATTCACGAAATAAGCACTAGTAAAAAAAACGTTAGATGGCGGACCCTTTACTTCAAAGATATATTCACTCGCCATTCGATACCGAATATTGGTTGCAAAAAAATCCAATATTAAGTAATATAAACAATTTAGAATCATAATTTCGATTGCTTTTTCAGTATGCGCCTTTGCAAAATGATGTTGCTTTGTGCATGTTCGTAGGTATTATAGTATTATTATTAAAATGTTGGCAACGGTTTCGGCTGCAGTTTCTGAATGCTTTATAACGTTTTTATCCACTTGTTCAAGTCTATATCTTTGGCTAAGTTGAACAATTACGGCGTCTTTTTTGTTCTGCCTGGCGGTAAATTTGTCGCGGTATAATGTACCAGAGAACTACCTGTACCAGTAGGTACACACAATGAGAGTCGTACACTTTACATTGCGAAAATGCCACGCTCCGAGTGCATTATGGGACGGGCGGTACGTGAGCAAATTAAACAGAGCTGTTTAAATAACATTTTAATAAAATACTAATTCAACCCTGTGACTAGGGCTTTTCAAACGGTTATAACCGAAACCAGGTATTTGAGTATTCGTTATGTTTTTATAGAACTGAGACATAGAGTATCCAAGTACTTTTATTTAAATATAAAGGAAATATTCATGTATGTTCATTTCTTTTAGCAACCATTTAAGGACACTACTTAGCGGCTCATTTGAGATTTGGTGACAGGTTTTTGGGTACAAGAGTCTTGTTTTCAGAGTATGCATATTTTGAAATAACACAGGTAAATATATTTATATACTTGTAAGTAAAGAAGCCGAAATTTATATTTAATTACATACATACATTATTCTGAATTTATTTTATTTTATTTTACATTAAATCATATGGCGCTTCCGTAAATTCGCGGTTTCTTTTTTTGAGTGGCATTGCAATGCACGCCGGGTACATTATTGTAATTTATAAATTAGCAAGAACCGAATTAGGTACCCGTTTCAACCTGAAAAATGCGCGAAAACCATGTAATGAATTTGGCCGGATATTTGTGTGACCTAGAATGAAATTGTTACATTGCAGCCACGAGGATGCGAGTATCAAATGTACATCCCTTTTCCGGATCCTGATAATACTTACGTATCTACATAAATATATATTTACTTACACAAATTGTATTACATTACACTACAACGATATATTTCAAAGTAATGTCATTATTTAATATATATATTTTATTTACTTTTATAAAAAAAAATACAAACAAAAATTGTAATTTGTAAAATTGTATTTTCATATTGCTGCGTGTAGAATTTATGTTGCGTAAAAAATTTTAAATATTGAAAAGAGTTAAGTGAAATATAAATAATAATAATAGTAATAACCGTCTGTAATAATTATTAGTTCATATCAAGAACACTGTTTTAAGTAACTTTTGAGACCATATAAAAGAAACTAGCTTAAAATTATTGAACATCGTTTCTGGTTACTTTTGTTATTTTACAACGTTCTTTATTCATAAACAATAATTTTATATGTGTTAGTATTTTCTTTGATTTACAAGTATAATTTTTAACGCAAAATAACTTGTAACTTATCTTTTAGAGAAACATGACATTATAACGGTACCCATCATTTGTTGAAAGTAAAATAAATATCCCGAACTAGTATAATAATATCGCTTAAGGTTAAGCATAATATATTACTAATATAAAACAATAAACAAATTACGTTCTTCATACTCAAAAATTTTATGTAAGTGCAAAAAACAATGATATCACAACCCTTCACCCATGTCGCGAAATAAGCGTTTTTATTACGCCTTAAAAAGTCTCCGAAAATAATTGATTCTTCACTGTTAAATTTCCAGACCTCTTTGGTGATTGCAAAAATATTTTTTTATTGCTATCGAGAGAGAGAGATTTCCTCTGTCCCCCTGTGGGTGGTGAAGAGAAGAGACCCGGTGACCCAAAACGCTCCGGCAATAATACGTCATTATATTTTATATGTCGAGCTAGGCCAGCATAAAAACTGCCCGGGTAACAGGCAAGCAGCTAGCTGTAGCTGGTGCTCGGTTAGCTGTTAGTTGATACCCGCGGCTGGTAACTTGTCGGTGTGCTTCTGACACTAACTCGCCTATGTCACTCGCGCAATCTCCCCGGCTTGAACTAGGCTGTTTTATTACCCCGATTCAAAACACGTGAGATTGTGTGAAACGTTTTTTTTTTACTTTGGAATTTAAGTAAGAATATTTTAAATGAAAAATTATAGACATTATCAATACACAGAAAAATCATTATTGAATACATATGAATGTGTATATTTTTATCAAAATATCATTTATTATGCAATATATTAAAAATTAACTGTGGCTTTCAGATTCTAGCGCAGTTCTAGTAAACAATATGTAGCTTACAATATTTAGTCATACACATAGACTATAACTAGTCTCTGCATCACTTTTCATTTTAAGCTAAATATAATAACCGTAATTTTTCTTCTCATATCCGTTCGTATGGTCAACACAAACTACCGCCACTCATGTCAGTTGCCGTTGTCCCTGTCTTGACTTGAAGATTTACCTTGAAGCATATATGGTTCCCAACGACCTTCAGAGTACTAGTCGTGGAACTTGAAAGAAACAGGTGCAGTCGTTTCAGAAGCATATACTTGTATTACTTAAATATACATATACTATACATAAAATTCTTTTTTTCAACGCGTCAATCCAAGCACAAAAATAACGGCAGAAGCGGGATGCGAACCGCGGACCTTGGAAACCAACTATGCCCAGGTATTCATACCGCTCGGCGAATTGCGCCATTGCTATGCCTAGACTGACTTGCGTTGAAACTAGTATTTATATCATTGTTATCATCGTACGATAGATGTCGCTATAGTATATATTCAAAGTATGTATATTTTTATTATTATTCTATCAGTCTTCATTTATTCACAAGCTTAATATTATTACTTTCCGGCAGTCTATTTATTTTAGTAAGTACCACTCTGGTCTCGAACCAAACTGAATGGAAACTGAATAGACTGAATGGATGAGAAACGACTACTTATAGTTCCGACTCGGACTTTATAACTAATCATTTACCTGTGTTACTGATGGATAATTTTACCTTCTTGATATTGTCTCAAGGAGACATTATTATAATTTTAATTTTCATTAGAATATTATTGTATTATTTCAATATTCTAATCTTTTTATAGATCATTGACTATATTACAATATTATTATTACTTAAATTTTTAAGTAATAATATTGTAATATAGTCAATGATCTATAAAAGTAGATTAGAATATTGAAATAATAAAATAATATTCTAATAAAAATTAAAAAATTCACATATACTTGTATTTTGATAAACCTGATACTTCCGACAACCGCTCAAATTACTGTCATAAAAACCCAAAATCAGTAATTCTTAACTATTAGTCCAAAATAAGAAAAAAGTGTCGGCAAACGGCCTGTATAGAACATCGCAATATTCTATAAGTCGTATTTAGTTAGTAGGATCTTTGAACCATTATGTATCTTAATAAAAATATTGATTTCAAATTAGTTTGTATATACACTGACCTTAATTATAAAAAAACAAATGTATATTAAATACTCGTGTATATGTAGTATTGTTTCAACTGGGGCATGCCTTATTTACCGCATTCGTCCCGGGGCTCTTAAGTGATACGAAGTGCCTCACCCATCCCAGTGTGTATATTACCCAGCGTTTTGAGGTAAATCACAATGATGTGCTGTGTTTTGTGCAGAAGCAGCTGAACTATCACAGTAGCGATTTATACGTTTTGATGCTCCGAACTCAGTGGTCACTTTGCGCGAGACATACACAAATACTTTTTAAAAATGAATCCATACAATACTATCCAGTCCGATTACACGATACGTGTGTAATCAACAGGCCGAACGTTAAAGACCGGTCACACAACGTGTGTGTGATCGTTCCACCAACGCTTAATGGCCGATCATACACAGCTTGTGATGTTTTTTCAAACGTTAGTGGCCGATCACACAACATATGCGTTGTTTTTACTTTCGACCATAATTCAAAGATCTCAAACCTCTTCAGTGAGGGTCATATTTAATTTTATTTGAACACGTGACGATAGATTTAGCGATTCTTTAAAAAACAGTCGGCCTCCAGCGTAGGTTTAATCGCGTAACGTGCGGACTGGGTAGTGTTAAAATAACGTCAGATTGTAATCAAGAGATATTGTTCATGGATGTTATGACGTATTTCACTTTGAAGATTTCTATCGGTATGTATATTATATTTTGATAATGCCAACGTCATTAGACTGCAGTGCAATGTTTACAATTTATCCATAAATAACAGAGTGGGTGGTGCAAATGAGTAACTTAATACTTATAGCAAATCCTAATTAATTATTTTATAATAAGCTTTTGAAATTGCATGGACTTGGTGACATGAATCTGATTTTTAATTCCTCACAAATAGAGCAGAATACGTATTTGATCGTATTTTTTAAATAGTTATATCAAATACATCATCATTTCAAAGTCTACTCTCTAAAATGGAGCATATGATCGTCACAAACTGCTGCAATTCAGTTAACATTATTTTTCTTACTTGTCTTAAAAACGTATTTTATTAAAAAACATGTTTTTCTTTTTAATTTAGTTAATATTAAATTAACATCCAGATATAAACCATGTTTCATGTCTCTAGTATATTTGAAAGTTAGTAATTCGACTGTAAATTTTGTATCGAATAGATATACAGACAGTTAATAAAAGCATATTCAAATAGTCTATGTCTTATATTTCTAATGATTCATATATACACCATAAACTAATTTTATTGACTAACATTTGCCCCTACATTTGCCTTGTTAAAAGTCAGCTTAACATACTATAACTTCACCAAATAGGTAAAGACGACAAAAAGTATTTTTCTTAAAGTGAATTATATATATACATATATATTAATAACTTTCTCTTCAAAAACTTTGATTATTCTGTACATCGATCAATTTTTTAATTTCAAAAAAATGTGACGATAATGTATTTTTTATTGTTGAGCAATGAGCTTGAATGTCGTGTCGTGTGGATGTAGTTTTGAGCTGATTCGCTGCAATGTCGTGCCAAGGGGCGGATTCGGTGACAGCTCCACTTGTACAACTATTCGTGGGTTATGCCCGCCATACAACACACACGGAAGAGCAAACTAATGTACATTCATTATTCAAATACTCCCGCAGTCCCAGTTGTCATTTGACTCTGTTACTTCTTACATTGTTTAGTTAACGTAACATGTTTAGGAAAGTTTACATTTTTAACTACAATAATTAAAGCAAACATCATTAAAACATACATTACTAACATATTAATATATTTACTAATAAATCATCGTCAATAAAAAAAAATCTCAGAGTTTAAGGATCTCCGTTATTACCAGTTTTACAATTGGATTTCTAGTTGATTTCATGTACTAAAATTGCACGTTATACGTTTTGTAATCAATGGTTACCTATAACAACAAAAGCGGAACTTATTAGCAATAAGACTTTATTTAATATTGCTGCGGCTAGCATTCTATTAATTGGAGTTTATCTCTTTTCTTTCTGCAGACTACCGTTCTCAGTGACTTGTAAGCAGAGATTTTTTAAACAATCGACCCTCTCAATAGCCTAACCCGCGATAGTACTCGTATGTGGACGTGTCCAGGTGGAGAGTTTACTTGCAACCTATCGATAATGTCCTGTAGATCTGCAGTGGAGTGTTCAATGATGAAATTTGTCATTAGTGCAATCCATGTTGTAGACATTGAGGGAGTCGTTCTTCATCACTCCTCGATTTGATGATTTTGATTTACGGAGGTCCATGACAAGAGTGGAAAAAAACGGAGCATGTATGCGGCCTTGTCGCAGCCAGTCGATTCTTGGAACTAGTCCGTTGTCATATATAAATGGAGGTGATAATATGATCAACGTTGTAATAATCTGGCTTCATGTAGATACTGAAATTGTTTTCTTATTTATGAAAAATATACTCGTATACAGGTAGTTCTCGACTTACGACGGTTCTACTTACGACGATTCGCACTTACGACCAAAAAATAATTTAAAAATGAATTTAAAAAATTTAAAAAAATGACGACTAAAAAAATGCATTACGGTGCGCGTTTTTGAATTATCATGTGAAAATAAGTGGAGAGGCAGTTAGTGCCGATTACAAGGCTGCTGAAGATTTTATCCAAATATTTGGCACATTGATTAGGAAAGAAGAATACGCCAAGGAACAATTTGTTTATGTTGACGAAACCGCGCTCTATGAAAAGAAAATGCTTCAGCGTACCTACATTAATAAGAATGAAAAAAGTATGAAAGATTTCAAGGCATTTAAGGATAGTTTTACATTTTTATTGAGTGGCAATATTGCTAGATATAAATTGAAACCATTAATGATTTATTACTCTAAAAAGTCGACAGCCCTCAAAGGAATCAATATCGATTTATTACCACTATATTATCGATCAAACAAGAAAGGATGGATGACACAATTTATTTTTGAAGACTGAATTTTGAATTTATTTATTCCAGAAGTAAAACAATATTGTAATCAGAAAGGAATTCAATTCAATATACTTTTAATACTAGACAATGTACCAGGACATCCACCACATATCGGAAATTTACATCCTAACGTTAAAATCGTGTGCTTACCCCCTAATACCACCAGTATTTTGCTACCCATGGACCAGGGAGCTATTGCCACATTTAAAGCCCATTACTTAAAAACTACATTTTCCCAAGCAATAGTAACGCTTGACGAGGGAAAAACGTTTAAAAAGTTTTGGAAGAATTTTCATATTCATCAAGCAATTAAAAATATTGGAAAGGGATGGCAAGAGTTCACATCATCGTCCATGTATGGAATATGGAAAAAGCTTACTAAGCGTTTAGAAAACATAACTCAGTCGCAATTTGAAAAAGAAAATGAAATTGAACCTACTACAAATCTCATGGTAGGGCTTTGCAAAAAACTTGAGAAAAAAATTGTCTTGGAATCTTCAAAAAAAAATTGTATTGAAAGAAAAGTGAAGCAGCATTCCTTCAAATTGACCAAGAATTGCAAAAATTTGAAAAAATGGATTCAGATAACGAAAGATTTTTTAGTATAAGCCGCCGTATTCAGGAAGATCTTTCTTGCTACAAAGAAATATACAGGGAAAAAAACAAACGTCTCAACTAAAATTGGATATGTTTTTGAAAAAGAACACTCCTGCTTCTTCTTCCACTACTGTTGATGAGCCAATGGATTGTACATATGTAAGTACAGATGACGAAACATTTTAAATATTAATGAAGTAAATATTTTTTTTGTATTAATAAAGAAGTTACATAAATATTTTGTATGAAATTCGACTTACGACCAATTCGAATTACGACCAAAGTCCAGGAACGTATCTCGGTCGTAAGTCGAGGACAACCTGTATATTGAAAGTATTATAGAAGCACAAAGTTTTATATGTTATTAGTATTTTTGCTTAATGCTTTAGTAAATTCATTTCTAGAAATATTCACCCATGTTGTTTGAATAAAAAAGTTTCCTTAATGCGGAAACAAAAATAGAGACACTCGTAAAATATCTACTTTAAGAATGAGGCTAACTCAACTCTCATCCGACCCATTGCCCAGATCATTTGATCCGGGCCTAATCCGCCCCTGATTGTATCAGTGTCTCTCGGCACCTTATTGGTCGTTTGTTTACTCGCAAGAAAATGTCTTTATTTTCGAAAGTGCAATAAATACAAATCACGCGCATATAAATGTTCAGATGGACGCCATCTCTCGAGGAAACGCATTATTTATTTAGGCCTTTGGGAGGAAATCCCCAAAAAAGAGACGTTTTGAAAAAAAAATATTATGATTTGTTGATAATATATATGACATACTCGTATTTCATCCAATAACACAAAGTTCTCAAACTATTATATTTATAATGATGCAATATAAATTTATACTTTAAAATATTTTTTTGTGAAGAAGTACTGGAAAAACACTAGACAGTGATGAAGAGATTCAGATCGAAAACGTAAAGTGCTATAAGTGGATTGTTATTATTAGATTATAAAAGGTATATTCTGAAAGGAGTCACACACCAACTGAGGGTGATATAAGATTTATTTGAACAATTTTGATTTGTAAATGGAATAATAACAAAAGTTAACAAGATTCGCCAGGGTTTGAATGTACAACAGCTAACGTCGAGTGTTTCAATCTTTCGGTCAAACTATCTTATTAAAGTACTATTATCTGATTTATTGTCAATATTAATCATCGAAGATCATTAGTTGTTGGATGACAGTAACGTTTCATTTTTTTTTCTATGTTATAATAAATATAACTACTATTTGGAGTCGTGTCGCTCATGTCTGAGAATTGTGACTCCAATGATTTTGAATAGAAAACCGAAGCAATTCATTGAAGCTGTCTTGGAAATGTTGTGTGTTAGGATTTTGACTTATTTCACTCTTCAATAGTCAACGTATTATTTTGTAACCTTATAGACAAATGACAATTTTAATGAAAAGTCAAAAGTTCTTAAAAAAATAAAATTACGATGCTCTGC
Organism: Glossosoma conforme; assembly: GCA_022606575.1. Lineage (NCBI taxonomy): Eukaryota > Metazoa > Arthropoda > Insecta > Trichoptera > Glossosomatidae > Glossosoma > Glossosoma conforme. Next base: position 178,804 of record JAGTXR010000041.1, on the reverse strand, counting down.
ACTTATCTTTTATTCAATTGAAACAAAATAACATATTTTGTTTTAATACACATAAATATGAAAGTGAAATTAACATTATTTCTTTAACACAAGATTATTCGTCTATCTAAATTTTTATTCTGAAATTAATCATGTGCAGTGTTTTACGTCAAATAGTTTTGTGACATCATTCTATGTGTAATTTTAATTAAATTGTTATATGTAAAAAATACATTATATTCCATTCATTTGAATAATTTTCAACCTATATATTTATACAAAATGAAACAACATTTTTGTTGACATATTTTATGATTGAAATAACGCATTTTAATACTTGTTTTATACATTTAAAATAAATAATAAAGGTGAATGAACGTATTCACATCGCACAAGGAACGACCGCAACCGCAAAGCTAGAAAATCTTTTTTGTACCGCCGCGGTATTGTATCTCATTTCTCTGGACTTGATACCGCAAGGCTCTACCTTGGCACTCGCCGAACAGAGCTATGAAGGAATATCGCTTTGAATGGAAGGCAGCTGGAGCTTTTTGTTTCTCGGCCTTTTGAACTTTTCTCCCCAGGACCGCGTTACGACAGGTCCGTGAGACTCAAACATTACCATCACGCTGAAAAAAATACGAAGAGCTTTAGGAATATACTTTATTTTTTGTGTCATTAACAAAGAGACAATAAGAATTATAAAAGGCTTTATTGTGTATGGCAGAATAATATAATATGCAGAATAATAAATGGCAGAATGGCCAAATGGAAAAAATATTTTTGCTGTGAGAAAACCCTTCTTGACTTAGAATTTCTAAAACTAGATACTCGTAAATAGAGCATTATTCTACGTTGATAAAAAATACTTTTAATAGGGAACAATCCTGATATAATCTCTCTGTGACCATAATTATATGAATGTGTATCTCACTTTAAAATCTCAAATCCTACAATAGAGAGTCCCACCTTTCAGGAAAATCTATCTCATATTGGACGACAATAATTATAATAAAATAACAATGAAAATATAGTTAATTAATTCATTATCATAGGCATCCAGCGGTGATCCGGTGATCCGGTGCTCCACTCACTAAGATTTTTAGTTGTTGATTTAATTTATTTTTATTATCTTTTACGTTTTAATTTCAAATTTGACTTTATTCTGTGTTTGGAGTAAATAGTCATCACAACTAGCCGCTAATGTTGTCACTTGACATGATCCTTGCCTCATTCTTAGATCCGTACCTCCGAAGCTATATGAGGTACGTACTACTAAGTATAATTTCCGGTTTCTCTTCAATACGAGGACCCAGAGGATTCCATAGAAGATACATGCAATACCATATGCATATTTGGATGTCAGATGATTAACATAATAAAATTATTTGGTCGTAAGAGGCCACCTACCCCTGATCAGCCTAAAATAAAAACTGTGCATTAAACACCACAATTTGTTGACAAAATGAAATCATTATTATTTGTCAATTTTATATTACGTTTAAGTACTTCATAAGTTTGGCGCTTAATTAATTGATTTGCCATTTAAATTTAAGTGATCAAATATTCTGAAAGAAAATTCCTAGAAGCGATATTTTTACTAAATGATTTCCGTCTGAGATAAATTATTCTGCAATCACGGCATCGGCGACTCATAAGCCTGAAGAAGCCGTAGGAGCGACTCTTGACACGTTTTTGTTCCTAAATCGGGCCACGTTTTGAAGGAAAGCTTACGAATAAAAAGGTCGTTTATACCGCGGCCTTAATCCCGTCGCGAATTGTGATGTGATTTATATTGAAAACCTGGTCGTAAAAAAAAGAAATCCGAGCATTTTTATATGCCTCCATACATTTTAAATATAAATTTACCTACGTTTATATGCAAGTTCAGAGTATGAAGCCAAATGACATAAATTGATTTAATTTTTACTTTTATTTTCAAACGATGATAATATATATTAATTTTTTAATTTTTATTAGAATATTATTTTATTATTTCAATATTCTAATCTACTTTTATAGATCATTGACTATATTACAATATTATTATTACTTAAATAAACATATACTATACATAAAATTCTTTTTTCAACGCGTCAATCCATATAATAATATTAAGATTGTGAATAAATGAAGACTGATTGAATAATAATAAAAATATACATACTTTGAATATATACTATAGCGACATCTATCGTACGATGATAACAATGATATAAATACTAGTTTCAACGCGAGTCGGTCTAGGCATAGCAATGGCGCAGTTCGCCGAGCGGTATGAATACCTAGGCATAGTTGGTTTCCAAGGTCCGCGGTTCGCATCCCGCTTCTGCCGTTATTTTTGTGCTTGGATTGACGCGTTGAAAAAAGAATTTTATGTATAGTATATGTATATTTAAGTAATGATGATAATATATTTTAAGCACCCGTTTAACAGTTCTAATGCCCTTGTCGTGTCCTTGATCATAGTATTGTATTTTTTTCTGTTTACCCTTTCATTACGGCTCGGCTCACTGGTACACAAATTTTACTGTCAATTATAAAATTAGTATTTGAAGCATAAATGTACTTATCTGGTATATTTTAATATATGACATTGGTTCTTGTATCCTTTAGCTATCAGATGATGCATAAAAAACTATTCTAAGAAAGTATAAAAACGATATATCACGGCTATCGATGTCAACGGTAGGGGAATCTTACACGGCATATATCGGGTACCGATGCGAACAAGTTTATTAATATTATTAATAATTAAATATACATATACTATACATAAAATTCTTTTTTCAACGCGTCAATCCAAACACAAAAATAACGGCAGAAGCGGGATGCGAACCGCGGACCTTGGAAACCAACAAATGAATATTATAATATAGTAAAATGATCTATAAAAGTAGATTAGAATATTGAAATAATAAAATAATATTCTAATAAAAATTTAAAAAAAAATCCATACAAGTTTATTAATGCTTAACTATTATACTTAAGTACATTTGAATATGTTTTTAGTTAATTATTATATCTTTTCAGATATATAAATTTAAATGAGTGTTGAATGTACCTACTAAATCATAAAGTCAGGCATTATTGAGGTACGTAAATTCTACGTAGATACTGTTTGTTATCAGTAATTGACTTACCTGGAATAAACTTTGTTAGCATTGTATCGATTGAAGTGAAACTTGCTCACCAGACTGTATGAATTTCTTAAAGATCTCAGACAAGAGACAATTTTGTGGGTAAATATTATGCAACACTTATGTAATTATGACACTTCGAGCCATCTTATAACATTGTTTTCGAGATTTTTTGCTCAATGATCAAATTGCAAGCCAAAGGTCGTGGGTTCGATCCCCGACGGAGATTAAAAATAAATGATTTTTAATCGATTTCTGAGCTCTAAGATACCCCCGGTTGGTGTGAATTTGATCCATCACCCGTAAAATGTCAGTCATAGCCTATTAATTAAAATTGGTGGTAGACGAAAGTCGCCCCGTGAAGACCACCCATTCATAGTAAATACCTGTAATAATAAAGGATGATGCTTGAATCTCGGGCTGTAGTCTATGACGTTGACGGATCAACACTCCACAGGCATCGTTTAGCCATATACACCATGGTAAGCGTCATAAAATTCCACAGATGAGACTTCAGAATTACTATCACCATCTGTCGGTATTCTCCTGTATGTGTTTCCATAAAAATAAAAATAAAGAACTCAAGTGACAATAAAATGTGAAAAAACCTATGTTGACGAATTACCGTGTGATTTATGTAGTACCATTTCTAGATCTAACCTATCGCCAAATATCTTCGAGGTCACGAGCTTTTATTAATTTAGAAATTCATACTCATATATCTCGGATTGTCAGTTCTACAATAGGTCAGAGTCTTCATCTCTGAGGTTCAAAAGGATTTTCGTGTTGGTATAAAACCTTTTTATGTCCAGACTTGAGACTGTTAATGCCAGTTCCAAGCCCGGAAGCAAAATAAGAGGAAATAAATTCAATTAATAACTACGAACCCAAAGTAAAATAGAAAAGAATAGAAAAAAACATAACAATACTTACTATAAATGTATATTTCAATGAGTGGATGTAAAAATTTCTAAGTTTTATTTCTATCATATGTTTCTTATTAACACACAGTAATTTATAATTATATTATTTGTATGGAGCTGTGTAATAGTAACTTTTTATGATCGTCTTTGTAACTTTCGTAAATAGGATTTTAACGTTCTGTTGATAAATAAAAATGAATAAAATATTCAAAAAAATAACATGTATTTTGCAATCCATAATTAATTAAGGAGTAAAATATTTTCAATTTAGTTAATTAAAGAAAAATTATTATTTTAAATTCCTAAATTTTATTTTTGTCACGTTTTGGCATTATCAAGTAGCGATTCTCAAGTGTAAAACATGTCATCAGAAATGAAATTATGAAATTTAAACATAAAAAACTTTATAACTTCACCATACCTTTACCGTATCTGCTCCATATTTGAAGCATATATACACCGCTAATTGCTCACAGTTTTGAAAGCTCAGATTGTCTTATGCCCTCGTGCTCACATGGTAACATATAAAGTTCCCGGGACTCTCTAGGACAAGAGCATGCGAACTTACAAAGACTGCATCTGTAGTACCAAAGAAATATTTGAGTGATCACTAATCGGGTTTTTTAAGATGATCCGATGATAAGCCCGACGCTCCCGAGGCCTGCACATTTTCATGAACACTTAAATTTTATAACAATAAAAATAGATTAACCGTTTCTTTTATTAATATTTTATATTGCATAAGACAATATAATTATCTAGCTTTTTAAAGAGCTGGAGGTCTAAGCTTCGGTCATAAAAAAGCGATAAAAGTTTTCGCCATTACTTGCGACGGAACACAATATAAATAACCTTTTTTTAAAGTAATATACGCCATACTTAAAAAAGAAAAAAAAACTCTGGAATATCTTCTCTTCGGTCACAATAGTTTTGCTTGGCTTGCTATTTTATTATGTTCGTAAGTAGGCTTTGCTCATATTATCCTCTTGAAGAGTTCCCGATCCATCCCTCATTAGGCGGCCCGCCCTCGGCAGCCTTCCAGCTCTAGGGCGGCCGGGTCAAGCACGAGGATGGGCCCCATCGTGAAAAACGTATTATGCAAACTGAATACAGAATTATCTTCATCGCTTTATCCGTTATCTGTTTGAGTCTCAGATTCGTAATCTTTTAATATTGTATATGTTTATACCGAGAAACGACTTTTAAAGCAACGGATTGTAAAATTTGTTCAACGTTAAAAAATCCAAAGCCTTACAGACATCAAAAGAAATCTTAACTATGGCCATGTATTTTTATAAAATGGGTTTCATAAAAATAAATATAACCTACTGTGCTGTATCCTTATTATTTGATTTAATTATTTCAAATTTACAGATCATAAGGGTCCAGGAAACAGGCATATTTCTCTCCAAGTATAAACATGTGATTTGATAAGATTCAAGTGCTATGAATTTATTCGATAGTAATATGTAATCTTTAGAGTATTAATGACTTCCACTTAATTTATAACTAAGTATTACAATTCTATAGAAAAGAGTTCGCCTTCATCAGTATCATCAATTAATTATATTTTTACCTAGAATTGTATAGCTTCCCCATCTACTTTTGGATTATCCACCAAAATATTTTTTGCTAAAATTATCTAGAATTCTTACTTAAGTGCATTTTGATGTATATTTTTATTGTTTTTTAATGGCCTTTGTAATTATAAATATTATTTTGTTGTGACATCAATGAATTCCCTTTTACATTAATGATTTCCTAATACCACATATACCCATCACACAATTCATATACACCTTTTCGCTCACTCCTTTGTTTTATATAGAGCAAACAAAAATTTATATTGTTGACTTAAAAATGGCCATCCGACCTGGATGAAACATGTCGTCAAAAAAAATATATGTGGAATAAATTCTAAAGAATGTTTTATTTAATATCTGAAAAGCGTTCAATTATTCATTACCTGTTGGTATATTTTAAGGTTTTTTATTTTACAAATTAATAAACACGTACAAATCTACAGCAAATATTATCTCCATGAAATTTCTCTAGTCAATTTCAGAGAAAAAAAAATGGCAGACGCTGGGATTTGAACCGCGAACTTTACACTTTTGTTCTATCCTATATACATTGCCTACACCTACCGACTTGAGAATTCAGACGTCCTTATATTATCAATTCGTATTATTTATTTGAGTTTATTATTTTTTATGCAGTCGTACATCTTAATATATATACAATTGTACATGTAAAACTATTTTTATACAGTTTTGTACGTCTATCTATATAGATTTATTTAATTATTTTTTTATCCCAGTAGATTTAGATTATATATATATAAAACATTGATGTATAAATTAATCATGTGACCTGTATTTTTATACGAAAGTAAAACCTGGCTAGGAACCAAGAAATACCTACAGCATCATAAAAGCAACATGAAAATGCTGAGATGGAAATTCACTGTTCAATTTGGTGTGAAAAATATTATATAAAATATTATTTAACCTTGAATTAGAATTTGTGCCAAAATCTTCCGATATATTGAATTTTATTCCCCGAAAAAGTCTTGCTACCTAATCCGTTTTTAATAAACTCAATTTTTAATACCAGAAGCATTTAGAGGCTACATTTAAAAATCTGAAAATTATTATTTTTTTGTGAAAAACCATAATATAATTATTTTACTTAATTGATTAAGAGAGAACTCTTATTACATTAAGTCACTTACGAGTATTATTTTAAAAATTAGGAGAATCTTAATACATTACAAACATCCATTAAAAATAAACATAGACCATATAATATTAAAATCATATGCATTAATCTTTATTGATATAATAGAATATTTATTTCATTTTTAATACTAAGCCGATTTAATGCCTCTATTTTAAATAATATTTTACTTAATAATTGTAACATCTATTTTCTCGCATAAATTTGTGGAGAAAAAGAAATGTCAGATGCTGGGATTCGAACCAAGAACTCTGCATCTCAGTTTTATTCTATACACAGCGCGGTCCACCGGTGCAATTAAGGAAATTTCAAGTATTTATATTATTGATACATTTATATTGATTGGTATTTATCAATTATCTATAAAGGATTAATAAAGGATTAAATTAATAAAAAAATCCATTAAAAATAAAATAATCGCATATTTGAATTATTTTATTTATACATTTTTTTAAATGTTTTTATTGTTTGGTATAATATTTTAAGCGATTAAATAAAAACGTTTCACATTTTATTACGAAATACATAAAAAGAAGCTCATTTAATTATTGAATTAAGGGAATATATTTTATCGATTTACGTCCTATTCATAACCAAACTGAAACTCATAAGAAAAAGCGACGACGAAACTCCCATGAAATTGCTGAAAAGAATATGCATCATTAATAGGATATGTTGTTTTGTGAAATTACATAAACCTTATAGTTTTAATTTTTTAACGAATAATATTGAATCAATGTGTTAAAGATCCCAACATTAATTTTATATGTATATCAGCTGTCGAAGGTTGGACTTATATATTGTATATGATTAACCCTCATAACGGCTAGAATTTAAGGCACCTGCATTACAAAAATATTATAACATTTAGTTTTTCATTCAAATAATATAAGTCAAGATTAATATTTAATTATAATTTGATATTAAATGCAGTCTATAGAACCTTGCTTAGATATTTTTCCCTAAAATTTAATTATCTCAAAAAGATATATTTAATTTCTCCTGGCTTTCCCACTAAGAAACAACAACCTTTGTGCTGTATTTACCACATTTATATATATGACAAAATTCTCATTGCCAAGCATACTTCAATTAAATACAAATTCAAAGAAGTGACGGGTCACATTGCCTCCATGCAACAATAGTAACTTTTTTCACTACAGTTACCGCTACACCATGGGCCATTTGAGATTTTTTCTGGTACATGTTGACCATATGTGCCTTATAAAGGCTAGTTTTTTCACAAAATGTACGTATATATGTATAAAAATACATATAATTGCCTGGGTATGAATATATTTTAATGTATATGTATGCAAGAGATCACGTGGAACCAGTAGGCTCTACGATGATCGACCAGGGCCCCTGGCCGCTACGTTCTTAGATGAGGTATAATGGAAGGGTTGTTAAAATGACGTGTTTATTGTTATGTATCATTAAAATATCTAAATTGAATGAAGGCATAAACCTTTGGAATAAAAAGGTTATCTGTGGGTAAAATCGAACACGCCTAGAAAATATATATTTGGTTTCCATTACAAAGGTGACTTAGTGGTGCATAGAGAATTAGTATATACGTGTTGTGAAGTAGTTGTTTTACCTTAATTGGGACTTGAAATTTTCGTTTTGACAGTTGGTGGAGTGCGGTGGCCATATGCTCTAAGCTTGCAGTAAATGTGGTGAAGAGATTAAATAAAAACCAATTGAATATAATGAATAGAAATAAATATTAATTTTTCAAATTGGGAAAAGTGATAAAATCGAACGAAAAAATAAATAAAGTTTTTGATTAAAAAAGGTCTCCGAATAAAAAATAAAATGCTTTCGCATTCTTCACAAAGGCGACAAAGCCGGTCGCCTACTTTAATGAAAAATAAGTTTAAATATTCCCAATCGGCGTTCAATAAAAAGGTGACGTGGGAAAACGATGAAAAATACTTTGACTCCGAAATCATCAATCTCTGACTACCCCAGGAAGGGAAGGGGGCCGGTGGCCTTGGTTGAGAGGGGGTTCCCTACAGCCGGATTTACCCTCCCAATACCTCCTAAAGAATATCGTAAAACGTAAAATACGTCATTCACGATTTTCCGGATAAGAAACAAAAACCTCTCACTACAACGTAGATTTCATACTTTATTTTTATTATACATATTTCTTCTTCACGTCGTTTCCATACCTGGAACATATTATCACCTCAAATTGACGTCACTCATTTTTGGCTGTTTTCATTTTCCATGTCTTGTCCCAATATATTTCTGCTTCCAGAAGTTCATCAGAGAGCATATATGGTTACCAACGACTTCCATGGCAAGTGTATAATTCGAGGCATATTTTAATTTATTTATTAATCGGAATATATAAGGACCTCTTTTGATAACCTTGACGCTCCCAAAGCGTGGCTCAGCTTATCAATAAGATATGACTTAACCTTACACATTAATATGTCAATAATATACAAATATAAATATTTTAATGGTTATTCAAACGGGCGACACGAATTGCAAAATTACTCAACTGTCGAAAATTCACACAACTATGCAAATATAATAAACGGTATAGTTGCATTGTCGTGAAAACGATAAGCATTTTACAATAAGACTCTTAACATGGCAAGCTGAAAGTGACACATCTATATAAAATAATAAATTATTATACTCTATCGAATATTGGAGTAGTTTTAATTACAGCTGAGGTATGATTGTAATGATACTGAGCATCACATATATGATTCCAAAGGGATTGGTTATTATTAATTATACAATTTCATCATAAATTTATCTTTACAAAAAAAAAAATCTGTAACAAATGTTATTAAAATAGTTCTAATCATGCTAATTTTAACATTAATAACACATTTATATTACATACATTAACCCTTTGGTTACTAAGAATTTTCTTAGCTAAAAAAGTCCATAGTTGATCCGCGATGGAATTTATCAGTTCCTCTTGTCAGTCATCTTAGTATCAGCCGACCAGTTCTTGTATTTCTTGAAATGTTATATACTTAATAAATGACATGATAAAAAATCACGCAATTATCACCCAAGCAATAGCAGTAAATTATACACTTATTGTCGTCAGCACTATGTTCTAGCATTAATCTTTTATTGAACCCTAAGCTTATACGATAAATACATATGTATTTTACTATTCATCGATGAGTATATATCTTTTTTATCGTGGTATCAATTATATGTATATATAATTTAATATACTTATATATATATAATATGTCAATGTAAAATGACGATGAAACTAATGGAAAATCCCAATTCAATATTAGTTCATTGATTAACGAACGCATGTATAACCCATATACGTTATAAACATATATGCGAATGGTATTTTTAGAAGCTATAAATTATATTTATGTTCTACGTGTTATTTGATAATGATAACACTGTGTAATAGGTGTGATTGGATTGTTATCTTAACGTGATCAAATTGAGGCTATTAAAACATGTGACGCAATGTTTTTCTATTAATCACTTAGCAATGACAATCTAGATTAATATTGTGTTTACCATTATTGATTAAAAATATTTTTATATGACAGATGATATTTTGTTTTCATTGTTTTACGAGTATTATGTGAACATAATTAAATACGCATTAAACATCCTATTTCTGTAATCAATAAACAAGTAAATGCGTAATTAGTATTGTAAATAATATGATCAGTAGATTATTTAATTAATGTATTATTTATAATGAAAGTAAAATACTTTGGTTTCGAGTATGTTCAAACCATTCTCCTTAAGATGTATTTCAAATATTTACAAAATAAATATTTTTATATACCTTCAATACTTTTAAATACCTTGCTTAGTATGGATCATATGGATTTCAAATCATACCATTATTTGAAATCCATGGTTTGTAGCGCTACGCTGAAGAAAAATAACCGACATTATAAAGTAGTTTTTCTTCCTGAAACTTCAGTGCTGAGATCGGGAATGTTTCAAGCTTTATAGATGGTATACTTCCATTTGGATTGGCTCCATACATTATGAAAATCCTCACTGACCAATAGCGCGGTGCCACTCCTGACAAGATCGATTTTTCAGGGACAAGTCTGTAGAACTTCTTATCGCTAAAGTCAGGTATCATTTCAAGACACGACGGCTCTTCATATGAGAAAAAATACAAATATTAAATTGATTTAATCTTTATCCCATTTTTCCATCCAAAATCTAAATATATAATATTATTCCACCGTAAAGTTATGACTTTCATCGGTTTTTTCTACTAACATGAAAACGTTAACCTTGTAATATCCCCTTTTAAAACGAGAGAAACATGACTTTTGCCACTTTCATAATTATTTATAGGAATTTATAAAAAAAGGGTCGTTTTTGTTTTTCTTATTATAATTGAATTTTCGCATAAAAAAATAAACTGTTATTATTGTGCTTATTAAGTATCTGCTTTACAAATAGTAGGGAGCGAATTATCTTGTAAAAGTGTTCAAAAGGTTAATAGAGTAAAAAAATTTGGGACCCACAGTGTAAATATTAAATGTGAAAACCTATTACGCTAGTTATACTATGGTATCTAAAGTCTGTTAAGAAGCGGTTATTGCTACTAATGAATATTAATGGAAGTCAATACAATACAAAAGAATATTTACTCCTCGTCTACTACATATGATGATTTAGTTCTACCTGCTGTGGCTTGGCATAAAAATTATGTTTATTAATTTATTATATGCAGAAATCCACTTCGAGCTACTTCAGATGTGATATGTACAGAGGAGACTGTTTGTTGAAATTACGATATGCTAATTTCATTATCAACACTGACATGATTTCGAGATCACAACATCGAAACTGCGAATGCTGTACCTACAAAAGCCAATAAATCAATTTCGTACACAGTAGCGCAGATTTTTTTGCGTATTTTTTTAAGTATGCCGATGAAATTATAAGATATTGATAAAAAATAATCTTTCATTTCCTTTCCATTGTAACTGGGCGCTTGATAAATGGTGTAATTTATATAGAAACAAATACATTCTGAAGTAGAGTAATGTGAATAAATACAACACTTCTACTTGTCGAATTATGACATATGACATTGATACAAAAGCTCAAAAAAAAAAATTAAAACATCTTGACAATCAACCAGCGGCACCAATGGCCTGGAAATCGCTGCCGGAAAGCATAAGAGAACTTGAAGCGGAGGCATCCTTCAGAAGCAGACTCAAGAATCACCTTTTTACTCAGAGAGGCAAAGAAGCACTTTTGGGATGACCATTTGGTCATAAAAATGTGGTAAACAAATACTGATATAATAATAATCAGCGAGATGATGACTCTTCGATCTATTGCAAAACTGACAATCCAAGACATATTAAAACAATCCTGAAGTAAGAAATGTTAGCTACGTCAAACATGTTGCGCGATGGTTAAAGAAGAAAAAGTACTGGAGAGATCGTGTGGGAATAATGTGTTCTGAAAAAGTGGTGAGTTACTGTCAGCAATACGACTTTCAAAAAGACCACATAAAATATGACATGACAGCTGCATATCTTTTTAACAGAAACAGGCTCTAACTAACAATAAAAAACAGTCCTAGAGAAAGTAGAAGGACAAAAATATGTTATCTTCATTTCTGCACTCATTTGATTGATTAATATCAACATCGCGATCTTATTATAAGTAAGAGTTATTTATTCGGTATTCTTAGTGAAAGTATATAATTATAAAAAAAATCCACTTACATTGTCATCAATATTGCTATAATTAGGGTTAAGGTTTATTATACTTCAATAGTTCATTCTTATGCTTTGTTATTTTATTGTATCAAAGTACTATATTATTTTATAGTATACTTTGTTAATGTACTAACAGTATTTATCAATATTGACGTTCTTCCACGTCACTGCCTTTTAGTTAACTCTTTCCAGGAAAAAATTGGTCTTATCCATATTAGCTTTGAAAAGTTAACTTCAATTATTAATTAAAATTAAAGCCGAAAAAAATATTCAGGAAAAATTACGCATAATCGAATCGGAAGGTACAGTAAGCATGAAATTATAGCTACGTGAGCGTTTCGGCGGCTACAAGGTTATATGCTCGGCACACAAAATAATATTATCTCCACGATACTGTGAAGGTAAAGGTTAAACTAATTTTGCGCGAAAAGTTCAACAGAATCGTGACATATAATATTTTTTACAAAACTTTCAATGGCAGAATTTAACTTTTCTGCCGTGCAAATTCGAATTTCGAATATTTTTAATGATCACCATCAAGTTTATATTCACGTACCGTTAACTTGTCGAAAATCGATTAACAAAATACATTTTTAATCATTTATGCAAATGTTGAAATATTTACCAGTTATTATAAATAACTACTTACTTATTCCAACAATTTAACAAACATATTCAATAGACTTTTCAAATATCCGTTCTGGTCTTGAAGCATATGGCTTTACAAATTATTTACTTACAAATTACTACACACAGGTCAGATCACCATCATGGGGTACATACAAGTTTCCTGGTAGCAGAAGGCAGTTATAGTATTTTTATGCATAGTTTTTGTTCATCATAAAAAGAAAAAAACGTTACTTAAACGACTGCGATCATTTTATCACCGGTGGCATCGCATATGTTCTTATATCTGCCAACATAAGAAGCACATGATAACAATGGCGAAGAAAAGATAATAGTCCGCGAATGTTATTTCTTTTTGATCAGATAGATACGAGCGGGTGGTCTTATAATTCATCTGCGATCGCCGCATCCTGTTCTAAAATGTCTCGTGATGAGTTAGCGCGATCACGAGACCGAATGTTGTCGGTTATAATTCAAACCCCGGAAGTGAACTGGCACCACGCCACGTGTGACCGGCATTAATCACGTGGGGCATTACACGGATCCAGATCTGCCAAGAATGCAACTTACCGGTGAACTTAAGCCAAAAGAATCGCACACTTAGCGGTTTTAGTTATGAATTATTATCTCATTATGCAATAGAAAAAACGCGATGCTTTTACAGGATTTAGTAAAAAATATTCGTTTGTATTTATGCATCGTGAAATTCATGAATGTACTGTCAATACTTGTTGAAATTGCATATTTATAATTTTATATTATAAATTAATAAATTAAAAGTATTATGTTTTGATTTCACATTTATTTTTAGTGAGTGTAACTTTACAGTCCAAATTAAAAAACGTGACTATAAAATAATTAAACTGACAATATTTTGCTGTGAAAAGAAGTGCATAATAACAGTGTATCTTTATTCATAAATACCAATTTTTTATCATTATAGGTTACATTTAAACAGTCTTTACTTAAAAATTTATTTGGGAATAGTCTTATTATTTTTTTATGAGTCTTTATCATATTATCAAAGTTTTTTTGCATTTCAAAAAGCACTTAATTCCTTAAGTAATTATTCTTAATAAAACTGCGTGATAAAAGTAATTATTAGAAGGTTTTAATATCATGTTTATTTTTTAAAAAGACAAAAAATGGATGGTTTATTTTTCGTTAATTTTAACTACTAATTAATAAGTGCAAATTATATTTTGATGCATTCGGGTTGACGTTTGTGACGAAATATTGAAAACATTGAACATAACTATCTGATTTCCTTTAAGACTAATAATTAATAAATTCTTAAATGAGTTTCTTATTTAACAAACGCTTTACTTCAAGCCCCAGGCTCTCGTTCACCGGGAACTACAGGTGGAAGATATAACTTGGAACGGGATAACGATAGATGAGAGAACTTTATGGTAGCAATTGATATTTTATTTATGCCATAGCTATGAAACGTATATGGTAGAAGAAGAATACTTTCATGGATATAAAATAAATTGAATACTGTCATTACTATTTATACTATGAACGCCATTTATTTAACTCGATCGATAAATTCTTAATGAATTAAGAAGGGTCCAACTAATTATTTTTAAGATTGGAATTCACTAAATTTAGAATCGCATTAAACGTTTAATTGAGAGAGATTCCGAAATAATGACCTGCCAATTCTGCGGAATTTAGAATTGATATAAAGGTATGAAAATAGTTTTATAGTTCACAAATCAAAATAATGGCTTATCCACAGTTGTAATAGTAACAGTGAACTTAAAATTATATCTAATTTTGACTCTAAATATATTCACCCTAATGTTTTTTCCGATCAAATGTCACAGACTGTAAAATTTAATTTAATTTTTGCGTATTGATTATTAGTATTTATTATAAATTAATATGTTCTGACAGACATGTATAAATAAGACTCACACCAACCGGAGATAATTATAAACATGTAACCTTAGCTAGATATCGAACCACGACCTCTTGTATAATATATTTGTACATATTATATATTCCACGATGGATTCAAACTAGGAAAAAGATTAATATTATCTTTGATCGCCATAATTTGGCAGCAAATACATATTATATTTGATTGAAAGCCCTAATCTAGTGTGTTTACTTGGCGGGATATTTTTGTTTGTTTCTTTCTTAAGTGGGAAATGCTGTAAGACAATAAAGAGGTCAAACACTCTCACTTTATTTCCTTAACAACCCTTATACCCTGCAGTGAAACTTAACCTTTTTTTAGACTCCGAACACTTTTCTAGGTAATTGCAATCCTCAGAGCAAGAAATAGATTAAATCCAGTATGTTCAATGGAGACTTAAAGGAAACCTAATTTTTAGGTTTATCTCGGCGTTTAAGTTAGAAAGAACGGTTGCCTACACAGTCCAAAGTGAGCTCGATTTCTGTCTTGAAAATACTGGAGACTCTTTCAATTCAATACGAAATTTCTAGGTTTTAGATATTAACAACAATACTCGATTAAATTAGTGTGCCAGGCATACAACGCCTTTAATATACCCATTATTTTATTTGGCTAGCAGCTTATCAAAAGCCAATGTAGCTGCCTGATTGGTTTGAGAATAATAATTTTCTTGGAATACTGGGTATACGAAAGTTTGACTTGTGTGTAATTACTGGTAAGGAAGCGGATACAGCAGTCTTATATTCTTTAGTCGGCCAAGAGACGAAGATGAATCGAATATTTTCCTTCGATGGAGCAGGAGAATAAGCTATAGGTATTTTTTATTAATTCCTCTCGGCTTTTCCCGTTTTTGTAGGGAGTCTCAGGAACTAGACATCAAATGCCGGCGGATATAGCTCAATGGTCAAAGCATTTGCTTTGCAAGCCAAAGGTCGTGGGTTCGATGCTCGACGTAGTTTGGAAAAAAGGGGTATTTTAGAGCTGAGAAATTTATTAAAAATCTTTTTTTTAATCTCCGTCAGAGATCCAACCCACGACCTTTGGCTTGCAAAGCAAACGCTTTGACCATTGAGCTTTACCCGCCTGCAGTGGTTCTGGTTATGAATGAAAATTAATTAGTGTCCATTTAAACAAAATACGCTACTATACATATCCATCTACAGATAACATAATTCAGTTCAGTAATATAGGTTTTTTTACAATTTATTATTGTGCATGGTTTTATTTAAAGTAATGTTTTGCTTTGTGCGCTCAGGTATTTCTGATTCAACCCTTGTTTGAGTGACGTACCATAAATATCCCAATTGTAATAATTCAAGTGAAAGCATGATAAAGGTTCAATGTTCGTACTCGTGTGTACAAAGTTTCCGGTTCATTGACCGATGAGTACGATTCATAATTGAAATTATATGGAACATTAATAATATTTACAAAACATTCCATTTACTATTTACACAAATGATATATATGATAGTTCTAAAGCAAAATACCTTATATCGTAATAATCAAATTGAGCATAATTTGTATGATTCAATACGTTTTTGTCAGTGCTTCTTAGATTATTTTAAAACTACTCAAGACGTGATTTCCAATTTGCAAAGTTCGCCGAGAAAATGATCTGTTTGCGTTAATAATTAGGCGGCATGTCAATGAGCGACCGAGTGGGCGGAACTTGCGGAGGGGCGGGAAAAGAAGGGCGGAGGCCGTTGACCGGTAGCCTCTGCAAACATAAGACAAATCTTTGTCATGGTAAACTTCTGTCCGTCTAATTATATCGTGATATTATTACAACTCTCGTTTAAAGCACTTACGTCAAATAGTTATAATTGTTTGAATAGGAAAACTAACAGTTTATTTTTCACCTATTGTGACATCCTGAACTGAATTGTACGCATTAATGAAATTGAAATTCATTGTAATAACGTCATTATCCTCATGATATTATATATTATCATTTTGTGCTTGGAAAAATAAAAACTATTCTCTATCTTTTTTGATTTATATATATATATTTTTATTTATATTTATTATTCATTAATAATATTATCCGGGGTTATTAATATTATCCGGCGGAATCTGTTTATTTACTTACTTAGTTAGAGCGTATTGTCAAAATATTATTTCTAGAACATACGCTTATTAGGCTTACAGTTATTACTGTCTCTATTGTGTCAATAGTTTTCTTATATTATTATTTCATAATAAAATCATATAATAAGCTTCTTCAAATAAATTTCCTGATAAAAATCTTAGATAAATCAGCAAGTAAGTTAGGAAATGAAGAGAGTGTCAAAAAGTAACATTTGTAATAAAAGGCAAAGAAAAATATTACGATAGAGGTAAAAATATTTAAGTATTCAAGCTTGAAGAAAAAGCCCTACGCCTACATAAACATAAGGAATCCGCTTGTATTAATACTATTGTCTCAGGCTGAAGTCTTCAGGAAATGTACACACGTGTGGCTATTTCGAATAACACGCTCTTATAAGAAGAAAAGCTTATCTGCAATGTTACCGGAAAAGTTGTTTTTTTAGTTTCGCTTATAAATAATTCTGATGTTTGTCTATGCCATGAAAATAATTTTGTCAACATTTTTTTAGTACATTATTAATCACAAAAATATTTTTATAAATAATTTTACCTGTTCGACTTAAATACATGTTTTTGTAAGAAATATAATTTAAAAAGACTTAAATAAACGATTTCTTATTTTTTTTATTTATTATATTATTATTTTGTATATATTCTTCTTCTTCGTAGTATCAATCCGGTGGGTTGGCATTTCAGCAACAGAATCTTGCATCTCGATTTCCATTCCTCTCGGTCCTCCGCAACCCTCTTCAGCTCAGCATAAGAGCTACAATTCATGTCCTCGAACACTTGCTGGAAATACTCCCATCTAGGGCACCCTCTACAGTTTCTACCCTCAACCATCCCCTCTACAATGTCGTGAAGAAGGCCATCGTGGCGCATCATGTGAACGATCCATCGGGCTCGCCTGTCTGAGATGGTTCTTATTAAGTGCCTATTGTCCTTGATTATCCTATATATATTCAATATTATAAACACATAAACGATTTAAAAAGTTTTATAATTTATAAAAAAATACTCGTTTATGAACACATCATTTTATTATTATGAATAAAAAAAAATGTATATTGTTTCAATAATTTATTTTGAACACGAAAAAAACAATTTACCCGGAAGTTTCCCGCATTATATATCCCTGATTGAAAATGTCCCTAAAGGTCGATAAGGTTACTTCCGCGAAACAGGAAGTCACAATAATAAATATCAATTTTGGGTTGCTTTAGTTTTCTATCCAATTTCTTACACAATTTGTATCGCACGTATGTACATTATTCCCGTGCATATAAAATATTTTCCCGACATTTGGGGAAATTAATTCCAATAAACGATTATTTATGCTTTTCGAGTTTTTTTATTTATTCCCTGACCAATGACCGTGCTGACCCAATTTCTCCATATAAAAAACGTGTACACAAAGCCCAGTGATTTATTTCATTGGACCATTTTTAAAGGTTTATTTTAGGAATGCTCTATGCCGATCGCAAAGCTATTCAAATGTATGTATTTCTTATTCATATATTACAATGAAATGTTTTGTTTCCGCTGTTTACACAAATTTTAAATTTCCTTTACGATTATAACTTTGGAATAAGAATGTTATTTCGACGGCATTCCAGGAATTCAAATTAGATTATTTATGATTTATTCAGTACTGAATATGAAAAGCTACTACATTTTTAATGTGTAAGGCTTTATTTACGAGTATTTTCACAATATTCATGAAACAAATATGATAGAAAGCCAGTAGCTACTCATCTAATATATAATTATCGTAATGCATCATAAAACGTCAAGTTATCGATCAGCTATACACAAACTAACGCTTTTGTTGTACTTTTAATAGTATTACGTGTTGTTCCATAAATTATATATCTTCACGCTCCCCAAATTCGTACTTAATTTGCTACTCAGTTTTGTCAACTGTCACTGCCGAAAACATATCTAAACCTGAAGAATTACCTGGAAACATATACGGTTCCCAACAACCTCCAGGGCAGAAGTTCAAGGATTTAAAAAGGTGGCTGTTGTAGTTTCCGATGAATATTTTCGGATGATTGGCTATCAGAATTTTTAAGAAGAATTAGCCCGATGTTTCCGAGACCTAGAAATTTTGGTCGTAAGGAGCGTATCAACCAAAATTGATATACACATTTTTTTTATGTAAGCATGCCGACAGGTGGCGATAGTAATTCTGAAGTCTTAATTGTGGAATTCTACGATGCTTACCATAGTGCATATGGCTAAGCGCTGCATGTAAGCTGTTGATCCGCCAATGTCATAGACTACAGCTCGAGATTCACGCATCAAAATTATTATTACAGAAATTAACTATGAATGGGTGGTCTTCACGGGACGACTTTCGTCTTCCATCAATTTTAATTGATAGGCTTTGACTGGCATTTCACGGGTGAAGGATCAAATTTACACCAACCGGGGTATTTTAGAGCTGAGAAATCGATTGAAAATCTTTTTTTTTTAATCTCCGTCGGCAATCGCACCCACGACCTTTGACTTGCAAAACCGATGCTTTGGCCACTGACCATATACCCGCCGGCAATGTTGAAAATAAATATTTGTTATTATTTCCATCGTGTGACACTGATTTAAGTCTTTAAATATTTAATTCAATTATATAGAAATTGAATATTATTATAAAATATGTATCTTAAACGTTCACGTTGTTTATTTTCGAATTAATTTATTATATTTCATGATTTAATGAGACATAATTTTACATTTAAAATAAATTAAACATACTAATTGGGTATGTATACATTGGATGAACGGAAAAAACATATTATTTACTTAGCTTCCGGTGATTAATTTCAATTAACTTGAAACCTTTTAGAGTATTAAATCAGCCATTCCACGCGAAACGTTTTTCGAAAAGCTCACGTGTAACTTTTAATTATCCACTTTGGGCAAAAAAAAAAAACTTTCAGCAGTATCACGTAATTAAACTCTTCGAGAAAATGCTTTATGAGGAATTGTCATCGGCGGAGAGCTTTGTGTTTTCTGGTTCTGAAGTTTTTTTTATCTAGAGATAATGTTCGCTTTCACGAAACGAAGACCTTGTTACAACATTTACTTATCTTTTGCGTGAGGTTAAAAAAGTGTTATCTTCAGGAAAGTAGCTGTTGCTTCATTTTGTATTTTTATATCCTTATCGAGGCAAAAAACGACCCCTTACTTTTTTCACAATTTGGCGAGTATTTTCTTTTAATATATTTAACATAATATTTTGTTAAATTTATTTTAATTTAATTACTTCATTTAATATAAACACCAGTTAACTTTAGACCAATATTTAATTCAAATTTATGCAAACAATATTAATATATATTATAAAAAACCATAATAGAATTTTTATTAGTTTTTATAGTTCTTATTCTTCTTCGTAGTATCAATCTGGTGGATTGGTTTGCAGCAACAAGATCTTGCATCTCGATCTCCACTCCTCTCGATCCTCTTCAGTCCTCTTCAACTCAGCATAAGCTACAACTCATGTCCTAGAACACTTGCTGCAAATACTTACGTACCCGTAGGGCACCCTCTAAAGTTTCTACCTTCAACCTTCCCTTCCACAGTGTCGTGAAGAAGACCATCGTGGCGCATGATGTGACCGATCCATCGGACTCGCCTCTCTGAGATGGTTCTTACTAGGTGCCTAACTTCCTTGATTATGCTGTAAACCTCATTGTTCGTGACGTGGTCTCTCCAGGAAATTCCAAGATTTCTTCTATGACCACATCTCAAAGTCCTCTATTCTTTTTTTATCACTTTCAGTATAGAAATTATTATTATTTTAATCACAGTGTCGTCTTTCATTACTTTGCTATTATATATGCTTGTTTATTAAAATATTTTAAAAATATTCGTTAAGTGGTATATATTATTATAGTATAGATTATTTTCGAGAATTTACAAAATTAAAGTAATTTATTCTTTTACATCCAAGCAAAAGAGCGTGCATATTTTTGAAATCTTTTTTTTTTCGTTATAACGAAACTTTAATAATACTGATGAAATATCTTAATTAATTTATAATTTCTTTTGTCACCCGATGATTTTTTTTTATTTCGTTTAGAGAAATATTTTATAGAGAAAAGAGCTTTTCGCTCGTTTCATCAATATTTTTACGAACCGTTGAGGTGAAAATATTTTCATTTTCCTGAAAAAGGCTTTGTCAACAACAAAGCGACTCTAATCATTCTTCGTTTTCACTTGAATATTTTATTTAAAAAAAAAACAAAAGGCTTTTTTCGTACAATTTTAGCGATTTGATGTTTTACATTAATCTAAAATAAGTACATTTATTATACAATAAATAACACCTTCATATACATTACAATAATGTTTTCACACTCACTTGATAAATAAACCATTTTTTTTTAATATCTTGTATATTTTCATAATAAAATGAGCAAAAAGCTTAAAACAGATCTTTTCTAAAAAAACTTTATCTTACAATTTGAGTTCTTATTTTTGATTATTATTTTTTTTGTTTATGAATTATTATATTATAAAAAAATCATGACAAGCAATCTTGAAAAGCCTATAAAACAGTAACATCCCCTTTGCTTTTCAAAAGACAAAAAGTGTTCATAAACGATTATTTTTTATATATAAGTTAATATTTATTAAAGCATTTATGTTATAATATAAAAAAAAACATCCCTTTTACTTAAAGAAGATGACTTCACGTCACCAGGAAAGTTATCGCATCGTGTGGTGGCGGAATGAAGAGCAGATGAGCAGCACAAAGACTTTTTCTGCAACATATTGACATATATATTTCGTTAAACTTGACGAACTTTCGGTCCGGGGCAGAGCTAGATGCTTTCAGGCGCTAGACCGATAACCACTGCGATACTGGTCACGGTCAGGGGACAACTGTTCACTGGACACCTAGCGCTTGTGGTCGGTGACACCCAGCGCCGCATTAGGCGATGTACAGAATCAATGACTCGCCAATGACAGACAGCCATGGACATTACTAATGTCAAACCCGTCACCGGACTTGTCAAAAAACCCACAAGTCGATACATACGTTTTCGACGAGCGAACAAAAATAAGAAACGAAAGATCGTAAATCGAGGTTTCTTCGGCACCATACTGCAAGACCTATATCGAACTGATATCAACAGACCAACGTTTAAAAACTCTGTAAATAACATTTTTTGTAATAATGGCAAAATTATGTTACATTATACAAAACAATTATTGTAATACTGAGTTGTAGACGTACTTGTTTAATGAACACAATCTAAAACAATAAATCTATTTTATTTCGGAAAATATTTAAATATTATACAATTTAATTAAGGTTGATTATGTTCCTAGACTGAATAGTTGAACATTAATAAATAAACGATAATATATTTTTATCGTGTCTTTATGGTGTAGCTTAATAAAAATGAAAAATCATGTACAATAAAATGTCGGGAAGAGACACCTAGATGAAAACTTGCCAATTTAAAACTGCGAGACCGACCGGCAAACTAGAAATAAGATTTTTATCAACGAATGTGTAAAATAAGAACCGAAATCTGTCAACGTAACCCTGAAAACCAATTTTTCTAACGCAGTAATATATTAGACCTCGTTAAAGAGTATCTGTATTCTTTTAAATTATTTATTTATTTTATGCTGTGTGTACAATTTTACAAATATGGGACCTTGAAGAAAGTCACAGACCTCAGCTGTTATTAGCGTTTTTGTCAATTTCCTTCGCGAGTTCTAAACTTAGATCAATAGACATCGCACGGCATGATCGCTTTGACATCGAATTTCGACCGCTCAGTTTGCTCGGCTGATAGTCATTATTCTATAAATATTTTTTCGCTTTGAGTAATTCGATCGACTTTTCTCTAGATGACTAACCTCTATTTGCGGCCTGTTAGATGTGCTTCTTTGACACGACAGGCATCTCATTAGTTTTATAGGCACATTTAAAAGACAATTGATAATAATTATTTGCCTGGTTAAAATTGAAGTAGCTTTATTTTAAACGTGAACAATAGCTATTGGAAATTAAATCTAGCTCTAAACATTTATTAAAATATCTATCAATTAAGAAGTCAAATATAGGCTTCAATAATTATGTACTAATTAACCTTTTCATTACGGCTCGGTGAAATACAAATTATACTGTCAATTATAAAACTAGTATTTGAAGCATAAATGTACTTATGTGGTATATTTTCCTATATCACATTGGTTATTTATCCTTTAGGTATCAGATGATGCATAAAAAACCATTCTAAGATAGTAGCAAAATTATATATCACGGCTACCGATGTCAACGGTAGGAATCTTACACGGCATATGACGGGTACTGTTGCGAACAGGTTAATGAACATAATTCGATTTATGTATAATTTCAATAATGAGAGAAATATGTTTTATTATTGTTTATAATTTTATATATTATATTTATTTTTCGTATAATGTGTTCATGAAATTAAACAGATTTTCTTCGTTCTTTACTAGTTTTTCTTAAAACGACAACCGACACATATATAATATTTGTATCTTTCTTCTACTATATTAATTACCAAGCTGAAGCATATGGTTTTATTGTTTTTACTTACAAGTAGTTACGTAAATTCGGCCTGTATTTCTTTGTTCAGTCTCTAAGTCAAGGCCTTGACAGTTATTTAAATAAATAGGCAGTAAGTAAAGTTAATCGGCAGAAGACTAAATAATGTGTAAGTATGAATGTGGTCAGTTATAAAATTAAAATGGCAGTCATATATTCAATATTGGTAAAAAATAATGTCAAATGAATGATTAACTAAGCCATAAAATGGAAACTTAACCTAAGCTTACCTATTATTAATTACCATTCATTAACTATTTCCTGCCAATTTATTTTTCTACTGCCGATTGGTATTTTTCTACTGCCAAATGATTATTTTTTTCTTACCTTTTTAGGTATTTATGACTGACAGTTTGTTAAATAATTACTTTCCATCAGTTGATCTAAATACTACCAAAAAATCTAGTTAAGAAATATTTTTTAATCCAGTTACGAAGCGATGTGTCATTTTGTAGGATGACAATATTATAATGATTACAACAGACAGGTATACGAGTATTTGGTGAACGAGGACGAAAAAACTAATTTTTTTCTCCTACCGACATTGAACCCAAAACCTTGCGCTCCATACACTAGAGTGCGACGAAAATTAAATAAAAATAAACCTTCCAATTGCGTGCTGCGTACACTTGTACATCTTTATTTTCTCTCTCGAAAAATAAATAAAATAATCCCACGGCTCGTTGTTTCGCTAATACTCTTTTTGCGGCGTAGCGGAATCGTCCGACCTTTATGTCATATACACGGCATACTTCTACTTGCTTGGGTGCGATGATGAGCCGTGCGATCTATTTCCGTAGCAGAATGCTTGCGTTTTCGCGAAATCGCGTATTTAAAGCGGCGCCGGCGTCCACACATAGAACCTTGCGTCACGCCGCCGCGACGTATTCCAGGCTGACGTGCGAGACCACTACGCACACTGTCACTATCAATGTTCAACAAGCTTATAGAATTGTAGTTGATATTATTTCATCTTTAATAGTCCTGCACAGCATAATACAATGTAAGTGTTTTTGTGTATTAGCCATATTTGTTCCCTCCTAGACTTTATCTGGATCACTGATGATACTATAAATTATCAATTTAGCAAGAAGATTTAATTGTTATTTAATATTCTTAAGGTGTGCAGGTCCAGTACAGTCCAGTATTGTGTGCTTAAGTATGCATTTCTTTCGGCTAGTGCGCGGCGTGTTCAGAAATCCTGATATTTTGTTGGAAATCGGTTTGTTTATTCCTGACAATTATATAAGAATAATTGTTTGTTCTTACTAGAAGTAATACTAACCTGCCAGATACTATGCCTCTTGGTAGAGTGATCAGACTGTTGAGAAAGCTGTGGAGAGTGAACAACCATATCGCCTCGAATGTTTATATATTCCACTGGAGAGAAGCCCAGTTTCGACATGGGCTACACGAATTTATTTATCAAAGTAATTTCGTGGAGTCTTCTGCTTAGCGAGCTTCGAGGCTTTTTAATAATTGTTGTTAATTATCATAAATATCTATATTCATAAATTGTTTCTCTTGTAATATATCGTATTTCAGGATCGTATTAAATAAAAATTCTAATGTTTCTGAATGAAATAAAATAAATAAAATTGAAAAAAAGAATTTAAGAAATGTATTGACAAGTTATTCAATGATTCCTTATCCGTATCTATATCCTTATCATCAGCGTTATCTTTAATGAGCATCCAATATTTTCCTGATGTCAGTAGATCTGGCATCTAATATTGACCGACACAATGACATTCTTTATCACCATTGCAGTGTCTTTCTTCTCCATTGACAATTTATTATTCTTGCCCAAATAAACACATCGTAATATTTCTCTTCCGTCACAAGTTTATTACATTCCATGTTAACTCGGCTTTCCGGAGTTCCGCCGAATATATTTTATTTTTGCTCCTTTACGGCTTTCCTGGATGATAAAAGCCCAGAGACTTGAAGAAAAGGGAACTATCTATAATACTCTCCTGCGCCATTCGTACAACATCCAGTTCTACTTCTTGACCAACTTTAGAATGTGAGTCAGTTGAGTCCTCTCCTTCACCTCATTATTCTTCATAAAGTCAAATCCGTTATGCAAGTATTCTACGAAACCAAATGTTTTCAAAACCCACTTGTCCAACTTCATTAACTTTCGATAACGTGTGAGTATATCCAATACAACTCATTTAAATTACTTTTAGTAAGTATTGTGAATACGTTTCAACAAAATATATTACTTTGAAATTTCGTCATTAATAGACATGTTCCAAATATATATTAACGTGTATGTAATGGTGGAGTATTTTTATCTTACGCGATATTTGTATCTCGTTATAAAAAATATCACATAAAACGCTTTCCAAAGTATTTTTAAATGACTTTATAACAATGTACACAGCTTTCGGTATAATAATTTCCATGTAAAGAAGGGAAACAGCCATTAACGACCCGGCACGGAAATGAGACTACTTTTCTTTAAGAGGAAAATTTATATACATAAAACTTTTTCTAAGATATATCACTTGAACTGTAATAATTAATAGAATTATTTTTCTTTTCATTAAACTTCAAATAAAAAATAAATTCCTGTCAGCAAATAGCTCAAATTTATTATGTCGAATATATTGTTTTTATTACATTAATACAATACTAATAGCGAAACTCAGTGACCGTCAAGTGAGCATCATCATTAAAACCTAAGAAGTTTGTTAAGAAGTTATTTGAGCATCAGAGCTTTATCTCAAAATTAATCCAGTTGGTAGAACCAGCTTCGAATTATTAACGAAAAATTGCATTTACTTAATTCTATATTTATTTTCCGATTTGGCTTGTATTCTAAATTAAAGCACATATCAGGATTCGCCTTATATAATAATAAAAAAAAGTCAATCAAAGAGAAATGTGGCGAAATGAGTGAAAGAGAATATCGAAGTAAGCGGGAGAGTGGGCAGGAATGTGTTCGGATGAGTGATGTAGGTAAATCGAATAAACAAGTAAAATTGGCTGGGAAGCAAGTGCAGAAGTGCAAGAGAGTGGGCGAGATAGGTAGTGTGGACGTGTGGGTGGGGTACAAATAAGTCGAAATATACTAAGATTTTTTTATTTATTAATAATATTAAAACATGGTGAGTTATATTATATATATATATATATATATATATATATATATATATATATATATATATATATATATATAATAAATTAATGCATTGAGATATCTAATATAATTTAATATTAATAAGTGTAGCGCAAAAAAAAAAATCTAACGCCTTACCCATGACTTTCGTTTATCAACATATTTTGATTTTATTTATTTTTATTAACTTGAATTTACGATGATTCTTAGACTGTTTTACATGAATACCAAAAAACATTTTCTTTTCGTTGCCATGAAAATGTACCAGAAACCATCTGCTCTTCTCCATTTCTACGAAAAACACATAAATAATGTACACGGGTGAAAACAACATACGTGTAGGAACTAGATTTTACGTTGCATACATTCCAAAAATAAGACACAAAAAATACTTTAATAAGACACAATCTCCTTAAATATAGCAACTTACTAATGTAATAACATATAAACATAAGTCATAATAAGACAGATATTATTACGAGCATTATTTTTTTCCAACGTGCTATTGGTATACTTCTATATTGAATGTATGTGTTTTTTATTGTAACACAACTCTAAAGTGACTGATGAGCTTACAGTGAATCCCCTTAAAAATGAACGATGCATGAATACCGGCCTGTAGTCTTATTATGTTGGCATCTTTGCAAGTGTTATAGAATCTACCGATGAAATTACTTCATCACTGTCTTTGGTATTCTTCTATTTGTTTTTATATAGTAAAATACAATTGTGTTAATCAACTTTATTATTTAATTAAAGATTTAATTATTCTTAATAAAAATTTTACACAAACGGTTACATAAAATAATCCATTACGTCAGGCAGTCTATTTAAAAATATATATATTTATTAAATACCAATTATCCTTACTATGTACCATTTATATATTTTTTTATATTTAACATTTATTTGCTTGGTTCACCTTGAAATGTTTGTACACATAATACAGAACTATCAAAGACAATTTACAAATTTAAATATAAGTTTAAAACACAGCCTTAAGAAAAATGCATTAAAAAGACAAAGCTCATTACATAAAAAAAACAAATTCAATAAAACTACGATTAGCTGACTTGCTGTTATTATAGAGGACCTATAAGCTTATGTGGTTTCTTTACATATTCCCAATACCTCTGTTTGTTAACTCAAAAGGCCCCATTCATGAAGCAGATATGCGCCATGCTACTGCGACTAGATATTCCTGCCAACTCATTACTTGTTTGGCAAGCCCGTTCATTTTTCCAATGCTCTTACAGCCGAATTTTCGTTTTGGAATATTTCGCCGAATCGCCATGAGTGACGTGACAATGTCAGCAATACACGGTGACAGCCATGATATTTGCTCACTTTTTTTTTGAGTAAAATCTAACGAGCGTTCGCTAAAAATATACTGTTTTTTGCTTGTTTGTCCATTGGAAATATTTAAGCACTTCTTCAACGGATCCGCTTTTGATTTGACGAATCATTAATCAAAAAGCTCGTATGCATGCTATTTTGTCCTTTTTTTTCCACTAGACTGATGTTTGACCAAAATATCACCCAACAACGCCATATGACATTAACATTTGTGAAAGTCATCAAATGTATTTGTAATTTTCACTGTTATGAATAATGAAGAAACCTCCATTTATTTATAATGTATTTCAATTTTAATAAAAATACAATCTGTTAGTGAAAAATTAATTTCATAATTGTCATCATGAAAACATGTTATCTTGATACATTTCTAATGTTAATTCGTTTTGAGCAATTTAATTTAATTTTAATTACTTAAAGTCACAACAACACAAACGCAAAAATAATTAAAATATTCAACCGACAAGTGATGAATGAAAATAAACTAAATTAATTTTAACTTGAAAAACACAACAAAAAATAGTTTACTTTATAAAAATGTTTAATTATTTATTATTAATATTATTTTGATTCGCATAACATCTCTTTATTAATTATCAAATTTTCCAAGAATACTATTCGAATAATTATAATAATATTTTAAGTAGCTGCAAAATAGCATGTATATAATATTATTTAATTAATTTAATGGGCGTTGTCGCGTGAACGTTGTACCTCGTGTGGATGTAATTTTCCCGGAAGTGGTCCAACGTAAATATCCGGTTATAAATAATAACATTAATATGTCATAATATCAATTTGATGAGAGCCTCCGCAGCGATGACAAGGGAATTGTAATTTTGAAGGAAAGCCTCGACTCCCGCCATCTGCCGGGCCGAGGACATTAAGGCTGTTGCTGAAACACACGGGATAATCAAATTTTTAATTTCTTGGTTCCCCGGGGGCGGGAGCACGCGAGGGCTGCATTATTAAATGTCAACGGAACCTTCAAGCCATTAATAACAATGGACGGCGAAAGGGAAAACTGAATTTCAGTCGGGACAACACAAGGTTACATGCGGCGTGTACGTTTCAAATTAGCTAAACGTGATGAATAAAAAACAGATATTGTTAAGGAGTGATTCATATCATTTTTTAAAGAGAAAAAATGGCTTTTATGGTTTATCGTAAAAATTAAATTAAAACAAAATTAGATTATTTCAATTGAATACTCAAGATTTACACAAAACTCAACAATATAGCAATGAATTTTTCAATTTAGCATCTTATTTATGACGCCGAAATTGTTGATATATTAATATAGCATTTATTTGGCATGAGCGTTTATTTCGAAACGTGACGGATCAGATTGATTCATTTGATATCAAAAAAACGTAGGGTCGTTTGTAAAAATATACTCAGCTTAAAATTCCCAGAGTTAACTCAAATGAGCGTTACGAAACGTGACGAATCAGATTCATTCACTGGAGACCAAGAAACTATATGCTCATAGATGAAAGTATGCTCAAAATAACACTCCCCGAGTTAACCGAAATGTGCGTTTAACTTCAAAAGATGACGGATCAGATTAATTAACTAGAGGCCAAGAAATTGTATGCTCGTAGATGAAAGTATGCTCATTATAACATTTCCCGTGTTAACCGTAATGAACGTTTCAATTCGAAACGTGACGGATCGGATTCATTTACTAGAGAACTTAATTTGTATGGTCGTACATGAAAATATGCTCCAAATTACGGATAGGTTATAGTAGCATATATTGGAAGATACAGATATAACCGGTTCTGTAATTCACCAGCATAGTTAGAAGTGTGATAAGATAATTTGACGAAAGACACATAATTACATCATTGTTTACAACTCAATGATTTCTATTTTAAATGTAATTCAATTGTATAAAAATACCAAAGCTTCGAAAGAATAGAGTTTCATTGCTCTTGCCAGGAATAGTCTGTTACAATCAGTGTGGCCATAACTCTGGTTGTAAGTCTGACGAGATCGCACTTCGAGAAGATTTATGTCAAGAAAAATCAGATCATCATCCACCCAACACTTAAATATTGCAAACAAAGATAGTTTACTTACGCACTAAATAATTGACGAAGACTTAATATCCACAAAATCAGTTGTGTACATACAAATTACTAATACATGCTGACCTAAAAAAAAACAGGAAATTTTTAACATTTAAGTAAAACCAAGAGACAGTGAAATGAATTTGATACGTATAAGAGAACGGCATCTACAGGACGTAAGAAAAAACGAAAATTTCATTAATATTTCATAAATGGCGTTTATACAATTGGACATCACATTTTGGTTGTATTGGATTGTTAAAAAGCTCCCGTGTTTTGGGTCTACCTGTATATTGAAGATACTTTTTTGAAAGACGCTATTTTTATTAACAAAATGTAAAAAAAAAAATTTACTAACGATAAAACATGTTTTGATTATTTAAGAAACCACTCAAATGTGTTGTTTTTTTCTTATAAATTTCTACTAAAATAGATATCGCTTGTGTAATATAAAAATAAGAATCGGTTGTGACGTCGCCTTGTATAAATAATAAAAATCTCAGAGTTCTCCGTACATTTGAATAAGGGGTAAATGGAAGTGTCTTTCCTTAAAGCAATTGAATCTACGGCATCGAATATCGAACGAGCATTCTTAGAAACCATTACCAAGGCACAGATCCACTAAAGTACTTCAATATTCTACCTGTTGTATCGCCTGTGTAAATAGTGTGTCTCTTACCGGAATTTTAATGGAAAATATACATTAATTTTGAAAAATTTCATCAATTTTTAAAATATTTAAGCTCAACGTAAACAACGCTGGAAGAACGCAATTTATTTTTTTCTTATTAAAGTGTACACTATTACATCTATTGTGTATTCTTAGTAAATTACTCTGTAAATTTCAATAAGTACGAAAAAAAATATTTTGCAAGCAATTTGTTTTATTTTTTTATGTAGATAAATTTAAATTTACAGTAATTATATAAGTATATTAATAACAAAAATTAATAAAACAGGACGTCAGTCTATCTCCGGTTAAGAAGACAAACATCGTAATAGGATTTTTTTATGGCACTGGCTATAAGATATAAAATCAGAAAGGCAAGCACAGTCCTGTTATGATTAAAATAATTAAAAGTAACTGAATAGAATGGCATATGATATAAAAGCAGTGACATCAGCATGATAAAGCCCTTGCTGACTGCTATCAAAAATCTCGATATACAATCTTTCGTCTCTTATTTATGTTCACTTGTCGTACATGTATGTGTCACCATATTTGCATTTTGGACAAGTCCGGTCACGGGAGTGACGTTAGTTATAGCGACCGCGAGAAGGTTACATTATGGCCGGCCCGGCATGTTATTCCGTACGGGCCGAAAATTTGTAAAGTTTATAGAAAATATAAATGTTCTCTGAAAAAGTCTGTGCGTTGTTCATCTGCTCCTCATCCTGCCACCACGCAATTCAATAACTTACTTAGCGAGGAGGATGTTAGTACATTACAGTATTTCGTTTGTTGAGGTATGAAAATATTACATTGTTTGTTTAATATTTCATGCCTTGCAAGCTGAAGTAAATTTTGTGTTTGGACATTTTGATTTAAGTGTGCCGGCCGAGAGTATAAAGAGGCGGTTTGTATCTAAAATATTATCGAGCCGTCAGATAAGCTTTTGCAAAGCATAAACTTAAATATTAGTTCGGGACAGGATATAGATTTAACCGCAAAATATTGGCACAGCGTCGATAACATTTATTCAGTAACTTTTCAGCTTTCCTGAATAATATTCTGATATCGGATCTGCCACTTTGGCCAAAAATTGAATATTTTAATACGAAATAATAATATAAAAGGAAATCGATAACCACAATACCAAGAATCATCTCTTTGAGTATATCTTCTATATTTTAATAAAAGAATTAAACTTTACAAAAACATTGGTATTAATTATAAATCTACAATTTCAATTATTTTATTATATATTTATACTATTTAAATACATATTATAATATAATCTATTCTCATTTTACTTTAATCCGCATTTGAAATTTTATGCGCATATGAAATAAAAGTCATGTTTCTTATTATGACGAATGTTGTAACGATAGTGTTCCATTTTGATCAAATTGTAATCACTGCAAAAGGACTTAGATTTATTTTATTACCCACTTTTGAAGCTTTTTCTCTTCCATACACAATATAAATAAATCAATTTATAATTATATTATATAACTATTGTATATATACGCATATAACGTATTTGGATAAATGACCGTGTGAGAAAACTGCGTTTTGTTTGCTTGGTTAAGCCGCCATGTAGAGCCAAATATCCTCTAGCAAAAACATTAAAAAATAACACTTATAACACAGTCGATTCGGCTTGGGAATCAAATGTCTTTATCGAAATAGTATGCTTAATACATTTTGTATTATTACATTCCTTGCAAGAAATATATCCATATTTATATGGAATAGAAAAAAAAATCTTGATGTAATTGGTCCGAGACGGTTGCCGAAACGTACGCTCCTTTTGTAAGGAATGAATAGTTGTAATTTACAATCATTTGCCTCACTCGATGACTTGAAATTTCGCAAGTAATGAGATGGAAGGTTTAGAATGTTCTACGTCACTTGGCGGTTTGTTAGCTTCGTTTCCGGTAACGTTGCTCCACAGATGGTGGGAAATAATGTTAGGAGTGTTTTCATGATCTTGCATTACCAGAATATATAAAATATAACGGTTGTTTAAAATAATATAAAGGTTTTTTCGATTCGAACGATATGATTTATTGCCGGCGGTCATAGCTCAAGCCGGCGTTCATAGTTCAATGGTCAAAGCGTTTGCTTTGCAAGCCAAAGGTCGTGGGTTCGATAGCCGACGGAGATTAAAAAAAAAAAAAGGTTTTTAATCGATTTATGAGCTCTAAAATACCCTGGTTGGTGTGAATTTGATCCATCACCCGTAAAATGCCAGTCATATCATATTAATTAAAATTGGTGCCAGACGAAAGTCGTCCCGTGAAGACCACCCATTCATAGTAAATTCCTGTGATAATATAGGATGATGCGTGAATCTCGGGCTAAAGTCTATGACATTGGCGGATCAACACTCCACATACAGCGCTTATCCACATGTAAAAATGGTAAGCGTCATAGGATCACAGATGATAAAAACTTCAGAATCACAATCACCATCTGTTGGTATTCTCCTGTATGTGTTTACATAAAAAAAAACTATTTTGTTTATTAAATGGATCGAGACATTCCAGTTATCTGTATATTGTTAAAACTACTGGACGCTTTATACGAAAAACATGTGATGTTTAACAAAAGTTTGGGGAAATTGAAAGATACTAAAGTATGCTTGTTTTGAGTAGAGACATATCAAAAGAAATTTTGGACTAAAGGCAGTTAATTCACAATTGAACTTAATTTTATCTAATGTTCTTTTTAATGTATATATCTCTCTAAAATATATTTAACACATATATAAAAATGGAATACTATCTGTAGGTATCTTCTTAAACTTTACTTCACCATACTATTATTTTAAAATATGTAATTTCTTATACGTCCCTTGCAACTCGGTAGCTCGTCGTACCGTAGCTAGCTCGCAGCACCGTAGCTCCGTAGATCTCAACTGCTCGCATTCTGGCTCCAGCGTAGCGTGAAGTACCCGGGAAGCCTTGCAGTAATGCTCTGGGCAAGAGCGCCAAGGGAAAATGTGACATCGATTACCGTCTTAAGCCCTAGCAGTGGGGTCATTTGTAACGTGCTTTCTTGGGGATGATAAGAAAAGTCGTATAAAAAAAACTCACTTTTTTTCAATGCTTGAGAAACTGCTTTGTATTTTAACAAACATTAATAATAGCAGAGTAACCTAATGGTTCAAGAAGCGAGATGTTATACTTTGAAACTTTTTTATTGAGTTATAAATTTTCTAATTACTTATAAAGATAATAAATATTCCATTTCGTAAATATATTACATAATTTAATAAATAGTCTCAAACATATTTATTTTAAGTTTTAAACAAAGTATTTACAAATCATTCCCAATTTTTTTTATAATTAATCGTCAGACGTAAATTCAGTTATACGAGTATAATAATATAAATAAAAATTAATTTAATATATGTAGTAGATAAACATGTTCGGATAGAACATGCGCAAGCAGAGCTGCTGTGTAAGCGAGTGTTAAAGAGTTAGTACTTTAGTTGTGCATTAATATATTAACCAAAAGTAAAGCAAAGCTTTTTTCTGGATTCACAACAATGCTAAAAAATTGACAAATTATTTTAAGAAATAAAACCATTCCCAGAGAGAGACAATAAATAGGATGGGTAAAAATGCATATAACTTTGTGCATACTAAAGAAATATAAAGTATATTTTTGAATACAGATAATATATATATTTAAATAATAATGTACTCCTTTGAAAAATATAATTACGGTGACAATTATTTATTATTTGAAACTTATACGTTAGATCTTTTATGAATCGTAATCCGCGATTTTATATTTCTTAGAATGCCAACTTTGTCGTTTTCTAAGAAAATTTTACGTAAGCACTAAATAATTAACCTACTTATTATTAATATTATTTAATGAGTCGTGAGCCGCTTAGCCGGTCGTAAAGTCACTTAAAATGCATCGGAATATCGGTGAATTTACCTGACTTATCATTACTTTGAGTATGTGTCGTATCCCCGCTCACCTGAATTCCAACTTTGATATCACATGTGCACTGCAACAAACAGCTGATAAACAATGTTATTGGACATACAAACAGCTGCTCATATACGTCAATTAATACTTAAGTGTGGCACACTGTGTGGTTACAAAATAAACTCGTACATCACTTTATTGAGTTAAATATTTTTTATCGTTAAAATTCAAATTTATTAATTTTTTGGGCGTATTGTTATTTCTGACGTTTCACGCTCAACCTAAAAACAATGTTTTTATAACGTTAGTAATTCGCGAAAACTTCCGACAGTATATCAGCGACACAAACTCGTACTATATGAAAATATATACTGAGATCATAAATATTTTGATTAAATTATTGGTTAATTTTTAATGGCTTGTGATTTTCTGTAAATTAGTGTCATTACAAATTTTGAATACTTTTTGAGTTGAGCCGTCTCTTGTACTGGCTTTGAAAAAATCCAATTATCTGATCTAGTTAAAAAGTTTATAGGTTAGTATCGAATACTATATTTCTCTTTTTAATGAAGCCCCAAAATCATCATGTTGAAGGGTAGCCAGGAACTATCAATATAATGTACTAGTCAGAGGTTTAGATGAAATGCGGACTGCCAATAAAGCAAGAATCATGGAAGCTTAAATTCTGAGCATTTTAACGGTGGTTAAATTGTGCTGATGATTTGCTAGGCACGATAATCGAAGGAATATTAGTAATTTTAAATAAAAAAGATTATAACTCATATGTATATAATGAATTTATCCAATTTATAAATGTTTTTATTTAAGATATTTTTTACACAGTTTTTTGACTTATCATATTTGACTTATTAAAAGTTCACTGTACCAACTTTTTTACATTGTCCTAAAAATAGTAAATATATAAGTTTAATTGAATGTGTACGAGTATTAAGATCGCACTATCGAAAGAACATAACTAGTGATAAGTTATGTTCATAATCACACTTGTGCAAACCGTGAATGTTTACTTGATGCATATTATTTTACTACAAACAGCTCTTGTGTACGGATACATAAACATTAAGCTTGCACGAAAACGTTGTCAGAGAGACAAAAAAGTAATGATATTGAAAATTTCAAGTATTTGGTTACTCAATTATTTTGTCAATACTTGGAAGCCTAATGCCTTTTTCCGCTCATTTTTATTTAATTAATTTATTAAAATCCATGTCGAATATTTACACAAAATATTTCTTATTCTAACATGTTCTCCATAGTATGATTGTCAAAGTTTTGTCAAGTAGGAAAAACCGTAGAAAATAGTACTTTTACGTACGAACATTATGCATAGTACCTGAGAAAATTAATATTGCAAGAAACCCCTCGGTTAATAATGCATTCAAAACCCACAGGATTCTTTATGCAGAGGTGATCTGCCAAAATCTTCTTAGTCTAAGAGACATCATAATAATCTAAGACTATACACCTTGACTTACAAAAATATGTGGAAAATAATGTACCAATATATTAATATATGAATTGTGTTTTTAAGTAACCATTCATTTCTACAATAATCAATAATGAAATTTGTTGAAACACTCTTGTTTCTCTCTTGTTTCAGCAGTGACATTCGTAGATTATGAACTACTATTATTAAAAACATTGTAAGGTTCTTTAATAAAATAATATATTTTTTATGTTTTTTTTCATTCATTTATTTAGTTTGTGTATTGCTTATTACTGTTATAAACTTCAATAATCTTATTTCTTTGTCACTAAAAAAGAATGAAAGCAATTATCCTATCATCTCGTTCATTAACATCATTTTCCTCCTTTTTGTATGGTTCGTTTTTTTGGTTTGCCTTTCTTAAAAATAATCCATCTCATCACCGTAACGGTAATTAACATAATAGCAATATAATTAATGTTATTTTTTTGTATAAACAACTATAGTGGTATATGATTTGATTCAAAGTGTAAATGAAACAAAATCATAAGCGTTTTACAAAATTCAAATATTTATATAAATCGTACACACTGCAATAATATAAATAAGTTGCTTAATTGTGTAATAAGTATCTTTCAGACAAAATATTCACTCATTGTGAGTATATAAAAATAAACTGTTTTTTAAATATTTCTTCTTCATTCTCGCTATGTTTTTCCTCAACTGAGCACGTACACAACGCATATATACACAACATTCAACTTTAATTGTATTATCAGATGTTAATATGCATAACTTACTAGCACATCATTTGCCAAAGCTACATGCATACCTACACACATCACAATAGAGAAACTTGTGTGTAGATAGCACATAATAGTGCGATACTACGTGGGCAGATTACCGATTCGAACAAATATTTTGACTGTCACTATAAACTACGGGGTGTCCGCTGTTTTTGTTCAGCTGCTTCAAACTAAAGCATCGCGACAGATGTTTTCAGTGCCTGCGACGTCCGTGATGGTAAGTTTTGTGTGATGCTATGACCGCTTGACTTCATAAATATTGTATGTACACTTAAATGGCCAATGAAAGTTCTTGGGTGACTCAGCAATTCAAGGCGGTGTGAACTGAAACATTGTATTGAACCACGCCAACTTATTTATTTTGTTTGAACCTACGTGATACGAGTAATAATTGTGACACTCATTTACTTCATACTACAAGTATATTATTTTTTAAATTGAAGTATTAAATGATAATTTTTGGCGTTGTATTTTAAAATAATTATGCAAAAAAAAACAGCCATATGATTGTTGACGTAATATTTCACACAAAAAATACTGTTATTATAATATTTCGTTTAATTAAATTGAATATTTTAAAATATAAAAATTATTTGTATTTGCACAATGGAAAATGTATGTTTTTATATTAAAAAAATACTTGAGAATCGAATCTGAAAAATCTTGCTAAAATCTATAAACGAATTAAGAATCTGATGTTGTGGCTTTTGGGCTTAGCCGTGTGTGGCGCATTACTCCTTTTCAATATTTCGACCGCCATTGCAGGGGTTATTAAGTCTTCTTCAGGTATTAAGTCATTAACCCTGAAGAAGACCCCCTATAATGGCGGACGAAATATTGGAAAAGAGTAATTCGCCACACACGGCTAAGCCCAAAAGCCACAATATCAAATCTGGCCTTGAAAACATAAGACGTTATTTAAATTAAGAATCTGATTTATTTTACAAATTCAATTTGAAATATTTAATAGTTCACATTTTCAAATAAATTACATCGGATAATTTAATCTCAAGCAAAAAATAATAACAAATAATGTAAATGACTGTAAAAAGGAACACTATCCACTTTTGTCTCGTTTAGTACGTGATTGGTGATATTATTCAATATTTTTTATAGCAAAAATGAAAAAATGAATTTTAAACGATATTACATAGAACTTTTAAGTTGATACACAAATATTATTACCCTTGGATATATCTCGTACTTATTAAACACATTCTTGGCAGAAGATTACGTTATTCGCTATATTTTCGATGTTCTGTTTACATATTCGACTGGTAACATTCAGTGATTACTTCAGTTGCACATTTCAAGTGTGTTTCGAGTAACAAATTGCAATCGAATTGCCAGCGAATATTTTGCAGACAGTTTACTTTGATGACTCTAGAACGCTTCACCCGCTTTGTTAATCTGTTCAGACACATCTGCGGAACCCGTGCTGGTGGGCGGCTGCAGCATGATGATGCTTCCACTAGGATGTAATGAATAAGAGAAGTAATCCCACTGTAGTCTGGTGAGCAATTTATGACCTGTCTCAATCAAGCATTTTTTAGATTCACATGAAACACAGTCTCAAACAAGTATTTTTCATAAATAAAATCAAAATATATTAGTGTAAAAATGATGTGCAGTTTTCTGTCGTCGGTTTTTTTTAAACAATAATTTTGCGCATATTATATTGTTGCTGTATATTTTAAGCAGTGTCTTGAGATAATTCTAAATAATTTAATATCTAGATGAAATATTCTAGAGTGATGATTTGTGACACGTTTAGATAGGTATTTATTATCCTCTGAGTAAATTGATTAATCAAGTTACGAATATGTACAAGTTTTTCTGAGTTTCATTAGAGCATTTATTTATTATTATTATACAAGTAAACTAGAGTCTAGTTACTAGACTGTTATAAAACATGTTCTGAACGTGTTTTTTCTATGTAATTATGTGGTACTCATATTTTCACGACTAATAAGTGCATAATAGATAATCTTTCTAGTTGAATACTTGTAAAATTCTTTCACAAAAATAAATACCGCGGTTTCACACTAATTGAGTTTTTCATCCGTCCTTCTATTGTTAACAAATACAACAGATAGTATCAGTAAATGTGTTCCGTTCCTGTGTAAAATATAATGTGTAGTTTCCTCCTAGTTGCGATTTCTTCACGAGTGCATGAAAAATGCATCAGATATTCGGGCGGTCGCCCGAGGATCGCCGCCCGCTATAAATAGGCGGGTGTATTTGTGCTCGGCGTGTTTCGCCGCCGCCGCCCAAAAGTCGGTCAGAAGTGAGGATCAGGCGGGCGGCGTCACCGGCGGCTAGCGGAAGATGCCGACCTCCAGGGCGGTGACGTCACCGCCCACCTCCCCCAGCTTGCTCAATCCCAGCAGATGCGTTGGCAAGGAGATGCGATCTCCACGCTCAGGGCTATCGATCGGAATCTTTAATGCAATATATTTTTTAAAACTATTTCTTCTCATCATCAATCAGCCTGTGTCCGTCTACTGTTGAACGTAGACCTCCTACATGAGTTTGCATCCTCTTCGATCCTCCGCCTTTCGCATCCAGATTACTCCCGCTTTTTTAATTATTTCGTCAGTTCATCTTGCAGGGGGTAGGCTACCGCTCTGCTTGCCAATTCTTGGGACTCACTCTAACACTTTTCTTCTCCATCGATTATTGTCTCTTCTACAGACATGTCTTGCCCATTGCCACTTGAGTGTGCCTATTCGTTAAATATTATCCACTACTTAAGTTCTTCTTCGGATATCCTTGTTTCAGATTTTATCTTTTAGAGACACTCCGAGCATAGATCTTTCAATGGCACGCTGGGTGACCTATATTTTATGGCTAAGACTTGCTGTCAGATTCCACGTCTCTGCGCCATAAGTTAATACAGCGAGGATGCATTGGTTAAGCGCCTTTGTTTTAAGATATTGCGGTGTATTTGCTTTAAAAATGTACTTAAGTTTCCAAATACTGTCTATCCCAGTTATATATAACTGTGTATACATTTTTTGTATTATTTATTGTTAAAACGCAAGAAAAACGATAAAATATAGGTCATCTTTCTCGAACAAAAACAGATAATTTTTAAAAATCCTTTCTAAGCGACATAAATATGTTCTGAAACTGTTATCTTAAAACCTGAATATATTCAAGAAGCAGATATAATACTTTTTCAATCTTCCCAACCTTTCAAAAACATATTAACTGCATACAGCGTCTACCCGTCTTGTTTGATAGTTATAGACCATATTGAATTTAACCGGCTGTGGTCTTCTGCATATAAAAAATCTTTATTGATTCAATAACTTTTACCACGATGGTCTTCTTCACGACATTGTAGAAGAGATGGTTGAGGGTAGAAACTGCAAGGGGCCCCCTAGACGGGAGTATTTGCAGCAAGTGTTTGAGGACATGAGTTGTAGCTCTTATGCTTAGCTTAAGAGGGTTGCAGAGGGTCGAAAAGACTGGAGATCGAGATGCAAGATTTTGTTGCTTCAAACCAATTTACAGGATTGATTCTACGAAGAAGAAGACTTTCACCATTATATACTTTGTTATTGTTATATTTTTTTTGCACCCCATGGTATTTATGTTTACCTAGATGGGATTAAGTGAACGTATCAGTTAATTTATAATGTTCGGTGTAGATAATTATGATAACGCATCTATATTTGTACAACATCCCCCGTCATACATGATACCGTGCTCACAATGTTAATACCCTTCCTCGTGAAATAAGGCAGCGAGGATAACACGATCATAATAATGTCTAGCAGAGAGTCTTCCATTTTATTTGTCGTTAGACTTACTTATTAATTAACGCGTCAGACTGAAACTAATCAGATGACATGAAAGGAACGTTTACATGTTCAGCGCTTTCAGGCCTTTGAAAAAACATAAGCAAAGATAAACATACTGGTACGTTTATCCTACAATGGCTTCTAATTAAATACCTAATATTATTATTTAATACAATTCTTCTTCTTCTTCATGTCAGCGATGTTAAATTCTTTTTGCCCAGTATCTGGCAACATCGATAGCCCGTGTGTTGCCCAGCAGTAGGTCTTGAGATGTGCAGCTTGTTGCGCACATGGAGCAGGATCTTAGGTGTGAGGCGATCTGCAGGTCTCCACAGTCGCACAATAGTGACTCTCCCTGTACAAGCATTCCCCTATTATATACACATACAACATACGCTATTCACAATTACTAGAGTATGATACTGTTTGCTTATGAACAAGCTCTTTGACGGTATTTGAACTTTTCCAAATATTGCGAACCACTTTAAATAGAGGAGTAATTTGTTCTGGCTTTTATCGTGGAATATTTCATGCAAAAAGCCAGTATCTTTTTTAGATGGAATTCAATACTGAGTATAAAGAGTACAATAAAGAAAATGTTTTTTATTTTAAATGAATTTATATTCATGTATTTAACATTTAATTAACACGTGGTTTTAATAAGTTGTAATAATCTTTTAATACGAAATATATAATTTGGTGGCACGTGGTGGTTAATAACAAGTTTCCAAATTCACTGACCGTGTATTTGTCCGTAAGAAAATCATGCTGAAGTAATATCAAATATTGTACGCCCCGAGCAAATATTGTTTCTATGTTCAGGTAAAATATTATTAGACTTTCTTCCAATACAACCTTCGATATGAAAGTCTTTTACCTTAAATATATTCCTCATTGTTGTAGAACAAAAGAAACTTAAATACGTGATTCCAAGAATACAATATGATTACAATAAAACAATATTAGTTTATCTTTTAGCTCAGCCGGCGGGTTCAGCTCAATGGTCAAAGCGTTTGCTTCGCAAAGATTGTGGTTTCGACCCCCAACAGAGATTAAAAAAAAAAATTTAATCGGTTTCTGAGCTCTAAAATACCCCGGTTGGTGTGAATTTGATCCCTCACCCGTAAAATTCCAGTCATAGCCTTTTAATTAAAGTTGGTGGTAGACGAAAGTATTGGAGTGGCGCCCAAGAACTGGCAAACGAAGCATTGGCCCACCTCTTGCAAGATAGACTGACGACATAGGAAGAATAGCGAGAGTGGCTTGGATGGAAAGGCAGAGTTTCGAAGAGGATGCAGACTCATGCGGTAGGCTTACGTTCAACAGTGGACGGATACAGGCTGATGATGATGATGTGGAGGTCGAATATAGAAAACGTAATACATGAAGGGGAAAAGGCCCATTAGAGAGACAGTGCAGATGACTTTTAATGAAAATAAATATTTTTAATATTTTATTCTGGCATCCCTGAGTTGGCGAGATCTTTGATTACTCAATTTTGCATACTGGGCCGAGGAAAAGTTGCTCGACAGCTCGGTTCCATTCTTCAACAAATTTCATTCGACCCCATCACTCAAATGAGTTATCTTAATAATCGAACATTATACGATCATTATTTACATTGTAAGCTTTAAATGAGTTTTGCATTCAATCATTAATCATAGTATAACAGTTATGATGTATAATTATCTCACTTCATCTTTTTTGTAGTGTATTGAAAAATGCAGAAATACAGTATCACATATTCTTCAAAGTCTGCTTCCGAGCTGAAATTCAGTATCGTTACAAAAAACAAATTACAACTGAGAAAATATTATTTCTTAAAATGGTTTTCAAAAATGGAAATAATGTGAATAATAACGTATTTTTTATTTATGTTTATAAAAAGCAATAGCTTTGTGGTCAGATATGATTAAAATTAAGCTTGTGAATAAATGAAGACTGATAGAATAATAATAAAAATATACATACTTTGAATATATACTATAGCGACATCTATCGTACGATGATAACAATGATATAAATACTAGTTTCAACGCAAGTCAGTCTAGGCAGGGCAATGGCGCAGTTCGCCGAGCGGTATGAATACCTGGGCATAGTTGGTTTCCAAGGTCCGCGGTTCGCATCCCGCTTCTGCCGTTATTTTTGTGCTTGGATTGACGCGTTGAAAAAAGAATTTTATGTATAGTATATGTATATTTAAGTAATAAAATTAAAACAATTTAAATTTGTTTATAACCACTTGGTTTACAGTTTATCTACTAGTTTCAGGACAACACGCAACCTCTAACATTTTCAGGACAACACATACAACTAGTAGTAGCTGTAAGCAAAGTGGTTATAAACAAATTTCAATTGTTTTAATTTGAATGATAATGGTTCAATGTTAAATTTCGTACGTTTTCTACACACTGATGATTATCATGTTGTATTTTAACACTTTTTTTTTTTTTTTTTTATTTAATCAAATATAATAGGATACATTTACGATTTTATTGACGGTATTACATTATTTTTATTTTTTTTTATTGTTTATTTTTTTGGAAATTCGCTTTCCACGCCACTTAAAGGTAGATCTTGTGTGTGGCGTGGGATTCATCTTTGATTTAAGTGTTGCATATATACATTTTTTAGAATATAAAGTAATATCATTAAAATTTATTCATATGGTAAGTTGTTTTAAATACAGTATTTATTATGACATTTTGTGGAACCATAAACAAAAGTACACATAGGCGTAACTTTAGGGTAATCGATATGCCATATTTTTTAACAATACATCACCTCAGTCATCCTCCAAATTCATGTTTTAATTTTAATTTATCTCTTTATGCTTAAATTATATACAATATGTTCTCTATTTGGTGGCTAGAAACCGGGCTTGTTGATAAGGTGACTTCGATGTATGCTATTTTGCAATCACGATCCTCTAATTAGAGTATGTAGTTATCAAAACCCGTCAAAAATATACCAGAAGTATGTCGAAATTTAATTTTTTAAACTATTAAAATGTTTATCTAATACGTACATTTCTTATTGATTTAGGCTTTTATTTTTCAGAAAACGGCGATCTTTAAATAGTTATTTTAATGTTGGTTCATGATATAATTAGTTTATTTTTCCAACTACTTACGCAAAATGTATGCGTAATTAAAGCACATTTGTGTCGTCACGCCAAGTGAGTATCTCATATCCAAGTCATTATTTTCATTACACTATTGACGTCATAATGAAATGTTATAATATTTACATCTTACGTATTGACGCTGCTGACAAATGTGGTATATATACACATATTTTTTCCACGAATGCTGAACAAATTTCAGATGCACGATTTGACCAAGCTTTAAAACTTGGCAAACCAAGAACAAAATAAATATGATAACAAATTATTTCAATGATATACAATGTATTATCTTATGATCAAATATTCAGGTGTCACTATCACCTGATCAAATTAACTGAATATTGTTGAACTACGTACTCTCTTTCAGGCATATTTTCCATGTTACCTCAAACAACAAATTTCGTGCTCCCTCGTGCATATGTTTAATATGTTAATACGACGTTGCATTGAATTCGACCGATGAAGAATGCTTCGAAGATGTAAGAGCTTTGAGATGATTTATGGGTCTTTAAATAAATATTTGTTTTCCAGAATTTATGGCTATTTATGTTTGACATTCGCGTAAGTATCTGTCAGTCTTGCTGATTAATAATAAGGTTTCAAAACTTTTT
The DNA here is from genome assembly GCA_022606575.1 of Glossosoma conforme. Taxonomy (NCBI): domain Eukaryota; kingdom Metazoa; phylum Arthropoda; class Insecta; order Trichoptera; family Glossosomatidae; genus Glossosoma; species Glossosoma conforme. The sequence goes on along the minus strand of JAGTXR010000041.1, from coordinate 134,090 downwards.
GCCTAGCTATTTTTTGTGTTCAATAATACATAATACGTCTTATCAAAAGCGTGCATAAAACAAAAAATACATAAAACCGATACATAATGTATGGGTAATCTATGAAATATAACCATATGGTTTTATTATATTATTTTTTCTCTTCTTATCTTTTTTGTCTTTGTGTACAATTTAGAACATAACCTTCTAAATCATTCAGCAACATTCTTTCTGATTGGCTTATAAAAAGGAAACTAAGTAATAAAATGATACATTATTTTTTACAGGTCTATTCATATTTTTAAATCGAAATGTTGTGTACTTTAAGCTGTTTATGGAAAATAATTATAATATTTCTTGTGTGAAAAAAATATTGTTCGCAAGATAAATATTATTCGACTTTATTAGATAGGTTTCAGTAACCTATTCAATATTCCAGATCCGACGCGAGTCTATATTCCGTAGCGAACCTTTTACTGATATCACATATGAAAAAAAAAACTACCGTGCGGAGTTCATCATTTCAAATATTCACATTTTTTACATTTATATGCAAATTCCATAATGCAGAATCTCAAAAAAATATACATCACGTTGGGAATTCTTCTGTCATTCAAAAGTCTACATCCAATGACTGGATGCGCGTGACAGTTTTCCATTACTGATTTATCATGTCAATAAATATGCGTATAGAATAGCGTGGTGCGTATGAAATATGTAATCCATAAACTATTCGGTAGTTTCCTTGTTCTAACCGGTGAACATTATGCAATACATTACGGACCGTGAAAAATATATGTGATTTTCTACGATTCTCGTACTTTGCATGCTTGATAAATAACACGTTGATTTATTATCCCGAAATCCTTTCGATAAATCAAAAAATACAGCCTTAAATTCCCGATGAAAACAAAACATCACTTCCTCTTCATATTACATTTCATTGAATTTATGTGCATATTTAGGATAACTATATGACTATCAAATTATATTTGTATTTCATCTTTCAACATTAATTTTGTCGGTTGTCATATTTTACTTTGCTTTTCTTGAGTAGCTGTTGATCTGCATACTTCATCAGTCATACCCTTGTAAATAATGACTAAAGTAAGCAATTTAAGCTAACCCACCTGCAAAGTGCTTACTAAAGACATAAATCTTCATCATAATCAACATTAAACCAAAATAAAAAAAAAATAACAATAAAAATATAGTCGTACAGGAGAATAATGAAACCATAAAAAAAGGCGGTATTTATTTTGTTCTCTTTCACAATCTCTATCTTGTTAAACGTACAATCACTTTATTCTGGAAAAATTTAAGCAGTCAGATGGATTATTTATTTATTTATTTACGGAACAAATACTCCAATAAAATATATCACGAACAATGAGGCTCTCGGCATAATCAAGGAAGATAGGCACCTAGTAAGAACCATTTTGGAGAGGCGAGCCCGATGGATCGGTCACATCATGCGCCACGATGGTCTTCTTCACGACATTTTAGAAGGGATGGTTGAGGGTAGAAACTGTAGAGGGCACCCTAGACGGGAGTATTTGCAACAAGTGTTCGATGACATGAGTTGTAACTCTTATGCTAAGCTGAAGATGATTGTAGAGGATCGAGAGGAGTAATGATCGAGATGCAAGATTTTGTTGCTGCAAAACAATCCACCGGATTGATACTACTACGAAGAAAGATTTATTATAATTGATCATTTCATAAACGGCTGTGATAAGAAGTTCTCTATAAATTTAAAAAAATATTGAAAAAAAAATACATTTTGAGGATCTATTGTTTTTTTGTTTCTTATAAAAGGCGTACTAAGGTCATAGGTTTTTGTGTTTACTTCCCTTATCAATATCGCGATTGGTTGTCAAACAGCAAATCAATAAATTTTGGTGTCAAAATTTTTCTTTCTTGTAGAACCGAAATGTCACAGAATACTGCTATAACTGATTAAACTAAATAAAAATATTAATAATATATATTTTTAAAATAAAATACAAAAAAAATACTCAAAATTTTACCAGACGTATTTCGCTAATTATGGGGTTCATATTCATAGCTTCTTACCTGAATCTCTACTAAAAAAAATGAATTAATATATTTTATTGATTAATCTTTTTTCAATTACAATTAGAAAAAATCACATTCGTAATGGATTTATCTTCAATTAGTAATTTACGTAATTACATTAACGTTTTAATTAATACATAATTAAAAATAACGTATTAATTAAAACCTGGTAGTATTTCTTAAGCACAGTATGTGCTACAAAAATACTACCACGGTGATGTTCACTGGTCAGCTTGCTGGCTGTCATAGCTCAATGTTTAAGCGTTTGCTTTGCAAACCAAAGGTCGTGGGTCCGATCCCCGACGGAGATTAAAATAAAAAGCATTTTTAATCGATTTATGAGCTCTAAATTACCTCCGGATGGTGTGAATTTGATCCATCACCCGTAAAATGCCAGTTATAGCCTATCAATTAAAATTGGTGGAAGACGAAAGTCGTCCCGTAAAGACCACCCATTCATAGTAGATTCCTGTAATAATAAAGGATGATGCGTGAATCTCGGGTTGTAGTCTATGACGTTGGCGGATCAACACTCCACATGCAGCGTTTAGCCATATACACCATGATATGCGTCATAGAATTTTACAGATGAAACTTCAAAAAATTACTTTCACCATCTGTCGGTATTCTCCTGTATGTGTTTACATATAAAAAAAAACTTAAATCTAAATAATACTTTATATTGTGTATTTTGGGCTTAGCCGTGTTTGACGAATTAATATTTTAGTTTTTTTTTACTAAGTCATCAACCCTGAAGAAGACCCCTGCATTGGCGGTCGAAATATTGGAGAAAAGTAATTCACCACACGCGACTAAGCCCAAAAGCCACAATATCAAATCTGGCCGTGAAAACCCAAAAAGTTATTTAATGAATACTTGATTTTGTAAACAAATTGTAATCAACTAATGATTTAAAGATATCATGTTTATTATATAACAAAGGTGATAATTTATTTTTTTAAATCAAATATACATAACATTGGACATAACATATCATTTAATAATTACCACAGAATCACATTAAAAATAGTTCGTTTAATTAAACTTATGTCGTATGCTGGAAATTCTGTACAAGGAGGAAGCTTTCAACTAACATCGTTTTATTCCAATATAAAGATTAGCTATTTACTGTGGATTCATGTAAGGCTTATTACGACATTGTGAATAGTACAAGCACCTTGTCAGACTTCTTGTGGCTCCAATCTGCCAAGAACACCTGTTCTTTGTTTCCAGTATATTGACTAAGGTGCTAACGAAGGCCCCGCTGAACAAACAGCAAATATTATGTAAAAATCAATCACTTTCAGAAAATTTACCGAAAAGTAATAACCATTATTTTTTTAAAATCATAGAAGCCCACTTTTTTAGTATGTTCAATACAGTTTTTATTTGATAATCCTTCAGTTACAGTTGGGTATAAGTCCTAAGCGGCGATGTTTTATATTTTTTTCGGGCATTTTTTTTGTAAAACCTTTTAGAAGAATATCGCCAGTGAAAAATTCGTCGATTATATGAAGCTGTATATAGCTTGAATGTAATTATTCATAAACTATTACTCCACTTTATATAAAAGGCATAGAATTCTAACTGATTATCAAGTCCGTCACAACATTAATTTGAAATACATTTTTTCTTAAGACATTAATGATATAGCCACACACATAACAGCACCATATTCTAGAAGACTTTTGTCTCACAGACTTTATTAATGCTCAAACTAGTTAGCTGGATGCTTTGGGTGCGAAAAATTTAGTCTATTTTATTGTGTTGAGTTGCCCCTTAAGACCAAATTATTTAGACCTCGGAAGCGTTAAGCTAATCATATAATATCTTTAAAATTGTTAATTGACACTTAAATATGCTAATGATACTATAGATGCTGTCTCTTCAATTCCTAGGGCTAATGCTGTCTGGAACTATATAGCTGCTAACAGAATTATGTAGAGTTAATTTGTAATAAATATATAGAACGGAGGTGGAAAGAGAAAGTAAATTTAAAGATTCAGGAAACTGTAAGGGCTTAATCTGCTTCTTGAAGTTATTGTTCAAAATGTATATTGCAAACACAAAACAATATTAAGTCTGATGCTTTTATTAATATTTTATTTTATTTATAAGTTCTCGTATATTATTGTCATACACGAATTAGTTTCAATTTTCAATGTATAACAGTGTAGAACGAATAATTTACGTGAAACGCATCGGATAGCATTTTCGTTTTGGACGATTTCCCTAGTTACAAATAAATGAAAATTTATTCGCTCGAAGCGCTCTCTATGCAACTGGGTGGCTGAACAAAGTTGCCACTTTGGAAAACAATAACTAAAATAACTTCAAATTTATGAAAATTATTATGCGGTGAAGGCGTTCGTTTTTCAAATAAAATACTAAAATATGGATGACGCTTTAATTGAGTCACCTCAACCTATGATATAAGATAAAATGAATATTTATTTTACAGTATTTTTTATTAATTAAACTTTTTAATAAAGATTTACTGTTGAATTGTAAATACAAAATTTTCAAATTATATTGTGCAATGAATTTTAATAGATGTGTAAAGTCTTCACATCGTAAAGATATTTTAAGCCGCAGAAATGCAATACAAATAAATAAATTTATTTCTCGTTTAACAGGAAATTTAAATGTTATACGTTGTGTTTGTAGACTAATAAGGAAAAATTGCTTCCAAGATATATGTAAGACGGTGAGGCACTCTCTCGTTGAGTGCATCATCCACGAGAACAGGAGTCGCATTCTGTGTTGTCGCCTGGGAGTCTCTACCATCTCTCGGGAAGATTTTTCTGAATTGCTGCTTAGTTCTGACGGTCCTTTGTTGTTAAACTTCATCAGGGAAATCCTCGGGGCAACAAGAGCGGTTAACGAGGTTGACATGGAATAAGTTCCTACGTTCTTCAACTATTTCTCAGACGTTTATTCTTACACCTTGTGTGTAATTTGCAGGGTACAATACGCAACCAATATATATTTTTTCTACATTTTTTTTAAGTGAAAAAAATCTATTTAAAAAAAGATATAATTTACATGTAAGTCAAATCAGTTGAACGTTAGTCGAACTAGTCAAATTTAGTAGTAGAAAGTCGGTTTGATTGGTCGTTTGATGAGTCAGACTTAAATTAAATTAATTGATACATTGATAATTGATAAGACTAAGTGGACCTGGCTGGATCATACGGCACGGGAGAGTATGAACTAGAGATACCTTTTCCTCGAGCCTCCAGTTCCTCGTCATATTAGAAGGCCGTCGGGAACAATACATATTATGTACTCATATGAGCTCCATGAGGCAATCTTTTTATGGAATAACGCGAAAAACATGGCAGCTGACAGTTTTATGACAGCAGCTCGTGATGACCATATCATCTAATTAGGAGTACGTATCTGGTAATGATGGTGGTGATTATGAAAACCAGTCTGATATAAAAGGAACAACAACTTCACGTCACCGGTATAGTTATCGGATAGCGTGAAGACGGATTGAGGAGCATATGAACAGTACAAAGACTTTTTCAGAAGCACATACAGGTATATTCTAGATAAACTTGACAAACTTCCAGCCCGGGCGGAATTACATGCTTCATGTACCGGGCCGACCACAACTCGTCATTCGTCGCGGTTGGAGGAAATTACTGGCCACTAAGCGCTCGTAGTGGGTGACAGCCCAGCCCCGCAAGTGGCGATATATATAATTAATTGCGTACCAATAATAGCTAGCCACGTACCACTACAACACAACCACGTACAATAATGACACACTCGTGACCGGACTTGTCAAAAAAACCAATATGGCGACACATACATGTCCGACAAGCGAACCAAAAGAGAGACGAAATATCGTACAACGAGGTTTTCGGCACCAGTGTTCAAGGGCTATATCGAGCCAATATCAATGTAAGTATGACTTACTTTTGATGAGAATCAACATTCATCAATAATATATTACTAAATAGTTTACTTTTATTGAATTTTATAACTGAAATGATGAATGCTCGGTAATTCGCTTCCGTAGTTGCAAGGTCCGGTGCAGTGTAGTTCATACAATTGTGTCATTTACGGCCAATGGAGCAGTTCACCCAGTTCGCCTGGATAGTGTCGCAATGGAAGTAGGCCAGTCTACCTGTGGAGGCCGCTCCAGGAAGCTCTATAACTCTGCCCCCATTGCTAGTATATCTACAGGAACACCACTGAAAGAGGCAATGACGCAATTCAACTGTTAGCCACTTACCCGGCTCGGATACAGCGCAGAACAGCGCGACGAACATAATCCATTAGGTGTAATTTAATGTTATAATTAATAGCACAATAATGTGCTTATATCTTCTAATAAGTGTATATTTTCAATCATCCGGTAAAGAATTTTGAATTATTATCTAAATCTGGTTATATGTAGACCATTGTCTTAACACACGACAATATGTTATTTGTTTATTATTGATGCTGTTCACGGGCGCAAAAAAAACTTAATAGGTTATGACATATATGGCATATTTTATAAACGAAGAATCATCTTTGTACTGGATTAGGGTACTTATATTTATGTATATAAATTAAAATATTATACAAACCAGGGGGTTTCTAAGTTCATGACTATTTTTTGCTGCGTCAGGGATCAAAAGTAGGCGAATAATTCACTTATAATATGATTAATAGATTAATGCACATTTTTACACTTGAAAGTAATTAATAATCTGGAATAGTTTTCAATTAACTTAGATATTATAAATTCATGTCAATTATATACTTGTTCTCAAAAAAGAGCATATACTTACTACATTAATGAAAAATGTTGTATTATATGATTTTTTTTTAACATATAATACATTTAATGTAGTTTAATTGACTGTAGTCCATACTGACAACATTGCACTTGATGAAAAGACATTTTAGTTTGTGCTCTATGGCGGTAACTTCTTGAGTTGAAAAGTTTGCTCACCACAATTCAGTCATCATCATCATCAGCCTGTGTCCGTCCACTGTTGAACGTAGGCCTCCCGCATGAGTCTCCATCCTCTTCGATCCTCCGCCTTCCGCATCCAGGTCACTCCCGCTATTCTTCTTATATCGTCAGTCCATCTTGTAGGGGGTCGGCCAATGCTTCGTTTGCCAGTTCTTGGGCGCCATTCCAATACTTTTCTTCCCCATCGACCGTCGTCTCTTCGACAGATATGACCTGCCCATTGCCACTTGAGTGTGCCTATTCGTTGGGTAGCATCCACTACTTGAGTTCTTCTGCGTATTTCCTCGTTTCGGATTCTATCTTTTAGCGACACTCCGAGCATGGATCTCTCCATAACACGCTGGGTGACTTTTATTTTATGGGTAAGACTTGCTGTCAGATTCCACGTCTCTGCGCCATAAGTTAATACAGGGAGGACGCATTGGTTAAACGCCTTAGTTTTAAGGCATTGTGGAATTTTCGCTTTAAAAGTGTACTTTAGTTTTCCAAATGCTGCCCATCCCAGTTGTATGCGCCTGTCGATTTCTTTTGAGAAGTTATTTCGCCCTAGTTGTATTACTTGTCCCAGATAGGTATAGTCGTTTACAACCTCTATTTCTGTTCCTCCAACGGAAATAGGATCAAAGGTCTGTGAAATATTACTATTAATCATGGTTTTTGTTTTATTCATGTTCATTTTCAGACCAATTTTGCTCGACGCTTCATTGAGGTCGTAGAGCATTTCAAAGTTCAGTATAATATCTTAATCAGTTCACAAAAGCATCGTTTTTTTTATCTAAATACATACAGGAGAATACTGACAGATGGTGTTAGTGATGCTAAAGTCTTATCTGTGTGTTCTATGACGCTTACCATGTTACAAATGAAGAACCCCTGCATGTAGAGTGTTAATCCACCAACGTCATAGACTACAGCCCAAGATTCTCGCGTCATCCTTATTATTACAGGAATTTACTATGATTAGGTGGTCTTTACGGGACGACTTTCGCCTACTACCAATTTTGATTTAAATGCTTTGACTGGCATTTTACGGTGAGGGATTAATTTCACATCAACCGTCGGTATTTTAGAACGCAAAATCGAACCCGCGACCTTCAGCTTGCCAAGCAAACGTCTTAACCACTAAGCTTTACCCGCTGATCGTATACTTTAAAAAAAAACTTCTCATTAATTGAAATAAAAAGGCATTTATTATTGATGTACGAGTATCAATGTATTTTTATGTTTTTCTGCGTATCGCGTATTATATATTTACAAAAGAGATGTCAATGTCTCCATAGCATTCAACTCATTTTTTCATTACTCAATTTAAATCCTTTTAGCCCGTCATCAATTATCCCCGCCCACTGAGGGAGATTCCCCGACACACGCCGCAGCATCAGCCGACCCATCAATAATAAAATGCCTACTCCTACTTATCGTCGGAAAAACTGCGAGAAAAAACTCCGGGTGCGGAGAAAGCTCCGCATTTTCATTCTCCTAGAGCTTTGTTGTTCCACTTCCCTTGCCGAGCCCCGCACTCTTAAAGACTTCAGCATCACTTCCATCAAGAGAGGCAAAACCATACTTTAATGGTAACACATTTATAAGGTAGTAACAATGATTTATGAATGATTTCCATGCATTGTTTATTCACTTGAAAAGAAAATCTTCTGTTAATCAAATAATAACATGTAAAACCTCTTAGGTTTTCACGGTCAGGTTTGGTATTGGCTTTTGGGTTTAGCGAGGCAGTCTAAAGAATTTGCCACACACGGCTTAACACAATAGCCACAATACCAAATATTTACATAAAAATATAAATATACATATTGAATAACAAATACCATTTGAAATAACATTCCTTCTATCAATTAGAATACAAAAATCAATGGACGTAAGATTCTAACGTTAGAGAGTGTACACTAGTCTTCATTATAAAAACTGCAAATTACCACTCAATAGAATAATAAAATTAACACATGTACCTCGTGTATATTAAGTCCTTATTTAATATTTTTCATAGATGGCACTTGTTATTAATTATGTAGAGATTAATTAAATCAATTACAAGAAACTTCAGTACACAGAGCTGATATACAATATGATGAGACGAGAAGTGTCCTTTGTGACGATAATATGTTTCAGCTAGGGTGCAGATATAAAGTTATGAGCTATTAGTGGAGCTTTCTGCAATCTAGTCGTAAATTTCACTTCTACCGATTATTTTTCTCAGATTTTTTCTAGTATTATATTATCATGACTGCGAGTATATCAAGAGCTTTTTAATGCCATTTATATAAATAAAATAAGTAATGCGTAAAAATTTGGGAATTATATAGTGTACAAAGTCAACTGGCAACATAATAATTGCAATCATTACAATCTAAAGTCAGTTTAGTTTTATGTATTCAAATATATTGTTCAAGTATCTATCATGTGCTAGAAATCTAAAAATATTTTGTATTACTGCGAGTATTAATTTATTACTTGTATGGTATACTAGTTTATTTCAGATGTTTATCTCGTCAGAAGCATGCCTCATTAATCAGCTCCATAGTTCCGCCAATGCAAACACATATTTCCCGGTAAATTATAGCCAGACGGCTCACAATCAAAGGAACAAAGCCTCCGCTAAAAGCTCGCGACGAAAACCCGCATACCGAATAAGCGAGCCGGCCCAGAAAGCACCGTCAAGCCTCTCTTTGATGGCGCCATATGGACCGCTAATCGACTTGCATTTGTGCCCTATACCAGGGCACTTGGCTTGCTTTTAGCTTTCTAATGAAAATACATTACACGTCATACAAAAAACGAGCCGATGATTTTTGACTGCTCAAAAGCTTTTTTTTGTCACCGAAGGAAAATATTTTTTCAATATTATTTTACCGCGAAATTCTAAATATTTTCATTCCAATATCGAAGCATTCATTAGATTTATTTAAAAAAAAAATATTTAAAAATTAATGTGTTTGGTTATATCATCCTCCTCTCTCTCAAAAAGGTGTTATTCCGTCGCGTAATGGCAGGATTAGGAGCAGATTGATAACACAGACGTTTTCAGAAGCACATTGACATATATTTAAGATAAAATCTTACAAATTTGGGGCTCGACTTAGTCGCAGCATATGGCCGAGCCACAATACAATATACTCTCGCCAACGGGCGGTACACAACTGATTTGATCGGCTGTTGCACCGGTGCCACAGCGGCGGTCTATATAACTAGTTCCAATATGGCTACAAATAAATCTGTGAAATCTAAAAAAATGACAAGCGAACAGAAATAAGAGACGAAAGATTGTATATCGAGGTTATCGGTATCACTCAGCAAGGGCTACATCATGCTGATAAATTATGAGAGATCACGTTAAACGAATGTATCCTGAAAGAGTGGTCCATCTGACAATTTACTACTGGGTTATTTACCATTTATTTTACTTTCAAGAAGAATACTTAGAATATTCTTCTTGGTCTGATCCAAGCTATATTTGATCCATGTCGCAGGAACAGGCTCCGAGTAATAATAACAGGACGCATCCCTAGCAAAATCAAGAGGAAAATATATTTATATTTAATTCGTTATAAGATTTTTATCTTTAACTTAAACGTTACTGTTAACGTAACAATAATTGATTTGTCAAAAAACTTTCGAACGAAAAGAAATAATGAATTCTTTACACAATGTTTAATTCGTAATTCTGAAATCTAGATCGTAATAAAAGCGTCTGTTTAACGGTAAGTTGAAAGAAAAATTCCATTGCAAGAGATCAGTGTCTTGTAATATAAAAACGTCTAAAGCACAAAAAAATTATTCACATTATGATATCAATTGCATTTTTACTTATTTAAGACACCTTATAATTAATTTTATTATTCAAATGGCAACGTTATTCTTTCGATTACTTTATGATAAAACACTTGTATGATTATAAATACAGTGATTAAGTTGTACAAGTATTATTATAATATTATACATCGAAAAAACAATGCTTACCAATCCTAGGAAAAAAATCACAATTTTCAATAAGACGTGCGATGAACTCCTTAACCCGTGTAAAGCAATACTAGAATGACTGAAACATTATTGTTTGGTGACTATTACTGTCTTCTTTACACACTTATATTTATGTACACCTGTTTCAAATGTCTGCTGAACAAATAATAGGTACCTCGGTTCTCTAACAACTGTGATTGCTGGCATACAAACATAATGCCCTATTCAATTGTATATCCAAGGTGGAAATGGCGCATATTTTTATTATGTTATATGGACGTAATACGACCCACAAAATATACATCATAAACATAAAATTAATTGGCCAAGCGATTAAATATTATTTTGATTATATGACTAAAAAAGTTAGTAACGTTATGTGGGGTGGGTTGATTAAGATTATACTTAATCGTGAGTACTCGTCACAATCTTTACAAATATATAATATGTTATTATATTTACATTAATAATTTGGTCTTCAACTGTATTTCATTGACGAACTCCGTGGACTTTCCTATCACTCAAGCGTTTACCGGACACGGTATTTTCAGAGAATTCCTAAAAAGATTTGGCCTCTCTTCTTGCGACGCATGTCCATGTGATCCAGGCATGGTGAACTAACGGTGAGACACTCTCTCGTTGGGTGCATCATCCATGAGAACAGGAGACGCATTCTGTGTTGTCGCTTGGGAGTCTCTACCATTTCTTGTGAGGATTTCCCTAAATTGCTGCTTAGTTCTGACGGTTTCTTGTTGTAAAACTTCATCAGGGAAATCTTCGGGGCTACAAGAGCGGTTAACGAGGCTGACATGGAATAGCCTCATACGATCTTCAACTATTTCTCAGACGTATATTGTAACGTGTGTAACTTGCAGGGTACAATACGCAAATATATATTTTTTCTACATTTTTTTAAATAAAAAATTAATAAAAAAAAACCTATTTCACAGCTTCAGTGATCCAAAAAGAACCACTATAACTCTGTCAATAAATTGTCAGTCAATAAACTTTAAATTATGAAAATTAAAGATTTTATTAGGTTAATAGAAATTATTATGTAGGAAAGTCAACAAACAAAAATGTTTCAGATCCAAATCTACATATGAACACAATAAAATATACATTATTTTTTAAACTTATCATAATTTTCTATAAATTTAGTATTTCATATATATTTTTTTACGTTTCATCAGTACGTACTTAAAAATGAATTTGAATCGTTTTTCGTAAATTATATGAAATTGTCTTCTAGCAGCTTACATAAGTAGCTACGCACGTGTATAATGTTTAAATAATAATAACAAATGTTTTTGTAAAAAAAAAACTTGATCCGTGGATCTTGTTTACGCCCTATTACTGTGACACGAAATAAGTCTTTCAACCGATTAAATAATAGATAGATAATGCTTTTAGTCAAGCTCGTATCAAGCTTTTCTAATTTCCCAAAAAAAAAACTCTCGTAGCTGGAAACGGAAGTTATTTCACGTGCCTAACCGTGTCTCTGAATAAATCAGAAGGGAGAAATTACACGTCTCGCTCTCTCTCACAATAATTTCTTACAGGCCGAGCTCGTAACTTCCCATTCAATTATTCAGGGGAATCTGTAAGTTAATTAATCTGGAGAAGGAATGGCGAACCTTTCAGTTCCGATATGAAACTATTAGCAACAAACATTTGCCCGAATATAACAATAGTCTGTGATGTAGGAGGCTTCGTGGTGAATACTATAACAAGCTGTTGAATTGCTAAATATTTATACTAGAAAGCTTACTTAATATTTATTATTTTAAATAAGTATATGTTATTTTAATATAAATCTTGTTAATATGATTTGTCACGAAAACATGTTGAGTCTTTTGTGCACAGTATCAGCAATTCGTGCGACAACTTATTTACGAGTACTTAAATTTTCAAAATTATGTTTTGGTATCTATTATTCTAATTTCACAAAATATAAATAAGTCTAATAATTATTTTTAAATAGATTCTTAAAGTGAATACAACAAATAATAATAAACAAAATTGATTTAAATTTATAAACTAAATTTTAATATTTCTTAATAAAATAAAATAAAATAAACCATATTTTATTACTCTTTTTAAATAGAAATATTTTAAATACATATGTATAGTAATTACAATGAAATAAATTCCTAGACATATTTAGACGTTTGTGCTTATTCAGAATGGTTAATAATCGCGTTACTTAAAAGATCTGGATCGTTTGATCCTGAAGGGCGGCTCATTTTATGCACAGTTATAAAAATATGCTATCTTTTCTAAATACATAACACTTAAAGTAACTATATAATCTTACTGTCAACTTTATCAAAATTGCAAAAAAAAACGTCAACACGAATAAAAAAAAATATTTAAATTAAATAATTTTAACTACATAATAAAAGTTCCTACATATTATCATAAAAACTAATGTTAAAAACTCTAGATACTAATCTATTTTATTTTACGTCATAATTTAGAAGCTGCTAGAAATGTGAGAGGCTTTGTTAAAATAAGGATACACTTACGCGGAATCAATCAATGCCTTAATTTACATGTTTAAAGTCAAGGTATTGCAGGCTAGGACGTTGACCATCCTCGTCACGTTCAAGTCTGGAATACCTTAGTCAGAAGAGCACGTGTCAAGTTTCACTCCCTTTTACATTTCATAGTAAATTACATATAATTATAATGTATATTGAATTGGAAAATTCCTAATAATTTAAAGTATGTACTTGATTTATTTTTATAACGATTTTTTTTTTAAATTATATTTCAATTGTATATTATGACGAGAACAGCATTTTAATTAATGGATAATTTACTCATGCCAAAAATTTACTTTATAACTGTTATTTTATATTTTCTGAAATAATTACACTGTTGTAATTGTCGTTTAACCGATCATATAGTAAGTAAAACAACAATGGCATAAATCCGTATAATAATATAAATCATGACATAAATTTGCATACCAACTTAAGCAGGAAAACAATAAGAAATACCCCTTTTTTATTGAATATACTTGTATTTCTTTGATGTATCTAACTGAAAAATATTCAGTTATCATAAATTTCCAATGTTTTATTTTCAGTACCATGAAAAACAAGAATCTTAAACACTGATCTGTGTGTTTATTATTGTAATACAAAAACATTTTTTTCATCTAAGTTCTCGTTCTTTCAAAAATAATAATATCAGTAAAAAAATGCTAAGGAAAACTCAAAGCAGATATTTTCTTTTTGGAGCAATCCGCTCGGTAACCATTATAAATGCTAATTTTATTTTCCTATGTAGATTTTATTTAATTTGGTGATGCACATACATTACTTTTTGAATAGCACATACTTTAAATGTAATTTATTTTTCTTTAGCTCTGTATATATATCTTTGTAGATAAGCCTTTTGTCCTGAATAAATTATTTTTAACGTTTTTTGGAAGCTATATTAAAATGTATTACAAGACCGTGTATTAAAAAAGATTTATTTAACAAATAATTAACGAAAATCAGTGAAAAAATTAGTACACTGGGAGGCTTCTTCAACACATTTTGAAGTAGAGGCTCCCAATGGAAGTCCATATATAAGCTCCTCCGACATATTCAGAGGTGAGGCTATGATGGATCTATGAGGAGGGCAGGACCTCATAGATGAGATAGTGGTGGATGAACTGAATTGGCGGTCAACGACAGCTCTCTAGCTTTCCAAGAAAGCTACTGCCTTTGCGGCAGGTGGCAACCGGCAGGGAAAAAAAACCATGATGCACTTGACCGAGAATGCAACGCAGGACAGACAGACATGGTGAATGTTCACAAGGAGAGCCGACCTCAGATGATGGGAAATGGCGAGGCTAAAGAAGAAGGTGAAAAAAGTAGTATTATCTTTGGTTTATACATATTACTCAATTAAATGTTTTATGACTATAAACATTAACAGCGTTTTTTGAAACAGTTTTTAATAAATTTAAATATTTCTATTAAAATATATTAATTAAATAAATATAACTTCGTAATTAACATTTCAAATATGAGTTAAAAATAATAGCATATTATTTAAAGAAATAATGTTGAACTGTATTTTTGGAATGATATAGTAAGGTAGCGGGTACGGCAGTCTTCTATCCTACAGTCGAAGAAACAAAGTAAGAGCTGGATAGGACATACTTTGTTGTTGCTGCAGTAATACATAAAATAAGGTTGCCTTTTTTTCATACTCTCTGGCTCTCGCAATTCCTAAAAACTGTCGGATATAAAATATATGTGGAGAACTTTAGAATTTCTCACTGACTTTGGACGAGGTGATCATTGATCATATGCTGACGATGTGAGAAGATCTTATGATCTAGCTAGGAAGCGGATATGAAAGAAACTTAATATCCACAATTGCTTGGATGATATTCTTCATAATTACAATTCATACATTTCTTTGACGTGTGCCAAATTCCGCTTAAATTAATAACAAAACGTGATTCTAGATTGACGAAAATTTGCTTTGCGTCACGTTATGTCCAACAATATTATTTTTTCAGTGAATAAAACGCCTATAGTAGAAAAAGTTCAGTCAGCCTTTACTCAACAAACACCACTTAGTTAAGTCAGTGTTCTACAACCTTGCATCTATTCTGACTTTTTCTTTGGTATTTCACATGTATTACCAAACGCATTATTTTTTGGTCATCTTCCTGCAATCAATGGAACACAGGCGTAAGATTGGTTTACTTAGTCTTTTCTACCGTTATTATCACGGTCGCTGCTCTTCGGAACTTAAAGAACTAATTCCTTCTGCACCCACCCACAACCGACAAACTCGTCTTAGACTTGCCGAACATCCATACACGGTTAATGTGTGTCGACAAAGAACTGGTAGTTTCCAAAGTTCCTTCGTTAATGCCACCGGTAAGCTTTGGAATGCTCTTCCAACGTCTGTGTTTTCTCCTTCCTACAATCTGGATCTCTTCAAGAAACAAATAAATATACACTTACAATCTCCCCAACTCACACACAGGCACGAACACAACACATGTTTCCCGAATGCAGCGTCCAGCCTCCCTGGCTGAGCGTCATGGAGTGTACTGGTTTTGACCGGCTGTGCTCTCCTACATGCGATTAAATAAAAAAAAACTTGATTTTACCTACGCACGATTGACTTTGACGACGAAAGTCTTTATTATTATTATTCAATATTTCATTATTTTTTATTTATCTCAGTTGTCAGTCCCGCAACGGGTCAGAGAGTCATCATATTAGTGGTTCGCAAAACATCAGTTAATTTTAATATAAATACACAGAATGCGCCGCAACACAACCAGTATAGTTTCCCGGCACAGCATTTGGAGAGCACTGAAGCTGAGTATTGCTTAGTCAGCGATAAACATGACTAGCAAGAAAACAGCGAAACTGCTTATTACTTTGCATACATGCAGACTTATTATAAATTGCACATCAGCATTTTAATAGACGGAGTTTTTTTTAATACCATTATGTAGCGTCTGTAGTTTCTTATCTTATGGTATGTTTGTAAACACATTATAGTGATACGATCATTTATTATTTTGTATAAATGTTTACTAATGTTATTAAACTTGTAATAATGAATTAAAAATGTTTTTGTTATGTGTAAGTTACTATGTTTCTGAATCCGAACAAAATAATAGCAATTTTATGTATATATTTAGTTATGATGTTTAACCCTAGCGTAAGTATTGTTTGCTACATTTAGAATTATATTTGTCATTATTTCGTACGTTATTATCGCATTACTTGATAACTTCTTAGGTTTTTACGGCCAGATTTAGTATTGTGGCTTTTTGGTTAAGCCGTGTGTGGCGAATCACTCTCTTCCAATATTTCAACCACCATTGCAGGGGTCTTCTTCAGGGTTGATGACTTTGTGTCAACCCTGAAGAAGACCCGTGTAATAGCGGTCGAAATATTGGAAGATAGAAATTTGCTGCACACGGCTAAACCTAAAAGCCACAATATGCTTCAGTTGATGTTTATAAATTAACGGTCAACAACGGATCACCAAACTTTTCTTCCGATCACCAAAATTAAACAACATAGAGTGCGGATAGTATCTTCTTGGATAGGTGACCGCTTGGAAACACCTCGTGTTTGTTAGAAGTTTGTACTCACCCTTTTTGGCAAAAATATTCTCTTAGTTGGAAGTGTCAGAATAATCATATGATATACGAGTACTTTAAAAAACCGATTTAGCTACATCAAATATACCTCGAATGCGATAGCCTTTAAGTTACCGGGAGATCATTTTTAGTAACGTCGGAAATCACATATTTATAGTATGTAATACAGGCATTTATTAATGGATATACAATAACCCTTAACCATGAAGTTTCTGTATATTTCATAATGGAAGTGCCAGACCCAAAGATTTTTACTATTCGAGCGTTTTACTAATTGTTTTCTTTAAGTTATTGTCAAAAACGTTGAAAAACCCTTTTATTACTTGATAGGATGACTTCACAAGCTGTCACTTACTAATATCGATGTTTTTTTATTAAATTGCTTAAAAAACTTTATCTTATTTGTAATGTTATTATAATGATTAATTTTCTGGTAGGAATGTGTCGTTAAGATGTAATGTTTCAGTTCTACTAAGATTAATTGACTAAATTACGTGGCTAATGTTTACTGCAGAATTAATATTTTATACTAGATTTGAAAATGAAAACAAATAACATTTCAAGGCAATATCAATTAGACACTAAACTTTGTTATTATAAACGGTCCATAACACGTGCAGATTACACCTTGGAAGTACTGCTTATCTTATACTTATTAGATTTTTATAGGCTTAAATACTCGCATTAGCACGCCGAAAAAATTGTAGAAAAAAACTATTGTAGATTCGATTTACCTCTTCTTATTTTACTCTTTATGTGAAATACGTGGTTAACACAAAAAACTACTTTAAAGTAAGTTCGGCTTCCGGGATCCTCACCTCATCCTAAGGTATCTTTGTATCCCGAAGAATATATTATATGTTTTGCGCTAGATTACATTTTAATATGACTAGAACCTTAAGCTTGAAGTAAAATGAACTTTCGTTTATTAAGCCTTTGATGTGACTAAAAGTAAAAGTAAAAAAATCACTACATCCTTTATATACGAGCAAGAATATATATATGGGCTGAACATCGGCCTTCCTAATCAGTATCTATCGTTCTTGTTACATTTTCATCCAATGTTTTCATTAACCCTTTCATTACGGCTCGGTTTGAATACAAATTCTACTGTCAATTATAAAACTAGTATTTGAAGCACAAATGTACTTATCTGGTCTTTTTTTCGCATATCACATTGTTTATTTACTTAGCTATCAGATGATTCATAAAAAACTATTAAAATAAAGTAGCAAAACGATATATCACGTCTACCGATGTCAACGATCGGGGAATCTTATGACGGCATATGCCGACAACCGATGCGAAAGAAGAAATGTTTTATCATTTTTACAGGAAATAAACGACAAATTACTTAAATCAAATGTGGTGACTTATTTAAATACGAAAATG
Organism: Glossosoma conforme; assembly: GCA_022606575.1. Classification (NCBI taxonomy): domain Eukaryota; kingdom Metazoa; phylum Arthropoda; class Insecta; order Trichoptera; family Glossosomatidae; genus Glossosoma; species Glossosoma conforme. The sequence continues at coordinate 115,545 of JAGTXR010000041.1, read as the reverse complement.
TTTTTCAAAATTTACCATTTCAAGCACAGTTGATATACTTGCATTTATACGAGTTTATACAACCGGATATATTATACATCCCTTAACGCTTAGGGAGTTAAGTCAGATAATTCAATTATTGGACCCTTACTTAACTTTTCTACAGCTCGCCTGAAGTGTGAATAATCAGTCTGAAATGTAGGGAGGGTTTTAGCAGACTAATGGAGTACTCAGAGATTACATACTTCAGACGTCTCGAATACTTACGCGAGTCCTGAAAATCCCATTAAGACACCATAAATAGCGAAAATACACACAACAAAATAAGATTTTTGTTTTTAAATATGTATGTTTTTAACATGTTTTGACATGGATTACGTTAAGCAACTGTGACTCACATATTAAAATATGTGTACATGGATTCACGTAAACTGCTCGCATCACCAGTCTTTTGATTCCTAAACAGTCCCTCAATATTTTAAATGGATCTAAAATTGAATGCTAAAAATATTGATTTTTATATTCACGACGTAAAGTCCATCAATACTTTCAACATAAGCGGGCTTAAATTTCCCGGCGAGTACAGCTCAATGGTCAAAGCGTTTGCTTGACAAGAAAAAAGGTCGTGGGTTCGATCCCCGACGGAGATTGAAAAAAAAAGAGCTCTTAAGTACACCTGGTTGGTGAGAATTATATCCTACGTCCGTTAAATGCCAGTCATAGCATATTAATTAAAATTGGTGGTAAACGAAAGTTGTCCCGTGAAGTCCATCCATGCCTAGTAAATCCCTCTAATAATAAGGATGATCCATGGATGTCGGGCTGTAGTCTATAACGTTGGCGGATCAACATTCAACATACAGCGCTTAACTATATGTAGCATGATAAGCGTCATAGAATCATCTGATGAAACTTCATCACCATCTTTCGGAGTTAAGATGAAATAGCATTGAAAATAATTGATATTCTCCTAAATTTGTATATGCTAATATAAACAGTTCACAATTGTCTTATCATATAACAAATACTCTTAAGATTCTCTTTTCTTTGCTTATATATATTATTATAAATTCATCAAATATAAATGTAATTTAAAAATAATTTTAATTAAAAATTTACAAATTAAAAATATTTAGTTTTGATTCACATTTATTTTAAGCGATTACATGTTTCGGCCTCCCTGGAGACCATCTTCAATAATTGTATAATAATCTTCTTTATTGAAAATTGTTTCTAGGGAGGCTGAAACATGTAATCGCTTAAAATAAATGCGAATCAAAAGTAAATGTTTTTAATTTGTTATTTTTTAAATTTAAATTAATTTAAAAGTATTATTATCCAGTTTCACCAAGTATTGTCAGTTGATAAACTCAATGTTATTCAATATAAATGTTACAAAAAGGAAAATAATAAATATGATGATCACCAACAAAGAGTAAAAATGCAGTTTAATATTATTTTTTTATAATTCTTATCACACGATACGGTTGTTAAAATGTTTATTGAGGGAAAATTACTCAGCGTGTAATATTCATAAAATATCGTGTTACTATGCGAATTTATTATAGAACTAACAAATAGTAAAAACAAACCTTCTAATGCTTTACAAAATTATTCATAGCGATGAACTTGATATATTGCTGTATAAACTATTATTATAATAGTGCTACAATTCTTAGAGAAAATAATAATAAAATATGAACTCTATTAGTCTTCAGAACTAGGTATTTTATATATATATTCGAGTATTTAAGATTTATTATAAATATTTTTTTATTCGTTAAATCGCAGCGTTGACAGTCCAAACGAAATAAGTTTGTGAAGATTACTTATTCGAAGAGGTAAAACAAAGACAAAAATACATACAAGTCACAGAAGTGTGGTAGGAAAAAATATATTTTATTCTTAATTAAAATAATAAGATTCGATTATTTAACTTTATTGTATTATTAAATAGCTGTTAAATGATATTTTAATGGAATAACACTGAAAAAAATCTTCATGAGTTTATAGGTATTATCAAGTTTGCGTCTATTTATACAAAATAATTAATTGTAATTATTTTAAGTATTGCTTTAAATTCGTTGTAATGTTTACTTTGCGAGGAGAGACTTAATATTTCATAAGTCATTCACACCTCAGCCAATTAAAAATGCGTAGGAAAAGAAAAAAAAACATCGCGTGAAAAACGTGTCCAATAATTAGTATTAAATAATGGAAAACATCGGCCTAGACATCGGCGTCAGCTCCGCACGTAGAGGCCCACATTTCAGGAGTTCTGTCTTGCTTTCAGGCGCCGCAGCCTCGAAGGGCCGAGAGAGATGGAAGAGCAGGGACGGGGCTCGTGAAAGGAACACGCAAAGCCTGGGAGCCTGTGGAGGCCGCGCCGGGGCAGCTGATCAGTCCGGAGCGAGCCCTCTTACTGGGTGGACGTCCCGCGCCTTCCCCGATCAGCGCGAGCGCGCATACATAACAGCGGAACACTCCCGCGACCGCTCAGTCCGCCGAGCGACGCTGCCACGGTCGGTCGTCCCGGTCAAGTCGCGTGCCCGACTACGAAACAGTGCGCTAAAAATACACATTTTTTTTACTTTCGAAACATTTTTTTACGTTTTGTAACACCGTCATAAAAAATATTTTTTAAGCGAACCCTCTCCTTCAAAAAAAAAAACGTTTCACGCTTATTCATTAAAACATAAAATAATACCGACATAAAAAAAAATTAAACACGTCACTGTGATAAAAAAGAAGAAATATTATTAATAAATAAATACCGGTCGGAGTAATAAATAATCTAAAAAAAATCTCTTCTTAAATTATTAAATAATTAATTATTAATCATATTAATATAAAAATATTAGATATATCTACTTTTTAGTACTATTTTTGTACTTTTTTCTTACATTCGTTATCTGAATTGTCCTCGTGGCCACCTGTCCTTCAACCGCTGCTGCAGAAGTCCTCGGAAGTCCATCTCCGCGAGTTCAGCGGCCGCCCCGCTGCTGTGACATTGATTTTCTCGCCCTACAGAGAAGAAACCTCAACAGACACCTGCCATAGAGACCACATCTAAATACAGGTAACTAAAACATACATTCATACATTTAAAATAAAATAAAATGGCAGACGAGCATACAGAAAACGCCATCAACACTTCATTATAAAGCTGCGAAAAACAATGTATTTTCAGTTTATACGAGGACATTAAAATAATACATTATCTTAGATTCTAAATTGTGCTGATAATTCAGAATAGAATATGTTTTCCTTCACGTTATTAGTGAAATAATTAACACCTCATTATTTTGATAACTTTTATTACACAGAATATTTGCTTAGATACAACATAAACAAACCATTTAAAAATATATTTATATGACCTTCTAAGCTTCTATTTTATAGTATTTACGTGATGCTTCTATTTAAAAATTTTAAAATACGTGTATTGATGTATTCCATGGATACAACAGTGATTATTATTATTTTGATCAATGCATTGTTTGTTGACCGAGTGAAGACCACAGCTGGTTATTTCAGCCGTAGGGCTTAACTAGGTAACTGGGTGTCTAATTTTAACCAGAGAACCCATTCCGCAACTCTTCACGATGTCTGGTCGTCAGCGAAACAAAGCTTGATCCCTATTACTACGAATTAACTGAATCGTATTAATTAAAATTTAGATAAGTTATATTCCGACATAAATATGGAAACATAATTTCAAAATATCACATGACATGTTTCGTTACTTAAAACAATTTTCTTATCATTAATTTTTACTTTCTATAAATATAAAGTAAACATACATCAATATTTTTTTCTTTTACTACTTGAAATACAAATAGTCTTGAAATAAACAATACATCGTGTACGAAATAATGTTGTCAATCGATTCTTAGTCGAGTGTCTGGCCTTTTATTATTTCTGTATCTCGTTATATTTTTAAAGCATTTGAAGACAGATTTACAGCGCTATTAAAATTCTAACGTTTTATATCTTCGCTTTTGAATTTTTGTTTTGAGACGACGGTTGATTTTTTTTCACATTATACTTTTTTTTTTCAAATTATGCCTTTACTATTTAGTACAAGTAAATAATACAACTAAGTATTTTTTCTCCATCTTAAGCATTTAATATTTTTTATTAATTTTATATTATATATATATTATATAACAAATAAATATTTTTCTTGATTATTTTAATAAATTGATTTTTATACTGAGAAAATCGTTATATTTTCATTTTTGATTTCCTTTTTTACTGATCGATAAATACGTCACTAGAGGTCAATATGAACACGCATTTCTTATAAATCTATATGATCTTGATATATTATTGACATCTTTGCAAGCAATTCACTTATCAGTCGCGTAATAAAGCATATCAATTGATACGAGTAATATTTTTTCATTAAACATCGCCGCGAGTACAGATATCTAACATATGATTGACTTTGAAGGCTGACTTGTAATCATTATCTGGAAAAAACCAGAAGTTCTTATGCGCCTCGAACAAACAATAACTTAAAACACACTGTCAAAATAAATAAAGCTACCGGTCGACATTAAGGAACAATTAGTGAAACACATGTTTTGTTAAATTTAATGTTTAGTTAACAACCGTGATGTTTATTTCGACTTTTTGATTAGGAAAAAATATTAGTAGTAATTAAATATATATAATCGTGTCGGAAACAACAGGGTCAGATTCTGCCTGCCCAGAAATGGGTGACGTCTATGCCATTACTCCCGGCCATCATCAGGTCCAATTTGTGGTGTTGAAAATATGTCCTTATCACCGATATCACCTTGAATGTCCTGCATTGTTTTGGTGTTTTATCGATCATTTTGCCGCCGGATTTTCCCAAGGAAAAATGAAATTATATCGTTGATATAAAACAACAATACCGATTGAATAAAAAACTTATTGTTATGTTTTAATCCAGCAATTATTAGATTACGTTTACAAGTGCATCCTTCAAAGTACTCCGATTGTATTCGATCGCTAGTAATTAATTATGAAATTTGGAATTTCTGAATCATTTGCAGATCATAATATTAAATATACTTTTTCAGTTTAAAGTAATTTTAAATATTATATTTTGTAGATTTACAATGCAATATTGTGTCTTTACTGGTTTTCCCTTATTCCAATCGTACATTTATATATATTTGTTTTATTTTCCACAGAAGAAAATTGAAAATAAACTTTTATTTCTGTAATTAGAACATCACGCCCCAGGGAACATATTGTTCTTTCATCGGCGCTAATATGAAAGCCATTGCGGGAAGAAGAAAACTCATCTCAGATTAAAACCATTTCCTGAACGGAATTTTCTACTACGAAAAACTATTTTTCTTGAAAATTTCATCTCTTCGTTACAAAATACTATTAATTTCTTTTGATTATTTTATCGAATGGCTTTATTATAATATACTTTTAAAGTGTTAAATAGGAGTATATTTTAAAGAAATTCTCGTAAAATTACTATTTTTTGGGTTTTAATGATCGGTCAATTTATTACTAATATGCGACTTAACCCAATGAATGTAAGAAACATCAAGTAAATCCAATTCAATCTGTAATATATTTTTTTTATTCAAATAATTGGAGAGGGTTCTGCTCAAAGCGGTTACAGACAAAATGGTTTCCGCGTAAAACGAGTCTGAATGAAATGGTTTCCGCGTAAAATGGGCATTGCTTGCCTCACGTTACACGGTTCGGTAACGATCAATGCTTTACATCAGCCCGATGCGCTATCAAACGCTTTTATTGGAAAACAATTTCCACACAATATTTTTACCATTTTTCGACTCGCCGTGCTCCATTATGCCATGTTTTATTTCTGCTCTTATCTCAAGCAGTAAAAAATTTTTCAAGGCAGACGTAATATATATTTTTTATTGTTTTAATTTGAATCGTGTCAAGTTTACTTTATATTTTAATGGCGAAATATTTCATGCTCCACATAAGAAAATATATTTGTTTTTTTTTTTAGTTTTGAAACGAAAGATTCGATTTAAAATGCCTTTTCTTAATAATTTGAGAAACGTATATGAAATATTATAATTTTTTGAATTTATACAAACATGGTAAAATAAACATTGTTTTTTTTTAATTGGTTTAAAGAAGTGGTAGAAACACGGAATTTGCATGATTCCTCACACCCACATTACAATAGAGGACAATGGTGAAGTCTCCTTGATGATGCGCTCACTCTGTTTCATTTAGCAACCGATAAGTCAAGCGGAGGTTCTCTCTAATCAGTTGTGATAATAACACAGAGGTGCATAGATTAGGAATGCAATAAAACAGTCAGATCGGACCAACAAAACATACCTGTATTTAAATATGTTTAACATACTTACTTTGTTGGTGCTACAAACCATTAGTACGACAGTGTCCAAAAGTGTCCAAGTTCGACCACACAATATACTTCCTGGAATCCGGAGCTTTAGATTTCCAGTCATTATGTTTAGCAAAACTATTATAATCATGCATTAATTAAACTAGTATAGTAGCTCTTAATGTGCAAACAGCACCAAATAAATGCAGTCACCAGGTTTACTTAGTTTGCTTAATCATTGGAGTACCACCTCCATTAGTGTGAGTGCCTTTCTACTCTTCTGGTGTTTCGTGGTCTTTGGGATCCCTAATAATCTTCTCCAGCACCACATATTAAATGCACATTTTTATCTCTTGTTCGGCGTTTTAATCTAAAATTTAAAAAAACATTTACCTCTTGTCTATCAAAACACGTCCTCTCCTAAAGCGTTAAATATTTATATTAGCGTCGTGAATTTTCACATCCATTCTGGTTCTCATGGCTTCATTACCTTTGAAAAATTAATGCATTTTAGCTTGAAGCAACCTTGTATAAAATCAGGTATAGATATATATGATCTGTACTCGTCCATTCAAAATCAGTAATATAATTAAATACGCTTGTAATCCATTTTTGCTGTTTACGCTGACGTTATTTTATACATTTTTACGATACAAACAAACAAATATTATTTTTTTCGCTATATATTTTTACTTGTTTTTTGTATTAAGCACCACTGGCGGGTGTATCGCAATGGACAAAGCGTTTTCTTTGCAAGCCAAAGGTCGTGAGTTGGATCACCGACGGAGATTATTATTTTTTATTTTCAATCGATTTCTGAGCTCTTAAGTACACCCGGTAGGTGTAAATTTGATCCTTCATCCGCGAAATGACATTCATAGCCTATTATTTAAATTTGGTGGTAGAAGAAAGTCGTCCCGTGAAGACCACACATTCTTAGTAAATTCCTGTAATAATAAGGATGATGCGTGAATCTCTGTATTCGATGACGTTGGCGGTTCAACACTCCACATGCGGCGCTTATGCAGCATCGTAAGCGTCATAGAATTCTACAGAAGAGACTTCAGAATTTCTATCACCATCTTTCAGTTTTCTCCTGTGTGTGTTAACATAAAAAAAACTATTACGTTTTATTTTCAATCTGTAGAAAATACGTTTCGTCTCATATGATAATGGAATGTTGTCTCAACCTGAAAAGCAGTATTTTCAGTTTCTTCATGTCAGCTGAAAAACAGCTTATACATGTGACCATGAAACGTTCACAAAAGAACGCACACAAGAGATGTATGTTTTTTTATTGTGTTGTAATAGCTTTTCCTGTATTACGTATGCGCCACGTTTAAAAAACACGTTAAAATTAGACTGAGTTGTATTATTCGTATGAGAGGTGTGAAAAACTGAAAATCGTGCAAAAATCTGCGGCGCAGAATATTGTTTTCTTAGATTTATGCTCGCCTGGCAGTCAAAATGTACACAACACTTATATCAAAACTCTTATTCTTACATATACGAATGGTCGTTTATTTAATTTAGTGGACTATCTATTTATTCATTTTCAGTATTTCTAAGCGTATTTATTATAATTTAAATTTAAAAAATACAGTTTCATTCTCACCTATTAAAAAAATTATATTTTTAATTTTAAAATATTTATGAATACATGCTTGGGTTAAACTTTCACTTGGGATAAAATTATCTAGCTCTCGGACTAACCATCTAATCTCTCTAAAGATACTGTATAAAAAAGTCTCAAATGTACCTTGAATACTAGAACTTTGTGGTCAGTCATTGCATATAACAAGAGATGATGACAATTTGATAAGTCTGGTTGTTTATTTAATGAAGTGGAATATCTAATTTTAAAAATTCAGTATTTCTAAACATTATTAATCATTATTTATATTAAAAAAAAAAGTTTTATTTATATTCATTAAAAATAAATAGAGAGTATTTATGTAACTTAAATATTTTTATGAATAAATGTTTGGGATAAGTCTCCACTTTGGATCAAATTATCTAGTTCTCCGGCTTATTATCTAATCTACTTAAAAATACTATATAGAAAACTCCCAAATATACCTCCAATACTAGAAATCTGTCTCTAGTCATTTAAATTAATTTATTGAATTACCTTAAAAAATTACAACAAAGTGGTTATTTCGCTTTTAAGCAAGAACCATTATGAAATTAATAATATATGTATATAACAATACTTAAACGAAATAACGTAGAATAGCCGTTACATATTTATAACTAGAAATGATGACAATTTTATGTATAAATACAAAAGGAATTTAATTTAAATAAATAACACATCAAATCAATCAAATATTATAAAAATAAACGTTGATCGTAAGGATCAATATCTATTTTTAAAATCGACAACACTGATATGACTACAGCTAGTAGATTGCCCATTCCGAAAGCTTTGGAACTGAGAAGAGCATCTCAAAATCAGTTCTCTGTTTTCATATCTTATGTGTTCAAAGCTTTATAAGCATTATGTTATTATTGTTATGAACTTGTGCACTTACAATAATTATGTTATAAGAACGAGTATATATTGATTTTTCTACATTTTTTTCTTGCCGATCTTGATAATTGAATTTACATCAGTAATGATAGTCTCTCGATCAGAGCTTAGCTGGTGTGTGACAAATAATTAATTGATCGGACGGGCTACTTACCTAGATCGCAGATTGCTGAAGCATTTCAGATTAACCCAATTAATTTCCTTATCACTGCACTGCATTCAATTATCATTTTACTTTGACATGTGCAATTAGCTGTGACCAAGTTACATAGTCGCAACATGATAACAGCTCGCTAACGCATTGCGGTCATATAATAATTACAATTATCATTAATTCAATGGCATGTAGAATATTAACCTGGGTTACTAATCATAATAATATAGCATTGTGGAACGTGACATAAATTAGTATGAAAGCTATTTAGTTATTTATGTTACAATAATAATTATCTTTCATATTTTTTGTATTGTCATATTAAGAATTCATTTTATTTAAATTTAACAGTGTTATGGTTAATGTCTTTCTTTCCTTTATTTTAACAAATTTTGTTTAGTAAATTTTCATAAATTATATTTAGAGGTGATACAACTTATTTGTAGTACGATTTTTTAACTTGGTCAATAGTTTTTCTAGGTTTCTCAGTACTGAACTTGGCAAATATCAAAACATCGCATGTCTTGAGTGAGAAAAACACTTAAAGCAGCTCTTAAATGTAAACGTGTAAACAATTTCCCAGTTGCATCCACAATAAGGTCTCTTCACACAATAAACATACTTGATACTTCCGTAAAATGTTAATTTTTGCGAAAAAATAAATTGCAAAAAAATATTAAATGTGTTTTTGAGTTTACTTTATTTTATCTTCGATCTTAGTCTTGAAATCGCAGTTATACTCTTTTCAAATACAATGTAATTTGCCTAATGCTAAATAATCTACGATTTTGTTTTGACATTCAAGAATACCTAATGTTAGTATGCATTTTTCACGGCCATAATTTGCTTATTATTATGTAAATCGTTTGTACATTGTATACATTACATTTACACATGCAATTTTATTTTTTATATTGTTTGTCAATTTAGCTCGGTAGCACAGTGCATGGATTTATTATTTTAAAAGCCTTTTTTCAGCATGCTGAAAATAAAAACGTTCACACGTGAATTGTCGAAAATGGGATATAGCACCGATCCGCTTCAGCTATGGAACCACTCTAGCCGTGGCCAATGATTTGTGTCATTTTGCGCAGAGCTGCAGAACTGTGCCAAGCGAGAAGCGAATGCTCGATACTAGCTTTTAATTCGGTTAGCAAGTACATCTGGTGAACTCTCGCGAAGGTCTTGAATTAAGCCCAGCCAAGAATGAAGCTTGGCACTGCGGCGAAGTGTGTAACTGCCCAGAAAGATTGAGAAATACGTGTCTTTGATCGCTTGTGCACTCGGCACTGAGTATAATGAAAGAAAACATGCAGAAGAACATTTTATTATTGATTTGAAACCTATGATTTATCAACTTTAAAACAACATCATTACATAGGTTTATTCACTTGAGAATGTACTCCTCACGTATTAAAATCTTAACTCCTTTCATCACTCTTATTCACTCTTCAAATATGCTTCATTCCCTTATCGGATATTTTTATATTTGCTCGTGAAAGTCAAGTCATCCTTTGTCACCTGTTCTTCTTCATTGTAAGACTATCGAATTTCCGATTACAAATTTCCTCTAGGCAACAATTTTTTTTAATGGGCAATAATGATTTGGCAGACGGTCAGTAATAAATACCTTAATCGGTAAGCAAAATATAATCATTTGGAAGTATAAAAATATCAATCGGCAGTATAAAAATAATAAATTGACAGGAAATAATTAATGAATGTTAGTAAATAAAAGGTTAGGTTGTGTTTCCATTTTATGGGTTCATTCATTTTACATTAATTTTTATCAATATTGAATATATTACTGGCATTTTAATTTTATAACTGACCACATTTATACTGACACAGCGAACACTGCTAATTTATTCAGTGTACTGCCGATTTATTTTATTTACTGCCAATTGATTTAACTTACTGCCAAAACCTTGGATTAGTTACTGAACAAAGAAATACAGGCCAGTCAGTTGTTTGCCATATAAATATATATCATAGAAGAAGACCCCTGCAATGGCGGTCGAAATATTGGAAAGAAGAAAATTGCCACACACGGCTAAACCCAAAAGCCACAATATCAAATCTGTTCGTGAAAACCTAAGAAGTTATTTTGTTAACCATATGTTTTTACTTTTGCTAATTAACACGATTTATTCATTTCAATCTCTATGTTATTAATTTTCTCAAGAACACATTAGAAAATAGTTTTAGATTAGAGAAATACTCCTATAATCATAACTGATAATATCGTTGTACGAGTATATAGTAAGTCACAAGGTACTTATTATTATCAACTACCTGATATTGCTCATTGTTTCGTAAAGAGATAATGGATCTTATAATATTACTTTACCTATTATTAAATGTTACCTGTGTAAAATATAAATAAAAAAATAAAATGACAAAATAAAATGTGAACAGTAATAATAAATACAATCTACATATTAGTATAGTTAATTAGCTATACTCAAGAAAACACCACGCTTACCGATTACTTATTCTGTTTCAATTTTAACTGTAACGTATTGCGTGACTTCGCTTATATTATTCTACAAATATCGTAAACCTTCAGCTCACGGCAAATTGCTTTTCAAGTAATGTGGCAAAATGCTAATAAGTAAACAAATAAATAATAAGATGTTGTTGTTCCATATTACAAAACACATGTGTTATTATATCATAGTCCATAAAGTACGAGGGAATAAATTATTGACAGATGGCCGTCACAATACGCATGTTTACAATTAACTATCTCTGACAATAAATTAATACTGAACATAAACTAAATTATTTAAATGTAAAAATAATACTTTCCATTTACGAATAACGTAATTATTTAATACTAGAGCCTTCATCCATGTCCGCATCGCAGCCTAAAAGCTATTAGAAAAATATTCGAAACAATTTTAAAAACATTGCTTTTGAATTCTCGTTATCTATCTATAAATGGGCGTACCATTCAAATAATGGTAGTGTTACCTTGCGGAATAAAATGATTAAGGTATTTAAAATTAAAACATGAATATAAAACGTGTGAATTGTGTATGTAAGCATGTTATAAGCCATGTATATCAAATTATGCATATAAATATAATCGATAATGAAAGATTTGTAAATATATAAAAAAAAAAACTTTATTTTCTTTAACCGTTTCGCATTGGTTGTCGGCATATGCCGTCATAAGATTCCCCGACCGTTGACGTCGGTTGACGTGATATATCGTTTTACTACATTCTTAGAGTAGTTTTTTATGCATCATCTGATAGCTAAGGGATACAAGAACCAATGTGAAATATGAAAATATACCAGATAAGTTCATTTATGCTTCAAATACTAGTTTTAAAATTGATAGTTTAATTTGTATTCAAACCGAGCCGTACTGAAAGGGTTAATTTAATCTATACATCTTTCATTAACGAAGAAGCATCATAAAATCAAAAGAAAAGCCGAAAATATTTTTATTTTTTTCATTTGTACGTAATTTCAGTTATAGCTCATTGTTTTTATGTTTTATTTATTTCTTAATTTTTATGATTAATATAATTAGAATGTATCAATTGAAAGTCCATTTAAATCAAAAGTATACACGTTGAGTATAAACATAGGTTTTTCTCACGACACTTGTCCGCTTTATACTAAAGTTGTGAACAAAAAACGTGACAGGAATCCATAGCGGTAGGTTCATGTAACGTATTGATATGTATGTGAATGTCCCTGTACGATAAACGTAGCATAGATAAACAAACAGCGCATCGATTCCTTGACCGCAGTGGAGTATCTAGAATATTGGATATTGAACCAATGACCTGAATAACTAATAACCTGTGATTATTGCGAGAGTAGCATTTTTTTACTAAACACGACAATCATATTTCATTTAACATTAAAATCATGTATTACAAAATAAAAATTATTTATATTACAAGACAATGAAACTATAAAAAAATGTAAAATAGATAAGTATTTATAATCTTGTTTTAACATGAATTACACCGTACACTTTTTCACTTGCTGGAAGATATTATATTGACACGTTAGTACGCTGTAGTGTAATATAGACTTTTGTTGATGGCGAAACTGCAGTCTTCAAGCAAGTAAAACAGTGATCATTGTGCTTCATATTAAAACAAGGCATGAAATACTAATCGAAATTGATCTCAAAGAAAAATGTAAGTAGTCGCATATCAATAAAATTATAATGAAACCATTCAAATATTCAAGTTTCAAACATTAATCAATATGTATATTGTTTAATACATGACAAATGACATTCTATATATTATTATTTATTTAATAATTTTGTAAAAGTAAACAGTTCGAAATAAATTCGAACAACACAGAGTATATTGTTCATTACACTCCTCACTTACCCATTTCAATGCCAAATTGAATCGTATTAAATTATATTTTCATATAGTACTTGCAAGCCTTATGCAGATTTCTTTTAAACGTTGTTAAATCTATGCTTTTATTTTATTTTTTGCTTTATGTTTGTGAAGGTATAAATTGTTGGGTGTGTTTGTGAATCTTCTTTGGATTAGTAAGTAATAAATAATATTTGAAAAGCAAATACTCTCATTTTATTTTAAATGGATGTTTTGTAAAGTAAAAAATATACATTCTGAAGTGAATAATGCTTTGACAGCACGCCTGAAAAACTACGTGTATTATAGATACGTCATTGGATACGCAGAGCTTCAGCGCGGCCCGGTACAGTTTTTGTCTACCTGAATCTAGGCCCACGATATTGTAATGTATATTGGCTTAGGTTTTTGGAGGCGAGCCAAGATATTTCAAGGTTTCGTTGTGTTATTGATTGACTCGCATATAAAGGTCCGGCGCGGGACTATCGTTCATTGAGCAAACACAGTCATTGTTCTAGAGATGGGTCCATCCATCAGTTCAACCGTTCGCTATTACGATAAATAATAATATGTTTCTAATTGATTATTTCGAAATCGGCTTTTCATATTTGACGTCTTCATCCATCGTTGTCTACTCAACTGTTGGCGGAATGACTTTTTCATTTGTAACGAAAATTGCAAATCGATTTATAAAACAAACACTCATGATTTCATTAAAAAAACTAAGCCATCTGCAACCTTTTCTCTATAGCAATATATTTTGACTTGAACATTTTACCACTTCATCGCCACGTGTTTGTAGACACCATCTTGACACCATCACTTGAATATCTTCCAAACTATCGATCCTTTTTGGTTTGTAAATATTTTAAAATATTTATAATGTCGTCGTAAAAAAATCGAAATTAATTTTGAAATACATCTTTCGAATATTGCCAAGTGCGACAGCTGCGCTTATGGTGATCGCGTATGCCAATTGATTTATATATTTTTATTAAACCTTTATTACACGTAATACAAAAATTAAACGTTATTATCATCATTTCCATGTCCGCTTCTCTAACTAAAGTATATAATCATTACAAATTGGCGCCATAAAAATCTGTTAGCCGCCATGTTTCTCGCCTCATACCATGTCCATTGTGGCTCTCGGCACTCCGCAGAGTACATACATTGAGTTCTATGTATAGTTCTCAACGGCCTACAGGGATAGTACGAGTCCGACGTTTAAATAAAAGTATCTTTTAGTTTATATTCTCCTGCGGCATCCAATTTACATGTATCTATCTACCAGATAGATCTTCGTATCTTATCCAACTGTAGTATAGAAAGTTGCCTTGTGTGCTCCCTCACCTCGTCATTCCTTACATATTCAAACCATCGTTATATTATAAATACTTGCTAGTTATAAATGTTCATTTATAAAAAATATGTCATCAGTTTTTTAAATAAATTAAAAACTACACTCAAAACCACTACAACGTGATTTTTCTGCAGCACGTTTCAAAAATTGTAGAATAAAATTACACAGAGAAAAGCGCGGTACCGTTTGTTTGAAATAGCGCGCAGTCTGCAATTCTGCATGGACGTGACGTCATGGCAGCGTTTCGGATGTCGGACGTCCTCGTGGCAATTAGGATGACGGTAACGAGTCTCGGATGTTCAGCAAGTTCGGATGAAGGGATCCCCTCTGATGTCCCCCAGTTACAACTAACAGGAGTACGCCTAACAGAGCAATGCACCGACTAACGGCCCTGATCCAACTAGTTCATGCGTGGCTTATTACGCAGAGGTTACATCAATATTTAGTTAACCTGTTTATATTTGGATATATTTCACTGTAAAGCAACTGCCCACATAAAGTAATCCCCACAGTTTTATCAGCTACCAAATGCTTTGTTTCGAGACATATATGTACCTGAAGGTCCACCAGAAAACGGTGTCACGACCTATCGTTCCCAGACAATATGTTCAACGACTCATCGGAAACGACGTAGGGCGCACCAGACGTCTGGTGCACTGGATATTTGGTGCACAGAACAAATATTGCACTGGATGTTTCGCTAACCTAATCTAACCTTACCTTACCTAACCTAACTTAACCTCCAATCTAGAGATCCATAGGTCTCGTTTATGAAAGGTTAGATTAGCGAGACATCCAGTGCACCAGTTGTCTAGTGCAACAGACGTCCAATTCACCCCGCGACGTTACCGATGAGTCGTTGAACGAATTGTCTGGGAACGAAATGCGGCGGAACCCGAGTAAACACAAATTGCATATTATAGTATGGCTTCAAGGCAATTCCCGGATATTTGAAGAAATAGTGATGTAAAATGATTCAATACCTTTGAAATGACCAGATTTACAATATTTCATATTTTTATTATAAACAGAATGACAAATTTATTTTGTGTTGTTAATTAACAGCATTTTGTTAGTGTTTTCAATTTTAATTGCAAAAATAAGATCGCGATATCATAAGTGCTGCATGACTAATTTATCTTTCCAGGTTGATGTGTTTTTAAATACCTTAATGTATAATATCTGGTCTTTACCAGATAACTTTTTATCGGTTGATATTTTTTTGATAAGATATGATCTGATAAATATTCAATTAGATCAATAGAGACGCCATTTTCTGTATTGTAATATATAATATAACTTACGTGTCATGAAATATTGCGAATGACTATTTTTTACACATTATTGTGTAATGTGAAATTACATGATTAATAATTAACGCGGAATAAATTAATAATTTTATAGCCACAAAATTAAAAACGATCTTTGACGTATTGGATATGTTGCTGTCAATATGTTTTTTATGGATTATTAATTGATACGTATTTGGTAACATAGTATAAAAATAATTGTATTTATTCAATAGTTATGTGTCGAATTACTATTATTTGACTAGGATATAAGTATGAGTAATACTACAACAGTTTTTTTTACCAAGCTCCGCTCTCCGTAATCTTAGTAGACCAATTAATACTGAATATATTCTGGGGAATAAGGTGCTGATTTACAATTACATAAAGCACTTCTGATATACGCTCACAGAGAGTGAAACGCTTTCAGTAAAAATGTGAAAAATAATAAAATAATGAAACATGTTTATAGATTTATTAGTATCATTTTATAATTCAATTTCCACTTCACTATTGGCGATTTTCCTTCCTTTTTAATGAATTAACTTAATAGAAAATTATACCCACCATACACATCCAAAAAAAACATTAAATAATAATTAAACGTGTACACTAAGCGCCTCGCATTACAACAACGAATGTAATTAATTAATAAACGTTAATTACGTTAAATTAATTGAAACTTACAAAATTAAATATACTTTTATTTTACATTAAGTGCCATCTATAAATAATTATTATTACTAATATAATACGTGCTGATTTCTTGTCTCAATGAAACGGCTGATCGATCATTTGAAATAAGTAAAAAAGCTTATAATAAGTCATTCTATCAATCGCCACTGTTATACGGAAGATTTATTTATATTTATTTATAGAAAAGGCATATGAATGCTTTTATATACAACACGTTAATTATAGCTGACTACGGTTATGTTAATTTACTGGAAATATAAATACTATTTGAATGAATCTCAATAAGCTCCAATGAGTTATCAGCTGAAGATCTCTTGGATTTAATAATAGTAAACAGTTTCCTGCATAAATCACGTGAGTGTTGCAAGTGAAGAAGTTCCTGTTCCACAGCAAACACACTCGGAAGAATCTGTAACACAAATATTAGCATTGGCCTGGTGCGAAACGTGCGGAAGTTGGCCACAAAAATAAAAATCGCACGCAGAACATCTGATAGACTCGAAAAAAATCACGTTCAAGTGTACGGGGAAAATGCCAGACAAGCATACGTCGGCACTTGCAAACCGTGCACAAAAGTATAGCATAATAATTTATTACATATACACTTGTGTAATAATTAACATTGGATTTAATTCATGAAACAGCGTTTTGAATAAAGATCATTTTTCACTAATTGCTTCAGTTTGAATGAAGAAAAAAATATGCTGTATCAATAATAAAAAAAAAAATTAATAAGCAGTTTTTTAACATGCTTACGAAGATATTGTTTCACATATATCTAGAAAAGCTGCTTTATTTTTGTATTTTTCCAAATATATTTTTACTATTCATGATTTTAATTCAATTCATAAAATTTACAAGGTATCCTTAAAAACAAAAAATAAGTAATATTTTATAAAATACTTCTTAATATCAATGACGTTAAAATCATTATCATCCTTTACACCAGAGCTCCGCAACCTTTTCTCATCTACGGCACACCAAAGTACTTCTTTGGATTCGACGGCACACCAAAGTTCTCACCTTGAATACCGCGGCACACCAAAAGTCAAAAATAGATATTAATTTGATCAATTTCACTTTTTTTTAAGTTAATTTAGAACTTAATAAAGCAAGTACCTCCTTGTGTGTCTACATAAATAGGCGATAGGCGCTGGGAGCTTGAGGACCGTTGTAACATTATTAATATTATTTTTTATTATTTTTATTTAATCAAATATAATAGGATACATTTAAGATTTTATTGACAGTATTACATTCATTTTTTTTTTTCTTTATTGTTTTTTTTTTGGAAATTCGCTTTCCACGCCACTTAAAGGTAGATCTTGTGTGTGGCGTGGGATTCATCTTTGATTTAAGTGTTGTATAATTTATATTATTATTTTTTCACATTTTTTACATAATAACATTTTTTTTTTTAGAATATAAAATAATATCATTAAAGTTTATAAATTTTTTATAGTCGAAGTGACAATTTCAGCATCATTTACATATATATTTCGATTCTTTAATAGCCTCGACCCATCTATGTCTCAATTTCCACCAGACACCTTTTAATGAACTTAATATAATCAATACCTTTTTAACAATATAAATATTTTATACAATTTATATAAATTCTATACTTATTATGCTTAGATCATATACATACAACTACTACTTAGTACCTAGCTTGAATCATATACAGAGAGGTTTACATTAGTATCATTTTAATAATAGTAACATTATAATGTAATAAAAAAATTATATATATATCATTTATTTCTCATTTTTGTACAATTACGTCAGATCTGATTTTTATAATTTTGAAGAACCGTTTTTCCCTTTTATTCATTATTTTCATGTCACTGATCGCTTTTATTTCCGGAGGAAGATTGTTGAAATTCACTATTCCGTTGTATTTGTAACCATTCTTTGCATGTTGTGTGTTAAATTTTGGTATTAGTAGATTATGTATATACCTAGCAGAGTGATGAGTGTTCCAGTTTTCAATTCTCCTTTCTTTTATTGTCTGTAGAACAGTGTATTTTTGGTATAATGAATCTACCGTTGGCACTTTAAATTCATTGAATAGGCTTTCTGTTTTTTAATATGATTTTGATGATTATTTATTTATAATATTGCCTTATTTGATCGCGGCACACCTGTATCGGCCTTGCGGCACACCAGTGTGCCGCGGCACACCGGTTGCGGAGCACTGCTTTACACGATATGAATCTCGAATTCAATTTCTTTGCAAACAATCACCGATCGTTGAGCATTGCAACAATTTAACTACTATGATTTTTTATCAGTAACTATACAGGTAGCTACAATATCATATGTAAGCACCCGGTACAGCATGCTACTGTCACTTCCTGTAGTAAATATTACAAATATATTATAAGTACAAGGAACAAGTCTCATCCAATCTTCTTTATCGATTACTTCTTTGTAAATAAGTAAAGGGATAATAGTTCATATTCGGTAAGTCCAATACATCATGTATAAGATCATCTATCAAATTTTATGCCCTGTTGTCTACTCACTTTTACAATCATTCTAATGCTGAAACAGCTTTAAAAATGTAGACATTACAAATGTACGAGTATTACACATATAAGCTGAAAAAAAGCATAATAAGACATTAAAATATTCGCATTTTAACGATAATTGAAATGTACATTGCACGCAAGTAAAAGATAGTCTCGAGGTATAATTATACCCAATCTCAAAAATGAATCACCTCAGCGCGCTGCACGTCTTCCCACTAATAAAGTTATCCAAATTATTTATATGCATATACTGACCCATATACCGAACATTTTTATGAACGTCAAATATTTCCACTGCGAACACAACATCATAATATATATCTGGGTGGGACCATCGTATAAATCTTTACATTCCCGTGATCATTTATATCACTTTATAGTCTCCTTATCTCTTCTGATCAGGACTTAGACAGTTTAGATAAATTTATTATTCGTATCAACGTGGTCATTTTAAACGAAAAAAAATGTAAGTAATTTATCCGCAATAATTCACTGTAAACTTAATAATGGTTTTTATATCTAAAAATAAAAATGAAATCCTTGGCTGTCTTGTTACGTTTTTGCGCAGTTGTTTTTTTTTGTGATATTATTTTTATTTAACAAAAACTGTGTTTCAGTATTAATACGTACTAAACACAAACAAAGTATTTAGTTGCATTAAATCTAATTAAATTATAAATAGTAGAAACATAATATTATAATTCTTAACGATAAAAAATCATATTATGTTACATTTTTTTAAACAATATTATTACAGTACTTGGTAAGCAAGCTAAGTAGATAAAAATAACATTTTTCCTTTCATTGAATCGTTTTAATGTTTATTATAAATTTTCAGTATAAAATATTAACATAAGATTAATTTTACAGTACTTTTATTTAATTTTTGAAACGTTTATTTTTATCAAACAATAATAAACCTGCATTTAATTTGGCTTGTAAAAAATATAATTATCAGATTGCGATGTATATAGTAGTGAAGATCACGTCATTTAATTTTATTCGTAAATAATAATAGGTGTAATAGTATTCATTTTGGCCTTTATATTTCAATGGACGGCATAAAGGCCAGAGGCAATGAAGCACATCAACTGGAACTGAGTACAAAAACACGTTTTGTTTCAGAGAACTTTATGCAATGTGATACTAGAATGATTCATTATGTAAAATATACAGGTATAGGGTGGACACAAACTAAACAAACAATAACATGTATCAAAGGGTAATTAATATTACTCCGAAGTGACAATAGATACGTCAGTAAAATTCCCCATTATTATCATAAAATGATGGATAAACTGTTGAATAAAACCGTAATTGCATAATTTTTTTTCTTATACTTACAATAAGTGCAATGATAATAAGTAATGTATAAGTATCAAGTTTCTACGTATTGCAAAGCATGTATAGTCAGAATATTCGTGAAAATTTCCTAGTTAACTATTCCAAAATTCGACATTGAATACTTACGGGAGACGAAATTTTTTCTTTCCCATAATCTATTATTACGTGCATTTTTTTGAATATTTTCAACGTAATTAAAACATTCAAGATACTCGTATATATAAATTTTCTTGATAGTAAATAACATTGAGTCATAGCATTTTTTTTAATTTTCTATACGATGAAGTTCTAATTTTATTTGCTTAGAGATAAAATGTTTTGAAAAAGCAAGTGTCATAAAATTTATATTAAACCAAAGTGCAATAAATATGTAATCATAATAATTCATCTTATAGCATATGCTTTAATAAATATAAAACACTAACAAGTAATTATTCAAACTTATACAAAACACAGCATTACATTATAAATTTGTATATTCGCCATTAAATTCGTGTAAGATGAATGTTATTTGCGAATATTCATTATTTTTATTTGAATGTTCACAATAGTTTTCATCAATTATAAACATAGTTAAACAATGTGAATAGAACAGTATGGCCGCAAAAAAACCTCGCTAGACGGTTTATGTTTCTGCCCAGACGGCTCAGAGCCGGACAATAATTATTTATTGGACCAAGGCTCGCTCGGGACAAAAAGGCGAATAAATCCTTGACTCGTATTACGTGCCGCGCGGGCTGTGAGCACGTTTCACGTGCCATGCGTGAGGAAGATAAAATAATGACGAATCCAGTTAAAATAAATTTTTATACGAAATTTATATAAAATCGTATTTCATTGCTGTGTCGCTCATAAAGCATGCAAGTTCATTCTTACCGTACTCGTATTTTATCTCGTATTTTTTTAAATGCACATGTTCTGCTCCCAGCTTATGTATAGGTGTCAATTTTGATGATATCTAAACGTTACTCTCAACAATGTAATGCAATAGCTCTGCACCAAATATTTTATTAATGTAATGCAGCATCACATTGATATATGAATATTTTTAAACGCATTTTTTTATTTTTGAATTTTTATGAAAATTTATTTGCATAATTAATTACCACGGTCGCTGCTCTTCGGAACTTAAAGAACTAATTTTTCCTGCACCCACCCACAACCGGCAAACTCGTCTTACACTTGCCGAACATCCATTCACGTTTAATGTGTGTCGACCGAGAACTGGAAGTGTCCTTCCTTAATGCCACTGGTAAGCTTTGGAATGTCCTTCCAGCGTCTGTGTTTCATCCTTCCTACAATCTGGATTTCTTCATGTAACAGATAAATATGCACTTGCAATCTCCCCAACCCACACATAAACTCGAAAAAAACACACGTTTCCCGCATGCAGCGTCCAGCCTCCCTAGCTGAGCGACATAGACTGCACTGGTCTTGACCGGCTATGCTCTCCTGCATTCATTTACATAAAAAAAGTGAATAAGAGCTCGAAGGGGGTATTCATTCATAAATAAGTAAGAATTTGTTACGTTGATAGGAGGAACTTCAATTTCATAAAACGTTTTCGGAATTGTATGGCTGTAATGGCTTTCAATTTAAATGTAATAAATTATATTATTTAGTATATTAATAAAAAGCCTTCATACTTATATATCCTATTATCATTTTTGGAATTATGAAGGTATCGAGTTTATAAAGTCTCATAAAATCAACGGTTTGTATACAGTACTCTGCGGATCATTACTTACAAACTACTGCTTTACTCTATTACTAGCTATAAACGATTAACGATAGGTAATGACGCAATGAAGATTAAATATTTTGTTTTATTTTACTGAGTCAAGGGGCTTACAAGTTGGGATCAGATAGGATTTTACTTTTTAATATTATTTTCACAAGATTTTCACTTTTTCTCACACATTTTTTAATTCCAAAGCTAAACTAACTTTTATATTATAATTATTCAACGAATTTTGATCGACTGATATAATGCATTCATCATTCAGAGCAATAAATTGTATGAAACGTTCCTTGGCCGCATTAGTTACACAATGTTCAAGCACCTCACTTGGCACGCTGAGCTGTAGAATAACCGTTAATTGGTTGCAAGTTAGCATACAGCTAACTTTACTGAAACACTAGGGACGCTAATACAACGATTACACTGTAATTGCTGTATTTTACACTTAATGAGTACCAAGACCAAGTATTTTTGAGCATCATCATCATCATCAGCCTGTGTCCGTCCACTGTTGAACGTAGGCCTCTCGCATGAGTCTCCACCCTCTTCGATCCTCCGCCTTCCGCATCCAGGTCACTCCCGCTCTTCTTCTTATATCGTCAGTCCATCTTGTAGGGGGTCGGCCAATGCTTCGTTTGCCAGTTTTGATCGGTGTTGATAATATTGTTTTGATAATTCAAATAATTTTTAAATTGCATTAAAATCAATAGATACAAGTAGATTTAGAAACACTTGTAAAATAAGAACACAAACGTAATTACCTTTAATGATATCTTAGTGTTTGAACGAAAATATTCCAATGTACTAATGAATTTTAACAATTGTGACGAAAAAGAGGAAAATAGTGTAAAAATTATATTTCTTATAAAATACTTTTTTATAACGTACTAAAAAGATTTTATTTTTTTTCTAATTACAATCACAAGTTATCAGTTTTTAGTGCTAGGAAATAGAAATTCGTATGGCGTAAGAAAAAACTATTTTATAGTTCTTGGTCTTTCTTGAAAACGCATCTTGTTTAAAAAATATATATAATTATGTTATCCTGTCGTAAAATGTATTATTTTGACGCCGCTTTTAGCTTCTCGGTCGCCGTAATTAGATTCGGCTACCCAAACATTCTATTATCTACGAAGTGCTCTCCAACTTCCAGCGCTGTGTGTAAGACAGTCTATAAAATCAAAATTAATAGCGCGCGGGGGCGTGGCTCGAAATACCCGAACAGCACGAGTTGTGCGAAATGTTCACAAACCTAGCGAAACTTCAGCAGCCAGAGTGACAGCTAGGTCTATAAAAATACGGTTACACGACGTTGCGTCATGAACTTGGTCATCTTTTGCCTTCTCATTATGAGACAAACTCAAAACAAAGTTAATTTACGCAACGCGTGGGTTATAAACGTACAACTACTTTCGCTTTCGTGAGACAAGAAGTCTAGTGAAGTCTTTCAGTAATTATACAAACAGTAGATATTACATACACGCTTAGTACTCGCCATGTTAACATTTCTTTATTTAACAAAAAAGCAATATAACCTCAGTTCACTCTTAAACGTTCTCTAGCGACTATGCCGCTTATTTGTCAACAAAACATTTAAATTATGAATCCTAGTAAATTTTTCAATGGAAGTTTATTTTTACTTTATATTCCACAATTTTATTTCTGAAGACATGTTTCAGCTTCGTGGAAAAGTCATTCTTAAGTGTGATTATTTTTGACATCAATGATGCTGTGAAGAAATATATTTTTTTAACTAGAACAATCTTCCTTAAAGGCGTAAATTGATATATTTTAATTGATATTTTTTTTCCAGATTTGGTGATTTTTTTTCACAATTTAATAATATTCTTTTATATTAAGAGTTTAATATTTATGAGCTTAAAAGGCTTTCTTAGCAACGCAAGTATCACCAAAGTTTAGCCATGTGAATTGCAAGTGAACGAAATATCGAAATGTAATCGTTTGTGTTGTTAAAAAAATTACACGCTATAATAAAATTTAGAATCTCCGTGCAAAGTAAAATGATGTAGGCTCGTGCGTCTTCTTACCTTAGCTGTGGAGTAACAATGAAGCATCAGGGAGTCTGTGATGCTCATCAACACCTCAGTCCCTAGTTTCTTAATCATCCTGAAAACGGGCGAGAGCTGAAGCAAGGAAAAGTCACAACTAGGCCTGAGAGAATTCTAAAATAAGACGAAGAGAACCAGTCATTTAACAACGCCGTCACAATTTCTTAAGATAGAAACATTTTATATTTATGCAACTTATATGTATAAAATTAACCATGTATTTTGTTACGCCCTTGAACCATAACTTAAAATAATTCTCAAGTAAAAAAAAGCGCAAGCAGAATAGCATATCGATTGAAATTAGTTAAATTATCTTAATTATGCGAAGTTTAAGACGTGTTGCTTTTGTGGTTTAGTAGATTGTAAAGTTTATATTGATCTGTTTAATAAAAAGATTTAGATTGTATGAAGGAGTAAACAAAGATATTAGACGAACATTTCAGGGTTTAACGGTGGCATTTAGGAAATATCCTTAGAAAATTGGCTGTAATTTTTGACATATTAATCGTGTCCAGGATGTTTAAAACGACTTATTCGTTGTGTAATTTCGGAAGAAAATCTAAGTGAACCGACCTTACTGCTGTGTTTCAAGCAAAAGAGGTTTGATGTAAGTGTGACATTTCACATGTTAGTTAGACAAAGGAAAATAAAACAGTTTTTACCAAACAAATAATATCGTCTGCGATAAAGTTATTTGTCTGTTTGTTTAAATGTACGTTTAGTAACATGTCTTCGCTGAAACAGCCATAGTCCCCTTCCTCTAGAGAAGGCTTCGTCAGGTGAGGTAGGACTCTTAAGAGAGCGTCCTGGCCGTGACGTCATTACGCGAGCAGCCCTCACCTGGGCAACTTGTTAGGGGCTAAGGGTGCGAGCAGCGGTCGTGTCAATTGCTTTGATCAGGTTAGCGGCAGGTTTGCACCGAGTTTGCTTTTGATACGAAAACACGCTACATTATACGATAGTGTGCTTTAATTAAATTTTCACGTATTCCAACACTGACTGATATGGGTGACGTTAAACTTGACGTGATATTTATTGGGAATATACTTGTAAGTTATTAAGAAAAATATGTTTTTATCAGACAAATGGTAGGATATCTTACTAGTAGAAACAAAAGCTCTTAATTATACAATATTAAGTTTATTAAATACACCAATACTTTTGTTGGGTTAAACTGATAAACAGCACTGATTTTAATAAATAACATCTACTAGATTAGCGTATGAATTATTACAGTTTTTTTCACTATAACAGTGCAGTGAGCTTACCTTAGAATTATTTAAATATTAGATATTATTATACAGTAGTTTACTTATTTTTAGGTTTTATCTATATTATGGCATCTATTTAGATCACGGGTCGTCAACCTGATCCGTACCGCCCACTAGTGGGCGATACGGGCTTCCATGGTGGGCGGTGGGTGATTTTTGTAGATTTTCAAATCTCCTACATTCCTTCTAGAATTTTTTCCACCCATAAACAGAATTGAAAAAAAAACGTGAGCGGTAGGGAAATTTTACCATGAGAAATAGTCAAAAGTGGGCGCTTGGCATAAAAAGGTTGACGACCCCTGATTTGGATTAACGTATAGCTGTTGTTGTTTCCGTAGTTTCCCACTTCTGGGCAGACAGGATCTGATCCTGTTGTTTCCGACACGATTATATGTGTATAACGTATAGTGGAATACTGTATTCAAAATCTACTAAAAGAAATTGCTAACTGCTAGAAAAAAAATACTAAATTTATAGATAATTTATAGAAGTATTCTGAATGTTCATTCTAAGTAAAGAGATGGAATTCGTTAATGCAACCAGTTTCAAAACTTGCAATAAAATACCTGTTTTAATGAATAGTTTTAACAAATATTCAATCCTACCTAAACGTTGAAAGCTCCGAAATGAGCTTCTCAGAGTGTATTATCTCGTTCTGCAAAGCCTCTCACTTTGCATTCACTCAAAGTATTTACTTACATGGTTTTCGGCAGCTTGGTGTTTTTGTTCTGGTGCTTCAGTGGCACTCTGTTTAGTCTCTGCTGTATGTATTATGCAAGTCTCATTACTGCGGTCGGGCGTATTAACACACAAAACATGGCGTCCGCGCAGAAATAACATCTCTGAATGTCACAATAACGCCCCGCGTCGACCCAGGACAAGCAAACGAATCCTGAAGCTTTCAGCAAGAAACTCCTAAACAATTAAGGACACGACTTGCATAAACAAAAAAATATGAATCAGATAAATAAAACAGTTAATATACAATGATTTCGTCGCTTAAAAGTACACCTACTCTTATCTCATATCCGTTTCCTGTTTTGAGCATAAAACCACCAAAATCTGTAGACGATTGATCTACTTTATACACCTCGTTTTAAGTCTCAAAGTTTTACCAAATATCTTCAATGTTCCAGAATGAACGTTCTTTCAAGATAACAACATTTCAATTTCTTTAATAGAGATACTTTATTAGATCTGTATATTTTGGGTTATATTCTTCAAGTTTTAAAAGTATTGTTTTTTAAGCAAAGAGACCTTCGTCTTATATTTTTACTAAACGAGTAATTTGTTATATATATATTCTATAAATAGCGATTAAATGTAACAATTGGAGAGAAAGATTATTTTTTTAATTGAATTTTATTTAACTTTTCCCAAGAGACGTTTAGATTAGCCTGACTGTCACCCGCTAATGTCACTGTCTATTTTGTTAATTTTTTTCCATACATTTCGCCCCGGGGACGTTTTCTTCCACGAAAACTCGAGTTCCGTTAAATTGAAAAGAGGCATTTTACTTTTCCCCTTCTACCAGACTTTCTCTCCCAATCCCTCCCGCGGGAACCTTGGAAGCATCGCGGGCTAAATGAATTCTCGAGAAACGGGATATATAATAATACAACAGAATAAACGCCCGTTCGCAATTTGTAAATTGAAATATCCGCAAGCGTCTCTGGGTGTTTTGAAGGTTTATAAAGAAAATCTAATCACGAATATCGATCGATTTCAACAATATGGCATAATTATCCAGATGTTTTTTAGCCCCGCGATGTGAAAAGGAACGATTGCCAGACATTGAGTTTCAGCAATAATTTCAGTTGAAATCGCCTTGACGAACTGAATTACTCGTACTTTGCGCGACAAACATTTTTGAAATACGCACTTTTTGTGATAAAAGGTATCTATTAACTAAGCCACTCGTATCACTTTTCAAATACAGATATGATAACGAAAACAAACAAAACACGTAACATAATTTTACGCATTGTAATCACTGTATCTCTCTGCCATATCCGCCCCAAATTGGAGCATGTACCCAACAAATATCAGCTGATAGACACTATGTTTGTTTAATTTCAATAGTGTAAGGTATCACGATCAAATTGACATTAATTATTATATACATTGTACATTTATATTTTTTTTTTATGTAAGCACATACAGGAGAATACCGACAGTCTCATCTGTGGAATTCTATGACGCTAACCATGGTGCGTATGGCAAAGCGCTGCATGCGGAGTGTTGATCGGGCAACGTCATCATAGACTACAGCCCGAGATTCACGCATCATCCTTTATTATTACAGGAATTTACTACGAATGGGTGGTCTTTACGGACGATTTTCGTCTACCGCCAATTTTAATTAATAGGCTATGACTGGCATTTTACGGGTCAGGGATCAAATTCACACCAACCGAGAGTATTTTAGAACTCAGAAATCGATTATTTTTTATTTATTTTTATCTCTATCGGGGATCGAACCCATGATTTTTGGCTTGCCAAGCTAACGCTTTGACCATTGAGCTTTACCCGCCGGCATATTAATATTATTAAAGAATTAACTGTTTTAATTGTGAAACATTTCTTTTCTCTCACAACCATAAGTACTCGTACGTACTTTCGGATTGATTAGCAATAGTTCGTTAGAATTTATTGTGATATTTGCGGAAATCGCAAGTTCGGAATCCATTTCTAATCCCATCGTCATTTCGTTCGCGTCGAATCGGCAAAAAATATAATTGATATTTAATTTGTCAAACGGGGAATCGAATCGACAGCTTTTTTCTGCAGATATTTTAAATTATTCTCGAGCGATTGTGCAAGCGGTTTATTTGACTGTGAACATAATCAACGTTTGATGCCTACCTCAATATAATGTTATTTAACAGGTGAACAGAACGTTTGTAATGTTATAACATTTATAACAACGGTGGCGCAAACCAATGGTACGTGTTTATTAAATAGCTGACAAAATATTTCAGAATTGACGTTTAACTGTCAAAATATTTTTATATACACATATTTTTTAGTTTATATTGAACATAAAGTTGACGATTTCCAGGAATGTCCTCCATTGATGGCGCTTCACGCACACTTTTTGCCACAGCAGCAATATTCTCGGGTGTACGCACTGTTTTTGGCTTTTCACGCTTTGGTTTATCGATGAAGATGCCAGTTTCTTTCACTTTTTTCACAAGATAACAAACATACGGAGCTGACGGTGATTCTCTTCTTCCGAAATCCGTACGCAATTTTCGCACACATTCTGCAACAATACCATGATTTTCAAAGTAATGTCGCAATATTTCCCAGCGTTGTTCAAGCGAATACACAACCATATTCGTTCAGCGGAAGGATAAAAATAATTATCTGTCGAATCAGACATGAGCTAGAGTGTTACCATTCATGAAATAAGCACTAGTTGTAAAAAAACGTTAAATGGCGGACCCTATAGTAGGATAACAGGAGGATCACGAATGCAGAAGGCGGATTATATAAAATGATGGAGACTCATGCGGGAGGCCTACGTGTAGCAGTGGACAAAAAAAAAGATAACATTATGGTGTATTTATTGTAAAAATCTTTTATACTATATTTATATCAAATAAACCTACACTCAGAAAAACGGAGATTCTTCTGATCTATGTTTCATGACTATTAAATAACTGAAATTACTCTGCAAAAGTCAAGGGATATGTATGAAAGATGACCCTAAGATAGTTGTATGAGAAACATGCTAGATTCGTATAAATTTGCAATATGACGAACAATAGCGGATAACCATCTGCGGATAAAAGTAGTTTTCTTTTTAACTGTCGAGTTCATACCATATTTGTCATATATTTTGGCAGTGTTTAGTGGTTTTCCGCTGCTTCCCGCTACAATGTTGCCTACAAACTGTTCCAAAGTCACCTCTCTCGCCGCCCAGTGACGTAACAGCCCGTAATGCGCCAAAACCCCGTAATCAATTCGCGTCGGTAACTTTCTCCGCAAAAAAAAATTCGGTGATTTCAATTACATCCGACAGCGCGGAACTAACTAAACACCAGCCGAGCCGTTACACTGCTGGGAGACAAAAAAAACACCTGAACGATCTGTAAAAAACAATCATCCGTATCAATTAATATTAACTCCTCGTTTATTATTATTTAGTGCGATATCTTTTCAGCGAGTTACATCGTCAATTGTAATCATTTGTTATGATAGACATTGCCGGAAGGACAACAAAATTGCTGTTAATATTTCCTCGAAGTACTCGTTAGCATTGTGAACTGTGCCGCTATGAAAACAATTAAGGCATCGATGTTTGCTGAAATACGTAACACATTATTATACAATTGATTCTTATTTTTAGCAGTCAATAATTCGTGACATTTACACATGTGAAGAACTGAAAAATATGTCATTACAAGCAAAACCATGGTCTTCATTTATAAATAAACGTTGCTCAACGTAATCCATTTAAAACATGGTAACAAGTATTTATATATATAATATTTGAAATGAATTTGCCTCTTAAAGTATAAATTATACGAGTATGCTTAAAGTTAGTTCTCAAAGTACCATCGTCGATCAAATTTAGTATTAGGAAAAATCAAATAATGTGCAGCAAAAAAAATGGAGCGGTCACGTACCTTACATGAAAAATAAACGCGGAATGCCTGGTAGAAACCACTGCGTTATAAAATAGGCCAAATATTTTTCATATTCTTTCACAATTCTGATACTCTCAAAGTAATCTCTTTTCCTGGTAAAGATAAACTTTCAGACCTGTTTGTTTATATTTTTACGTTCAAATATTGTTTTAGATTTTAAAAATGAATTCAGATATAGATTTTTTTGTTTTATTAATTTTACTTTTACTTATGTAGGAATAATATTGAACTTAATTGTACTTTAACTACAAGTCCTCAGATCTTCATATATAGCTAAAATGTAAACGTATATACAATATGCCTTGAACACCAAAGAAGTAATAAAATTAATTATTTATTATCAAGACAATTATCTTAAATCTAATATATTTTGTGTAAATTTTGTAGTCATAGATTTCTAGTAACTAGGTTACACCTGATATTGTGGCTTTTAGGTTTAGCTGTGTGTGGCGAATTATTCCTTTCCAATATTTCGACTTCCAATGCAGGGATGTTCTTCACTAAATCATCAACCCTGAAGAAGACCCCTGCAATGGTGGTCAAAATAATGGAAAGGAGTAATTCGCCACACACGGCTAAGCCCAAAAGCCACAATATCAAACCTGGCCGTGAAAACGTAAGAAGTTATTTAGGTTACACCTGTTTTTCTATTTGTACAACAAAATGATATTACAAATATGTCACATACTACAAGTAGTATTTATATAGATGTTTATATTTTTTATGAAAATGATACGCATATTATACAATTAAAGTGAAAAAATCTTAAATGTCAAACACAATGAGTGTGCAAATAAACGGATTCAGTGTTTTGCAATCTGTGATGGATGAAACAAATTCACTCTCACAAAGCTTGCGTCGCACTGAACTTTTGTTTTTATTCGCGAATCCTTTTTGCTTTACGTTTATTGTCTATTTCTGTTTAAAACTCGGCGGCCGGGTGGGCTCGACTTAAATTTGGCACTAAAAATGTTAGAAGTAAGTAAAAGTAGTACGGAATAAAGTCTTGCTCTTTACGGCCGGCAATAAACTTCCTCGGTGCTTGTGTACTACTTACTGTATCTTGTGAGGAAAACTGTCTTAGATAATTGTGAATCGCACTTTTATTACGAAATTTAAAACGAGTTTAAATACCTACTTACGATCACAACTTTATATAATATACACATTTACAATATATGCGTGTTTACTGTTCAATTTTTTATGTAAGCATACAGACGGCCAACCGTGATGAGATCTTGTTTGAGGATTTTATAACGCTTCCAAATTTTTCAGAAAATCTAT
This sequence comes from Glossosoma conforme, assembly GCA_022606575.1. Lineage (NCBI taxonomy): Eukaryota > Metazoa > Arthropoda > Insecta > Trichoptera > Glossosomatidae > Glossosoma > Glossosoma conforme. The sequence continues at coordinate 83,929 of JAGTXR010000041.1, read as the reverse complement.
GTGAAATGTTAATCGCCAACGAAATAAGAATAAATCGTTCATAAATTTAAGTTATTTATGCAGAAATATTTGTATATGGATTGATCATAAGTTTACCTGCGGCAAAGATGTCAATATGTTTTTCACCGTTTACTTCTATTTCCTTTTACACCTTTTACATGTTTGGTGTTGCTCACCAAAGCTCATTACATCTATATAATAAGAGGTCTCTGTGGACAATACCATGGTAAAGAGATACGTAGCGTCTTATCGTATACTCGTAATTATAAGATGGTATACCATAGGTACAGTATGGGTGGTATTGGCATCCCGCAAGTATCATCCATCAGAGACCTTGGTATATTATTTAAAAGCAAGCTAACGTTTCATGCTACATTGAAGCTGTGTGTGGAAGGGCCCTGAAGATGTTAAGATTTGTTCTGCGTAGTGCCAGGACTTTCTCGAGCACTAACGTACTGATCGTACTGTACAATTCATTGGTTCAAAGCATACTTGAGAGCGGATCTATTATTTGGGCTCCCCACGAGTATAAATATGACCTCATGTTGAAGAGAGTTCAGAAGATTTTTTTTAGGTTTCTTTACATGAGGATGTATGGATATTATCCGTGGCTGTACCCATATAACTTTATACGGGGTATGTTGAGATACAATGAGTTGAGAACTGGAAGAGATGTGTGCTTGAGTATGCATTTATTTCGGCTAGTGCGCGGCGTGTTCAAAAATCGTGATATATTGTTGGAAATCGGTTTGTTTATCCCTGAAAATTATTTAAGGATAAGGAGGCACAGATTGTTTGTTCTTCCTAGAAGTAATACTAACCTGCCAGAGACTATGCCTGTTGGGAGAGTGATCAGACTGTTCAACCATATCGCCTCGAATATTGATATATTCCACTTGAGAGAAGCCCAGTTTTGACATGAGCCTCGCGAATTTATTTATCAAAGTTGTTCGTTATAACATTATAATTCATCGTGAGTTCTGTGTGCTTAGATGAAAAGATGATTAAAATAAATGTATACTGTAACAATCCTTTATAAATATTTTTTTATTGTAAAAAAAAACGTCATTGGTGTAGCTTTCAGCGTGTATTATATTATTTTACTTATGTAATGAGTGTACAAGCCTTTGTAAAACGCAGTTAAATTTGTTAACCTAATGCTGTGAAATAACCAAAAATTAGTTTACGATCGCATACAAGCATTTCACCGTCACATGTAAAAAAAAATATTTACGGTCTGCATTTCTTGGTACAGGATCAACTATTTTTCATCGTGTATTAAATGTTAATGAAATGAATGGAATATTCAATTATCTTTCGCGCCTCAGAACAAGAACAAAGTAATTAAAACGCTTCGCCGATTTTCGTTGCGTCGGATATTAAGTCTTTGATTTAACCCAAGCGTGCTATATTACTGCAAGTCATCGCAAATTGCGATTTTAATGGGGCAGCCCTTTGTAAAAGCAATTTGAACGCCTCGTTCCAATCGACAACTTTATTATCTTTGAATAAATAATCATAGCAATATCATTGAATTTTTTTCACGCTTGCAGTAAATTAATAACTGTAATAAAATATATTTAGTGAGTTCTATAAGCCTCTATAAGATGAGGTCATACAGAAGAATTCTCGGAATTTCCTGGAGAGACCACGTCACGAACAATGAGGCTCTCAGCATAATCAAGGAGGATAGGCACCTAGTAAGAACCATCTCGAAGAGGCGAGCCCGATAGATCGGTCCCATCATGCGCCACGATGGTCTTCTTCACGACATTGTGGAAGGGATGGTTGAGGATAGAAACTGTAAAGGGCGCCCTAAACGAGAGTATTTGCAGCAAGTGTTCAACCCAATCCACCAGATTGATACTACGAAGAAGATAAGCCTCTGACTGGGTGGAAATCTAGATGTGAGGATCTGATGATGCAGTATAAGTATTATTTATATTAATACGATTAGCATAGATAATTGCACAGAGAAGGAAATTATAATTTAATTCAAAATCTTGAGCATTTAGTTATCACGAAAAAATTAAGTTAAAACATTATTTTAATAAATATAACAAATAAATCTAAAGCAAATACAATTTTATATGATATTTTCACTTAATTAATCCGAGTAAAATAAATGGTTAACGTGAAATTCAAATAATAGACAGTATAAACTCGTATGTGTCCTATCTATGACACTCGACATTAACTACTTTGCCAAAAAAAAGCTTGCTTATTTGATAGCTTCGTAACTTTGATTAACTACCTTAGATGGTTTTTAAAATGAAATCTTCAAGTATTCAGTAAACTTTACTTAAGTATTTAACTTTATGTAAAACTATTTATTAAATAAATTTAAAAATGGCTTTGTATAATATTTAATACTGAAATGTATACTGTTATTCTCTGAACATTATTCGTCACTCTGTGGCTCAATGTGCTGAACAAATATTTATAATAGCACTAAATAACGCCGCAACGGGAAGGCTTTTTTCGTTGCCGTTGGCATTAGCGGCGTTATCTCGGGTGGCGGTCGATAGCGAACAAGATGGCGACCGACGACGGTGACCATCTTTAAATTTTCAGTAATAAAAATAATAAAAAACATATTTTATATAAGCTCACAATCATAATAAGATATATCATGTTTAAATACTTTCGCCAAAATATAGACCTTATATATCAGCAGAGAATTTCGTGTATGTTTTATCAAAGATATAATGGTTTTTTGTTTTAATTTTTCTACCTATTCACAATAAATACATGATGAAAAGCTTGTCTGTTAACGTATGGCATAATGTCTGATATTATTGTGTAGTCCACAAAATTCAATAAACCTCACGAATAATGCATCGATTTTTTCACTTTACATTTCAATAGATACTTTCTATAATCGTTTCTACTCTTTCTAATTCTACGCCATTCTTAAGCTCCAGATATTTTTTCTCTTCATTATTCACTTTGTTTACTTTTATAGTTATTAACTTCCGAAATAGTGCAAACGGCCACAACATATTAACGCGACTAACTTTTTTATTTAATCGCATGCAGGAGAGCACAACCGGTCAAGAGCAGTGCACTCTATGACGCTCAGCCAGGGAGGCTGGATGCTGCATGCGGGAAAGGTGTGTTGTTTGTGTGTGGGTTGGGGAGTTGCAAGTGTATATTTATCAGATTGTAGGAAGGAGGAAACACAGACGCTGGAAGATCATTCTAATGCTTACCGGTGGCATTATGGAAGGAACTTTGAAAATTGTCAGTTCTTGGTCGACACACATTAACCGTGTATGGATTAACTGTCAGCTACAATAATACTTACATTTTTTTAAATTATGCCAATATATTTAAACATATTCTCGTATTCACTTGATGCACTCTAGATGGCTAAATGGCATGACAAAAATTACTTGATGAACCTTTTGGAATATTTTTTTCATAAAAGTTTCACATAAAGTAGATTTTGCATAGATTTGAGACATCATATTTTTTCATCAGCTCGATTTCTTTCAATGCCCACCCTACTCCCGTCCGGAACTGAAATCGCAGCACTTCAGCGACATTTTTCATGGCCACTCTGCGTAGGCGTCACGTTATGACAGGCAGCCGCGAGGCCGCACGCTGAAAATTTGCTGAAGCGAATAATAAAAAAAAAACTACTCTTACAGACGGCAGTAAGAAAATTCACGGCTCCGTTAACTATTCTATTGACCTTTTATCGATTATCGGATCGTATTTTCAGCAAATTATCTATCTGTTAATTAAAAAATAATTAAAATATTTAATAACCCAAAGTGAGTCAGTTTTTACTTACATAATTATGATAATTTGATTTCATAATATTTATAATTAATTTAGTTGAAATAATTTTGCCTCTTCTTATATACTTGGTCGTAGAACTTTTTATGGCTCATATATGTGGCCCAAAATAAACATTTACAAACAAGTATTGAAAAAAAGGTGCTTAACACATGCTTAAAAGTTACTTGTTTTAAAATATTAATTTTAAAATCAAATGATATATTTTTAATGTCATTGTTAAATATATATTTGTCTATATTTTTATTAAATGTTTTTATTAAAAATAAATTTTAATAAATACTCGTACTCATATATAACCTAAATAATATTTTGTTTGTAATATGAATAAAATTAAAAATTATAATAATGTATTTTCTGGTACCTCGCTTGGTGAAAACCCTCCCTGTCCCGTCCTGTTTTTGGAGACCCAGATGGGGACTTAGTTAGAGAGTAGCTGAAGGCCTTCCCGTGATTCTATGTGCATCAGTTAGATGTCAAATAGACCTCAGTCTAAGGCAGTGAAGTTAGTATACTACAGCGAGTCTCGAATTACCTTCTTTGGTAACACGTTGCTAACCACGAAATACGTGGGAATGGATAGCGAAATGATAAGGTTCGGAAATAATAAATGGGAAAAATAAAATGGATTCGGCAGAATGGCAGACATCAGTTATGAGTCATTATTCTCTTGTACTTATAAAATATAATATGTTTATAATAAATCAATGGTTTTCTGGCTGTTAAATGTGTCCACAGGGTTCTAATAATAAAGCACTTTACCACTAGATTCGAGTAACTTTAACGAACCAGTATAAAAAGTGGGAAGATGTAATAAATTTCCCTGTCTTCGTGGCACACATTCTATTTGTGTCAGCTATTTGTCACACATTTCACGATAGCGATAATCATACGGGCCTTAGTCACTGAGATATATTGTATCTCCACGCACTGGATTATATTTTAAGTATTATATTAACAAACAGATTCTAAAAATAAATTATTTTAAATGTCTAGTTAAAATGACGACAATCGTAAATGAATTATTGTTATTATTATTTGATTTCATGTATTTTCCGTTGTCTAATATATATTTTCTTTTCTTTTCAGGTAAAGATACCAATACAGTTGAACCTCAACAATACGATTTAATTTTTGGTAAGCTTAGTCATAGTTATAAAAATCATAATATTTTTTAGTGATTCTTAAGTTAAATTATTAATTCAACGTAAAAACACATATATTCAAATGTAAAAAAATCTTTATTATACAAGATACGAAGCCTTTTCATGGTATAATATTAAATCTTACATTTGACTATCAATTTTTATATCTATCTTATAACCAACATGTACGTATTAATGTTGTCATATTCAATACAGATAATGGCATGTTATCTCATTTGAGATGTTCATATATAGATGACCCATTTAAGACGATAAACACACATTAGGATAACGCCTTACGTGGATGTTTTGTTTGATATTCCATTATTTTGGTAAATATGCAAACGAAATAACTTTACCCGCATCTCGTCACTTGCTTCTATCTTAAAAAAACAAGCTGTTTTCTTGCTCACAATTGAATTACTCTGAGATTAACGTGTAAGCTACTCATATATTCACGACATAGTACCAAGTAATGTAAAAAAAGACCTTACAAGATATGTAAAAATAAACAAATGTTCTTTACAAGATATAAAATTTTAAGGAACATTTTATATTCAGTTATTTATTATTAAAATTGTGAACGTAACTGTTCATTTTTATTTTATACTGTACGAGTATATTTAATTGGGTTTCAGTAAATCCAAGCAACTTTTTGATAAAACCTTTACCTCGACTTTTGGGTCGATGTTACAGATATATACAAGTATAATATAAAGTTTTCATATTCTACTTCAACTCATCTCCTATCAGATGAAGTGATTGTGACCAATACATCGCAAGACATGTTTTTTTATGTAATTAAAAGTACTTTTTTATGTTTGGCTATATTTTCTTGCAAGGATTAGTAGCTATTAACTTTTTTTTATTCAAATGCAGCGTGACTAGAGATCATAGTTTTCAAATATCATCTTGGCCTTGGTACGAGGTATTGTTTTTACTTAATGCCAAATAAGGTCAATGCAGTTTGTTTTTTAACTGCAAGAAATCAATAAATTGCCGAATGTCATGGTTTTATCGGGTAGCGAACCGTTCAACGGTGTATTAAGTCACAGAACAATGATCGAGTCCTTGGTTGTAAATGATAAGATTATCCAAAAATAATTAAACAATGGACTTAACGGATAACATTGAAAATATAATATTTTTCACGATTTTTTTATGGAAATTATTTTAAACAAAAACATTGAGGTTTATTGATTAAAAACATTGTTAACATATTTGGTGAACTTCGAGTAATTTAATTTCACGTTAATAATCATGTTAAATGGTTATATTTTTCTGACATCGTCTTATTATATTTCATAATGTTTTTTTGGCCATACGTTACTTTTTATAACTTTTTTTAACGTTTTCACGGCCAGGTTTGATATTGTGGCTTTTGGGTTTTGCCGTGTGTGGTGAATTAATAAATTCCAATGTTTCGACCGCCATTGCAGGGGTCTTCTTCAGGGTTGATGACTTAGTGATCAACTTAGTCTTAGTTCGTTACTTGTTCTTGAAAGACTTTTTTATCATCTGTTTATTTTGTATATCATTCAGTCTTCCTCATAAAATAACTTTATTTCTTACAATATCAATATTTTTGTGTTATTTTTATTCTAAATAAGTTTAAATTTTCTTCGTAATTGATCTTATTGTAAATAAACTATTCCGTGCATCGGCCACATATTTTTCTTTTTTCGAGAAAACATTCGGTGCGTTTTCCAATTCAGAGAAATAACTGAAATAAAATCGATTTTGTAAACACTGCTATTGAATTTCGATTGTCTCAAAATAATAGGCAAGCATAGAATAAACAATTCCGTCGTTTACGGCATTGTGTTTATTATTAGAGCGGCTATTTCTGATTAAATCGCTTATATAAGTGCGGTTTTAACAGCAACAATAGATCGTAAACGAGTTCTGAGGAACAATAAAACTACGTTTTCATTGAATAATCACTCACTTTTATGTTTATGTTATTATTAAATCAACTTCGTATATTAGCGTCTAAGATTTTATTGAGAAAAATAATTTAAAAAATAACATTTAATATGTTAACTGAAAATCTTCAATGTGCTGAAGAAACTATAGCATTCGATGATTTAATTTATGACTTAAATATAGCTAAGTTACATCCATTTTTTATTAATCTGATATGACGATTGTTAATTAAAAATATCTCAGTAACGTATATATATATAAAATATACTCACGTACAGTTTATTTTCTTTAGTTGTTAGTGTTGATGACAGTTATAAATCTCAAGCATGATATGCAAGTCAATGTTTATTTTGAAGTCCATCCCACAACTAGACTAATTACTCGGATAATAAATTACGTGCACTTGTGCAATAATGATTACAGGCATTTAATGTCAGCTGAGACAAGACTTGCCATTGAAGCTCCCAGTGGTCCCGTGACCGCGCTCACACCGCGATCTTTTTCCTCCAGATATTAGCGTCGGCAGTATTGGCAAGAATACTTATTCCCACATTCTCACTTCTTGCACCTCCGTCGAGTTTTAAAAACAAACATATTTTTCAGTGCCAAAAACTCGAATAATAATGCGACGCAAATAGATGGAGCGAAGGTTCGCTCGCACAGGCTCTCGCTAGCGGCACATTGTGTATCCATGTAAATCGCCATGAAAATTATGCAAATCCTCCTTTATGCTTCACAATTATTTACGTGTTCTGAAAGATGGATTCATCCCGGCAATGCCCTGGTTCATTTTTCTTTCATTATTGTTTTTTTTTTCGTTGCAATTAGTGTTCACCTCTCGTGTTCTAGCAATGCATTCTATCTGATTTATCGCCTTTAATTTGAGCTGAGAACGTGATCGAGTGCTAACTGGGACGCTTAGACCGGCTTCGTTGCATTTCGCTTTAATTTGATTAGTTTCTGCCTCGCATTTTGTTTTCACTGAACTCTATCGACAATAGCAAATGTACATAAAAGTGCAAAGCTTTCCCGGTCACTTTTCCACTTGGAATAATAACAAATTTTCGATAAAAGCGACTGAGAATATTTATTTGAATAATAACTTACAATCGTATTAAAAGTTTTAGACCATTGCACTAATGAGATAAACTCTTTTTATAAAAATATCGGGGGTATTACCTTTTTTGTTTTATTTTTATACAGCTTTAGCCATTTTAGTTTAAATGCCGATGTTGTCTCATGTCTTTCCAGCTTCTGCCAAGTCTCCCTAAGAAACTATCCAGCATTTTAACTTGCATCGCTTATTTCTAAGTTCTTGTATTATCCATTTTCGCATTGAGTCCCATTGTCAGCAACTTATCCTGCCTGCGTCTTGGACATTAAATATTTTATATTAATTAGGTAATTACTTATCTTTAATTGCCTCTTCCGGTTTTCACCAACACCCAAAATGGCGTCAGAGTGTTCTTCACCGGTCTTGTTTAACTACTTCTCTGCGCCATTAACTCCGACCCAATTATTTTTCTTCATAATAACACTCTTATCTTGCTGTTTAAAACATTATTACTCGTAAGCACAAACATATTACAAGTTTTATTGAAATTAACTAATTATACACGCTCCTTAAATTTAACTTTAAGTTGCATTACAATCAATTAATTAATAATATTATATTGAATCATCTTTGACCGATGACAATTTAATTGTAACCCTGACACTAAAACATACTTCAGAGCATTGTCAACAAGCATTAAAACTGCATGATACATTATTTACCTGTAATTATATACTTCTCAAGCTCGTTTTAATTAAAACTTATGTGCTGATGATTTATCACGTGTTTTTGGTACATTAAAATTATTAGCAGCGATTAATGTTTTTTGCGTAAAACATTTTTAAGAATCGTCATTTTTTATGTAAGCACATACAGGAGAATAACGACAGAGGGTGATTTTGAAGTCTCATCTGTGGAATTCTATGACGCTTACCATGCTGCATATGGAGTGTTAATGATATTCGCGCATCGCCCTTATTATTACAGGAATTTACTATGAATGGGAGGTCTTCACGGGACGACATTCGTCTACCACCAATTTTGATTGATATATTATATTAGGATATGACTCGCATTTTACGGGTGAGGGATCAAATTCTCACCAAACAGGGTGTTGTAGAGCTCAGAGATCGATTAAAAATATATATTTTTGTAATCTCCGCTGGGGATCGAACCCACGACCTTCGGCTTGCCAAGCAAACGCTTTAACCATTGAGCTATACCCGCTGTCTAATGAAAATGATGATAACATGCGAAAGTGACACAACACTACAGCAGCATATACGCCGTGATACAGAATTATATTACTTTCACTCTCTCTCTCAGATGCGTGTTTTCGCTCATTTTCGTGGTAAAAGGACACCGCACTACAAATGTGTAAATTTGTCGCTTGCAAGGTATAACAAACTACAACAGCATCATTGATGTCAAAACTGACATCAGCATGATGTAGCCCTTGCTGACTGGTACCGAAAACGTCGATAAATAATCTTTTGTCTATTTTTCTGTTCGCTTGTCGACATGCATGTGTCCGCCATATTGGCATTTCTAGACTAGTTACATATATTGTCACTGGTGTCGCATTACGGCCAGCGGCATGTCATTCCGCCTGGCCTGGAAAAAGTCTTTGTCTTACTGACGTGCTCCTCATCATGCCCTCACGCGACTGTATAACACCTGATTGAGATAGAGGAGGATGTGTTAATACTTCTATTTATTTTTAAATAATTATTATTTTAATACATCTCTATTGGTGGTGTCCCTGCTTCAGACGTTTGGCAGATGATTAAGACAGCCCAGTTACACAACAAGCTGTTAAGTAATTCTTCCTCGGAGAGAGAGACGGCGAGTGAACCTGTGTTATTGAAATACTCACACAAATATATAAACAGACTTCGCAACATAATAGATGGAGCTGTACTCGTTCATTATGGCTTCATGGAAATATAATAATAGTTTGTTTACGCTTAAACATGACTTTTTTGTCTTTTCCAATATTTTTTCTGATGTAATCAAATAATATTTTTGTACATTTTTATTTTCTATGCGCAATTATAACTGAATCCTTCTGCATTTCATATATTATACGAGTATGTAATGTGCATATTCAGCAATAGCATTTGTTCTTTATTACACATGCAATACGAGTACTTAGAATATCTCTAAAATAAATTTTGTTTAAATTTCTAAGACTCAATTCCATGTCATCCCGACAAAAAAGATGATGACGTGCGTCTTCCTCAAAAATTATAGTTCATTTTATTTGAATTTTTGACTTCTTTTAGGGTGACATATCCTTGAACATCTGCTTGAACCTTTTGCCGGCGGGTTTAGCTCAATTTTCAAAGCGTTTGCTTTGCAAGCTAAAGGTTGTGGGTTCGATCCCCAACGGAGATTAAAATAAATTGATTTTTAATCGATTTCTGAACTCTAAAATACCACTGGTTTGTGTGAATTTGATCCCAAATCCGTAAAATGCCATTCATAGCCTATTATAAATACTATAAAAAATTATATTTAATTACGAAAAATAAATAGTCAAATTACACTCATGATGTTAACAAAGCGTTAGTTTTAGTATAAAAAATACGTATATTCTAACAATTACTATTTTCAATGATAAACAAAAATAAAAACATTATTAAGAGCATTTTTTTGTTGTTGTTGTAAACTTGATGTTAATAAACAAGTCTGATCATTATTTCAGTACTTATTACTGAAGGTTATATTCAAAGACATATTACGAATTCTGTATTTTTTCAGTCAATTAAAATTATATACTTTCCGAAAAAAATATAAAAACCATGTTTTAGAACATATCGCGTGCAGAAAATATGTCAAATACAGCCACTTTGTCCAGTATAAAAGATTTAAGAGTTACTATAACTCGTTATTTTAGGATATATGTATACTGTATAAATATATTATTTTCTTGGGCCAGTCACCTTGTACCTGCGCTCCTTGGGAGCACTTACCTAGGCATTGTTTTCAGAGTACTTTCTCGTTATACTCGTACAAGAAATGGGTTATGGTGAGCAACACCAAACGTGGATGTAAAAATTCGTAGTTCAGACTTTTTGACTTCTTCGCCGAAAGTCGCCGCGTATACAGAAAATGCGTTGTAGCTGGACTCTGCAGCGATGAGGGTGACATATCCAACCGGTCCAGGCTTCTGTTGGATGACCCTAAAGAGCCTTTTCCTTAGGATATATTTGACAATATTAAACATTAAGAGTTACATTATATATGATACATACAATGAGTATGATAGCCAGTAATTATGTAGTATTTCAGCAGTCAACTCAATCATATAAAAAGAATAAATGTTGTTTAAAATAATATCATCGACATATGAAAACAATCTTTAATTCAATAAAAGTAAAACCATTTTATTGTAGTTTTCATGTCCATATATTTTTAAAATTAGGTTTATAAAATGTTTTCTGAAAAATAAAATATTTTACTGGGTTTTGTGAATCCTGAAAGCAAAGTAAAGTCATGTTGATAGTACAAAGCAACACGTTGATGAACAAAAACTGAAAATATTAGTGAATTAAGCTCTGTTTAGCTTTTTTATTTAACTCTTGTTGTAAGGATCACAATACATCAAGGAGTAGCCGGCAAGTGGATCTGCTGAATAATTTATTGGGCTGGGAGGCGGCCAAGTTCCGAGGTCAATCGCCATACAATTTTCTGTCGCTATTATTTTATGAGCTATTAACGAGAACCATGTGAAAGTAACGATCCAGGCTTTTATTTCATGCCTTGAATTCTTAATCGGAAGCCTCCAGAAGCATTTTTTTCACTAAGAATCGTATTGTTCTAATTTAAAAAAACTAAGCCCTTGATCAATTTTAACTATTGCTAAATAGAAAGAACGCAATGTTATAACCTCGCTGTTTTTGTTGATTAAAAAAATAGGTGTATTTGATTAAAAAAAAGCTGTAAAATGAAGATACAGTTAATTAATATGTAAAGACACATAATAAATGCATGTAATCTTTTATTATATATAACCGTGTTGGAAACAACAGGGTCAGATCCTGTCTGCCCAGAAGTGGGCGACGTCGATGGCATTACTCCCGGCCATCATCAAGTCTTCCTGGGTGCAGCTACTCGGACACAGCGCACACTCCAGAAGGTGTGACACAGTCTGCTCCACGCTGCAGTCACATTCAATCGGTCCGCTTTAAAACTGCCAGACTTTATTTTGTGTTCTCGTCTTGCAAACTCCTGTCCGAAGTCTGTTAAGGGACCTCCATATATCCAGGGGCTAGGTCCTCTTTCGGGGCAATCCAAGTATTCCCTTCAGTTGCGCCTCTCCACATGCTCAGCCGTAGGGTGGCCTAAGGTATCACCGAAGGTGATACCTGAGGTGATAGGTGATCTTTTCTTTATTTATATCTTTTTTATTTTAATGATGGTCATTGATGCCACTCATTGATGCACTAATAAGTAATAATTTAATCATGAATATCATGATAATTTTTGAACGGATTAAAATACATAGTTTAATAGGCAGTAACATGGCAATTTAATTATTTATATGTATGACTATTGTATTATTTATTGAATCACTTGTTAACAAACACTTTTCGAATTTGAATGCATATTTTTGTATTCGTTTGAAAATAAATACTATTATAGTTCTTTGGTTGTTTTACATTTAAGGTTTTGCAAAGGTCGCCATTATCATATAAATAAAGCTCAGGGAACCAAATTCACTCTGTCTTGGTCCAAGTTGTAGGCGTTATTTTATTCAAAAGCTGTTTTCCTTAACTTTGCAAATTTGTAAAACTTTGAATAACGTGTTCTGTACTTATTTGGGAAAAACTCTTAAAGAAACTTTGTTCTTATCAAAAGTTTTACGATTACACGGAATGCGACCGCGATAATAATATTCCAAACATTTCAACTTGAAATTGTTTATATACAAATTCATTGATTAAAATATATTATTTCAGAATAATTTATTTTAAAGAAAGCAATTGAATATTTCTCGAAAAATAGTAAATTATAACAAACATATCATGACTGGTGATGTTTCAAAACATATATTCTTTTTCGTAGTATCAATCCGGTGGATTAGTTTGCAGTAACAAAATCTTGCATCTCGATCTCCACTCCTCTCGATCCTCTGCAATCCTCCTTAGCTAAGCATAAGAGCTACAACTCATGTCCTCGAACACTTGCTGCAAATACTACTGTCTTGGGCGCCCTCTACACTTTCTACCCTCAACCATCCCTTCCACAATGTCGTGAAGAAGACCATCGTGGCGCATGATGTAACCGATCCATCGGGCTCACCTCTCTGAGATGGCTCTTACTAGGTGCCTATCTTCCTTGATTATGCTGAGAACCTAATTTTTCGTGACATGTCTTTCCAGGAACATATAATATTGATTGCTTATTTTTTTTATAATAAATACGAATATCGGTTACAATTATATAAAATAAGTATTTTTTTAAACATAATTACGTTGATTGTATAATTAAAGATAACAAATCACCGGTACATTTCCTGTTCGATCTTTATCTCCCGCTGAAAAATATTATCTTGGAGAGAAGCCATTAGCCATGTGTTTCAGAAATGCGGCACATTTTTCAATGCGATTCGCAGAATATCTGAACTAAATTTAAATCAAAATATATTTATCTTGATATCATCAATAGGACGATGACCCCAGGCGAATCGAAATGATTTTTGTAACACACTGCAATATACTTAGATTAGTAAAAACATTTACTTGCATATAAAACTATATGCTTTACATACCATAGATTTTTAATATTATATTTTAGAATTCACATATCTTAGGTTAAGACGTGGGATGATTTTTTCTTGATATTTTACTAAAAAATGAGACGTGTAAAGCGTGTCGAAATTTCAGAAAAAAAAATGCTGGTTCTATATCTTCTTAACAAAAATTAATCAAAATGAAGCATTCCGGCGGGCATAGCTCAAAGGTCAAAGGGTTTGCTTGGCAAGCCAAAGATCGTGGGTTCGATCCCCGAAGGAGATTAAAAATAAATTGATTGTTAATCAATTTCTGAGCTCTAAAATACCCCCGGTTGGTGTGAATTAGATCACACACCCGTAAAATGTCTGTCATATAGACGAAATTCATCCCGTGAAGACCACCCATTCATAGTAAATTCCTGTAATAATAAGAATGATGCATGAATCTCGGGCTGTAGTCTGAGATTCACGCATGTTGGCGGATGAACACTCCACATGCAGCGCTTAGTCATATACAACATGGTAAGCGTCATAGAATTCCGCACAGATGAGACTTCAGAATAACTTTTAACCATCTGTCGCTATTCTCCTATATGTGTTTACATAAAAAAACAAATAACGTACATCACTAACTTTTACTGTCATAAATCACACTCATGAAAATATTTCAATATATTTTTTTAAATCTCCGTGCATAATTTTACGGCTGTAGAGTCATACTTACCAACATTCAATATGATTGAAATATTACATTTTTATCAAATGTTCCAATTAGTAAAAAAATGCATATTTTTTGCATTCCGCCCGAAGCCACCATACCGCAAGCGCCACGTCACAGAGAGCCGCGTGACGTCGAAAAGTTGAATCCAATTTCGCGGTAATAATTCACAGTGCAAATGGCCGCCCACTCCCCGCCCCTGCGGCTTAATTAGAGGCTGAGCTGATTGGCCGCCCCCTCGCTGAGCAACCCCATAACGCCCCATTTTCCGCCCACACATATAGCACTATTTGCCATATCCGCTGGTAGTTTTTTTTCGGTACACAAATACACGTCGGAGAATTAATATAACATGCACACATGTAAAAAAAGAAGCCTTATCTTTCGATGATGTCACAGTTGACGTTTTTGTTGCCGAATTTATTTATATTATTTTTTTAATTTTTATTAGAATATTATTTTATTATTTCAATATTCTAATCTACTTTTATAGATCATTGACTATATTACAAATTATTATTACTTAAAATATACATATACTATACATAAAATTCGTCAATCCAAGCACAAAAATAACGGCAGAAGCGGGATGCGAACCGCGGACCTTGGAAACCAACTATGCCCAGGTATTCATACCGCTCGGCGAACTGCGCCATTGCCCCGCCTAGACTGACGTGCGTTGAAACTAGTATTTATATCATTGTTACCATCGTACGATAGATGTCGCTATAGTATATATTCAAAGTATGTATATTTTTATTATTATTCTATCAGTCCTCATTTATTCACAAGCTTAATATTATTACTTTCCGGAAGTCTATTTATTTTAGTAAGTACCACTCGGGTCTCGAACCAAACTATAGACTGAATGGATGAGAAACGACTACTTATAGTTCCGACTCGGACTTTATAACCAATCATTTACCTGTGTTACTGATGGATAATTTTTACTTTCTTGATATTGTCTCAAGGAGACATTATTATATTAATTTTTTAATTTTTATTAGAATATTATTTTATTATTTCAATATTCTAATCTACTTTTATAGATCATTGACTATATTACAAATTATTATTACTTAAAATATACATATACTATACATAAAATTCTTTTTTCAACGCGTCAATCCAAGCACAAAATAACGGCAGAAGCGGGATGCGAACCGCGGACCTTGGAAACCAACTATACCCAGGTATTCATACCGCTCGGCGAACTGCGCTCAGTCTATAGTTTGGTTCGAGACCCGAGTGGTACTTACTAAAATAAATAGACTGCCGGAAAGTAATAATATTAAGCTTGTGAATAAATGAGGACTGATAGAATAATAATAAAAATATACATACTTTGAATATATACTATAGCGACATCTATCGTACGATGGTAACAATGATATAAATACTAGTTTCAACGCACGTCAGTCTAGGCGGGGCAATGGCGCAGTTCGCCGAGCGGTATGAATACCTGGGCATAGTTGGTTTCCAAGGTCCGCGGTTCGCATCCCGCTTCTGCCGTTATTTTTGTGCTTGGATTGACGCGTTGAAAAAAGAATTTTATGTATAGTATACGAATTTATTTATTTCAAAATTGGAAGTTCACCGTATAAGACTCAGTCTGGCATCTATAAGCTGTCTGTGAAAACAAATCACTTAAACAAAATATTTCAAAGTTCTATAAATTTTATTCATTATACTCACAGTATCAACATCTCATCATTTCACTCCAGAAGGTGTCACCCTGTCACACCTTCTGGAGTGTGCGCTGTGTCCGAGTAACTGCACCCAGGAAGACCTGATGATAGCCGAGAGCAACGTCATCGATGTCGCCCACTTCTGGGCAGACAGGATCTGATCCTGTTGTTTCCGACACGAATATATATATCATTTCAGTGGTTTGAAAATAATATTGGTATATTCTTACGTTATATACATTTAAAATAAATAATAAACTTGAATTTCAGTTTATTTTATTGCTGTAACAATAAACTGATTTATTTATTTGCTTTTGATCAAAAACAAATACTATTTCATTGTTTTTACGCTCAATGAATCATTGAAAAGTAAACGATGACATGCGTAGGATACGAAAAACAGACAGTTCATTTGCCACCACGCTGGCAGCTCACAATTACTGGATTTAATATAAGTTATTTAATTTTAACTTTCACGTTAATTACAATTTTAAATCATAATCAGCACAGTTATAAACCTCAAAACGTAGATTCTTATGTTCTAAATTTTTTTTTTTTTAAATATACTCATTTTTAACATTAATCTGATTTTTTTTCTTGTGGTGTGACTCTGTTATGGTGGAGACCAACTCTATTTGTTTTATATGAATGCCAGGTGATTAATCAAACTGCGAGTATAATTCCAGTAACACCGCCTACATATTTTACTGGCATTCCTCCCTTATCCAACAGTTCAACGTAGTACGTCATAAGTGATAATTACAAGTATTGACGTGACTGCCCTGCATGAACGATTGCCTATTTCTATGATTATAATGTAGCTGTAACTATTTCCGTGCTGAAAGTATGAGTTGCTTTTAGACCGAATACTGAAATAACATGAATGCAACTGAACTACTAATTAGAAGTTGATTGAAATCTACGGTAGCTTATGAATTAATTATACACATTTCATATTTGCACAATGTTTTATTAAATTAAAATTTAATTTTAATGTGTTAAAGTTGTGTATGTGAAACTTTTTTTTTTATCATTACCAAACAACTTCTCTACTCAAGAGAATTTAGTATAATCCCGAACAATTTCTTTAAATAAAATATAGTTTCTAAAGTCAAATTTATAGTATGTATTTACAAGCTTTTAGTAATTTAGGGAAAACATTTGAAACATTAAAAATTCTAATATATATATATAATCGTGTCGGAAACAATAGGGTCAGATCCTGTCTGCCCAGAAGTGGGTGACGTCGATGGCATTACTCCCGGCCATCATCAGGTCTTCCTGGGTGCAGCTACTCGGACACAGCGCACAGTACAGAAGGTGTGACAGGATCTGCTCCACGCCGCAGTCACATTCAGTCGGTCCGCTTAAATGCTAATAAATATCAATTACTTAGGTAAATACTTTATTTAGAGAAAAACTTATATTACTTATTGCTTTTGTATTATTTCATTTACAAATATATATTTTGTAGAAATTATAATACATGTAAAGTAATGATAATAACTTCTTATAATTTGATACGTACGTACAACTCTACATCAACTTTCTCGCATCAATTTGTGCAGAAAAAGAATCGGCAGACGCTGGGATTCGAACCACGAACTATGCACCTCAGTTCTATTCTACGAGTATACACAGCGAGGTCAACCGGGACCAATTCTTCCACCGGTGTAGTCAAGCAAATTCGACGTATTATGTTGAACTGTATGTATTTATCAAATTATTAAATATTGGCTTAGAACAATTACCTATGAACGATTCTAGTATAGAAAAAATAAACTTATAAAATAAAATAATCCAAATCAAAATAATGTTGTTAGTTTTGTTTGATAATGCATATTTATTTAGACAAGTCCTAATGGAATCGAATGGACGATGTAAACAAAATCTGACCTAGATACAATAGCAACATAAGCTCACATACATGGGTGAGGTATTGACTCATTTATTAGTAATGAAATACTGATCACTCGATGACAATGTACGTCTGTATAATATTTACACTTTTTTATGTAAGCAAATACAAGAGAGACTTTTTCGCTAAACATTTTTAGAATGGCTAGGTTTTATTTGTGAAATGTTGATTCATAAGCGTCATAAGATCACGGCTCGACATGCATGCGTCGTTCATTTTTACGTAATAATAGGAAGTGATCACGGGAAGACTTTTGTCTACCAAAAATTTATATCGGGTGTTTGATTAGTTTCACTCCAACCGCGAGAAGAAGTGAAAAACTTATTACAAAGTATTTTTTTAACTTCTTCTTATTCGTAGTAGTATCAATCCGCTAGATTGGTTTGCAGCAACCAAATCTTGCATCTCGATGTCCACTCTTATCGATCCTCTGCAATCTTATTTACCTCAGCATAAGTACATGGCAGGGGAGTGTCTTACTCTTAGCCTATACACGTTGTGGCCACACAAAGATTTTCCAGGATTAGTTACATATATTTTTTTAATCAAAATGTTGCGAGTAGCTACTATTTATTTTAATTTTATAAAACATTGGCGATAAATATTTTTTTTAAAAACTCTCAAATAACAAATGTGACCTTTTTAACCCTTTCACATCGTTTGTTGGCAAATGCCGCCATAATATTCCCCGACCGTTGACATCGGTTGACGTGATATTTTGTTTTGCTACTTTCTAAGAATAGTTTTTTATGCATCATATGATAGCTAAATGATACAAGAACCAATGTTATATATGAAAATAGACCAGATAAGTAAATTTATGCTTCAAATACTAGTTTTATAATTAACAGTATAATTTGTATTCAAAACCCATCCGTAATAAAAGAGAAATAATCATCTCTGTAAAAATATTCCGGAAGCTGAGCCATTATCATTGTTGACTGTTTGACAATACAATTAAATAATAATCGCAATTTCGTCTTCTGTAGTAAATAAAAAAAGTATTATCAATTGAATCGGTAAAGCAAATATAAAAAAAAAACTCTCAACTGCTTACAAAATGCTTCCTGATTAGAATCAAATAATAATTCGCTAGCTATTTTGTTGCTACGAGTTCGGTTACTTTCTGTCACTTTGAGTCGACCCGCGATCTTGGGCAATACCGCAATTTAGCTGCGCGAAGAAATTTGATGAGGAATATCTGATTACGAAACAGAAAAAAAGTAACGTCCCGTTTCCCACGCTTCGAGCGGAGAATACTTTACGTAAGTACCCACTTAACGAGTTGAATATTTTTGGCATATTTTGTGCGACGACGCATCCGAGAAAAAAACACGTTGAGAAGATCGCTCCATTTATGACTAGAAACTTTGTTATATTTTTTCACACATTATTTATGAGATGACTAAATTTTGCGGGGGTAAAAAATATTGTATGATATAAAATGTATACTTTAAAAACCTTAAAAACAATTAAAAATTTACATCTGATCTCCAATTTATTATACACAATCGTGCAGTCGGTTCACTATTTTTTTTATGTAAACACATACAGGTGAATACCGACAGATGGTGATAGTAATTCTGAAGTCTCATCTGTGGAATTCTCTGACGCTTACCATGGTGCATATGGCTAAGCGCTGCATGTGGAGTGTTGCTCAGCAACGTTATAGACGCCCGAGATTGACGCATCCTCCTTTATTATTACAGGAATTTACTATGAATGAGTGGTCTTCACGGGACGACTTTCGTCAACCACCAATTTCAATTAATAAGCTATGACTGGCATTTTACGGGTGAGGGATCAAATTCACACCTACCGGGGGTATTTTAGAGATCAGAAATCGATTAAAAACCTTTTTTTTTAATCTCCGTCGGGGATCAAACCCACGACCTTTGGCTTGTAAAGCAAACGCTTTGATCATTGCGCTATACCCGCCGGCAAAATTTATCACTGCTTTCACTGACACTGCTCTTTTCAACTTTTTCAATTGATATAGATTTCAGTTTTACCAGTTCATTCCAAGTATCCCTTTTAGTATGGTTGATATATTAGGTCATTTCAGGATGAGTAATTTCTCTAAGTTTTTCTTTAACAACAAAATCCTCTTCTTCCATCAACGCTTACTTCCCGCACAATCTAAGTCTTCCAGAAGAAGATTAATGAACACGCCATCTCCTCATTCTTCACACGCATACAACCACTATATATTCTAGCAAAAGAAAGCATCAATCCAAATGGGTTACCTTCTAAAACATTTTTCGTGAGCGTGTCTATGCAAAAAATCTTTAAATTTTATGTACGAGTATTACTAGTAATTTAACAACGACGTTTTTTTACGCTTAACGTAATTATTTCGTCAAAAAGGTATTTGAATATTTAAGTTATTTTTTAAACATTGTATTCTAAATTTTTCGACATTGTCTAAAAATATCGTGTGGATTATATGACTCGCTACTGAGGATGGATAGCTTATGCATGTGGACGTTGATCCACAACATACTTTTTTCGTTCTCCCCTCATTAGCTTACCGCGGTACAAGCGCACTGTACAAAGCCACTTGAATATTTTAAGCAAATTTTCATGACAACATAAACAAAAAAAAAACAGCCTTAATGTCGGCATGTTCTTTATTTATTTATGTACTTTTTTCCGAAGAGAGAAGAGATTTTTATATTATCATTCATTTATCCGCCAGGTATTTAGCCGGCTCGTATAGCTCAATAGTCAAATCGTTTGATTTGCAAGCCAAAGGTCGTGGGTTCGATATCCGATGGAGATTTAAAAAAAAATTTAATCGATTTCTGAGCTCTAAAATACCCTCCGTTGGTGTGAATTTGATCCCTCGCCCGTAAAATTTCAGTCATAGCCTATTAATTAAAATTAGTTGTAGACGAAAGTCGTCCCGTCCAGACCACCCATTCATAGTAAATTCCAGTAATAATAAGGATGATGCGTGAATCTCAGGCTGCACCATGGTAAGCGTCATAGAATTCCACAGATGAGACATCAAAATTACTATTACCATCTGTCGGTATTCTCGTGTATGTGTTTACATTTAAAAAAACACAAAAGTATTTAAGCAAAAACGTTGTTGCGCATTATGTTATGTAGTGCATCTGAATATGGGTATTGGGCAGAGTTTGCGAAGTGAATCGTGATTCTGTAATTAGCATACTGTGATACACAAACATTCCACTAAGCATGAACTGTGTCGCCATACGAGACTTACTGATTAACATGTATTTTCCGTCACAATCGACAAGTAACACAACTATAACAAGATCTGATCAAAAGCAAAAATTAGTACAATCCAACAACCAAATTGAAGACAATCACTCAATTGTAGTGTTAAACTGTATTTTTGCATATTATTTCATATGACAATAGTCTCCATCTGAGTAACGAGAATCTTATAATCTATGTTTTTGTTCAACGTATTAGTTTAAAAGAAAAAAGACAAGTTATTTAACCCTTTCGTTACGGCTCGGTTGAATACAAATTATACTGTCAATACGGCGTGAATTTTTCAAACCATCTTTTTGCTTAAAACCAGTATTTGAAGCATAAATGTACTTTTATCTGACCTATTTTCATATATCACATTGGTTTTTTTTATCTTTTAGTTATCAGATGATGCATAAAAAACTATTATATTTAATAAACTTTCATTATGTAACTCCATACATGTGATGGCATTGACAAGTGTGGTTTACAGAAAAATTGCTCCCGTGACGAAACCTAATGATATTTATATACATACTCGCAGATTCATGTAAATAATACATGTAGGTTGATTAAGGGAACGACTGCACTTTCAATTTCCTACCGTAGATGTCACAATGAGTACTCGAAAGTAATAAAAACGATATATCACATCAACCGATGTCAACGGTCGGGGAATCTTTGACGGCATATGCCGACAACCGATGTTGAAAGGGTTAACTAATAAAGCAACTACGAGTATAAGAAGACAAATCAACTATATTTGTAATGTCAAACTTTAAAACTTGATCTTATAAATTAAAGTAAATAAAATCTTTAAAAAAATCTCTCATTTATTGGCATAAAGTTTCTAGTTTTTTTTTTTGTTTCAGTATTTTACTCTAATACATATTGTATGTAATCATTTCGAAGGCAATATCCACAGCACTATGTTTCTTCCATTTGTACTCGTTGATGTGAATGTCAGTATTGTTAATCTCGCACCTGATGGCCTGGGTGAACACTAAAGGTTCCACAATTATTCTGCTTCGTTATCCTCGTAACGTTAGAACTCTAAACATATTACGTACAAGTATTGAGTAACTCCGGCTTCACTTGCGCACTTTGCGGACTGTAGCTAATCGCACTTGTAACACGAGCAATAAATAGCTCGCGCTGTGACGTAAGCCAAGCCAAAAAGCTTTGATAAAGTAAACCAGAACCAGACACCTCTTTGACTGAAATTATTGCTGCCATAAACTGTTTCGATTCAATGAACATTCCATTTGAAAAAAAGAACATTGTAACTTAATAATAGACTATACTGACAATTGAACTACTTATTATCGAAAGAACATTAAACTGAGTGTAAATACTAATTAAATAATTGATTTAAGTAGTTATTTGTACTGTAATATATTGATTTACACACAATACAAATTGTATTTTAAATCAAAACAATATATATACTTAATAGTTTGAATCATTTATTTATGTCGGTTTTATGGTGATTATATTACTCTTTTCTTTGATCATTTAATAATGGAGATCGGCTCAGATTGAATTCACACGCTGTGTTGACAGTCACGGAGGAATCGATGTAACTTATCTCGCTCTACGGCTTATTAAATCAAAAGTCATCGGCCGTGAAAGCATCGAAATTCTCCATTCAATCCGGTGATTTTCATTTTATCCAGTCAGATAAACAATTTATCCGTTTTATCTGGCAGCCCATTCGGGACACGCTCTTTGTCTTGTTGTGACGCGTTTAAGACATTTTTGACAGAGACAACGCTGTCACCGTAAAAACCAATACAAAATTCTCTCTATCGTGAAATCTAAACGAGCCGAAGAAAGACGATCACAACGATACGGACCAGAACGCAGAATTATATAAAAATAATGGATGACAATGTAATTTCATAAGTTTTCATGACCATATTTGAAATATTGGCTTTTGGATCGTGCCGTGTGTGGCAATTTTTTGTTTCGCCCTTAAGATCTCTTTGAAAATATCGACAAAGAGAAATTCAACATACATGGCCCCACCTTAAAGTCATTTTTATTTAAGCAATGATGGCTTACAGTATTTTTTCATTCAACATCCTCATTTGTAAGAGTTCTTTTAATATTCATTCATGTGGTTAGAAGGTATAATGGCGCTGCCTAATCACGTAAACACGTACATACGTCAATCTACAAAAAATGTACCTACACTGAAAAATTATGTTTGTTTTAGATACTTTATTGCAAGGGCTTTTATTCAATGATATTGTTAGACAGAGTTACGTTTTAAGTAGTTGTTAAAAATATAATTATACTTAAATTATTTAATTGTGAATATTTTTGATCTTTAATTATACTGCTCTGTGTCGCTTTCTATGATATTTAATTAACATTTGATCAGAAATTTTAGCCTTCACTTGCATGGATATTGTAAGAGCTCCGTGTCACGGACGTGATCCGTCGCAGGAAAATGTAAATAGACCTTTGATATGACTTTGTGTCGTCTCGCATCGCGGATGGAATGAAAATCTCGATTATATGGTACGGGAACTGTCGCTCTAAACGTCACGCCATAAATGTCAATAAGCACCGATCATCCGTGACCTGACGGAATATCGCAAGGCCAGACCATTTCACTTTTTTCCACTAAAGGATTGACAAAAATCCTTTCTCCGATTAGAGATATTGACAGGTTATGGCATTCAGGTGAACTGCTTATCAAGCTCCTCCTTTAACGACACATACAGGTTTCGCAATCTTCTCTTTGAATGTCTCTTCTCCTACATACAATTGGAAATTTTTCAAAAAACAAATTAATAAACACTTGAAATCTTTTAAATACCTACCCACACATCCACTACATTCCTTTCCTATATCCATGGATATCTACAGGTACTCTTCTATCTGTGTTTATATAATATATATAATAATATTTCAATGTTATATCATATCTACTCGCCAATTATATTAGTTTAGACGTCATAGAGCTGTAACCTCACTTCAGGAGTCAGCTAGTTGATGTCGGAGATTCTTAGACAACCCCATCATTAAATAGGAGTTAGGGCCATCAAATCCCACGTTAAATTAAAAATAAAAATATCATCAGATCTTAATAGTTCATAACTTTTTTGGTAATATTAACTGATAATAAAGTATTTATAATTTAGTTAAGATAAAATAGTATTAAGTAAGATTCGATTAATTTATATGTAGAATTCCAAATTATTATTTATTTATTTTTATTGAAAAGATTCTCTTCTTTTACGTCTTAAGTAAAAAAAAAAACTAAATTCATAGTTTCCCTTCTGATATTGTTAAATTACTCTAATTTTAAAACCATTGGTGTAGCACATCACATACCTTACTAATTAAACTCATGATAACATGGCTATAATTTAGTATGTAAATGTCACTGTCCAGATCAAGCTTTAAATAATCATTTATGTAGAGTTTATACATAATAAAGCATAATGTGAAACGTGTTTTAAATATAATATTGTTATTTATTAACATAAAACAGCATTATTGATTAATTTCAATGTTCGTAGCATACTAATGTTCATATCACATGGCAATGTGCTATCATCGTAAAGCACGCAATAAAACAAAACATATTTCACTATTTACCATTCTCGATACACATTTAACGTTTCATCATTCTTCACGTGTATGTATACATATATTTATCCATTTCGATTTTTTCGATCGATATTTCTTGGTGGAATTCCATAATATCAGATATAAAATAAAAATATACTTTAGAATTTATTCCGCATATATTTTTTTGTGACATCCATAATTTCCCTTATACATTATTGATTTCCTAAAACCACATATACCCATCACACAATTCATATAGACCTTTTCGCTCACTCCTTTGCTTTATATAGAGCCAGCAAAAATGTTACTAATTGACCAACCGACCTGGCTGAAACATGTCGTCAAAAAAAAAATAAACTATATGTGGAATAAATTCTAAAAAATCTTTTATTTTATATCTGATATTTATCCAGATTGTTTTTACAGCTGATGTAAACACAAAAAACTCTAATTATGCAAATCTTGGCATCTAAACAAGAGCCAATGCAGCCATGTGAATTGTTTGGATGCCTACGTAGAATATTTCGTATAAATACGGAATATACAAATGTAATAAAATATTTTTTATAATTTAATGTATAAATGTCGAATTTGTGTCAAGTCAGGAGAAAAGGATCTTTCATTGTACGGTCATAAACTAAGGTAACCTTAACCCGAGCACTACAACTGATTTTTATTTAAGCTCCTCGACTCTCGTAAGAAGCAACTAAAAACTCATATAAATAATTTACTCGATAAAAATTTGTTAAGAACTATGGCAGGATGCAAATCATAACGGCTATCATAACTTTATAGCCGTAATTGTAGCGAATAAGGAATAAAACTTTATAGACTCAGTGTTTAGAGAGCTAATGTAAAGAAAAAAATATGAAGTAATATATCGTATTATTGTATATAAACTCAGGAAGTAATGTGTCAAGTCAATATCATGAACTAGCAGATGGGACTTTGGAAAACTAGAGCACAATATAACATTTCTCTTGTGCCGCTTTTTAAGAGGACCAGAAGAATAAGAGATCTTGGTTATTTTTGGGTCTAAAAGGCGCTTACCTGCTGTGGTAATGGAGCTCTTACCGAGGCATAGTTTTCAGAGCACTTCCTCGTTATTTATCAAAGAGGTATAACGGACTTTTAGTGAGCTGAAGTGAGCGTAGATAAAAAATAAAAATACATTTTAAGTATTTATATATTTACCGTCTACGGATACGTAAATTTTATAATATACAGAATACTCATACAATCAACGTTATTTGTACGAAAAGATAAATTTAGGTTGAGCCGCTATTTTGAACTTTGGTCATTTCAGACATATATAATCCGAACCCAAGACTCTTATTGCAAATAACTATACATGAAGTACACTGGGGGAGCTTCGGGATGCATAGATGACTATTGTGGACCAGGCGAGAATTGTGGCAGATGGGAAATTGTTTATTTCTTTCATTTTTGCTCTCCAACTTGATCATTTAATTGCCACTGATGTCCGCATAAAAAATCCTCGCAAAATACATAAAATCATACATTATATGAACTGGCAATCAAAACTTTATAAATATAACTAACAGTTGACGGTTTTCAATTAATAGATTGGCCAGTTAGCGCTATTTCTGCGACATATTGTTTCTTTTTTTTTTTCAAAACACTCAGCGGCTCGCGACGGTCGACTAATTCTTTCTATGTCTGAACAGAAATATAAAATACAGTCACTTATAGATGGCCTCCTGCTCACTCGTATTTATATCACGTGAAACTAGAATAGCTCCAGCACTGAAATGTCAACTCGGAATATTGTGTATTTTATTTATTTTAAAGCTATGCCCCGTCCTCGGACGAGAAATTAAGCATTCGCTTTGTAGCAATACATTCAATATTTATTTAGTTTTTTTTTCATAAACTAATTTAAAAGCTTATAATTTTTCTATACTTTAAATAAAACTTATCAGACGAATTTTTAAAAAACATCATACAATCTCTTTAAAAATTCCGAGTAAAAAATCACACAAAAATATGCTTCGGAAACTTTTTTTAAAGTTTCCTGACATTGAAGGTCGTCGGAAACAATATATGCTTCCGGATAGACCTTCGGGTCCAAAAATGTCTTGAGACAACACATAGTCAATGGCATCTGACAGAATTTAATAGTGGATATTTGAGTAAAATTAAATTATCTCTGTTCTTCAATCTGCTATCGTGATCCTTTCCACTTCGCATTCTGCCTTCTCCCATTGTAATAATTACCATTTTGAATAAACACATACAAATCAATCTTGTTGATTGAATTAGCAGAATATTCAGGAAATCACGTTTATCGCTATAAATGATGTTAATATACGAATGTGAAAAAAATAACAAAAACAACCCCTCTTAGGTACCTAACTCCGTCCGCTTTAAGAGTTATTCGTATCCAAAATAGCTTAGTTAATCGAGTTAGGTGTGCGAGATACACACACACCTTACACGTGAGGCTGTGTGCGTGTTTCAGCAAAGCACATTGATTCATGGAGGCTCCGCACACACACATATTAAAGCCGCTTCAGTACGAAATACAGCATTTCCAGAACGTTAATAAAAAATATTCAAAATAATTCATATTCATGCAGATTTATGAGCTAGTAAAAACAGAGGGTTTCGGTTGTTAAAGGTTTTCAATTAGGTTCAACCAATTACGCCAGAAGCAAAATGTTTGATAGTTGTATGAATTAATATATTTCTTGAAAAGATTCAGATCGCATGATGGAAGAAAGACAGATGCAGAAAAAAACATTGCAAATAAAATATATTTTTATTTTTAAAAAATACTTTGTAGGAAGAGTTCTACAATTATTTCCGCGTATTTTTTAAAACATATTTTTTGAAAAAGATATATTTAATGCTTTCATATGGATCACTGCCAAGATAGCTTAGTTCTGCATGCGACTATTGATCAGACTGTTACATTTTGGTATACACAACTGTTTCCTAGTATACTTAATAAGTGTATTATGTGGATTCAGTATGGTCGAGAAGATAATAATAACTTAAAAGTAAAATTTCAAAAACAATGACTTTAAATATAACATTCGTATCACTCTTAAACAAGAAACCTACGTTGCTGTACTTGCTGACATAAATAATTAAATAATATTTAATACTTAATTTTTAATTCAATAAATAAAACTATTATCAAATATCGACAGCAGTTTGATGAATGATTGCACGTAGTATGATTTTATAATATAGAGAATATCCTTCCAAAATAAAAATAAATGAGACATGCCTTTTTAAAAATGCCTTCAGCTCTATATAGTATTACGATCATAATAAAAATAATGCTTAATGTTAATTATTAATTTAAATTTTCTATCATTGCACAATCTTTAATATTCCGCAATTTAATTGATTGTGTGGCCGTGATATTTTATGTTGTTGCTCTGCAAACAAATTGTTTTAATATAACTGATTCTCTAATGTTCCCTTGCATATCACAAGCAAATAGTGAATCCACCAATAATGTACATAAAATTCGATTTACTTTCTACCCACATTTGCGGTGTATAAAAGTATCTTGTTGTGTGTTATAAGGTGTGTTTTAGGATCATTGTGTTTATTTATGGTGATCAGATGTTCGGTTAGTTAGTAGGGTGCGGATGCTTTTCCAAGCCGGCATTTACCACGCGGCAACTCGCTCTAACGGCCAGCGTGCCGGATCAATACGCCGCCCGCTCGCGACGTACTAACCTAACCAACTATCTAACCTACTGCACTGGTTTACCCTAATTTAAAATCATAACCTAACCTAACTTAAAGCACCTAAAAAAGTTACCCAACTAATGGCGAATTAATCTTGTGTGTCAGCTTAAATATTCTAACATTACAAATTAACGTACTTAATGCACTATTTTATCCAAAATTAAAGTGAGTAATTTGTATACTTATTCATTCATTCCTGTAACTTTATTTTGCTTTTGCTGCAATAATCAAACAGGTAGATCTACTAGTTGACTTCGTATACAATTGGCCACCAAGTGTATGGGATCAATAACGACTACTTATTTCAAATATTATAATAATATAATAACCTTACCAACCAACTAACTTCTTATAATAAATATGTATTAATTATTTGAATGCGTGAATTTTTATCGTTTTATGTTTATGTCGCATGTCAGAATGAATTGTAATAAATATTACGTATAAATTGTGTATGACATAGCAAGATCTAATTGTGGAATTTCATTTGCCGGTCGACTTTAGATAATATTATATCAACCGATTTTCCTTTATGTTTCAAAAGTGAAATTCAAATTCACTGTGAAATCAATTATGATACCCAAACGTAAAACGATCGGTCAATCTTCACCTCAAGCATGAAAGAAAAGGGCACCATATGCTTCAAAAACAGACGAGGAACGGGATGCAATATATGAAACAAATTGTGTACATACTGCTTAAACCCGTTCATCAGAAACAGATGAGCAACGGGAAGCAAGATTGTAAACAGATCGAGTACGCTGAAAACCGATTTACAAACTGTCGAATTTAGGTAAAAAAAGCATAACCTTAGTTTTATTGCTTCTGATTGGCTCCGGCTTCGCCTAAATCTGACTTATCCAATCAATAGGCGAGAGGCTCCCGATGAGGCGCTTCCGTAAATTCTCGGTGTCTTTTTTTTTGCAACGCATGCCAATTACACTAGTATTATATAAAACCTTACATACTAGTATACATTTTACTATCATAAGCAACAGCTAAAATAGCAGCCTAGATATCTGGATGCTAATGAAGCAATGTAGAAACACTGTCAAATAGCGTCGTCAAGAAGTACTGATATAGCGATGACGAAAAGTTTAGCCTGGCGTAGAGGCGTAGGCCTTTACGCTTCTACGCCTGTAGAGAAGCACTAATTTATTCGTAGAGATGTGACTGTATAATCAAATACTAGTGAAATCCCGCAAATATGAACGTAGTACGAGTATCTATAAATCTACTGACTATTTGCGTATAAATAAATAGTGTTCAAGACGCAATACAAACAATAATTAATAACTAAAATAGAGACACCAGATTTTTAAAATAAATATTTGATATGTTTTTATGTTAGTATTTTATTTAGATAATTTTTGAAAATATTGAATATTACCAAGTATTTCGATTTATCATAGTAATATGAACACAGTTAGCAGATTATAAAAAAAATATTTTCATCGTATTTGTAGTATTTACTGTTATTAAATTACATTACATGTAAAATAATTAGTTAAATGTTAACTCGATATCACTTTATCTAGGAAATGATATGAATAGATATAAACACTTTATTTTCATGTATTATTTACGTACCTGCTAAGAAAGTATGCGTTGCACATGAAACATTAATTGCTGGTTAAAAAAAACTCAACTTGACCTATATTATATAAATATTAAATTATATATGAAACGTATATTTCTGATAAACATGTTTTATGAAATGAATATATGATATCTTGACATATCTGGCTCATCTCTATTGGTCCTATTTCCCGGTACTAGCATAGCGATGATGATGTAGCGGGCTGGAGTGAGTTGTGGCTGTGTTGGTGTGAAGCCTCCTAGGGTGGGTCGCTGCTACAGCTGGGGACCTCGTTCCTGAATTGTGCCTGAAAAGCCTCATGAAAGCTCGTAAAAGACCGCGCTGAGTGTTTTTTCAGCAGATGCTTACTATCACGCTTTGTGTGACACAATTAAATAACCAAATAATGCTGATGTAAACTTATTCTTTAAGAAAAGTGATGGTGATGTACAATATTACCAAACGTACATTATTTTATAGTCAGTTTCAGCAAAAATAATATATAGTTTACTTAATTAAATTAAATTAAATGTAGTTCATCTAACAGTAAACAGAGTCTTGGCAAAAAGGACTGACGATATCAAAAAAATTGAAAATGGAGACTGAATGCGAAAGGCTGAGAATCAAGAGGGTTAGATACTTATTTACGACACCTTTTTTTAACAGCAGAGACATATTGGTGATGATGATGACAATTCACTACTCTTTAATCTTTATATTAATAATTATATTCTGGAAAAGGTGTCTGGTTTTTTTAACAATATTCTACAAAAAAAACGTGACTATTTACAAATATGTATTGAATGTAGCATTTATGAATTGAATCATATTTTTGAGGTTCGCTATGAATACATTATAAAACATAAAAAAGTAATCAAAGTGAACCACACTAAACATAATAGCGATTACGATAAGATCTTTATTTTAAATAATGACGAAATGTCATGAAGCATTCATTTGAATGTAGTAAAATGTATTATTTTAATGAATAACATCAGTCAATAATTTCATTACTGCCTTATCTTTAATAACCATTTCGTGCCTTTTCCCTTTAGTGTTCGTTTTATTCGGCAAACTTTATTTCATTTCCAAATTGCCAGTTATTATATTATCAACATTGATGGCGCAGAGCGGCCCTAACATAACGGTCATGTACTTACAGAGGAAATATTACTGATGTCAATTAATATTCTATGCATTTGTATTTGATCATTTTAATTAACATATTTATAATTTATCCTAAATATATAAATTAATCTTTAATAAATCTACGAATCGTATGTAAAATCGTTATCAACTATTAGTATGTTTCAAAGGTTACGATTACTTAATATATCAGTGTAAGCTTAAAAAGTTAAATAATTTATTAAATAACATTTAACCTTTCAATATTTAATTAAATTCTACAAATGGATAAATAAAATCCCTGAAATGATGCAATGTACAAGTGGTTGAATGATTTTATTGAAATGATCGAAGGCATTTATGACAGAACAAAATTGTTAATGAAAGTTTATCATTTGACTGAGAAAACTTATTCGGCATTAAATATTTCAAGGACTTCGATTTAATAGCAAATCGCAAGCCTAAATCGTGATTCATAATTAAATCCCGGAGTAATATAATGTTACGCTCACATTATTAGGGTATCTGACCTACTTCGGGCGATTTATGGCGGGACATTCAAATGGAATCGGTTTTATAGCGTTCCCGAAACAGTGCACATACATTTATTATACGTAATGTGCTCTGGGCGTTTTCCATCCCTATCCGGCTGAGGGCGCAAGTTTTGCCCTCCGCGCACATATATGAGTACAGGGAGACTTTTGCGGTAGTGTTTAAATTTTCACCGCGTTCGTGAAATTGGCCGCTCGATACTCCGACTGTGAACACTGTAGACCGAATGTTTTATTCGGAACATAAATTTTTTGACCAACAATGTCCATTGTCAAGTTAATGGAGTTTCGATACAAGTTTTTGATACCGCCGAATCGGGAACGTTCCCCGCTTTGGAACGAATCGCTGCACAGTTATTGTGCCGCGGAATAAAGATACGATCTTTAATTTTTCAGGCGGAATAAAATAAAGTAACGCAAACTCAAAATGTATTTTTTTTTTCACTTTGATTAAAGATATTACAAAAAAGATGATTTGTAAAGAATAATTTGGTTATACTCAAATCATCGATTTTATTTACTTTAGAACTGGTATTCAATAATTTTAACTATTTATAAAGCGATATATTTCGCTTTAATGAAAAAAAATATAAAGCTCCTAATTATATCAATTTGATGTATAATTTTTAAATCAATAATTATTTTTAATAGTTTAATTTTTATTTAAAATAGTTTTTTTTTATTTTTGTAATTAAGAAAATATTTTTTAAATTTAAAGTACACATTTTCGATTTCAAAGCTTACCTTGGTTGATATGAAATGACAATGTAATTTATAATTCCAAATGAACCATCCAGTATTGCCAATAGTAAAATTGAATGTTTTGATTGAGAAAGACTTATTTTATAAATTCATGTTTTTACAAATATGACGTCTCATATATATGAAATCATTATATACGGGTATATAATGATTTCAATTATTTATTCTTGAAAATATTAAATCGCAGATATTTAATAGTAAAAATTTTTTTTTTTAATAATTTATCAATCGCAAAGTCTTAATATGCTTCGCGTTTACATAGGCCGTTGATAATATGCTGAAAATTTTTAAAACATATTTCAAAATTATAATATTAAAAACTTTACTCTAACAACGTGAAAAAAACTTATACGTACGTTGAAAAAGTTCACATTTTTACATGAATCCCGAGCGGCCACAACATTTTCATGAAGCTAATCGACCGAACGAACCTCCGAAACTCGGCCCGCTGGAAAGTTTCCTTCAGTCGTGAATTTCAATCGATACCGGCCGCCGTTATGTGGGGCTCTGGGTGACTCGCGAACAGCTGGCGGCCTCCCAGCTGAAGCCTCCTCTCGGAAAACCTCCCCTCGAGCTTTCCGTGCAGCCAGACTGCCTTTACTTGCGTGCCTGTGTCACTTCCTCGTGAACAACTCCTTGGCCCGCTGCATGCAAGCCTCCGTATTAAACTTTTCCGTAAATTTTTTAAAAGTTTCATTATCTATACTAAAAGAGATATGTTTTTATATTTGTAACCTGTAAGTATAAGCATTGTAAACGATTTGGCATAAGTTTAAATTTCTTAAGTTAAGACTTATACCATATCTTGCTTTATTAAAACTATTAGCAGATTTCGAAATTCAGCATGCATGTTTTCTCTCACATCTGGATCTCTTCTAAAAGCAGATAATTGAACGAAATTATTAATTATTATTTTCAATATGCGTGTGCAATTAATACACATCCTTATCGCATATGAGTACAGCGTCAAGGCGACCCGGTTGAGTATCATAGAGTCTGTAAAGAACTATACTCAATAAAATATTGCTTGATCACTGAGTATTTACCTAAATAATTGATATTAATTAAATATATATATACTATACTATCTCATTGTTATCATTGTACGATAGATGTCGCTATAGTATATATTCAAAGTATGTATATATATATTTTTTTTTATTATTCAATCAGTCATCATTTATTCACAAGCTTAATCATTAATTAATTATCGTACGATGATAACAATGATATAAATACTAGTTTCAACGCGAGTCCGTCTAGGCATAGCAATGGCCCAGTTGGCTTAACGGTATGAATACCTGGGCATAGTTGGTTTCCAAGGTCCGCGGTTCGCATCTCGCTTCTGCCGTTATTTTTGTGCTTGGATTGACGCGTTGAAAAAAGAATTTTATGTATAGTATATGTATATTTAATTAATAATAATATTGTAATATATTCAATGATCTATAAAAGTAGATTAGAATATTGAAATAATAAAATAATATTCTAATAAAAATTTTAAAAATTCATATAAATAATTGATATTTCTTAGTACTTTAAATGTTTCATTTGCTTGTCCCAAATGACTAATATCTTATATCTGATTTAAGTAATGAAAATTATTACTTTTAGTTAGTATAATTTGCAGATATAGCAGCTATTTTTATATAAATCCATATTTTAGTGAATATAATTTTTTAGTTAAATTTTCAGGAATTA
This sequence comes from Glossosoma conforme, assembly GCA_022606575.1. NCBI lineage: Eukaryota > Metazoa > Arthropoda > Insecta > Trichoptera > Glossosomatidae > Glossosoma > Glossosoma conforme. The sequence continues at coordinate 49,679 of JAGTXR010000041.1, read as the reverse complement.
TGCTAAATTTTCTAACGCATTCAGCTCTCTCGGTACTCTGCTGTGTGTGTTTATATGCTCGTATATAAAAAATACTCCTTTTACAAAAGAGCAACAATAAAGACGCCTGTATACTCATACAAATTTATTGGACTTGGCGTAGTCATTATTAAAATTATATTGTAACTTAGGAGAGTTTTTTTTTTTAATTATACAAATGTTTTGATGAGTCATCATTATTAAAATAAACTTATCAGTAAATTATGTGATGCATGCCTTTCGATAGTGTTGTTATTATTTTAATCTCATAAAACATTTTTTTTTTATCAATTTCATGCAAATTAAGAGATGTTATCAGAATATTGAATTGATAACTATTTCCTTTTATAAATTTTTAACGATCGTAATATATTTTATTATGCATTCAAATCAAACAGACATATAGCAATAAAATTAACATACATCATTACCACTCTCGCGATAAATAATTCTTATATTTATGATTATTTAAAAAATAATATAGGCACAATAGAAATAAATCACAAAATACATTTTATTTATACTAAGCACGTATTATACACATTAGTCATTTATTGATTTATATCGTATGAATTCATATTTATATCAATATAATGCGATTTATAATATTGTAGTAGACGTCTATTATCGTATCTAGAGCTAATCCTCGCTCGCTGTATTGAAAGCATACCAAAATCAAGATTTAATGTCTTTTACGCGCTAGCGATTTACATAATAATCATTATACAGTGCGTCACGCGCACTAAATTCCTTTCCACCATAAAGCCTTACATCCTAAATATACGTGTGATATATGTACTGTCCAATAATCTACATTGTTTCAGTAACTATTCAGCGTAGACTTTAGATTATTCGGCGTAGACGGTAGAGGTTTCGGCGTAGCACTCGGTCGGGTCTAGCCTACGCGAACTTTGTGTCACGAACATCGATTTTCAATACGCCTTCAGACTGTATGTCTCTATTTATTTTTGTGCGGCTTCTGACGTTTTCTAAGTTATTATTTGCGGATATGAAACTCTAGTACTGCGCCGCAGGTGTCGATATTGATAAAAAAAACCTACGAAACCTAAAAAACTACTCGTTACTTAGGGAGTACTGGAAAATATGTTTATTTAATCTTTATTCAACATTTTATAAGACTCGTATTAAAAAAACAAACTAATATTAAAGGTTATTTAAAAACGTGTTTTAGTAGGCATAATGTTCAATTATATTTTCTACGAATTTTAAAGTGGGTTTCGGCTTAATATATTATATTTAAATATAGTGCAAACGGTTTCATTTTCGTTTAAGCATAATATTCTTGATCTTCAGATGCTTATGTTATCACTCTTCAAAAACCTAGACAATTTGATTAAAATTCTAAAGAAATTGTTCAAGATCAATTTACATCAAATAAATTGTCTGAATAAATATTACGCTTTGATATCTTTCGAGTTCATTCTATATGCATTTTTTGCGTCGAGACATTCATTTTTTTAAGTATTTTATTATGACATTATCAAATCGAGCGTCTTTCAGACGTGATTAAAAATTTAAATAAAATTTAAAAATATATTTTCATCACACGGCTGACTCGACTCAAAAACAGTGTTTTTCTTGTTGTATTTATTTCAGTCCATGTTTCAGAGGAGGTATTTTTTTTGTATTTATTTACAAGTTTTTCAGTACCGCCGATGAGAAAAGTTAACCGGGAACCAAAGCTCGAGATTGCTTTCCCTGTCTCGTGAGGATGTATTGGAGAAGAGGCATCTGCCTTATTGAAGATATCGCCCTACCCGCAGCCCGGGATCTATTGAGCGAGCTTTATGCGAGTCGTTTGGAGTGTAAAAGCTTCCAGGAAAAGCTCACTCGAAACGCGAGGATGCTGTAAGCATAACTCAATAACTATAAATTGAAGGTTCAGCAAAAAGCTCCGTTACAAAATATTATTTATAACAAAAACGTAGTAGTAGTATTCATGCACTTAAAGCTTTTCAAATAAGAAATGCGCTTAAAATTTAATTTAATTTTTTTGGTCAACAAACAAATAATGTTTTTTTCCAATTATTGACAAACAAAGTTTCGACAAAAAAAAATGTACTTAACTGACAAAATGCCGCACATAGAATCTGTCACTCAGTACGCTCGTTTCTAATTAAATTACGCTAGTGAATTCTCGTATATCACAGTATAAATAGATCCCTTCTAGCACATCTTCAGAATGAATTAAATATACATTATTGCATAACTGGCATCGATCATTTCATTAATTATCCCTTGATCTTTATCCGATGACAATATGTTAAATGATTCTCGCGCATGCCAATTAACAGTATAATTGTTCTTAGAAAATAAAATATCATTAACATTAACTGTGATATGCTTAATTAATTTAGATGCATGTATATAAATGAGTTATAATAAATCTATGTAGTACATGATTTTATCTTTTCATTATAATATATTAATAGATTTAAAAATACAAAAACGTGGTGCAATCATTCATTAATCACGATTAAAATACCTTTTCTACGCAGTATTTGCACATACTCGTATGTAGAGAAGTCACAATATTTAAAGAAAAAGACATTATGTAGCTAAGTATTTCTACATGTAAAATATATTAATGTAAAAATATATTTAATAGTAAGAAAATACTGAATTCGCTGTAAAACAAATGGTTCCGCCGCATTTCGTTCCCAGAAAATTCTTTCAACGACTCATCGGTAACGACGTGGGGCGCACTGGTCGTCTGGTGTACGGGGATATTTGGTGCACAGGATAACTCATGCACTGGATGTCTCTCTTATCTAACCTAACCTAAGTTATTTCGTTAATGGATCTCTGTACTCTACGATCACTGTACAAATCCTAAGGTTACGTTAGGTTAGGTTACGTTAGCGAGCGAATTTTCTGGGAACGATAGATCGTGACACCAAAATAAATGTTATTTTTCGTGTTGGTAACATCAAATAGATTCTGTCTTATTTCTGGCAACATCGCCTTTCTGTTGCCCATGCTTGAAAGACTAGTTAGTTGGACAAACAGAACAGGATATCAATAAAGGCATAAGAGATGATATATTCGAGTAATGTTTGATTATACCAACAGCTGCATTAGAAACGTCACATCGTTTTGTTCATTTGATACGTTTCCGGTCGCCGATCGCAAATAGTCACAAACTGACAAGCGCACAGCCAATCTATTTACTGTAATTGTAAAATTGACTTTTCATCCATTATGTAATAGCCGGTACAGACATTTCATTGTTCTTTCTCTCTCTCTCAGTTTGTATGCGACGAACAAAAAACTATTTTTATTCGGCAATAATAGCCCTCGAATTGCGCCGAAAACCGCCAGCAAATCTAAAATCAATATTTCTTCAATTACGTTATCGCGACTTGTATGAAAACGCAATTACCTAAATACGAATGTAAACAATATAAAAAAGTGTAATTTTTAACAATAATATACATACATGATATTACAATACATTTGCTTACATTATTTATACATACAATAAAGTATACACAATCATACTTACCTACATACGAGGGTGATCCGTAATATCCTTCCCTAGCGACCTGCCTGCGCAGCTCAGTCTTGCCTTGGCAGCCTTACGTGATGGATCTCCCTCTCGCTTCGCCTGCCAGGTATGAGCTAGGGAAGAGATTTGGAGTGGAGAAACCAAGGTACACTACAAAATCGCGGGATCCACCATAACAGCGCATTTCAGGACTGTAGCACCATGGGAATCTTATATTACGTATCACCCTCGTATAACACCATGATTAACGTTATAAAAAATATATACTTATACGTCAATAAAAAATTAATTAGTAGATAGTAATAGTATTTATTTGATTTTTTGTGTAAAACTAGCATATCTAACAAGATTTTTAAGACATTGGCCTGCAAATATTTAATTTAATTTCTAAAACAGTTTCTATTTAATATTAAAAAACGACAATATCTGGTAAAGATGTAATAATCATCAAATGAAAACATACGATAATCATATTACATAATGATATGTTTACAATAAATGCTTGTAAGACGTCACAAATAGGTCATATGGATTAACGGTATTATTATAATAGATTTTAATATAAACAAAGTGATAAAATTAATAGAATTATATAGAATATTAACAATATTAAGAGTGAAAAGTTAAATATGCTGCTTTACTTACAGATATACGAGATACGGGGCGGCGGGCCACTCTATTACGAGTATAGCAACAGTCACCACGTAAAACATAAATTTCCTTCATTTTTCTTTCAAAACATTACATTATCAACCGTTGATAACTGTTTGTTTTTTTTTTGTAATCGATGTATCTGCCGTGTGCTATCCTTTATTATGAGACAAACAAATGCGGTTCTACCCAAAAAATAAAACGGTTTATACTATATATATATATAATCGTGTCGGAAACAACAGGATCAGATCCTGTCTGCCCAGAAGTGGACGACGTCGATGGCGTTACTCCCGGCCATCATCAGGTCTTCCTGGGTGCAGCTACTCGGACACAAAGCACACTCCAGAAGGTGTGACACAGTCTGCTCCACGCTGCAGTCATATTCAATCGGTCCGCTGTAAAACTGCCAGACTTTATTTTGTGTTCTCGTCTTGCATACTCCAGTCCGAAGTCTGTTAAGGGACCTCCATATATCCAGGGGCTAGGTCCTCTTTCGGGGCAATCCAAGTATTCCCCTCAGTTGCGCTTCTCAACATTTTAAGCCGAATGGTGGCCTCAAGTATCACTAATTCCGTTGTATGTACTATACTCGTAGATTAATTATGAGTTTATTTCAGTAGTTTTTTGATCAAACTAATGATGATGACGATTGTTTGCTTATAATTCTATACAATTCATTATGTTCTTTTAATACCACGTTTCATTTCATGTTTAATGGAGAGTCGTTTGATAAATCAATAGTTATTATGTCAATTGCCGCAATATGTGAGTACTGGCTGCCGGTATTTACCGCCCAGCTGGTTTTTATTATCGTATGGCGTACGAACTTCACATCAATTATTGAAATGACTATTGTAATGTGTTCCCGAGCACACGCTACAAATATCACCACACAAACACCGTTCAAGCGACAAGCGACGAGATTCTAGCATGTTCGTTACCAGGGTGGAGCATATCGCCATCACAAATTCCAACAACGCACCGTGGTCTTTTTAACTAACAGCTTCATTTTTCTTTATAAAGCCTACTCGCATCATAAAGTTGTATTTTTTTTTGTATTTTTAACGTACTTTTATGCAGTCTTGTTGCTTTTTCCTTTGATTTAGCAAATGTTCATCAGTCATGCCAGCGTGTATGGCTTAGAGGCATAAAGCGTTTGCTTACCATTCCAAAGCTCGCGAGCTCGATTTCTGGCGAATAATTCATTTATAACCTCAAAAATATCTCCAGTTTATGTGAATAAAATCCCTCGCCCATAAAATGTCATAGCGTATTAATCAAAATTTTGTGGTAGATTAAAGTAGTCCCGTGAACACCACCACTCATTCATAGTGATCTCATGTAAAAATAGGTGGTTCGTAAATGACTAGTTATAGATACAGTCTAAGACGTTGGCGGATCAACATTTCACAATCAGCATACTTACTTACTAAATATATATATGACATTTCTCTATCAACGTCTGTTAGGATTCCCTTTTATGTGTTTACATAAAATAGATTACAAAATCAAATATAGTTTACAAATATAACACATTCATCAAGAACTTAGAATATTTGGATTGAGCAGTTGATTTCCCTGACGAATATGGCAGACAATGTGAGAGGTTAGCTGATCGCTTGCTGGTCGCTAATCGCTTCATCTGCGGTCAGCTCTCGTCGCTCCCGCGGCCTTTTGGTCGTCCCATTGTCCGCGAGTCTGCAGGGCCGCCTCAAGGCCACCTAATGACGGTCTTCCTCGCTGTGGACTTCGTGAATGGTTTGTGACGGAGTTGCGACCAACCTTTTATTTAAACAATAAACCACAAAAACAACCGTGGCAACACGTCAATCTTCCATAATAATTGAAAGCTTTTTTTTTACGATTATATTAATTGCATCACTATGTAAATTAATAACAATATTAATGAACATATATCATATGTATAAATTAATAAAAAAAAAACAATCTGTTGCATTAAAACCTTTTTGTTGTACAACCAAATTTGTACAATTTAAAAGATGCTATAGTGAAATAATTTGACTTCTGACAATTGGTCGGAATGACAAAAACTATATATTTATATAGTAATTACAAACTATCTTCAAATATCAAGTATCTAAACATCCTCATTCTACGTTTTCTTCCACATCATTACAATTAGGAATTCCAAATGTCCGAAATTCAGTTTAAAATAGCATTTTTTCTGAACCATTCAAATTTTTTTTAAAAATATCAATTTTTCTTGTGAAAAATTTGTCGATATTGTAAGCACATGACCTTTAATAACTTCTTAGGTTTTTACGGCCAGATTTGATATTGTGGCTTTTGGGTTTAGCCGTGTGTGGCGAATTTCTTCTCTCCGATATTTCGACCGCCATTACAGGGGTCTTCTTCAGGGTTGATGACTTTGTTTGTTGAAATATCGGAGAGAAGAAATTCGCCACACGCGGCTAAACCCAAAAGCCACAATAACATGACCTTTAAGCAAAAAAATAAAAGTTAATTCCGTTTTTTTACTTCATCTAGTAATAATTAAGTTTACATTAATCTGGTTCATTTCCATGCACGTGATTAGACAAATAAAATCAAAGCGTCGTTCTATTATTTTCGATACGCCCTCAAATGTTTTTCGTTGAATATAAATTCCGCTGTCTTTGTTGCAGTGTCAGATCGTTTTGGTTCAATGATCAGTGTTTTAGATAATAGTTTTGGAAGCGCTTTATCCTAATCACAGTTAAATTTTATCATTAACAATGTTTCCGCTCATGGATGTGTTCTGAACTAGGGTTAGCATGGGATATACATTATCTAATAAAAATAAAACCCTTTTTTGCTTCAATTTTCCTCCCACTAAAGCAATGAAAAATAAAATGTTAATGGATATAAAGGGTCCGCCAAATAACTTTTTTTTTTTTAAAACAGGGCGCAAAACATCGAGTGAAGCTTCGGCTGTGTGGCACGTAGCACCGTCTTGTTGAAACCAAATGTTGCCAATATCCTCCTCTTCAATTTTTGTGAATGAAAATTCGTTCAACATGGCCGCGCCGCATGGAAGCGCCATTGATGGCGCTTCACGCACACTTTCTGCCACAGCAGCAATATTCTCGGGTGTTCGCACTGTTTTTGGCTTTTCACGCTTTGGTTTATCGATGAGGATGCCAGTTTTATTCACTTTTTTCACAAGATAACGAACATACGGAGCTGACGGTGATTCTCGTCTTCCAAAATCCGTACGCAATTTTCGCACACATTCTGCAACATTACCATGATTTTCAAAGTAATGTCGCAATATTTCCCAGCGTTGTTCAAGCGTATACACAACCATATTCGTTTAGCGGAAGGATAAAACTAATTATCTGTCAAATCAGACATGAGTTAAATGTTACCATTCACGAAATAAGCAATAGTTGATAAAAAAAAAACGTTAGATGACGGACCCTTTACATTTACGTTACTTGAATTTAAAGGAATAACTCAAAAATGTAAATTTTACTACTAAATTCCAATGATATGATATATTTTTCTTGAAGTATGCTTGATGATACATTTTTAAAATGGGTATTTCGAGAATTTTAATTTTGTGTAAAGCAATGTAATGTCTTTTATAGATTATTTTCTATCATTTGATGATATAAGATACTTGATGTTATACCTTAATAAGAACTTACTAAAGACCCATTTCATAGTGGAAGATATAAAATTCATGTATTTTAACGTGTTTGAAAGTAGAATGCATTTTATATAAATCAGTTTATTTTATATCCATAAGAAATTATTTTCTGTAAGATGGTTAATGAAAGCTTCGTATTATTCTCGTATTGAAGTTTCGTTGGAGCGACGAACATCAGCCATGATGAAAAAAAAATCTTTCTAAAATATAGAAATACAAATGAATTATTTAAATAATATGGATCGCTCGACGCCCCTGCCTCGGTTGTACCACTCTGTCATTATGTCACCGGATGCGGCGTCCCTCTCGCACGCGCGCTACCAGCGGCGCCCGTGACCTTGACGAGGCTAGAGCAGAGGAGGGGCATCGGCGGCCGACGAACGATTTGACAAGCGATGCGACGAGCGATGCTAGCAATTACTGAAAAGCGAAACATTTACAAGTTTCTGAGACTGTTAGAGATTCGACAATGCAAGACTTTAGTAGCGATTTGACGAGCGATCTCTAGTAATCACTAACGAACGATTAGAACAAGTTTCTAGTAACATGAAAGAGACCAATGGCTGATGATGTGACGAGCGATATTCTGCATTAACAAGCAACTGGTGTCTTGAAGCACGGCAAGATACTAATGTCCCACCTTCTTACACACATCCAGTAAACGCTATATATTACTAGTCATGATTATATGATTCGATATGGTAAGTAACCAGTGTCTAGTATACAGTTTCGCGACAAGCGATTTTCGGTTATGATCGCGACGTGTAGCGACAAGCGTATCGACGTGTAATTCTGCTACAAATAATTCTCCACTGCAGCTAGTTTTTAGTAACGTTATTGATAAACAGTTTCTAGCAACGTGACAAGTGTCTCTTTTCTAGTGACTTCGTTGGTGACGAATGTCTAGCTACACCACTTGCAGCCATCGTCAAATAAAGCAGATATCAGTCGTTTTTAGTCGCTGAATATAAGACATAGAATATAAGAATACAAACATAGTTAATATCATTAACTTTTAGGTTTGATTGTATTTTTGTGAGATGGTAAAAAATAGCATTTAAGTACTGACGTTTTTAAGGTTTATATAAAAAAATCACGGTGATGTTTTGTTCGTGGACAGTTAAATAATGATCCCTTCCGTTTACAAATTATTACATAACAAATAATTCATTTTATAATATTTTTTATTGTAAAATATATTCAATATAATAATGATAATAATTATTACTTAAATATACATATACTATACATAAAAATCTTTTTTCAACGCGTCAATCCAAGCACAAAAATAACGGCAGAAGCGGGATGCGAACCGCGGACCTTGAAAACCAACTATGCCCAGGTATTCTTACCGCTCGGTCTAGGCATAGCAATGGCGCAGTTCGTCGACGCGTTGAAAAAAGAATTTTATGTATAGTATATGTATATTTAAGTAATAATAATATTGTAATATAGTCAATGATCTATAAAAGTAGATTAGATTATTGAAATAATAAAATAATATTCTAATAAAAAATTAAAAAAAATCATTTAATGATAATAATGTATATATAAGTACTCAGGGACCATTGTAGAATAGGATAAATAAATATTTCAGTAATACATTTTATTATATGCAAGTAGCCGCAAACATTTTCAACATCTTACTAAAGTAGTAAAAAAAAATTTTTTTTAATAACTTAAGCCGTTGATGATGCTAGTGATGCTTCAATGCAAATTGATCCTGACTTAATCGTCTCTTACTCCTATCCTGTAGCTTTGTGTTTGGTCACTTATCGGTGCAATGCATTTATCACACTTGCTCCTGAATTTGAATGACACAACGTGACATGTCTCAATGGTCCGTTCCTGTCCGCTGTATCAATCAATTTGTTCTATGTCACGGCGAAGCTTAAGGCCAGTCCCCATGGTCAAACATGTGAACTGGAAAACAACATTAAAAAACATGTCATGGAATTTAAATCGGTTTGATTCAATAGAAAGTTATTATAATGAACGAGAACGTTTTTTTCTTCTCAATTTTCGTGTTTACCTTTAAAAAAATCAACATTACACCTTTTTACACATATGAGTATAATCTGAACATTTTTTCAGGAGACACGTGCCGTGTTTACTTGGATAGCGAATATGGTGTAGATATAATTGTTTCCGTTACAATCTAAAATTATATTTAAAACATAGTTATTTTGAAGATTCTTCTCTTCTTCTTCTTCGTCTCAGCGACGTCATTGTTGTCGCTGGGTTGAAAAGATTGGCCGAAGGAGGAAGTCCGAAATTCCGTTTCCAGGGGGCACCGCGTGGAGGTTCTTTTCATGCTCCCCATTTGTCGATTAAGCGCCGATACTTTTGATTAACACAATAAAAAACGGTTGATGGCGTAGACGACAGAGTCGGCAATATGTCTACGAGGGATGCCGAACGTCAATCATCGTAGAGCAACATATGTTGTGTGTTCAAAATGATAATATCAAATTAATGACCATTAATGTAATATTTTTATTAAATTATCGAACTCGTAGAGATAGAAGATGAAAGGCCAATTAAATCTAAAATGACTAGAAATATTTATTTTAGAGGTAAGATTTTCTTTTCGGTCACTCTAGCCAACAACAAGGTGATATTTTCTCTTAATTTTTTTTTTATTACAAAAATATTCATTTTTAGATTGGTGCTACGGTTGGTGAACGTTGTTTACACAAATTTATTAATTTAACAAGTTTTGTTACAATATGAACGATAGGAAATAGTTGCAGAATGTTATTCTAGGTTACAACAGACCGATTCTGGTACAGACAATTGTACTTGGAGAATAAGAATCTTTTGTTGTCTTCTTGCATCTCATTAACAATTTAGAGATGCAGATCTCGTTGTGATGCGAAACTCTCAATTGGCAATACATGTATAGAGGATAAAGCCGTTTTCCGCAATGAATATTCAGAGTGATAAGATAAAAGACTTCCATAATAAATATATACGGCCATATGTTTTATGTTGTTTATTTAATCATATACAATTCAAACATTAATAAATGACGCAAAACATTGAATAATGTCACAATGATTCATTTGTTTTTCTTATTGCTAGCATACATCTTTATTATTTTATATAGTTATATATTTGAAAACTCTTATAAATTTTAAATTAAAGCACGTGCTTTTTTAACGAACACACTTCAGAGCAGAACTTTTTACAATACTTAAAATTAACATGTCTGCATGCGTAAAAATATTTGCGAATGAAGGGTGGTAATAAGTAATACTCGAATCTTGAATAACTCAGTCCGTGACACTCGCTACAGCCTTCGATGGAAACAGGGATGTTGAGACGATACGTGACAAGTAAAAAATATTCGTTTCAGTTTTCTGAAATAGTTTTATGCAAATAACTACGACTCATCTTATAGTGCGAACACAATACCAGATTTAATTACTACGCTTTGCTTTTGCCGGTCGTTTAGCGGCCAAGAACGACCGTTACACGACGAAACAATAAAGCGTCGGCTTCGACTAATAACAATCCAACATTAATAATAAGGAATTACTGCGATCATAAAAACGACTATTAACTTATTGTTCTGCCGTAAAGCGAAGGTCACATTTGTACGTAGATACTACACGTAAGTTTTCAGGTACCGCCGGACGAGCTGCAGTCAGTCTTCAGTCGCCGAGGAAATACACGCAGAGCGACTGTGGAGCTTCATATATATTATTATTTTCTCGTTATCACTCCGGTATTGCGAGGCTCTAAGCGCTTCTTTGTCACGGTAGTTTTTTTTTTGCATAAAATTAAAATATATCATGTGTGTTTCGCTTAATAGATGTGAGGCGAATGCGGCGGGATTTCATAATTAGAAGAGTGCTGTTATTATGTAAGGTAATACTTTCTTAATATCCGACCACGCGGTCAGAGCAATATTTACATACGACTGATGTAAGAAGTCCAAGAAGCACCGTCCTCGGCATTTCGACATCAGTCGTCGGTTACTAGCGGCTCCGTGCTTCAGCATCTGTCTCGGAAGGTAACAAGAATGCTCGAGATATTCTCTGGTAAGCTTTACGCCTTTTATAGCAGAAATACTCCGGCGCCTGGAATTTTTAGTAAATTCTCGTAGAGGAAAACCATTTCATCTACACGTCCGGAAGTAGATTTATCACGTGATTATTATTTTTCGCATGCGTCGTCGATCTTATATGTAATTTAGGATTTACATGTAATTACTGCCTTGTTTTGTGCTACGAGATGAAGGATTGTGTTTTGTGTCGCAATCGCAATGTCCCCGAGACTCGTGGCACAGATAACGAAGCGATAATGTCTGCTTATCTAATGGTACGTTTTGTTTGTCCGCAGGTCCCGCCCTCGCCCGAACGCAATAAACATTGCGGCCGCAGATCGAGCGACTTTTTTATCCAAGCGATCGCGGTGAATTAGAAAAATTAAGCGAAGATGCATATCGAAGTGCAAGTGGCGCTCAACTTCGTGATATCGTACCTGTACAACAAGCTCCCGCGCCGCCGGGTGAACATCTTCGGCGAGGAGCTCGAGAAGGCGCTCAAGGACAAGTTCCGCGGCCACTGGTACCCCGAGAAGCCGTTCAAGGGCTCGGCCTTCCGCTGCATCAAGACGGGCGAGCCGTTGGATCCCGTGCTGCAGCGCGCGTCGCGGGAGTCCGGCGTGCCCGTGAGGGACGTGCTCGAGAACCTGCCGCCGGAGTTGGCCGTGTGGGTGGATCCCGGAGAGGTCAGCTACCGCATCGGGGAGAAGGGTGTCGTGAAGGTGCTGTTCAGCGAGGACCAGCAGGAAGATCGCTGCGCGGACCGCGAGGTGACGCGCACGTTCAACCCGGAGGCGCAGTGCTTCCGGCCCATCGAGGCCGTGAGCACCGGGCTGGGCGCGCTGAGCTTGTCGCCGCGCGCGCCGCTGCCGCCCTCGCTGGCGCCCTCGCCCACGCCCGGCCCGGGGCCCGCCCTGGCGCCGCCCTACCGCGGCTCTCCCAGCCCCGCGCCGCCCTTCCTGCCGCGCGCCGCCGCCCCGCTCACCTTCACCACGGCCACCTTCGCGCAGACCAAGTTCGGCAGCACCAAGCTCAAGACCACCAGCAAACGAGCCAACAGGTGACCCTTCTTGCTTGACACTCCGCTTTGACTTCCCTGTGGAATTAGAATACCAATCCATTATTTCTGTAGTCGATCAAAATAACCCACCTTTTAATTTGCATTCAAAATAGTATAAATGTAACTTTTTAATAACATACACGTGTTTTTGTAGATGGACAATTATACGAGTATATTATCAAAAAGATAATAACATGAATTATAATACTCGTATTGTAATGATTGTTTTTCAGTACCATTTTCCGTACAGAGCAAAATTTGCTAGGAGTTGAGCAATACACCACTTCTTAGATTCATCCAACATTTATCATTTTCCATTCCAGAATGTCTCCCACGGAGTTCTCCAACTACATCAAGCAGCGTGCGCTGCAGCAGCAGGCGGGCGGGGCGGGGCGCGCCATGTCCCCGGGCGGGGGCGGAGGCGCCGACTCATGCTTCTTCCCCGGCTCTGGCGCAGCAGCAGGAGGCTTTCCGCCGCCCTATCAGCCGCGCTACGAGCCCCCGGGCGCTCCCCAGCGCTATGCTGCACCCCCGCCGCCCCCTGAGCAGCTCTGGGCGCCGCCCTCCGACCTGGCGCCCCGCTACCAGCCACTCCTGCTGGCAAACTAAACGCCAAGGTTCAAGACTCTTCGGATTACCCCCGCCTGTAATCACAGTGATATCAACGATCCTGTGATGGATCACGTTCTTCCATCTCTAACTCTACAACGCGAAATGGCGGTTATCTCAAATCAAACTTCATAAAATGGCTACCGTCATCGGAACGTGCATGGCGGCGGAATGGTCGTAGAAGAGTGTCATCAGGCGTTACACCGTCGGTCGCGATAATCCTGTTCCTTCTCCACTTCCTGAGACTCATGAGCAGACCGGCGCTCTTTCAATGAAAGGTGCGTCCTCGGTTGCCGCGCTGTCTCCTCTCACCCACCAACCACCGGCATCACCGTCATAAATCACGTCTCCAGTCCAGAGTACTCCTCCTCGGATTCGCCTTCTCCTCTCCCGACCTGCTCCCTTCCCCTCCTCGCCGCCGACGTCATCCTTACATTCTTTTTTAAAATAAAATGTGTAATTTATTTTTTCACCGGCTTTTATTACTAGTGCATATAATTCTAGAATAAAAAATGAAAAACTTGAAAAAAAAAACATAAATCGCGATGCATTTTTGTGCGTCGGTAGTTTTAGTACAATTTTGATGTAAATATGAAAGACATCCTGAAGTTCATTATAATAATATGTAAAGGTAAGAAAGTGAGTCTAGTCGGGCGGCCATCGCATATCAGTAGGGGCACGGCCCGGGGCGGCCCCCGCTCCCGTCTTCTTCTTTTATATTTAGAATTTACGATTTCTTTATATTTTATTTTTTCACATATTTTTTTATTTTTTAATATGATGTGGATCGTGAATGTTGTATTTTTATTCCATAAATATAAATTTTTAATTTTGTTAACATCGAGTTTGATTTATTTACTTATTCTTTGTTTGTTTGTGTTGTCCCCTCCCCGTCCGGTGCCCGCCCCTCTCCCATAGAGTATACATAACTTCTAGGTCAATTTTCCAATATATCCGTTATCGTGCGTTGTTAATGTTTAGTATGTAATGATAAATATATACCTACTCATATAAAAAAATGAACGATTTTAAACTCTTATTCAAAATGTGACTTTAATCGAATTTGTGAAGATATTTTTTTATTTTGTACTCTCTATGTATTTAAATGTAGGAAGGATCGGTTTCGAGTGAAGTTAGATTATTTATAACGTCTCGGATAATGACGACAGACGCAAGGAAGCTAGATCCAGGTGCAATCACACAGGTGAGCAACTGAGAACTGAGTGACTTTGGTAACGTCTGCTCACAGTTATTTCGAGTCTGAACAAAATATATATACTATTCTATTGTAAACCCATTAAACTCTTTAAAAGCATGCAATTTTGATTACTTACTAGAGAACAACTTAGCTTAGGTGACTTACACTTATACAGAAGCTGAAACAGACCATCGGTAGCTCCCTTATTACATTTGTATGGTCATATTCTCAACTCTATAACGCTAGATTGGTAAATAACATACCTGACTTGTTTGAATGATCAATATTTCCATCAGTCTGTTACTTATTGAGACCAGAATGAGTGAATACTTTAGTGATGTATTTATAAATTGTTGTAAAATTTGTAAGGCGGCATACTAGACTGACTGACGGCGCTGTTTAACATGCAAGAGTTCTCTCTATTATTCACCAAACAGCTCATGCGTTGAAACATCTCGATAAATACAAGCGGAATAAAATACGATAATATGCAATCATTTATTCTGTATAAATTAATGTTAAATATTCTTATAAAATACATGCTCACTTTATTCAAACATCTTAAAAATAAGTGGAACATTTTTTTTAACCGTGCTTACACGTACTTTTGGGTTTGAACCACGAATATCTTCTAGATTTTGTTAACTTTTTTAAAAATGTAGTTATAATTCACTTAACAAATAATGAGGCAATTATGATTACCCTCCAATCCTTGGAACTTAGATGTAAATTTGGTTAATTAAATATTTTATAATCCTCTTTTGGGGAGGGTCTAAGGCTCCTCGGACAGATGCCTTGTGAGCATTCACCTACACACCTTGGGAGCATTCACCAAGGCATTGTTTCCAGAGCACTTTCTCGTTATTCAAGTAACGGGCTTTGGTGAGCAACGAACATGAGTGTAAAAGTTTTAGTTCAGACGTTAAAATTTGGGAAATTTTATATTGCTATTACCACGGCCGTTGCTCTTTTGAATTTAAAATTAATCCCTCTGCATTCACACATAATCAACAGAGATGTGGTACTCTTAATAAACAAGATGAAACTTGGTTCAACTAGGACGTCATTTGGTTACAAAAATTGTTGCAAGATCAAATCGCGTGAGCAATACTTTACCGATCAACACGATCACCGTAACGTTATATCGATCGTATTACAGGTTTACATACGCTGAGCATATTTGCAAGGAACGATTAGAGAGGACTCTTCGGTCACATCAGCGACAGTCAGTCGGTCAATATTGAAATAACCAAAAAATATGTATAAAGTATATTTTTTCATGTTCCCTAATCATAGGCACCAAGTGTCGATTAATAATTTGTCTGGAGCTCGTGCAAAAATTATATCCATTTAGTCCAGAATAAAAATGTACGCAATAAATGTACCTTTTACTGTATTCAATATTTAATGTTAGGCAGATTGTCAACGCGATGAAATGTCGTCACGGACGAATCCAGCACCGAAGGAAAAATCTGTCACTTTTTAAAAGACACTTTGCTTGGAGAATTTGTTAATCCAGCGGTTAAGAGCAATCGGTGCTTACTGGCAATGTGATAAATACATTCTCGTATGAAACCAATATTTTTATTGATTTTTACGTATTTTTTAAAAGAAATTTACGTCAGTGAAATGATTTTCATGTTAAACGTTCATTTTTAAACATCGTCCATTATTTTTTCATTTGTGTATCAACTCCTGAAATAACTACTACCTTACTACCACAACTACTGCCATAACCGTCAGAATATTCGCCGTTTGAAGTCAGCTCAGAATCCTTCAGGTCTGCCAAATGATGTATTTGGCAGACCTTCAGGGTCTAGGGATTATAGTATTTTGAGACACATATAGAGAGACGTTACTGCAATACAAAGAACATATCCAAAAGCACATCATCTGAGGCTGTTATGGCGATGAATAAATGTAGTTTCCAAAGGAGATGTACGAGTATAAACCGGCGGTCAAAAGATTTTATTGAATTTTGTTCATTGTAACATAAATTAAATTTCACATTAATACCATCAATATTACTCACAGTTTTTTTATTTATTTATTTCTAAGCATTATATTAAATTGAACTATACATAGATTTAGACAAGAGTTTCTATTTACAATGTTTTCATAGAGTTTTTTAATATTTTTTAACGTTAATCAATCTACGAGTATCTCCATAGTTTATTTAAAAACCAGTGATTGAATTTTGCTAATATTTTTTTTTAAATTTAGCATTTCTGTAACCAAAAATCAACATTAGGTTCCATTACCTATTATGATTAAGGTATGCATGTGATAAAATATTCTAAAACGATTTCTTTTTTAAATATATTCTCTCATTTCACAGATAATCGAACAAAAAATATAGCATATTTTTAACATTCACTTTGACGTTAATTTCACGCAATATTTATGAAGTCAAATAATATTACATTGTACTTGTATATGAATGAATCACCAGACTAGAGAATTTGTAAATTAAACAATATTTATATTTTAAAATTAAATAAATTTAAAAAATGTGCGATTGTAAATAGATAACTACTTTAATCTACACATGTTGTTATGGAATTCAACCAAGAATTATCCATGAAAAAATTCGATCACGCTTGAGTAGAATACTAAAACTGAAAAAATGCTGAACACAATACCACGGTACTTATACAACCACAAATAAGTAAATATAACTTGCTTAAAAAATATTTTTAAGTTTGTATTTTTTTTATTTAATTTTAGTTAACTGCAAATATTGAAAAATGTAATACTTTAAGTTACCATAACTATTATTTAATCATTCACAAGATCACCCAGTGCTGGTGTTAGAGGGTGGCGAAGTGGGTCGGTGCCCCAGGGCGTCGAATAGCCCAGGGGCGCTGAAGGCAACCAATCTTGATTAGATTTTTTTAAATATAAACAATGTGGGGAGCCAAAAAATGCCCTAGGACGCCGCAGGGTTTGAAGCCGGTACTGAGGTCACCAAACGCGCTCAAAGCAAATTTAGTTTAAAATAATACAAATAAATATGTCGCCAAAAGATTGTATCGATGTCGCAAAACATTAAACTAGAAATGAGAGATGAAAATATTTTTATAAATCAAATTATCAATTACCAAAGAGATTCCTTAACGTGTGCAGAATTCATTAAAAAGCAATATCACATTGATTTTGCCTGATCTCGAAAGTTTTATTGAGTAGCCTATAATGTTATGATATTATTGTGTTGTAACATATGTATAAATTAACCAATTAGGCATGTCTACCAGCAATATAAACATTATTCACATGTGTAGGATACGGCGAACTGCTATCAAAAGTAATAACAATCAAAATTAAACTTTTGGTAACAAATAAATACACCAAAATGTCCGTGAAATTATTAATAATACTCGTTTTATTGCTTTATAATACATTTAACTCGAAACGTGAAGATATTTTTATTATTTTGCTTAATTTAGATGACTACTTTTTTTTTAAATAAAAACTACTGGTATTCAACCGAATTTCATTCGATACGATTTACGTGCTATTTGTTATTATCTCTGTATTCAATATAAAGATGATATTATGGTTTGGAATGCAAGCATTGTGGGTGATTATTGTCGTGTTTTTTAAATGTATTTTTTAAATGATTGAGCAATAGATGTGTATATTCGCTAAGTTACAATTTAAAATATATAATAATAATCGTAATTACATCATTATAATAATATACAGAGAAATACTATTTGGGACATTTTTGCTAATAATTGTAAAGTTTACTATAAATGATCGTATTCACAATATGGATGTTGTGTTTTATAATAATTATATTAAAATATTATACTTCGAGCCATCAAACATAAATATAGTCGTTTAATTATGAACTTGTAATATAGAAAAAAAGTACCTACTAGTCTTGTAATCAAAGTAATATTTCGATTATTATTTTTTACGAATATTTTTTTGTCATCGACATCCAAAAGCAAATATCCTGTGGTGTGTGATACGTCAAGGATGATGCGCTTTGATTACAATCGCACAAAAACAATATTTGTAAAAATATATCATCAAAAAAAGGGAAAACCAAATGGTTAACAATTTCACTCCGTCAATACCGATACATAATAGTTACTTTAATTTTAAATTATGTTAATTTCTACTGAGCTGTTCGATCTATTATGTAATATTGTAATAATTACTACAAGTACCTACTTAATTACAAAAAATGTTAAATCGATATAATGATTCCAAAGTATTATTAACTTTATAAAAAAAAAACATTTTTTTGTAATACTCAAGAAATTACTACAATTATAGGTATTTTAAAAATACCTGGTTATAAAAAATAATTGGGTACCTAAATACCTTCGCAAAAATAAAACTCAAATGAATGAGCTCTATGACTTAATTTATAATTAAAAAAATATTGATTTATTTTATTACACATTTCATTTAGTGTTTGACTATCTGTTCCTATTTTATACGAAATATTTTTTAATAATAAATTAAAACTAGTTGGATATTTTGAATTATATTTTATCTAAAAAGTATGTTGGTGATCTAAAATAACATTGTTATTTTCTATTACATTTACACTGTAATATTTGAAGTACGCTTACTAAGTATGAACTTAGAATACATACTTAATTAGTCATTATTCGTAGGATAAAGTACTTTTTAATTAGCTGAATAAATAACTTATTTAGTCAACGTACATTATAACATAATTTGTATTTATTTAGTTGTAATGTAGACTTTTTGTATTTCCCATTCGATCCAAATGAATGGACTATGATATAAAAAAATATATTAGGAAAAATACAAAAAAAAAACGTGGCACGAAAGTGCGTTTTTAAAAATAAATAAATTTAAAATTTAATGAAAAACTGAACAAATTAAATAATTATTATTAAGAATGGCTTATTGAATTCATAATGAATACGTGTAACATGACGGATGGCTTAAATATACCTTCATGTCTTGATACAATATTTTATTTTATTTGCTACATTTTATCATTATATTCGTATGGAGATTCATGCTTTGTGTAATTCAGAATCAAATATAAATGGAGATTACTTTGAGTGTTTCTTCCCTTAAGATTTGCCATTGGGTTCTATAGACTTGTCCACATCAGGCGTCTTAATCGCATAGTATTTAAAGCTCCTAAAATAATTATATATTAATATATTACATTGTTGTATTCATAAGCTTCAATTTGTAAAATCAATATAAGTATTAAAATCTTTATATAATAATTATAATGAAGATCATAATATTATACTAAAAATAATTACTTTTGTATTAGAAACGTAATGTTAAAAATTGAAATTTAAAAATGTACCTTTATACTGATGTATCTATAAATTATGTTTCGCTATGAGCAGCTTCCTTATCGACAGATGTAAACTGATATTTTTACAGAATATTCTCGGTGTACGTAGTTAGGGTGTACCTATATTAGAATATCCGTGTATCATTTATTGAAATAATTATTATAAATAATACTCCCCCAGAGGGAGGTGAGATTAAATATATATTACTAAAAATACATCTATATTTATATTCAAATAAAATAAAAGTATTTTGGTCGTAGCGTTTGTAATACGCGCATTTATTATGACATGCGCCCTTTTTGTAGTTGTTCTAACCTAACCTTACCCTTCCCCGACCGGTCCAAATCCTCGTGCTGTGGAGTGCACCAACCTGCAAAGTTAACGCACACCTATCTGAAAAAACTTGTTTCTGTTACGTTAAAATGAAGAAGGTAATGGACATAACACACCATTTTGTTTTTCAGTTTTAAACCACACCTAGATTTGAATTGAAATTATTTGAAGAGGAAGTATTACAGAAAATTTAAGCCGAATGGCTTAAACTTTGGAAGAATAGTTGTTTAATACCAGAAAACATTAAAACATGTCTCAAACTATGAGTACTATACCCATTAGAAACAAGATAATTTGAAGGTAACAAGACTAATAAAAAACTAATTTCAAGTCATTGAAGTTCAAATCAGTCAGGTTTTAGTGCATCACCTTTGATAGTATTGCAACGAGATAACTCGCTCACTAGTCAAAATCTCTACCCACAGCGATATATAAATCCTTTCAGACTTATTTTTTATGTTATTACCTCCTTCATATTAACAGTAAAAACAAATGTGAAAGTCGCCTTCCTCGCATGCAGTAGAAGGTTTTGTGTTGACATAAAAAAATCTTGATAATTATTGTTTTAGTAAAATTTAACTTTAGTAAAATTATGAATTTTTATGATTATTATTATTGATAAATTCGTAGGGTATTAAAAAAAACTATTGGGTGGTTACAAAAAGGTAAAATGTATAGTGAGAACGGACATCCCATCCCGTTTATTATAATATAGTCTATAATTTTTCATATTGTTGTACGAATTTTTAAGTTTATATTAAAATGTTTTGTGCATTCATAAAAAAAAACTTTTATTTGAAACCACTAATGAGACAATCCCTCACATATTACTAAAAGGTATAAATATACTGTCACCACCCGTGCCAGATTTAAGGGAGTGAAGGAGCAATCTGCAAAAAGGGATGCCAAAAAATGGAATTTATTATTTTCCAATTTACCTCTGACAAAAAAAAAAAAGCATAGACTGTGAAGGAGGTGTTAGAGACGGGTCGTTTTCCTGAAATTATTTTCTCTAAAGCGCTGGTAATTGGTAAGTATTTAGAAAAATATTTGTAATAACAAGTAAACTAGTCACAATGCTTTTTATACCAGAGCGCGAGAGACAACTTTTCTCGTTTTGTTTTGCTAAGCGGTGGGGCGCAGGAAACTTGTAAACAAGGGCATCAAATGGGTGACGGATTACACATTATTGCATGTCAGCAATACCCAATGCGTCTATCTGCCAATACAATTAATTTGGGTCAGAACAAAAATATAGGAAAATGCCCGCTTTCAAAGTGTTAATGTCATTAGTGTTTTATGTGATTTATTAAATTAAGAAATATCTATTTATTGAACATTCTTAAATGGCAGCATTGGGAAAAATTTCATAGGGATTAAGCAATTTAATTTATCAAGTATAATAGAGTGGATAAAAGGAAATTTCAATGAGAAAACAATGTTTTACAAATATTAAATACACTTTATTATTTATAACAAGAGGACTACTTATTATTACAGGAGCTGGTAAGTTTAGTGAATAGAGCACTTGGTCCTCTGACTGGCAGACACTTCACTCAACACAATTAACAAGGAACTTTCAATATTTTATAAAAATGACTCGGAAAGAGACTTTTTCGTTTTTGTACCAATCACATATCAATATATAAGAACCACGGGCTATCAACAATTTCAAAAAATCAATTAGAAAAAAATACAAACCAATCACAATAACCTACTGCGCCTGGGAAGCTAAAGTTAAATGCATGTCTTGATGATTAAAGCATAATTAAAAAAGCAAATAAATATTATTAATTAAATATACATTATATGTAATATATATAATTAAATATAGTATATGTATATTTAATTAATAATAATATTGTAATATAGTCAATGATCTATAAAAGTAGATTAGAATATTGAAATAATAAAATAATATTCTAATGAAAATTAAAAAAAAAATCATATAAAGCAAATAAATACAAAAAAATTTAAAAGTATGGTAACTAAACATCTCACTTGGATGCAATTATATATACAAAATACAAAAAAAAATCTTCCATATAAGCAAATCACCCTAACTTCTTCATCAATGTCAATGCATTAATTTTTCACTTTTAGCATTGTGATGCTAATTTTATGTAAAATATAATTGAAATAACAAATAGTTTAAATCCATACTTAAAGATAGCATGAAGTGAGCACTGAGTTATTCACAGTATCTTTTAAAATATTTATATAGTGTCCTCACTATAGACTTGATGACACGTTAACCTGCTTGGAATGTTTGTATTATGGTTGCTATATATGCACCCAAGTAAGGAGTGATTTCCAAAGCAAAACATCCACCAAAGATGCATTTGGAGGTTGTTCATCGGCTACAGAATGTTCTAGTCGAAACATCTGGATAGAGGTGTTTGAAGAAGGTAACGACTTACGAAGCCCCATAAGTATTGGTTTTGAAATGGCTATTTATACTGGAAAATCATTATATTTTTTATAATTAATCTTAGTTAATCAAGAAATGATAAGTACTAAGATAATTGCTGCTGGGATTAAAAAATAATTTAGTGATAAATTAGTGAACATGATCTGAGGAACCCAGGTTGAACTGTCTCTTAAAACCGAATGGTTAAATCTTTGGGAGCATCGGACTAATCATCCGATGTAATTTTAAAGAGTTAGTTAAATCGCCCCCGGGCTCTAATCCTGGAGAGCCGTCAGAAACCACACATAAAATGTATTTAGCATCTCTAGGATGATCAATGTCTTTGGATGAGGCAGAAATTTATGGCAGCAATTTGTGGTGACAACATTTTCCAGCTAGATACTGGATATAGAAGAATAAGCTCATTTTGCTTTACCATTCAGGAGCAGGACTGGCATGAGAGATGTAAATATGACTTACTTTCACAAAACCTTTGAATCAAAAATAATATAAAAAATCTAAGGTGTCATTTTCATCATTCCTTGTGCATTTCGAGTTCCAAATGAAACAATTAAGTATAAACCTTTGTGTCCCATCACTAAAACACAGATTGCAATATCACATTTATACCTAAACGGAATGGTTTTCTATAATATAACAAGATATATACTACTGATACAAAAAAAATACACTCATACTATAATGTAACAAAATAAAAAGCTTAATAGTAATACAATAAATATAAGTGTATCGAGCCACAATTAATATTAATTCAAATAATAGCTAAAATATTCACGATGACGAATGGATCACTTATTTTTACCTTCTCCCATCATCTTCTTAGGCATCCGTACCACACAAGTCTGACAAGAGGAAAACACAGTAAGTCAACAACTAAAAGGATATCTATTACTTGCATTATTTGATTTATTTGACTAGATAATTCTTGGTGGAAGTACATTTACTTCATGAATCAAGGCAACTAAAAGAACTCTCTGGTGGCAAGTTGCCAGGGAGTGGAAATGGAAGATATAATATATTATTTAGTGAAAACTGGAATAAGAACCAAAACATAAAATATTATCTGTCAAATTCTATTTGACGATGTACTTTAGGTATTAACCTAACCTGTCGCAATTTTATGCTTGTCATATCAATCTGTACATTTATATGTACTTAACTATTTGATGGATAATTGCAGAGTATAGGAAATTTTAAAAGGATCAGGGCACCAATGAAGGATTTGTAGAATATCTTACAAGATCGTTGGTGGCACAAAACTCTTTGCTTAGACGTGAGCAAGAAATAAAAATAATTATTTTATAGACTTTTTCGATCAATAATGAATTATGAAAACTTAACTGCAGAAGTTTGCTTTCAGAATTTTAATCTTGAAATTTTTAAAGTAATATTTATATTTTATTTTTTATGATATTTTATAAAAATATATGTATTAAACTAATAATGTACCATATTAAATTATTAAGCACGTGAAGTTACTGTTGTTTTCCTCTGGTATATAAAAGCCGTAAAAAAACTTAAGTATAGACATAAAAATAATCTTGGCGAAATTTCTCTATTAAAATTAAACAAATACCATTTTTTAAGAGGTTTTCATCTGTAACTTGTTTACAAAAACATTGATGTGTGTGATCTATATCCATGTACATTTGATATAAAGTAAACTGTGATTTTTATGATTGAAATGGCTCTCAGAATGAATACATTTATAATATGATTAAAAACTTTTTTTTAAGATTTTTAAAAATTTATCATAAATTTAAAGATACAAAATATACACACATTATTATAAAATACATTTTACCCGATTTTTATAGAATTAATTGATTTTCATAAATTAACATTTTGATCAGGGCTGGGAAAACTACAGCCTCCAAGCAATTTTTGTCAAATTAAAATAATTATTTATTTTACTTATAGCACAACGAACATTTTTAATTTCCAATGCGGCCCAACAGTCTGAAGTCAGTTTGCCCAGACCTGAATTAAATGTTATTAAATAAAAATATTAACTCGATTTGGGAAATCGGAGGTACTTTTGTAGCATTCTATATAAGTGAAATAATTTTATGAAAAAACAATTATAAAAAAAAAAAACAATTTGAGTTACAATAAATGTTTTTTTTTTACCTCAGTGCCTTTTTGGTGGATTTGTTAGTGGATTTTTAAACTATTTAATATACATTGTAATATATTTTGCAGTAAACAAATGTGTCAGTAATCAATTTTAATTTGCGATAATATATTTAGGTAAATTGAACATCACATACAATATAAACATGAAGGCTCTCTCAAAAATCCATGTGGAGCTCAAGACAGCTATAGACGTAATACACACTGGAAAGGGTTAAGGTTTTTAACTCAGGCTTACAAGGGTATAAAATACTTTGTATCAAGCAAATATTGTAAAGAACTCTAACAAAGTAAAAAGGAAGATATCCAGGCACACACATAAAACAGATTTTCAAAAAATATATAATGCAGTATTATTCATTCAGTTTTTGACTGTACGATATTGATGTCTTACTTACTCCACAATTAAGGGAAATTTCATACTCTCACTGTGTCTTAGAGTACAGTCGATATAGTCCATATACAAGCCTTGTTTATAACACTTTTTAATAATTTATTATTTCATGATGGAAGTAAATGTAACAGATGTTAGATAAATGTGATTTTTCTTAATTCTCATAACATTTACGAACCATATATTTAGTTAAAGACAATGAAGACAAGAAAGCAGGATACTCTATGCCATTTAGACTACCAATTTTCATTTGGGAATATGACCACCACAAGCCCTAATGGCTAATCAACCTGTCAGACACCACATTTACAAAACTGTCCTTGTTTTAGAGTCTCCTGCGGTGCTTGCTCTCTAGTTGGATGTTATGACTTCTATGATTCAGAGAAAACATTCTTTTACAGGATGTACAGCTATCGATAGTTGTTGTGGCGGATACACAATCAGTATTTATGAAGCGACACAATAAATTAACCAAACTTTCTGGAAAACATAAAACAAGCATTAAAGTTCAATTAAATTTATAAACTTTATTTATTTTAAACATTTAATAATTTGTTGCAAAGTTGTGAACAACTATATAGCCTAAAATAACAGTAACCATATTTAAATAATTGAACCATAAATTTGGGTCAATATTATATTGATGTCATCGGTATTGATTGTTATTTTTAAATTAAAATTTTAGTGCGAAATAAATAATCAAATCATTTAAAACACAGTATTTTTGGACTATGTAAGAATGACCTAATTTTATTATGTGACAATGTCTAATAATGTTTCATATTTTTTTAATCATTCAAATATTCAATAAGGTCTTAGTTTCAATATTTCAATGAAAGTTTTGTAATTTGAAAAAGACAATGAAAGAAGCCTGCACTCATAAAATGTTTAAAAATACTATATACCTATTCAAAAATTGACAATTTACCAAATATATTTTATCCACTAAAATAAATGATCAGTCAATAATTGTAATATTGTTGCATTATCATAATATAAATATATTTAATAAAGCATACTGTAAAAATAATGAATTAAATGAAATACATCTAAAAAAGACTATAAATTGATAAAAAAAAAACACTCTGAATGAACTAATCTGAGCATCCATTATAATTACTTCTATTTTAATATGAGGTCGGAATGATGTATAAAAATACACAAATTTTTTAAATTTTTATGTAAAGTAGTATTATCCATAATAAAGCTATATCTTCGACTCGGCAGCTTCATACAAATGCTACTGTTACTTGTTGACTAATAATACGGAAAACAGACTAACCTCCATTAAGAAATGTAACATCAGACAGTGTGACATTCTCATTTTTAAAATTAACTATTTAGGTGACATCGTTTTATATTTTTGGTAAGTTATTTGACAAAAGTTGACAAAATATTTACTCTAAATTCACACAAGAAAAATAGAACAATTTTATAAATAACTTATTAGTCTCGTATTATTTTTAGCTAGTTCGTTAAGTATGACTTACTTATAGAAATTATACATCAGTCAAGAGGCAGGTTGCGGTGCTGATATGTCCTAACAGACATAATCAATATCAGGTGAAGCCAGTACATACAACATATTCAATATATTCATTGCCATTGAGACATTAAAAAAAAAACATAAAAAATGAACAACAAAACATTCATCATTTATCTCATTCGTCAGCATCATTAAATCCAAAACAGGAAATATTCTAAATAAGATCTAATAAAAATAAAAAAATATTAAAATAATTCCACAATTTTTTGATAGTTAATGTCATTTTTGGCTACGAGTAGTCAACGTCGAGTTGCTAATCAAGGTAGTCGAATCATGTCATCACCTAATAAAAAAAGTTGAATAATTTTAAATAATCAATTATTTTTATTTGATATTTTGGAATTTCACCAAGATTTATCTTACAGATCAAAAAAATCGAAAAAATCCTAAATAAGATTCAACATTAATTAACAAATCTAAATAAGTACATAAATCTAAAGATCACCGTGTTAAAATATACAAATGAAGAAAGAAAACCGGCTCCGCTACTTGACTAACATACGAACCCTAAAAGAATTATATAAATAATTAAAATATTTGAAATCGGGTCTTAACGCAGAGCACTTCACACGAGTCCTAGTGAGCCGCCTCGATGTGCCGCTGGAGGCTCTTCTTGTTCATGTAGAAGCGGTCGCACATGCTGCAGGGGAAGAAGAGCTTCTCCTTGTCCGCGTGGCAGCTGCGTGAGTGCACAGCCAGCAGGTGTGGGCGCGGGAAGAACAGGCCGCAGGGCTGGCACTGGAAGTGTCGATGCTGCCACATGTCCTGGTCGCTGTTGAACTCCTCCTTGCACTGACCGCAGTTGCGCTTGGAGCCGCCCACCTCGATGGTCCTGGTGCCGGTGCCGGTGAGCGCGATGCTGGCCTCCTCCACCATGTCCTCTTCGGTCACGTTGTGGTGCTTGATGCAGTGGCGGCGCGGGGACTTGGGCGTGCTGTACTGCACATCACACAGATCGCAACTGTACACGCCCAGGTCCCGGTCGCCTCCCTCGGGCTCGCTATCCTCGGCCTCCACGGGCTCCGAGCTGTCCGCCGTGTCGTGCTTCTGCATGTGCACTAGAAGGGTCGACTTCCTGGTAAAGCTCTTGTTGCAAATAGGGCAGAATACCGAATTGGGTCGGTGGACTTCGTCCACATGTCTCAAGTAGGCCGCCTTCTTGGTGAAAGCTTTCCCTTACGGCTCGCAGAAGCGATCTTCCCCGCTCACGGAGTTGCTGAACCGCGGCGGCGAGGGCTTGGGGGCAGCTTTTACCAGCTCCAGAGTCACCTCGTCTGTCAGTTTTCTCTTTTTCAGCAAGGTGACCTGAATGTCCGGAGGGAACCTTCGCTTAATTTGCAAAGGAGGAATGTCGGCATATGAAGGCTGTTTGGAGCGAGACGCCATTTCAGGCAGTTCGTGTTTACTGACCTTGCTGGTGACTCGGTGCTGCGGCATCCACAGCCCGGAGTTACTGAAAGCCGCTTTACCGTCAGGTGATCGCAGGTGCCACCCCCGGTGACTCTTCAAGGCTGATATTGAAGTGTAGCTCTTGTTACAAATCTCACAATCGTATCTGTCAGAGTTGGGGTTTGGCTGAATGCATTTATGATTCTGCAGTGCCATCATTCCGATGAAGTTTTTCCCACAGGCGTCGCAAGGATACTTGGCCTGGAATTGCTCGGCAGGTTGACTTAAACTCTGGTTAACTTCCTCATCGCCGGTAGGAATTTTGGGCTGTGGCTCGTCGTTCTGCACTTTCCCTTGCCCTTCATTGTAACCCAACAGTTCTTTAGCGTGAGCGGCTTTCAAATGTTCATACAGGCCGAGTGTAGAATTTAATGATTTTCCACATATTTTGCAGACCTGGACGGACACGGTGTGCACATTTTTTCGATGGCGGTAATATGCCTTCTTATCAGTAAACTGGATGTTACAAATGGTGCAACTGGTCCTGCTGGGCTCAGATTTTAAAATTTCTTCTTGTAAATTGGGATTGATGATTCCGTGTTTGACTCGCTTGTGTTTCCAGATGCTGCTCTTCACTGCAAACTTCTTGTCGCACAGATCACACTGGTACAGCAGGCCGAGCTCTGAGCCGCTGGTGGGCTCCGATATGGTGGGCTGTTCCATGAAGTTGGTATTTGTGAAACTATCAAATTGGGGAATGGAAATCCCCATTCCAAAATCTTCATTTCCGTACTCCTCCTCTTCCTCCGTGGAAGCCGCAAAACCGGTGCTCAGAGTGGAATCATTGCTGACGACATCTGAATGTAAGATCTTCTTGTGTTTCCAAATATTTTTCTTGTGCAAAAATCCTTTCCCGTAGATATCGCATGAATAGGGAGCCCCCGAAATTGATTTGGAATTCTTTTTGTAATTATGATAAGAGACGGGTTGTATTTGTACTCTTTCGAGGGGCGCCCTCTTAATCTCGATGACGGGTTTCGGTTCGCCAGATCTCCGATTAGTGGTAGGTACCTTTGAGTGTATGCGCATGTGATTGGAGAAGGCTTGCCGGCTCTTGAAGGCTCTCAGGCAGACCTCGCAGAAGAAGGGGTTCTCCTCCGAAGCGTCCAGCAGAGTCTCCCCTTGATGACTCTTGACCATGTGCTCCGAAAGACTCTGATTGGAATTGTACGAGTTGGAGCACAAGGTACAAGAATAATACTTGATTCTGAGATGAGAATTCTTATGATCCGCGAGCTCTGAATCTTGCAAGAATTTTTTATCGCACCGATCGCACTCGAACGCTTCATGATGATGAGCAGATATCTGATGCTCGGTCCAGCCGTCCACCGTGTCGAACATCGAAGAGCATTCCGTGCAAGAGTAGTTGTAAGTGGTCACTTCTTGCTTGACAATGCTCAGGTCCGGCTGCTCCCCGCCGGGCCCGCGATCCGAGTGCTGCTGGTAGATGTGCTGGTTCAGCTCGGTGACCATCGCGTACTTGGCATCGCAGTGCTGACACATGTGCGGCTTCTCTTCATTGTGAACGCTCTTCAAGTGCTTCACCAAGTTATGGTACGTGGTGGTAGTTTTGTGGCACAGCGGGCAGTCTGTCGGGCGCCCGTCCACTGCGCGGCTGAGGACTTCTCCGCCCTGGTCGGCCACTCCCCCGGCATGCACCGCCCAGGCGTGGTCCGTGAAGTGCTGGAGAGACCTGAACTTCTCCGGGCACAGGTCGCAAGCGATGTTCACTGTGCACTCACCGTTTCTGATGTGCTTTTTCCAAACTTTGTTATCCTTAAAACGATACTTGCAATGAGAACACAAAAGAGGAATTCTTTGGCCACCGTTTTCATGTACGTCGAGGACATGTTTCATTATGAACTGCTTCAGTTGGAATTTAGCCGGGCACAGCTTGCAGGCGTACGAGCGGGCATTCAGGATATCCTTGTATTGAGATTTATTGAGAAGATCATTTTTAATCAATGAGCCGTCATCGGCATACTCCTCCACGACCGTGGCCTCTCGCACCATACTGTCGGGGATGCCGCCTTCCTCGTAGATCAGCCTCCAAGCGTTGGTGCAGTTCTGCGCTCTCATGTGGCTCAGCAGGGCCCCGATGTGCCCGTAAGTGACCACGCAGTTGTAGCAAGTGTGTTTTGGAATTTTCATTCCGCTCTTTTGTAAATGCTGAATGACGGCTTTCCTTCTCGGATACGATCGGTCGCAACAGTGGCACCTCATGGTGTTAATCTGCTCGATCACATCTCTGTACTTTGTTATGAAGGCTTTCTGCGCCGGAGTGATTGTCCCGGGCACCCCGAGTTCTATGCCTTTAATGTCGACAGATTCGTTTAATAGTTGCGATACGTTTTCTACACTCTCCGGATCGTCGACAGGAGTTTCAGCATCCGGTTCATTTAAGTTCAACGATGGGCATCAAAGAAACCGGAGGAATGTCATCGTCTTCTTCTGCGTCAGAGTACTGAGCGCCTTCCTCACTATCGCGGCGCACGCTCGCATCGGCCACTTCATCTTCAGGGTTCACAGTTTCAATTACGTCCACGTGATCTCCATCTATAGTGTCTTCCTCGATAACCAAACCGTGTCCGACTTCGCTGTCGGAATTATCATCTTCGACCGTTTCATTTCTATCATCGTTTTCCATTTCTTCCTCGTCTTCAGCATTTTCATCCTCTATGTCTTCTTCTGCATTGCCTTCATCGCTATTATCAGAAACGGCTTCCTCGTCTTCCACTTCATGATCGGCATCCATGGTAACTTCGCTGTGATCGTACTTGTCTTGTTCGTCGCAGGGTCCGCTCACGTCGACGCCTATAATCTTGTTAATGTCCAAGTGAGCGCCGAGCTCCACTTCACAATCGGAATCGCCCGACCTCGATCTCGGTTGCTCGCGTAAATTATTTTCGTCATCGGATCCGTCAGAATTATTATCATACGTATCCGGTTCGGTGACGATATTTTCAACTTGGAATGAATTGATTTCCGGTTCCGATATGAGAGCTTCCGGACTTTCCGGTCTCGATTGCATTATTTCCGGTTCCGAGACCAACATTTCCGGCCGGGCGGTGAGCAGCGATTTCAATATTTCCGGTTCGCGTCCATCTCTCATGTCCATCAGCGGCCGAATTCTAACAGGGAAGGGATGAGACTTTGTGAGGGTGTTCCTGTGGTTGGAATTAGGCTTGGACTTGGATTTAATGGGAGAGGGATCGGGTATATATTGAACTTTGGGATTGTAGGGGTTGAGTCGGAGTTTTGGAGGGGGATCCACCGGCTTGACCTTGTTGGTGTAGCGATCATAGCCGTGGGTGTTGAGCTCGTGGCGGCGAGCGTTGTGGGAGTAGCGGTAGGCGCGGCCGCACACCAGGCAGTCCTTGGAGGCCAGCTGCGTAACGTGCACAGGGCCCACCGGCGCCTTCTCTGACGAAGTCTCGGCGGCCGCTGCCAGCGCAAGCACTTCATCCACTGTCAACTCTTCCTCTTCGTGTTCTTCATAATCCTAATGGAAAATGAGAAATAACAAAAATTGAAAAACCATGAAAGTGTTCAAAATACTTCTATACTTACCTAACCTAACCTAAAAGTCAGTCGACAGAAGATTCCTAAAAATAAAGCGGTTCCAGATCTTATATATGGTATATTTTTATATAATCGATATTGATTTGTAAAATGAAGTGCAAGGGTGAGCAGGGCAAACGTGA
Source organism: Glossosoma conforme (assembly GCA_022606575.1). NCBI lineage: Eukaryota > Metazoa > Arthropoda > Insecta > Trichoptera > Glossosomatidae > Glossosoma > Glossosoma conforme. The sequence goes on along the minus strand of JAGTXR010000041.1, from coordinate 17,612 downwards.
CATTAAAAAATACAAACCACAAAAAATTAAGGCATCAACTTTATTATTTGATTATAAGAAACATAAGTTCCAGGATATTATGAACATTAAAAAATATCAATCTAAACAATTGTAAATTAAAAACTAACATAATACTAATTAATATGTAATAGAAATGTATATGATAGGATACAAATTGTTGTATAATCCACTTCACTCTTACACTGTAATGCATTGGCCAAAATAAAAATTATATTAAACTCGCAAAGGCAGAATCCTCAAAATTAAATCAATATTCGAAAATAGTTAAATTTTTTTCAATGGTCAATGACTTATCATCTGTACAGTTTCCAATTTCAAATATTTTTTCTTGAATAAAAAAAAACAGAGTAATATGGTTGGTCTAAACTACTAAATCTGTTTAAATATAATTGTATGTTTAGACTCTAAACATACAATTATATTTAAGCAGATTTAGTATTCAGTTAACTATATAAAAAGACTTATTGATCTACAACTTTAAAGCGCAAGCGCAACAGATACACAGATGCTTGTAATGCTCTTTGCAGCAGGGATTGCTGCAAGACACACAATAAGACCTGGTCTTCCGATCAGCGTTCCTCGGACAGAACTTGCAGCGGCGGGAACGATGCAGCAAACCGTCTGCGGTGGTCACGTTGCCCTTGATGGGTCCACCCCGAACGGACAAAAGGGTGTCCATTTGATAAGGAGTGCCCTTGTCTTTAGCAGTGTTGGCCATCACTTGCTCGTTCATTAGTCCCAAAGCCAAACTTCTGACAAAGTTCCTGCGGTGCACGACGTCGGTGAGCGTACGGTTGGACAACCAAATGACTTGGGCATTGATTGCTGCTATGTCCAGTAAGGAGAAGAATACGGTGAGAGGCCACCTGGAGCAGCGACGGCTCGCAGTGTACGTTCCCGCCAACGTGGCGGCGACCTTAGCTGCGCCCTTACGCTGCTTGTACCACACCAAGGCTTCCGGGGCCCCGCTACTGTGAAGCTTCTTACTGTGATAATGGTCGGACCTCGTCGACATGATGATACAAGCTTTTCTCTTTGGATGGATGTACGACACGATAGTAGTGCCTTTATCAGAAAAACCAAACATGGAACTGTAACTCTTTCTTGAATTGCTCGAAAATACCGCGGGAACCTCTTTGTGTTTGGATTGCAGAGCTCCCACACTGTTTATTCCATAGTCGTTCAACAGAAACCTGGCCAAAGCCAAAGTCATGGATCTTCCCTTCACGACCACCGTGATGTTGCTCGAGGCCAAGTGGCTGACCAGGCGCTTGGTGACCTCTCCTGATGAATAGACGATGTGACCCTTGTCAACTGGACCGTCTTCAGTACAAATATCAATATTACTCGTGTAGAAGGTATCGGTTTCAACGAGGGAATAAATCCTGATTCCCGTCTTGGGTCCGCGTTTAGTTTTAACGGATTTGCGAAAGCTGCACGGCCCTGAGAATGGAATAATTCTTTCGTCGATGGTCGCGCACTGGCCGATGTTATACGACTGTTTGCAATTTGATGTGAAGTCGTCCACAATTTGTCTGACGGGAGCGATCTTGTCGACCGCCATCCTGCTCTCCCTGGTCTTCATGTCGTCGAACCTCAGGCATTTGAGCAAGAGCCTGAATCTGTCTAGCGTCATGGCGAGCTGCACGCCGGCCAGGCCGCAGCCGTCGCCCCACCACATCTCTGAAGAGTTGTAGAACGCCGGCCTCATGATGCCCGAGAGGTATAAGATCCCCAGGAGGGCTTTGATCTCGGTACGACATGTCAACGTTTCCTTTACGTCGTCGGTGATGCTGGCAGCCGGATAGGTTTTCTCGATGTACTCGTTAGAATGCTCAACGATGAGATCGATCATCTCGTCCGATATCAAGCAGGACCAGGCCTGGGTGGGAGTCTGGACGTTGGCGGCATCGCCGGCCGATCCGGAAACAGTTTTCCTCTTGAGTGAATCGACATTAATATGCCTGTACGGCTTCTTGGCCCATTTAACGTAACCATCTTTAGACTTGTAGAAGGGCTTGTCATCCTCGCCATCCTCATCTTCCTCGTGGGAGTCCAGCTCTTGGTCAGAGTCCGAGTCCAGGTCGGTGGCCGCGCTCTCGTCAGCTTCCTCGGATGTATCGGAACCCTCCACGGCCTCGTCTCTCTCTATGAGGGTCTGTATGGCAACAACTCGATCCCAATCGGCGCGTGGGTCTGTGTTGCTCTGTGGGTCAAACAAAATAACCCAGTCCACCGGTGTTCCATGATAACTCCACTATTCTTAAATTCCTTCATCTCGAGAGATAACGATATGAACATTATAAAACACTGTCATAACTTTACAATCATGAGTGTTCTACAATGCAGTGATTTAATTGGTTTTAGTATCATTCTGATTTAAGGCTCACAATTACTACTGTGTTGATAGCTTTGTTTAATTAAATTATGTTCCGTATTATTTTTTGGGACATTTAAAATAAATAAGTATAAACTACAATGGTAAGAAGGAAGCAATATTATTTTTAATGAAATGAAGCTATAATAAATTAAATAACAACTTCCAGTAAAAACAAATTATTAAATGTTAAAAAGTTTTTTTTTTGTGAACCATTCCGAGAGTGATATGACTACATGACTACCGTGAGACAGTGCTTTCATGTGAAAATAATATGTTTGGTTAGAAGTTATTTAAAGGTATTCTTTAAATAAACAACATTTTAATTTGATGAATGTCACTCACATATTATATTGACAAAGATATACTTACAAAAATAATCTCAGAAAAGTAAATGCAATCAGATATAAAATTTCAATTGAATTGAGATATAATACCTTTTCATTTCTTGGAGCCAAGCCCAGCGATGCCAGGATCGGTGGACCTTCTGGCTGCAATCTGATATCATTGGTTTCCTTCAACTGAAATAAAAAATTAGAGGTTTTAAGAATAAAGTACACGAGCTATAAGAATATTGCCATTCTCTTGACAAAGATTTTACATAATGTCACTGTAATACTCATAAATCCAAATTCATCCAATGAATTATTATTAATAAAATAACTGTAATCGAGCAAGCGAAAACATTTTTTTTTCTCGATTTTCGCATATGTTGGTGCAGTGGTGGGCCACGAACTACTGGCGTAATATAATTAATTTGCAACACTATGAGTCTTCATTGACAAGTTGTCAGACAAGGGTGATATTCCATAAAGTAAGGCGATATTGTTCCAAGAACTCGCATTATACTTCTTGCTTGTCTTGCGAATAGACATGAGTAAATAAACAAAGTGTTTATTCAAGAGATATGATTAGACATTAGTTTTGTTATTCATACAATTTTAAACATCATTAATATATGCAACAAGTACAAGCTCCTAATGTTACACAAAACATAATCCTGATAAGTATCTATACGGGAACTAGTGACAAAGTTTCAAAATAACTTTTTTTTAAATATATACTCTCTAATTTGTATACAAATGTCATCCTTAACACTATCCAGTCCGATTACACAATATGTGTGTAATCGCCAGGCCGAATGTTAAAGGCTGGTCACACAACTTGTGTGTGATCGTTCCGCCATTGTTTAGTTGCCGACTATACACAGCTTGTTTTATGTTTTTTCAAACGTTAGTGGCCGATCACATACCATATGTGTTGTTTTTATGTTCGACCATAATTCAAAAATCTCAATCCTTTTCAGTGAGGGTCATATTTAATTCTATTTGAATGACGATAAAAAATTTAAAAGAGCATGTTTTGTAAAAAAATTAAATAATGTGAGATTAGACTTTATCTCCCTTGTTTTAATTATTATTTTTAAATTGGGAAAACATTTATCGTTTTTCTCGATCAATATTTCGATTGTATGTATTTAAATTTTATATGTTTGTTAGCAAAATAAGTATTTCCCAAAAGATAAACTGTTTTTATTTTATTTTATCTTCGAATGCAATTTTTGGTTAGAGTTAGTCTCCTTATATACGCTGATGCTTTGTCCGATATTCCCGATGACGCCGAGGAGATCCAAGACAGCGACGATGATGGGGGATGGATATATATAAACAAATAAATATATGCGAATTTTTGTAAGCAATTCTTTAAAAAAACAGTCGGCCTCCAGCGTAAGTTTAATCGCATACCGCGTGGATTGGATAGCGTTAAATATGTATGTAATGTTATATGGGAGAGGTAAAAATTATTATGATAAATGGTAATCAAATGTGTATTCAAATTATTTCTTAGAGTTTAGATTTTTCCAATAAGTGTAGCAAATATTAAAATATTTCATCAAAATTTATTAGACTTTAAATTTATGACATTATTATGTTAAAATGTTACCAAATCTAATCCGGGATAGGAAGCGTCTATAGTCATTTCTACATCGTGTGATTCCTCCGGGTAAGGTTCCTTCTTTATCTTCACGCCCTGAAAAAGTAAAGATGCAATATTATATCATAATTAATTGATGCATAAGATTATTCAATGGTTATAATGTAAACATTAATATTATTAAAAGGATTTTTAACAAAATACATCATTATGTATTTTATAAATTTAAGTTACCATATTAAATCTCTTTTCTTCTATAATGTGCGAAAGGAAGATGAAAAGTAATGAAACTATATCAATTTTCCGTAATTTTATTACAATTATTTGTTATTTACCGAAGTCGGATAGTAATTTCACACTAAAGCTTTAAAGTTAATTATGTAACAATTATCCAGTAAAATTTAATAATAGTATTAACAATTTTTAATATAGTTAATTTAATGTCCATGGAAATATAATGAGTTAGTTTTTTTAGTTAAAGTGCACTGATGCAAAATTAACAACTAAATGGCTGATAATGTGTGACTAATTTGATTGTGACATTAAAATACAGTTTTGTATGATAAGAGATGAACAAATAAGTACTTTATTATTTGACATCATAGCAATGTCTCATTGTTGAAAAAAATGGTTCATCCGTAGATAAGAAAGAAAGTTGTTTTGATTTAGATCTAATTATAATAAATGTTGTGGTTGTCAACTGTCACTTGCACATAAAAGTAAATAACATTGCTACTGTCAAAAAACAACGACATCGAAAAGACGCGCCAAAAACTGAAAAACCATCAAAACATTCGAATCTCAGGCAAATGTAGGTCACATTTGTTTACGAAAATGATGTATAATGGTATAAATACAAACACGTGGTCGTACACTTCAGGATTGACGATTTATATATTTTCATATATTATTTACTCACTGTGATTCCTGATGAAACGTCTTCGGTAATCCAGTCTCTCAGCTTGATCTGCGACTCGTCACAGACCCTCTTGAATATGTGCCAGTTGTCGATGTTGGTCACACACTTCTTGCAAATCTGCGCGGGCAGTCCGTCATCCTCTACGATCTGAAAGCGAGAATAATCCGTGAGAACAAAGCGTCCAGGTGCAGCTCGCCCAATCGATAAAGCGGCCCGGGAAACCAGAGTTCAGTAAAAAAAAATCTAAGACGCATCGTGTAGAAGTTGATAGTCATCGAAATGACTCGCCGCGAGACGCTTTTCAAAATGGTGGCCACCACCACACGGCCACACGGCTACACGGCTTACGACACTCCTCGCGGTGACCGACAAGCCGCGCGACCTCGACCAGAAACTTCCACGAGCGTCGCGCGATCATCACCGACGACGCGCACTGGGCTTCACAGAATAAATAACACGCACTGAACGTTGCGAATAAATGACAATCGGCTGGGTTTTGAGCTGGGTTTACCTCCAGGGCCACGCACGCCCGTATTCTGCTCGCCATCCCGGGGGCTCCGGGGGCGAATATGGGGCGGATGTCTCTGGTCGCGGCCAGGCACAGGCGGCAAGGGCCGGGGCCGCGGGGGCCTGGGGGCGCGCGCTCCATGCCGGGCTCTGCGCGAGGAGCGCGAGGAAGCAGAGCTGATGGAGGTGGTGCAGTCGATAGGCCGCTGGTCCGTGGTCGGGTCTGCGAGGAGCACCTGTCGGTCTGCGCATGAGCGGCCGGCGGGCGCAAGCGACAGCTGCGGCTGTCTCGCTCGGCGAAACCCGGCCGTGTGGGCAGCCAGCGCGCATCAACGCGAAACTCTCACTATTAAATGTAATAAAATAAAATAACCCTGCATTTTTTTTTCTAAAAAATAATCAAAAAATTTTGGTAAAGCATGGTATTTTTTATGTAACTTTGAAGTAGATAATAAAGCATATTATTGGATGAAAAATAACCGGTGAGCTTATGTTGTTTTGTAAGTGGTTGTCTCGTGCGATCTCCCAGCGAATGTAAAACTTTTTTACCCAATCGGCAATCCACGGGTAGCTAAGATATAAAACGCACTACAATAAAATAAAAATGTATCTTATAACTCTGCATGCTTTTTTGTATTTTTGTACTTTTTAGTTAAGTTTACCGATGTTCTAAAAACCGATAAGAAGCCAACAAATCTTTGTCATAAATTCCAATGCGTTATGAACGACACCGGAAATACCATCTTCGGTAAAAATATAATGTCTCACAATTTCGGCGCTTTTTGTAGTTGTTATTGTTTCTTGAATGCAATAAATAAAAAATAATACATATATTTTTTAATGTTGCATTATATTTTAGCATTAACCGTAAGTTTATTTTTTAGTTTCAACTATATTAATACCTATCTGCTTATGTTTAACGTTTCGTTTAGACAAGTGGCTAGTAAAAAGTTTTTTTTAAACGAAATGAATAATAAAACATATCCAACAAAAAATTTATTCTAAAATTACAAAGACTATGATTTCATCAAATTACTTTAAAAGTATTTCAGTTTGTCCACGAATTGACAATTAATAATCTTCATAACGATCCAGAAGTTCCATATCAAACACTTTCAAATTCAGTTTCCAGACATAAAATAATGAATTATCTAATCTTTTTGTGCACCAAAAAGTTTGCGAGCCGTTGTTGATGCTTCACTGGTGTGAAGTTGTTTCTTATGCATATTGACATGCTGCGGAATGGTGGGAAATTCAAATCTAAAGAATAATCACAACGACTTTACTAGAAATGTCATTGCAGTGTCACGTGGTTATTATTTGTATGGCTTGTGTTGGATAGTTAACACTAAAAGTATAAATGTTCTAATTTTTTAAGGTTGTATCTGATGGTTTATTTAATAATTAATTTAAATATATAATTAGTATGCATACAAATGTATTTTTATTTCTGGCTTAGTGTACACATATTCAGATAAGAATTTTGTTCAATATTTATTGTTATAAAATTTACTTAAAATAATATTACAACTGTGTGAAAAAGACATAACTTTCCTTATTTTTAAAGTACTCGTTCTCTTAGGAAATGATCACTGTAAACAGATAAGTATCTTAAACGAACTATTTATTGAATTGTACCACTGACTCCGTTTGCATAAATAGATATACCTGTACATGGTAAATAGTAACACATTCATTCTAATGACAAATACCTTTTTTTATATCAATAGGATAAACAGAAAATATTTGATTTTCTTTTTCCAATATTCTCTTGTCATCTTCTGGAAGAAATTCCAATATTCTATGTTTTTTACTTTGAATGAATAAATGGAATAAAAGTCAATATTTAAAAAAATCGAATATATAGATCAATTGCATACGCGACAATAATAAAGTAATGTGACAAAGTTCGATGGTTTAATCTTATTTCATCATCATTACCTTTTACTTGTATATTAGTAAACATTATTTGGGTTTTTTAGTTGAATTCAATTAAAATAAGTAAAATAATACGTAATTCATTTTAACGAAACCTAATAAAACTTACTATTCTACAATTTAAAATAATATAAATATATATACTGTTTATGGTCGTACTTTAAAATAATGCTCTTATTAAAGGCTGTTAAAACAATGAATAGGTGGGTAATGAAAGTTTTAATTTTTGAAAATATTTACATGTGTTATTATAGGGTGAGTTTTAGCTAATTTTCAAATATTTATTATTGATCTAATCGTTTATAATCATTCCAGTCATGTCTCTTCGTTTTAAAATATGTATCCACAACATATCCAAAAAAAAGTATCTTCTTTTGGGGTTACTTTACTAAATCAAATAATTTTACTTTTAAAAAAAAATGATGTTTCCTTCAACTCTGGCCCTTAATAGTGCGTAATAAACCTAGTACATATACATACATATAAGTTTTTGTTTGTTTAAGTGTGTACCTATTCTTTCAAGTCAGTACGCAGCGGGCTGTCGTGCAGTATGGTTCTCACTGGTGTTGTGTGCGTTCGGATAATGGTAAAATAAATAATTATTATCGATTTTCCTAATATTTTAAATAATGGAAATGCTTCTTTATTATCCGTTTTTAAATATTAATAAAACATATCAATTTGAGTAAAAGATAATCAATCGAAGCGGTTTTATTATAAAAGTGATTAAATTTTGTTGCAATATTAATTGTGGTGCAATATATTCCGTTGTGCACAAAGTGAGTTATACAATTCAGTTTGATTTATAATATGTAAAGAATTATCGACTTTCCAAACACTTTTTCATGTGTCACATCTCATAAATTACTAACTTGCCAACATAAACAAACTACTTACTAACTAGAAAATTACCTAAATATTTAAAAAAAAAACTATTGAATCAAAAACTATTTATTTTATGAATATATAAATATTGAATTTATTACTTGATTCTTGCATAATCTTGAAAATAGATTTATGCTCCAGGAATATGAAAAAAAAATAGTGCTATAATGATCATCCAAATCGATAAGAGTTATCTATAATCAAGACTAAAGAAGTTTCAATGTGCCCAAAACCATGAAATTTTATATTTTATAATATCATTTTACTGAGTTATCAATATGAATGTGTCATTATTAGTCTGTGACTTTCCACTGTTGATTTTAGGTCTCCTCCATGAGTCTTTATCTTTCTTTATCCTCCGCCTTCCACATCCAGTTTTCTCCTCGTGTTTCTGGTGTCTTTCGCCCGTGTATGTAAATGTAATATATATGAAAAATCTTAATTTGTTATTTTTCCAGAACACGACGTGTAAATTTCTTGCTGATCGTGATTATCTGCGATCCGTTAGAACGTGACATCGATTTTTTGCCGCGTCCTGCGATCCAAGATGATTGCTCACGAAGAAAAAGAGTTGAAGCGGGAGTCCTCGGCAGATGGGATTTATAGATTTCAGGTCCTCGGAATCATAAAACCGTGGACATAAAAGCGTTTTTACAGGTATCACTTAACAATTAATGGCTTTACCTAGAGATGTATGTGCAAATGCTTTAATCATTTGACTTTGTGTAAGCAGTGTTACAAGTACGATTCGCCCCAGCACCGACTTTAGACTCAGCGGCGCCCTAGGACATTTTATTTCTAGCGCTTCAAATTGTTTATATTTAAAAATTCTACAAAAGATTGCTAGCCCTCGGCGCCCTTAGCTCATTCAAAGCCTTGGGGCACCGACCCTCTTCGCCACCCCCAAAATGCGGCACTGATTCGCCCAATCTATAATAAGCAAAAATGAACGTTTTCTGCTGTTGTATTTTACTGCACATATTAATTTTGTTATACTGCTTTATTTTAGTGATCAAATATTTTCATCTAACTTGTGAAAGAGATGATTTTAATAATCAATAATTTGTAGATTGTCAAGAAAATTATGATTCGAAAATTTAAATTTTTCGGGTTTTTTTTGGTAAATAGGAGTTTTTATCTGTTCTGTCAAATTTCGGAACAAGCTACTTATTTTGTAATAATCTTAAGAGGTATTTGTTTTTCAATTATAATGTTTATTTCCGTTATATATATTATATATTTTGTAGTGCGATTTCATGCCTTGGATTTCCGATACAAATATATTTTTAATAATATATATACAGTAATCGGTGGAAAACTTAGGATGACACCACTAAATTAAATAGAGATTTGAAGATTGTTAAGGTAAATTAAAAAATTATTTTCGATTAGATTTTTTTGTTTAATATGGCTTTTTTAACACTTTCTAACATTTAACCTACTTTACAAAAAAATATATATGGTTTATATCCAGTTCAATTTGTATTTGTTTCCAGGTGCTGATCATGTATCGGAAGGTAGCTGGTTTGATTGAGGGGCTCCACTTTCCTCTCCAGGTCCTGCTGGCAGACATCATGACAGGATTTGATAATTATCAAGTAAAATGATTTAGAAATTGATTTTCGGTGTGTTTTTTTTTAATGTGAATATGAATATCTTTTAACACATTCTGTGACATTTATCTAACTTTAAAAAACTGATTAACATTCTAATATATATTGATACCAAGGGCTAGTAATGCAATGCCATGAGACTGAGCTACAACCCCGGAAGAGTTATCCTAAAGGGGGACCGACTCAAGTCTTGACCAGCTCTCGATTGGAGTAAGTGTCAGACTGTCGAAGCCATGTGTGCTGTGGTACCTTCCCCGACCACTGTATCTTTATGAGGCGCCACAGGCAAACACGGTTCTTATATATTTCTATTTTATAGGAATGTCTTTGAGATCTATTTAAAAAAATGAAATAGATAAATACTTCTTATTTTGTTGTAAGATGTATGAATGATTCAAGATTTTAAGAAATCGTAAGAAGTATTTATAGTGAAAATTCAGTAAAATTGTGATTGTTTTCAGCTGCTGACGCTGTATGGTTGTTGAGGACTTCATCTTTTACTCTCGGTTCAAGGGTTTTGAGCCCTGCTTGCAGGCATGACAGCGAGGAGCCACGTCCTGCCTCTGTTGAATCATAACAAGGGCGGGGATGTTTTCAAAAAGGCCTTTCCATTCCTTTATTGTACTCTGTAGCACTTGTCACTATTATAAAATGTTTAAAAAATTAAGGTTAGTAATGGTATTTACTGTATTTATTTAAAATTATTATCTTGTAGTCATAATCATCAGCCTGTGTCCGTCAACTGTTGAACGCAGGCGTCATTCACGAATCTTTATCCTTCGCAATTCTCCGCCCTCCGCATCGAGGCTACACCCGATGTTCTTCTGCTGTCGCCATTCCATCATGAAGGGGGTCGGCCAACGCTTATATGTAGTACATTCTATGTATAGTTCACGACGGCCTCCCAGCATGGCGAGGTCCAGGGAGCTTGAAGAAAATTTAATCACATCTTGCTTAAACATTATTTCTATTATTTAACGGTTTTATTTTGACTATTGAATTTGATTATTAATCATTGTCTTTTATCTTTCCTAGAAGATTTGAAGATTCTCAAGTAGACATGCTTTTGAAAATCATTTTCTTCAGAATGTTTGGTTATCTGGATTTCTTATCGCACACTTACTCACATTCAAAACCAATTTGAAATATAATGTTAAAATTCAGTAAAAATATGTTTTCAGATCCTGATCATGTATCAGGCTGTGACTGTTTTGAGTGAGAAGTACAAGTTTTTTCTGAGAGATGACAGCAGCAGCCATGCCTCTAATACTTTATTCCTTAGAGGCAGAATTTATAGATCAGCTTGGCTTATGACAATTTATAAATAATTAATTGTGCTTATTGATAATTTTTGAAATGTTTTTTTGAGTACGTGTTTTAATTATTATTATTATTATTATATTAGTATTTGTATAGCGCTCTTTTATGACCGAATGATCATTCCAAAAGCGCTTCTTTGCCTCTCTGAGTAAAAAGGTGGGTCTTGAGTCTGCTTCTGAAGGATGCCTCCGCTTTAAGCTCTCTTATGCTCTCCGGTAGTGAGTTTCAGGCCATTGGTGCAGCGTAGCTGAAAGCCTGATTGCCAAAGACCGTGCTAGGAATACCTCCCGTCAGCTGCAGGGTGCTTCTATTTGCTCTAGCCGATCTGAGTGTCTCTCCACGTGCGCTTATTTCTGAAGGCTTGATAAGTTCTGTCAGATAGCCCGGTGCAGTTCCGTTGAGTGCCTTGTAAGCTAAGAGGCATAATTTATACTGGATTCTAGCCGAAACTCTCAACCAGTGCAGTCGGTGTAGTATTGGAGTAATGTGACAGAATTTGGGCGCGTTGTAGACTAGTCGTGCCGCTGCGTTTATTTAATTTTGTATTCATTTAGATTTATTGTTTTATATTTGTTCATATCAAGATTGATATATTGATTCGACATTCGATTTGAATATTTAAAAACTATATTCTTTTCTACGGAGATAAAAATATTCTATGGTATGAAATTTAAATTTAAAAATTATTATATAAATAAAAGGTCACGCAATGAGCCATGGAGAGATCCATTGTCAGAATGCCCTTAAAAGATAGAATCCGAAACAAGGAATCTCAATACTCAAGTAGTGGAGGTTAACCATCGAATAGGCATACTTAAGTGGCAATGGGCAGGACATATCAGCAATGGGCAGGGCATCTGTCAAGGAGACGACAGTCGATGGGGAAGAAATGTGTTAGAGTGGCGACCAAAAACTGACAAACTGACGACATCAGAAGTATAGTGGGTGTGGCCTGGATGCGGAAGGCAGAGGATCGAAGAGGATGGAGACTCATGCGGAAGGCCTACGTTGAACAGTCGACAGACACAGGTTGAGGATGATCATGATGTAATAATTTTGTTTTAATATTAGTTATATTCATATATCTTGTCTGTGCTTGTTATTCATTGTTCTTCCTTGTTGTTCCTTGTTGATCCTTGTATGGTTTTTATTGTTTTTACGAGGACCCCTCACAAGATGAACTGACAGCTTAAGAAGAATAGCGGGAGTGGCCTGGATGCGGAAGGCGGATGATCGAAGAGGATGGAGACTTATGCGGGAGGCTTACGTTTAACAGTAGACGGATACAAACAGATGATAATGAGGATTTTAAAAATCAGCTTCATTGCAGTCACACTTTTATATTTGTTAAATAGTTTATTAATATTAGCCCTTTTCCTGCTGCTGAATAGTTAAGATTAGAAAATTCAATGCAAACATGACTTTAAAAAATATTTCAATGGATACATTCTACAGATTTTTTTTATGAAAAATGTTTATAGTTGATTAAAATTGTAATGTTCTTAGTTGCTGCTCTAATATTGCGTGGCGTGTTCGGGAATCCTGAAATTTTGTTAAAGATCGGTTTGTGTGTCCCCGTTAAATATCTGAGGATAAGGAGGCACAGATTGTTTGCTCTCCCAAAGATTAACACTAACCTGCCAGAGACTATGCCTCTTGGGAGAGGGATCAGACTGTTTAACCAAATCGCCTCGGATGTTGATATATTTCACGTAAGGGAGGACCGATTCAGACATGAACTCCACGAGTTTCTTTGGAGGAATAATTTGTTGGCGTCTGTTTGATGAGCATTGGGACCTTCTGTTGCTTGTCTTTATTATTTGTTCTTAGTACTTAATCATAAGTACCTATATTTTAATATATTGTATTTTTTTATTTTAGGATTAATTCTTATTGTACTTCAGAAATGAATTGAGTTGTTCAAATTTGTAATGTTTCTGTAAGGGAAAAAATAAATAAAATTAAAAAAAAATATTGCATGGTTGGTGTTTGGCTGCGTTGCTGCAATGCTGCTTTCTCTTCCAACTCAGGATCTTCAATCTCTACTGGCATATGACAGCAATGGACCCTTGCATTGTCTGCACTGCTTAGTAGCAACAGGGAGCGGAACAGTCAAGATTTTTTATAAAATACATTGCCTTTGTATCGATTTGTATTTATGTTTTACTGTTATAGTTTTGATTCATTATTCTATTTTTGTCGTTGTGTTATATGTTTCATATAGCTTGTGAAAAGTAGATTCTAATATTCAAAATTTTCTATGAGATTAAAAAATTTCAGGTAAATGTGATTCTTAACCTGTTCGCATCGGTACCCGATATATGCCGTGTAAGATTCCCCTACCATTGACATCGGTAGCCGTGTTATATCGTTTTGCTACTTTCTTAGAATAGTTTTTTATGCATCATCTGATAGCTAAAGGAAACAAGAACCAATGTGATATATGAAAATAGACCAGAATAAGTACATTTTTGCTTCAAATACTAGTTTGATAATTGACAGTATAATCTGTATTCCACCGTGCAATAATGAAAGGGTTAAATTGACTTATATTCGGTTTTAAATGTATTGAGGCTTCCATGAAAGTATGTCTTAAAATTAATAATATTTACAAATGCCTGTCTACCTTTAAGAAATGATGCTGTAAGTTGACTAATAAAAGGTAGTATTGAGTACAAAGTAGAATGTTGTAATTTTGGGGACTACAGAAATAGAGGAACCAAAAGACTATTGATCTACGGAGCTATTGCAAATCTATATTGACACAATTAACTATTACCATGTCACTTTTAATTTCTCTATCGAATAACATTAAATTTACACATCTAACTAACTTGAATATATTTCCTGTGAGCTAGAGGTAAAATTTACTGTGCACTAAATTTTATGGAATTATTGGATCCAATCCTGCACATCCAGACAACAGACTAGCTGTTGAATAGAAATTGAAAGTCAACAATATTTTCCAAATAAAGTTGAATAAAAAATATTTTGTTTTAAATAATGAAATGAAATGCTTGATTTCATTAAAAGCTTTAATCACATATCCCAGTGTGCTATTTTTCGCTACTAAATGCTGTTGAATGATGCAATGTACAAATAAATAACTTTGCCAGAGTATTGTAAGTATGAATAAAGAGAATATTTAGTAATCAAAATGTATTTATTAATTGTTGTATCCATTCATTTTGTGGAACATAAAATTGTCGCTAAGACGTCTCTGCAACTGAAGGTCTACCTTATATATATAATCGTGTCAGAAACAACAGGGTCAGATCCTGTCTGCCCAGAAGTAGGTGACGTCGATGGCGTTACTCCCGGCCATCATCAGGTCTTCCTCGAGTGCAGCTACTCGGACACAGCGCACACTACAGAAGGTGTGACAGGGTCTGCTCCACGCCGCAGTCACATTCAGTCGGTCCGCTGTCTACCTTTAAACACCCATATGTTTCCCGAAGATCTCCAGTAGAGAAGCTCAAGTATTTGAAAAGTTGGCGACTGCATCTGAAACGTATTTTTGGTGATAGGAGTTTTTAAGGAAATTGGATGATTAGCCTGATGCTCCAGTGGCTTCAATGACATGTTTTCATATTTATGCAATATATTGGGTATTATTTATTTTCTTGTGTAATAAAGAAATGTCACTTTTTTTTATTAAACCTTTCTCACAGGTCCCTGATGTCATCTAGCTCAAAAAAAAACCTTTTCCCATATCTGAAACATATGGTTACCACAAAGTGCCGCCACTGTCCATGCCTTATTCCCAGGTATCTCTGCACCCATAAGTCCACCTGGCAACATATATGCTTCCTGACGACTTTCAAGGCAGGAACCCAGGGACCTGAAGACATGGCTGCTGCCCAGGGCATATTTTGGGTGCTTTGTTAATATGCTAAGGTGATTGGATGATTAGCCCGTCGCTTCCCGATGTTGTCCATAGACACCAAAGTTATTTCCCACAGACCTTTTCAGATTTCAAAGAAGCCCCAAGGATCCACCGATGGTAGATTACTTAAAATATTGTATTTTTATTTATCGGTTTTTTATTTAAGGTAAAATTATACAAATTTACAATAATAATAAATCAATCTTAAATTACCAGACTTAATAGTCTGACTTATTATATAATGTTCTAAATATTATAACATGAATTTTTATCACTTAATTTATTTTGACAATAAATTACTTTAATTACACCTTCCTTGAAATGGAAGACATTTATTTTATATAGTTTTTTCTTAATACTAGGAGTTAAAACTAGGATATATAAATAAAAAGAAAGAAAGAAAACAAACATAAGAGACATGACAGACACATAAATTGAAACACATACACGGAAAAAACTAATAAATTTATCAAAATATTGATATATATAAGAGTTCATATGGCTGATTAGTACACAGCGCAAAGATGAGCTGTAGGAGCCAAAATAGTGGTTAAAGAACTGACAATTCATATAAGTTATTGATTGATCACAGGATCAATGTTCTTGATTCATAGAATACATCAAGCTTTTATGTTAATAAATGAACTGTTTGGTAGGTAATATTTTATTTTTTCAAGTAATTTGTCCTAGCTATAAGTAAAAGCTCTCGTTTACCATGAGAGAGAGGTCGTAAAAGCTCTCTTTTACCATGAGAGAGAGGTCATGGGTTGGATCCCTACGAAGCTAAAATTGTGTTTTTGAAATTGGTAATTTAAAATCCATGTTATAAGCTCTATAATTGTTAACAGATACAAATGGCTGACATTAGACTGATACCTCACGCTTAAAATTCATGTATAATTTAGGTAGATATGTATATCTAATTTAGGTATTAGTGGTTCACAAAAGTCCTCCAACGAACATCGCCCATTTATAGCCATGTCATCGTAAAAATGGAAATGTGTGAATACGCGGGTTGTAATCATGACGTTGGCTGACTATACCCTATCGTCTAGTCGTTTTATAATCTACAAATGGGATGTCTCTTATCACCACGATTAATATTTATTTTTTTGTAAATTCACAAATTAGTTTAAATATTAAATTAATCATAATTAGAGTAGTATTTGTACAATTTCAGCTAGGTAGTACTTTATATTGTGCAGTACGATCCTGTACAACGAGGTTCTGATGTAAATATTTTTCAGCAACGTATATCGGTAATCTAGTGAGAACCTTAAGGGGGTGACCAATATCCATCTTTTTTTTAATTTCTGAAATCATTAGTAAATGTATGTAGAAATATGCTTAATAAATTCGAGGCGATATTCGAAGGCTTTTATATATTACGGATTTGAATTGGAGCATGCGACTAAATACCGTTTTCTCGAAATGACTTCTTAAATTGGGACTTAAAAGAGCAGAACTCAAAAAGTAAAGAAAAAATAATAGTTTGATCATTCCAAAGTAAAGGGCTTATTGCTTTCTCTTAAAATATATATCAGCTGAACATAAGTTTTATGAAAAATAATACATTTTGAGATGTTTTTTTAAAAGAAAAACAGATATTCGAAAAAATATGTTTTTAAATCTTACAAACTATCAAATTTTTCTCACTTGTCATTAAATTTTAGATTAAACTAATGACTACATTACTATAAATTGTAACCAAAGGTTTTACAGTGCTTTTGGGTTAATTTTGCGACCCCCATCGTGCATGCCAACAGAACACCTTAATTTCAGAATAGCATGTGCTTAAAAAATTGGCCTCCTAAAGTGGATACACCCATTAAGATGACAAGTCATACAAAAAATAATCTTTATTTTCAATTCAATTAATTTATTTCACTTTTAAAAACATTAGAAGTACAAACACAGTTATTTCGTTTTTAAATCAATAAATTGTCTAGAAAAAAAGAATTACAAAATGATTATTATATACTATGTAAAACAATACAAAAAAAAACACATTCTGAATTGAAAAAAACCAAGAGAATTCCTAAAATGTCCCAAAGCTCGCTAAAAAGAAGACTCAACGAAATTACGTCTATAAACAAATTCGTGGAGCTCATGTCGATACTGGGCTTCTCTCACGTGAAATAGTTTGGTGAAAACCCTCCCTGTCCCGTCCTGTTTTTAGAGACTCAGATAGAGACCCGTTACTGGACGAAC